>JARHVA010007165.1:0-740729 GCA_037957365.1 Torreya grandis
CTAGATGCAAAGAGATATCAAGATGAGGTAGCCACACTTGATGGAGGCCATAGTGACCCAAAAATATTTCCATTTGACCATATAGGAAGAGTTTAACTTTAGTTTAGTTATTTTAGTTTGTTGTTTTGTTTTAATAAGTGGTTAGCACAAACACTAGTCTACTACCTTATTGTTTTGTTTATCTTGTTTTGTTTTTTCCTTAGGTTAGGTGTGTTTGCTTCTTAGTTTAATTATGTTCCTTTTTTTATTTCTATTTTATGTCTTGTAGTTTGGTTATGGTATGAGAGGTGTCACAAAGTAAAAAATATCTTTGAAAGTCGAAGGTAGTCATAAAAAACATGATTGTTATGTTTTAGACTGTCATTGTTTATGAAATTAGTGGATTCTCTTGACCAGTAGGCTAGTCAAGCCATGTGAGTTACCAAAAATGTTGGTAATTTGGCCAATCAAGGCCAAATTCTAAACCCTACAACTAAATTTTTTTTCATATACTAGTTGTCTTAGGTCCTTAGTGATGTGCTTGATCATCTTGACATCATTAAATATTAGCTAAAGTTATTACATCTTAGTGTCGTGTCATTTTCATGTCTCATTTCAATTGGTGTCATTATGATGTTTGAGAATATTTTGGAGGTATTTGACAAGGAATTGAAGCTAATGACTCATCATGAGATTATATATTCATATTTGGTATATGTAAGGTATGAATATGTCTATAAGATTTTAAAGGTGGTGAAGATACATAAAATCCTCATGGAGAAAATTTTTAAGTAGCTATAAGGTAATTTTCATGATATTCAGTGGTAAATCTCCTTTATGAAGATATGTGTACATTGTCAAAAATTAAGGTTTTAGTCTTTAAATGATAAATTACACCTCAGAAGGACACTAAAGCATCCATACTATCTCTAAACACCTTTATATTCATGTCTATTCTTAAGTCAAATGGCTTATGCTTTGGAAGTATATCCTCATGTAATTATAAAGCATAGTTTGGCATCCAAAAGGTTCCCACATGTGAAATATGCCACCATTTCGATCTAAAAAGACTTATTTATTATTTTAATATTCTAAAAGACACATAATCTTCCTTTTTTTTACCCTAAATTGGTAGTTCAAATCTTAAAGTGTAAATAAAATACAAGAGAAAATATATTTTCATGAGTTTCATGTTAGAAAGTATGGATTTATACAGACTTTTCCATACAATAGAGATTGAGAGTTTGAATATGGAGTCATTATAGGATTTATTTAAAATATTCATGTAAAAATGATCTCAAATAATCTGAAAACCAATCCTCAATCATCACCCATCTCCTTTTCACCTCAAGAGAGCCCTTCAGGTTTCAAATGGTACAACCATGAGAGAAAATATCAAGATCTAGAATTTTGGGTAGAGGAAGGGTCTAAGATAGATTCCATATTTGGGAATTGGTTCTCTCTCTCTCTCTCTCTCTCTCTCTCTCTCTCTCTCTCTCTCTCTCTCTCTCTCTCTCTCTCTCTCTCTCTCTCTCTCTCTCTCTCTCTCTCTCTTCTCTCTCTCTCTCTCTCTCTCTCTCTCCTCTCTCTCTCTCTCTCTCTCTCTCTCTCTCTCTCTCATCTCATTTATGAACAATCCTTTAAAATTTAAGGCACTCACAATGGCTCCTTTATTATTCAAGAAGGCAACCAGTTTTTTGAATTTTCTCCTCTCCTAAGCATGGTGACAAAAGAATGGAAGTTTATGGAGATTTTCAAGAGTATGGACCACTTTCCCATGAAATTATTCAACTTCATCCCACACATGTGAGGATATTTATATCATATTAAACATTTTAAAGCAATGAGAGGTCTAATTTGATAGCTCAATGTACATTTTTCTAATGGGAGCTTGTTGTTTCCTTTAAGTACAAGTCTATTTGGATTGTAGAGAAGTTTAAGTGATCAGAACTCTAAAAAGGATTTCTTGCACTTCTCCATTAATTACTATGCTTTTCATTTTCTTTTGATCATCATACAAGTCTTTCAAATTATCTAAATACTCCATCTTTGATGCATAAGGTCTTAAGAAGAGGCACTATCTATACCTGTATGTATAGTAGCTTGAAAGTAAGTTTAGGTGCCATGATACTTATATTAAGCTATGTGGACTCTTGAAAGAGTGTCTAAGAGGTTTATATTTATTTAACAATTCATGAGGTGTTGAAGTTAAATAAATAATAACTCAATGTAAGGCTCATTATGGGATCTTCATCTATAGCCACCTATAACCAAGCATACTGATATGAGTTTAGAGAGATTTGGAGGTTCTAATGAAAAAATTATTATTGAGGAAACTCAATCCAATATATGGTGATTGCCTTAACTCATTTTTTATCCTTCTCAATTAATTCAAATCAAGTCAAGATGACTAAGAAAGCTCATTAGGCCAAGAAGTACTAAGGACTATCTTAAACCATACAAGACAAAGACCAAAGGGTTGTCATATGAGGAATTCCATTGAGATTGTAAATAAGGTGGTATAATATGTCATGAATAGGATAAATTAGATGGATTCTTAAAAAAATCCAAGATGACACTAAAGCATATGAATAATCTTCTCAATAGGATGACTAGGCCTATTCCAAGTTTCCTAATAAACACCTGCAATAGTCAAGGCCTCACCACAAGATGCAAATGGTCTTTAATACACCATGGTAGTCATCTCAATGTGAGTCAAATGACACTATGGAAAGGAATTTATAATAACATCAATAAAATAAAAATGATCCTAGTGTAATATAATAAGGAGAATCAAGAAATGGAAATAAACAACTTGAAAATTCTACTTGTTAATAGTTTTTAAGGACATTTTGTAAAAATTAAGGTAACTGTGTTTCTTGTTCCTTATCCATTATACCCAAATTATGAAAAAATTCATGATAATTTAATCGAAGTGGATAAAAATGGAGTAGCATAGGTCTTTTTCCCATTATGCATCATGGAAATCAACTTCCCAGCACTATAACAGTTTGTGCATTGGCCTAAATGCACACCTATAGACAAGTCATGGAAGGGAGAGAGGTACAAGGTTCTCAAGGAATAAGTTGTTTTAGTTATATATGTAAGGTAACTTAATGAATATATATCACTAACATGAAGTAGTGAGTGGTGAGGATGGTCTGAGTGGACCTACTCAAGGTCCTAACCATACTGATTCCCTCCATTCAAGTCAAAGAACTCAGGTGAAGGCAAAGTTTTGAGTTAAGAATAAGAGATGTAATGAGAGGTCTACCTCACTATCATGAAGATATTTTAATGATATAAAAAAAATTAGACTATTATCTATTTAATAAGGTCATTGGAGGAATTTTACATAGATCTCTCCAACTTAAGAACACAGTCCTAACTCTAATGAAAACAATTATAGGTTTAGGACAATAATTGGTGATGAACCTAATAAAGATACAGAGACAAAAGTGAGGGAGAGAGGTTTTAAAACTATCTAAAGACTCTCAAAACTGGTCCAATGGTTGATAGAGTAATACGTAATGATGATAAGGTAAAATAACTAAAAAACTTAGCCAACATGTATCTAAACACATAGTCATACACACAATCAACACCATAGGTAGTTTTGAGAGAATTTAAGGTTTTTAAGCCTATTTAAGTGTAAATAGGAATTACAAATTGGTACACATTAATCTTGAGTGGTTCAATATTCTTATGTTATCCTAAGGGTCATACTAATAGTGTAAACACTCACTGTTATATCATAGAGCTCTCCTATTCTATTGACAGTCATTGGAGATTGAGTAAATTGAAGGTTTGAAGGTAGGTTAGGATATAAAACTTAATAATTTTTTTTTGATGAAATATAATATGTTTTTAAAGGTTATAATATGCCCTCTAAGTATTAAATAGTGAATTTTTCAAGTTAGATGCCCTTGAGGGCTTGTTGAAGAAGACAGATCTATATTATCCTATACATAGTAGTTGAAGTCCTTTACATGTTTTAAAGGTTTATTTGAAGTTGTATTTACTTTTGGGGAAGTTTTTAAGGTTTTTAAATATTAAATGGTAATTATAAACTCATATTATATGTCTAGAGAACCAAAACTTATTCATTAATGGCTATATAAGCTATGACTGCTTGAAACCCAAGAGAGAGAGATGAAGAGGGTACATGGTGTTGAGTGTTTGTAGACTTAGAATAAGGAATTTTATCATTAATAGATCATATGGAAGGATTTAAAACTCCATTAAACTTGAAACTAAAGCAGAGAGAATCATGCAAAACCTTGTCTTCCCATACACAATCTAAATAGTGAAACCTATAGGCATAGTCATAAGAGTGGATCAGATTTGGAGTTTGAGTAATTTGAGATAGTTATAGAAGGTTGGAAAAAAAAAGGAAAATAATATGATATTATTATTTTTAACCCTTAATATCACACATATTTACCTTATAACTCAACACTAAATTTATGCCAATTAGGCCTAAAAGCCTTTTTTAGGCCTTGAAGGCCTATACCACCATGAAGAAACTTGTCAACCCTCATAATAATAAATGACTCTATAATAAGGTGTAAGGGGATGGTTTAGGTCATAAAATAGATCCTTTAAGCAAATAGGAATATAATAAAGATCAATTTTAGTCTCAATAACTAACTCAAACCACTCAACCCTTCATAGTCATTTTGAGTTGCCTAATCAAGAGATTATATCTTTCACCACATGGAGACTTAGGGAAAATGATATTCACAAGAGTTAGGAATCCTAGAATGTTTTAAATCCATGGATTATTTATGTTGATTTAGGAGATAATTTTTATGAACCATTGCTAATAATATAAGTAGGTCCAAAATGCATGCAAAGAGTCCATGGTCAGATTCCCTACATACATATCTTGACACACCTTTTCCATGATAACCCAAGATTCATAGGAAAGTTAAAGGAGAATATGGACTAAATACCCATGAAAATAAGTTATAGTTTGGAGGTTAATACTTTATGAACCATCATTAAGATGGTGGACCTCCAAAACCCTCCTTAAACCCTACTACAGACCAATTTTGAGAAAAGTGAAGTTTATTGCATCAAAACACCCATGAATCACCCTAAAAACTCTTGAATCATGAATTAAACTTAGATAGGGTCCTAATCATGGTACCGTGTTGTATGGAATTGTACAAACCTACTAGAAAACATTATTTTTTGAGGTAAAAGTGAAGAAAGAGAGGTTTAAGGTATTTTAAGAAGATGCCAATCATTAGAGAATGAATTTTGGAACTTATTTGATCTCCTAAAGGTATTTGATGTCCAATGATATGTCTTAAAATACCACTGTGAGCTTCTTCTAATTAGTCAATCTATAGGATTGAAGGACAAGCTGACCTAGTCATCTAGTTTGATAAATTTATAGGTGTTTCTTATCCAAAAAGGCATATGCAATGGTATGTGAAATTGTTATAGGCCTAAATATAAATTTTTCATAGGTTTATAATGTTTCATATAGGCTTTCATGGTCATCAAAACATAAGCATTTAGTCTATTAGGCCTAATTGGCCTAGTAGACCTACTTATTCAACCAAATAGAGTTAAGAATGGAATATATGGGTTGGTAAATGAGTTATTTTAGAGTAATAACACCACATAACTGATCCTTAAGTGGCATAAATGATACTTAACTACCAATTCATGCATAAATAATCCTTATCTTGAGTTAACTAACCCTTACGTGATAATAAATGCATGACTTACCTTTATGTGGAAATCAATGTGAAAAATAAGGAATACCATGATTTAATATAAGGTGGAGTTAGTAAAATACATCCTCAACTACCTATTTTCAATGATAAATATCTCATTCAAGATCATCAAACATGGAGAGATTTCAAGGACTATTTGTAACCATTTTTTCAACTAAAGTAAGGCTTGATTTAATGATAGATTGAGGATAGTTTCTTCTCTCCTCCATGCCATTATTATTATTATCTCATATTTTATATATATTCATGTTTATAGGCCTTATTTTAGGATTCCTCTCTTGGGCATGAATAAACTCTACCAAGTTTGAGCTTTGTAACCTCTTGGATTAATAAAATAGACTGTTGTAACTTATCTATGACTAAGTTATAGTGTGTAAATGCTTGTTTAGATGTGTATAAGTGGTATGAATCTTCTCTTAACATGTCATTGCCACACATATATGTTATGAGTTATCTTATTCATTTTATATGAAGTGTCACAGGTTGGTGATTGGGTTTGAAGTGTAACTTGGTTGGAAGTGTCTTAAAGTAGATCTGTCACCCATCAACTCCAAGTTAAAGCCACTCACAATGACCTTCATGAAAAAAATTGTAGCATATGAATCCTAAAATATATTATTTTAGTCCATTGTAGCATATGAATCCTAAAAGATAGTATTTTAGTCCATGTTTAGTTTATTAGTGTTGTTAGGAGTTCAATTTGAGTGGATGAAATTATTGATGCATTACCATCACTAGTATAGGTTTTCTCTTTTAGTTATCTTTATAACTTTTTTCACCCCCCAAAAAAATATATTTAGGAAAATTATTCAAAGTTAATACATTAGATGAGATATCCTCATAATCTAGAGGTTTGGTCTAAGTTATAGGTATCCCAAAACCTATAGACCAATCTAATGTTAGTAAAAATTTCAAGGAGAAACTGAACAATCTAATTCAATAGGGTACAACTTGGGTTGCTAACAGTACCTCTTAAATTCACTTTACCACTTAATCAACTTGTATAAACATTTCATGCTAATTTATATAAGTTAAGGTTATTTTTTAAACTTTAAGTTAAAGTTTTATGAGGAAAAACATATTTTTGGCTATCTCCAATGTGTGTCGAAGTCATCTAAGGTGATTTATATTTAAATAAAACTTTTTAAGTCTTGTAAAATAGGCTTATAACATGTATCTAATAATTACAAGTTTGAAAATGGTCATATTCTTGTATTTCAATGTTTTAGAGGTAGTTTTAATCACTTATACGGACATGAGAGGTCATATTCAAGTGAAAATAGTTTAAAGAGTGTATTTACAACTATCAAAGGTCAAATATTTATTTGGAGTGTAGTTATAATTCCTAAAAGTGAAAAAATGCTTCCTTCTCTCCATTGATCCATTGGGAAGCTTGTAAAGTTAGTTTTCACATGCTCAGTATGGATAGAGGAGAGAGATTCAGGGTTTAAATTTTTTTCTAGAGAAGGGGTCATAATTAAATTAAAATCCATGTCAATACTATTCATATTGGTTTTTTTAACTTTATGAATAATCACAAAGACTCTAAAGTGGTGTAAAATAGCTAGTCAACCCCATAGGCTTAATTTATCTCATTGAGATGGGAGTTTTAAAAAAAATAAATGCAAAAGATAAAATAAAGGAGGTTTTTAGGGTTTTTATAGACATTTCATGAGATTATCCAAGTCACACTTGGCACGTGTGAGTCCAATTTGGTAATAAAATTCTTCTTAATCATAGTTTGGAAGGTGACTACGATGGTTTCTTTATGTTTTAAATTTTTCAATAGATAAATAACATGGATGAACTTGTATCATAATGTACCAATATATATAATACTCTATAACTCCATAAATGGCTCTCTATTCTCACTCCAATATCACCTTTCTAAATAACATGTAATAGCCTTAGTGTTTGGACTATGAATATGACTGCCTGCACAAAAAAGATTTGAAAAGGGTCTAAGTATACTTTATCAAAGGTGTATAAATTTATTTATATAATGAGATAGGTAATTAATTTATTGGTAGGTATATTTTATGTTGAGATGATAAATATTGCATAATAAAGGGGCTTAAGGAATGAAAATATAGATCTATAGGTTTGTAAATTTGTAGGTCTACATTTCATGAGAAATGCTTTTGAAATGTGTATCAAGGTTGATTTTTTAAGGTATAAATAATGATATCAATATATTTTTTTCACATTTTGATAATATAAACATCATGATGAGTTTTGATTACAAAACCAATGCTCAAAATAATCAATGATCACCTACAAGCCTCAAGTTAGTTTTTTAAGTTTGAAAGAGGATATGCAGTACAAGACATTTAGAAATGAGGTTGAGTTGAGAAATTTGAATTCATGTTAATAATAGATATTATGAATATCTTGAATAAATCATGGATTCTAATAATACAAATGGAATTCACTTCAATCTTGTAGTCATAGTTCATTATGACCTATAGGTTTGCCTGAGTAGCCATAGTTGGTTTCAAACTTAAGGAGAAAATCATAATATATAACATTGGGTTAGAGATTAGATAGAGATATTATGTTCCAATATTTAATTTTATTTCAAATAAACCTTTATAATATAAGAGAGTGATTGAAACAAGTCACTTTAAAACTTATAGTCCCACAATCTTAATCACCTACAAACTGAGTAGCCTAATTTGAGCAATTTGAAGAGTTGAAGGGATATGGGAAACATGAGAGCCTATTATGAGGATATTATCACACCTATTAGAAACTATCTTAGTGAGTTAAATAAATTTGAGATATTATAGGACTATATGATCTTCCCTTTAGGTTTGGTAGTCCTAAATGAAAATTCATAGACCTACTCAAGTTTGTGCATAAGAATGACATAAATTTGCATGTTGTGGATGGAGTTTGAATGTGATAAGCTTTAAGAGGATCATAAATAGGTTATAATATTACTCCATGATTTATTAACTAAGGTAATTTGTATTACTTGGCTTGAGAACCCTAACATGAATAAATGGAAGCCACAACATGATTAGATGGTAAAGATGGTAGAAAGACCATTGGAACATGTCATATAGAGGTGTTACAGACCTAAAGAGATCATTTGAAAATAAAACCAAGCATAAAAATAAAATTTTCAATCCTAAATTATTTATAAAACTCAAAAAATTCATATTATTAGGAGCTATTAGGGGAAGATATAGGGGTTTATGCACTAGAAATTTAGGGCATTAATTTTTTCATCTAAGACCTATACTTTATGAATCATCATTAAGATGATAAGGCACTCATAGGATGCCCACAAGAACTCCAATAACCTAATGGAGAAAAGGACCTTATAATTACCTAAATTTATTGAAGTGAACTCTAAACGACCTTGGTGAAATTCACAGGTCTTATGAGCATGGTTGGTATGTGAAGGTATAAAACTATACATAATAAACATAAAAATATGGATGTAGGATTTTTTATGAAGGTACAGGGTAAGGATTTGTTTAAAAATAAATAACAAAGGTTTATAAATACTTTACAAAGGTTTTTAAGTCATTCACACACTTCTTTAGTCCTCCTAAGAAGATATATGAGCTTTGCAGGTCATTAAGCTGGCTAAAAAGGTGAGAATGCATTAATTTGCAAGTCAAAAAACCTATATGAAGACCTATTGATCACTTAAAGAGACATATCCTTAGCATAATTATTTTCTTCATGATTTTTAAATCTTAAAAAAACCTATTAAAAACATTAGATCTTACAAATGTCTTGAAAAACCACTTCAAATGCCTCTTAAGCATGCACAACCACCTAAACTAGGGTTTTAGCCTTTTCATAGTTCACATATTCTTATAGGGTTTCAAGATATAAAAATTATCATGGATAATTTTCAAGGGATGTTTAAAGATAATAAAATGTTTTTATTGAGTTTCACATGTGTGGGAGTCATTTTGGGCTAAAACTTAGTTTTTAACCAAGGAGGCCTAATTAGGGAAAGAGATCAGGTGAAAAAAGACATTTTCACTTAGATTAAGATCATAAAACTTGGCATGGAGTTTAATTCCATACTGGGTACTCAAATATATTCCCAATTTTCCAACATAATCCATAAATGCTTCCACACAAGGAGCTTTGTGTGTTTTTAGGGCTACAAGGAATTAAGTGCTAATGAGAGCTTTGGGTACAAAATGAGGTCTTGTGAGTGTTTTATGGATTCAAAGGGATTTATTAAAGTCTTATATGATATGAATATTACTTCCATGGATATATATTACCTTGGTGAGGAAAGAATCAATATTTGATATTTGCAAGCAAGGTGAGGCGTAGTGGAGCTAAGAGGTTTCAAGACACCTAAAGAGTTACTTGATGATTACCACTAAGATGTCAGTTTGATGAGCTATTAAACTAATGTAATGTGTTAAAGATTAGGTAAAGAGATATTTAAATAAGATTTAGTGATCAAATTTGCCTATTTTCAACAAATATTATACCTTAGAGGAGGGTGGTCAAGCTTCCTCCAATTTGGGCAATATGGGAATACTTCTAGTTATGTAGGTTTACCTATAGTAGAAGTAAACCTCTAGGTTTAAGGGCTAGCTCCCTGAATATGCCTTGAAATGCTTATCACCTACTTAACTAATTACTTGTGGGAAAGGGGATAGAAGTTTACATGAAATTAAACTAATCTAAGGGGGTGATACACTATAAATATTTCAACAATACCATCATAATTCTTTTACTAAGAAATAAGAACTACAAACCAACTTCAAAGTCTTAGGAGATTATAACACAAGTGCTTCAATATAGAGGTGATATGCATGAGGAAATATGAGGTAAGTAAACCAAAAGGAAAATTACACAATCTAAGGATAATTTTACACTTGAAAGGATCCTAACACACTATCTACTCTCTATATGACCTATTAGAAAAGGAACTCTTACATAAACATGAGAGGATAAGGAGAAGCAAAGATAGAAGATTATCATTTGAAATCACCATACATCACTTTTCACACATCAAAAATTGTTCATGAACTCAAAACTAGACTTGTATTTATTTTTCAAAGGTAAATTACAATGTCAAAACTAGTAGGGCTTTCCCATACATGGTGTGGTATTAGTCTACAAGAGCCACAATGGCTACTACTTTTAGAATTAGAGAGAGGAGAGGAAAGCATGAAGTCAAAGAGTCAATATAACATGTGTCAAGACAAGAGGAGGAGTTTCATATGAATTATAATATAATAAATAATATACCATGCAAGGTCTCATAGGATAAATGTCGCTTAAATGCATGAAACTCTTGAAATGTGGCATATGACTCCTCATTTGCATGCCTAGAAACTACATTCATAATTTGGACTCCTTGGAATATTACATAATAGAATAGGAACATATATCATGATTTCACTAAGGGGGATGGGTTATAAATAATCCCCAGCATGCATTGGTTACATCCCTAATCACTGATATACTTCTACACATGAGTTATCACTGCATGTAATCCAAAAAACTCCTCTTTCACTCACCCTTCACACTTGACACCAAAATTGTCTTCAATTTTATAATATAATCCATATATATGGCTGTATGAAACTTGTAAGTATACTTCATTACCTTACATACATTAGGTAGACCACAAAAGGCCTATCACTTATAGTTTTCACCCTCTGACTTGTTTGTTCACTATGTTAGTTTAGATTGGCTCAAATCAAGGCACTTAAAAAAGAAATTGTCAAGTTTTAAGATGCATTAAATGGGCATGAGGGGTTATTTCATGTCCTAACCTATCTCCCAAATTTACTTACATCATTTGAATCTCCCTTGACTGTCATGTCCCCTCTCTAGCACGACATGACACATTACATGGATTTGCCTATTTCAGACTCTCGTAGGCAGATGGTGGTGATGAGAGAGTCATTTTTGCAATTGGATGGCTCATTATGCTCTCGAAGAAATTATTTATTTATTTTGGGCCAAAATGTTATATTTTTTTTAAATTTAGGTGCACTTTTTTATTTTATTAAATTACTTTTTATTTAAAAAGTAAAATGATGTTTTACAAGATGTATTATGGAAACTTCTAGAATTTCTGAAAAAAGTGCATAAATAGACCCCATGGATCTCTCATTTGGCATCAAAGTATATTTTCTCATTCTGGCTTCTTGGGCATTTGTAGAACCTGATGGTCTACAAATTTTCAATCTAATCATTGATAATGATACCTCTCACATGATTGCATAATTGAGGAGGTGAAAGATCCTCTGAAGGGTTGCTTGGAGGAATTGGTATTCAGCCAATTCAAGTGTGCTAAATTGGAGAATTATGGTGGTATTCTCAGCTAAGAAATCTTTGGCATTGTTGGATTAGCAACTTACAGCTATCAATCTAGTGCATAACTTTTGAAAGGTTAGTATATGTTTACCACAGGTATCCAAACCCAGTGGAAAGTATTATAGTTATATCTACAAGGCCATGTAGTTTGAGGGAGTCGCGACAAGTGTGGGAAGAGCTGCATTCAACCCTTGAAGGCAATGATAGAATTTGGAGGGCATGGGCCTAGAAGAGGATGTGCTAGGGGTAGAGGGAGTCTAGTGGGACTGTTATGCCCCTACAACAGTCTGTGAAAGGTATAGAAGTGGTCGTGGGTGTTGGAGGAAGTGGCACAACTAGAAGATGAGTCCAGTGTGTCATTTTAGGGTGTGTGTGAGTTTTAAAGGGGTAAATATTTGTCTACATAGCCACCATTGATTTTTTTGCTGACTATTGGTGATAGCTGGGTGCTTATTTGGAGAGATGGGTGCACCTGCCAGTGAAGACAAAATTAATATTAAATCACACTAGTCAGCAGTAGATAGTGATTTATTCTTGAAACCCTATGGCGCTCTTGGTTGGGCGATTAATTTATATAATTTGGGAGGCACTCACCTCAGTTTGGGTGCCTATATTTAGGTCCTTTTTGATGCATATTAGTGAAGGTAGAATTTAATTTGTACCAGTCCATACTATACAGCCGGTTCCCATAACAAGGTATAGACAGCTTACTGACAAGTGCATGAATAGCAGCCAGGCGTCACCTATAGAATAGGTCTTTGGTCAACAACAGGTTCCATTTAATATTTACATACTTACACTTATATATTAGGCTTTAGAATATTTATTTTGTCCATTTTGTAGGGCTAAAAGTTGCCATATATTATAAGGACTATATTTCTAGGAATAAATATATAGTTGATATTTAATCTTTGTGCTGAGTCAATTTGTTTACATTTACAGCAATATAATTTTGATTGCCAACTATTTTTCAAAAATACCATACAATAGTAGTATATTTTGTGATCCCATTAACTATTTGATGAAAGTCTATAAGGTGATATTAGTCTTTTTGATGATCCTAGCAAGTGTTTGACAAAATTCCCTAAGTGTTATATCAGTGTTTTAGTGATCCTACTAGTAAGGATCATTACAATGGTATCAGAGCCATCATCCTACCATCTTGTGATCAGCTAAATAGTAGATGAGTGAGAGAGAAATCAGATATCATAACAGCGAATAGCAGAGACAACAAAATCAAAATCCTCAGATTGAAGGGGATACATTCTTAGAAGTATTGAGAGAAAGAGATACTAGCAAAATAGCTCAATATATGGCAGAAGATGATAGGGATGCAAGAGCTAAAATTAAATTCAATACCATGCTTGATATGATGTCATGCTTATTAGGAAAATTGGATTAGCAAGCCATTTTAGATCAAAATCATCAACACACAACTGAACATAGTGGAGTGAATGAGGAAAGGTCAGTACAACACACTGGAAACACTAGAGGATCAGCCTCTAGGCCTCTTTTTCCCACCTTTACACCAAGAAAAGAACCATTACATGCTGCTTTGGCTACTCCATTTGGAGATGAAGCTAGATAGGCCTACTTGGAGTATACCACTCTCCCTCCCAAAATGAGAGAAATATGGACATTTGATCAATTTATGAATCAAAGAAATAAGAAAGGAGGAAGAAATGATCGCCATGCTCTAAGGAATGACTATCAACAAGCACTTGGTAAGATTTCCATGCCTTATTATGATGGAAGTAACAAATGTATAGCTAGGTCTTGGGTTCAAAAGCTTGATAATTATCTCTCTTTGAGACCAATGCCTGAAGAGGATGCCATAAGATTTGCCACACTACATCTTGAAGGAACTGCTCACGAGTGGTGGTATCATGGGTTGGTCACTCTTGGACACAACCTTATCACTAGATATGAGGAGTTTACCAATAGGCTGGTGGAAAGGTTTGATGTCAAAGATCCTAAGGTGAGTTTCCATGAATTGGCACAACTAAAGTAGCATGGTTCCCTTGATGCTTATATTAATGACTTCCAGAAGCTAGCAGCAATGGTGCCTGATATTTCAGAGTGTAGGATAGTCATGTTATTTATAGAAGGGTTGACTGAACCACTCAAGGGGTGGGTTAGGGCCTTTAATCCTCCCACATTTCAAGAAGCTATGAAGAAAAGTTGTAGTATGGAACTTACAGCACCAATAAATAGGTTTAATTCAAAAGGCTCTTCAGCAAACAAAGATAATAAAGAGGAATTCAACAAAGGTAAAGAGAAGGATGAAGACATGAAAGACAATTCAACTGCACCTTTGAATAAGGAAATGCTTAATGACCTGTGTAAGAAGAAGTTATGCTTCTATTGCAAGGGTCCCTATGAGTTTAGACATGACTGTCTTATGAGGCCTAAGGGAAAGGCCAATAGGGTGATGTGGGCTTATGACGAGGGCTCAGATTTAGATAGCTCTGAGTACCATGATCCTGATGATGCAAAGCAAGAACAAGAGGTAGAACAAAAAGAGGAACCAAAGTTACATTTATAGGAGTCACGTCTATCTAGTATCCAAAGAGAGGGTGCTTTTAGAATTAGAGGTCTCTTGGCAGGACAAAAGCTAATTACACTCATGGATACTGGTGCCACACACAAATTTATTGATGCACACTTTGCTAAAAGGCATAGACTCACCACTGAGGAGTTTGAGGGACTGAAAGTTAAGGTGGCTGATGGATATACTCTTTGATGTGACAGGATGGTATGTGATCTACCTCTATGCCTAAACAACTATGAGTTCAAGGTAGATTATTATGTGGTCAACATGGGTGACATGGACATAGTGCTTGGGATGCAGTGGCTACATTCATTGGAGGAGATTACCCTAAGACTTAAGGATATGGAAATGCGGTTTAAGGTAGATGGCAGAACACATGTGCTGAAGGCTATTCGTAATAGTGATGATAAGACTATTACACTTAAGAGGATGGAGAGGCTAGCCAAGCATAATGATATAGAATGGGTAGCTATTTGTACCTTGATGCCTACACATGAGGAGTAACACAAAGCTAAATATCATCTTGATGAGAAGGCATACATCAAGATGCCACCAAGAAGACCACCAGATAGAGTGCATAATGTATTCCATGTATCACACCTCAAGAAGGCATTGGGTTAGAATGTGGTACCTTTTGTAGTGTTACCTCCCTTGGATAATGAAAGGAAGTTAATTCTAGAATCCATCTTAGATAGTAGAGAAAAGTAGCTTCACAGGAGAGTGATCAGAGAGTACTTGATTAAGTGGAAGGATCTACGGGTTAAGGGTGCTACTTGGGAGGGTGAGTCCATTCTATAGCATCTAGCATTGAGATTGCTTGAGGCCAAGCAATTTCAAGAGGGGTGGACTGTCATGTCCCCTCTTAAGTATGACATGACGCATTACATGGATTTGCCTATTTCAGACTCTCGTAGGTAGATGGTGGTGATGAGAGAGTCATTTTTGTGATTGGATGGCTCATTATGCTCTCGAAGAAATTATATTTATTTATTTTGGGCCAAAATGTTATATTTTTTTTAAATTTAGGTGCACTTTTTTATTTTATTAAATTACTTTTTATTTAAAAAGTATAATGATGTTTTACAAGATGTATTATGGAAACTTCTACAATTTCCAAAAAAAAATGCATAAATAGACCCCATGGGTCTCTAATTTGGCATCAAAGTATATTTTCTCATTTTGGCTTCTTGGGCATTTGTAGAACCTGATGGTCTACAAATTTTCAATCTAATCCTTGAGAACGATACCTCTCAAGTGATTGCATAATTGAGGAGGTGAAAGATCCTCTAAAGGGTTGCTTGGAGGAATTGGTATTCAGCCAATTCAAGTGTGCTAAATTAGAGAATTATGGTGGTATTCTCAGCTAAGAAATCTTCGGCATTGCTGGATTAGTGGCTTCCAGCTATCAATCCAATGCATAACTTTTGGAAGGTTAGTATATGTTTACCACAGGTATCCAAACCCAATGGAAAGTATTATAGTTATATCTGCAAGGCCATGTGGTTTGAGGGAGTAGTGACAGGTGTGGGAAGAGCTGAGTTTAACCCCTAAAGGCAACAATAGAATTTGGAGGTCATGGGCCTGGAAGAGGATGCGCTAGGGGTAGAGGGAGTCTAGTGGGACTATTATGCCCCTACAAATAGTTTGTGAAAGGTGTAGAAGTGGTCGTGGGTGTTGGAGGAAGTGGCACAACTAGAAGATGAGTTTAGCGTGTCATTCTAGGGTGTGTGTGAGTTTTAAAGGGGTACAGATTTGTCTACATAGCTGCCACTAATTTTGTTGCTGACTATTGGTGATAGCTAGGCACTTATTTGGAGAGCTAGGCACACCTACTAGTGAAGACAAAATTAATATTAAATCACACCAGTCAGTATTAGACAATGATTTATTCTTGAAACCCTACGGTGCTCTTGGTTGGGTGATTTATTTCTATAATTTGGGAGGCACTCACCTCAGTTTGGGTGCCTATATTTAGCTCCTTGTTGATGCATATTAGTGAAGGCAAAATTTAATCCATACCAGTCTATACTGTATGGCTGGTTCCCGTAACAAGGTACAGATAGCTTGCTGACAAGTGCATGAATAGCTACCAGGCGTCACCTCCAGAATAGGTCTTTGGTCAACAATAGGTTCCATTTAGTATTTACATACTAACACTTATATATCAAGCTTTAGAATATTTATTCTATCCATTTTTTAGGGCTAAAAGTCACCATATATTATAAGGACTATATTTCTAGGAATAAATATATAATTGATATTTAATCTTTGCGCTGAGTCAATTTGTTTACATTTACAACAATATAATTTTGATTGCCAACTGTTTATCAAAAATACCATGCAATAGTAGTATATGTTGTGATCCCATCAACTATTTGATGAAATTCAATAAGGTGATATTAGTCTTTTTGATGACCTAGAAAGTGTTTGACAAAATTCCCTAAGTGTTATATCAGTGTTTTAGTGATCCTACTAGTAAGGATCATTACACTTGAACCTACAAAACACCAAAAATAGTCAAGAAAATACAATTTCCACCCTTTTCATAGAAGTAAGGTAGAACTCAAGTTGGTGGGAAGGAGCCCTAGAGGATCCTTTACAAGATTAAATCTTTTACCAATCTATTATATCCCTTTTGTATTCCTCCATTACGTCATCTTCCCAATTGGGTCATTAGTAAGGGTTTTAGAGGGTTTAGAGTGTTTTTTCCCTCTAAGGATTGTTCATATAGGTCTAACATACAATTTGTGAAAAAATACCTCAAAATCCTTATCCAATACCTCCTTAAAAATCACCAAACTCCTCATACTCCAATTCAAAGTGTCCATGTATGTGTGAGCATCTCAAGTTAGCCTCTCAAGTATTTCCATGCATTATACACACCCTATGATGGTCTTAAGACAAGAAATGGCTTATCTATCATTTCCTTTGAATTGAAATAGTTAAAACACTCATTATAACTCCACATCACATTGAATTTTTTTAATTATTTTTAATGTTTATTAGTGTTATAAATGAAATTTACCCCCGCTTTGCCTTTAGACCTAGCTGAGACCTAATAGGTTTGTTTACTCCTATGTGGGTTTGGACCACATTGACATGTTTATAACAATTTTTCATTGTTTCTAATGGATTATATATGTATTTATTAACATTAAACATATCCTTACAAGGTTTCATCAACCTATATTTTTTATTCTCATCATCTTTATGGCTCACCTATAGGGTTTAGTCATTTTGGAGTGCCTTTTGTCTATGATAGAACATATTGCATCTCACATATTTCCCTAGACAAAATGATGGCATGAGGGGTTTAATTAGGTCATATATACCATTTTTTACCTCAATAAGTATAATAAAATCTCAAAATCTTAGATAAACCTTTATTATGATGACTATGTAGATTTTGTTTGTGTATGTGTATGTGTGTGGATAGTATGTTATCCTTATAACCTTTCCATGTATTATATATATTATATGGGAGTTATTTATATTATTTAACATCACTATTTATTTTTTCCAAACATATATAAAAATTTAAACTTTGCCAACTTCTCTATTGCATACTTTGTACTTGACTAGTCTAGACTATTGATTGTGTTTTCTTGCTTGAAAGAGACACCTATATGTGAATACTACATGGTTAAACCTTGAAAATAATGCCTAAAGGCATTATTGTATTTCTAAAGGTAATTTATAAATCATTTTTACTTTTAAAATCTATATTCATGTTATGCCAATCCTGAGATAGTCATGCTTTTAGGTCACTGCATACATAGTCAATTATAGTTGACCTTGTTGAGGTAAAAAGGATCTTATAAGTCATATTCAACCTATAAAACATGGTCTATCATCTATTTTAGGTATTTTAAGGAATATTTGAACTATAATTGATAAGTACACATGATTTTAATGATTCTATTTCTCTAAGGTATATGTCATGGTTAGTGAGTACCTACAATTAGGCTATAGGTGGATACTCTAAGGTCAAGGCCCCTGTAGGTGATGATGTAAGTCCATACCTTGAATTTAAAATCCTTATTGATGACCCTTATTCTCTCTCAACTAAAAAATACCACTTAACATGAATTCATGAACTTACATTGTTATCTTAGGGTGTAGAATCACTTGAAGTTCAAATCATGTAGACAACACTTAAGAAATGCAGTGAACAAATGCATGACTTTGAGGCCTTCTAGCATGAAATCCTATTGGCCAAATTACTTAATATATTTTTAAAGTTGTCACCCTACATGAAGGATATAATATATATTCACTTGTATTCAACAAGAATCCTTGCAACATAGTTATATGCTATCACCAAAAGTGCTTAGGGCTCTATTTTAGAGATTTTAGGGAACTTGTCCCTAAAGCTCATTCACCATATATGGATACAATTTATTTGGTTTTCCTACTGATATAACACTTAAAAAATGGTTTTAATTATATATTAAAAATCATAATACATAAAAAGGTCTCAAAACATGTTTAACAGCTTTATGTAACATTCTTAGGTCTCTATGGGAGCCTATAGATGCACACACAATAACATACAAGACAGTGAGTGTGAATATATACATTATGCATTAAAAGTGACCTTATGGTTCACACTTAACCTTATAATCTTCTTAAAAAAATACCTTCCAACCATGAATTTATTTAAAACATATAATTTCTCTAATCCAACATGATTGATCTTCTCTATGGCATCTATAGGTGCTCATTCATGGTGTATGACTGTGTTAGATGTCTGCATTGATTATCACAATTTATTTTATGGAATTAATAGAGCTTGGTTTGTTTTATTATTCTTCAATAATGTGTCCAACATATTTAAACTATTCATAAAACCTCCATGAACATCCTCAGGACTTTAGACACCATGATTCAACTAGATGTATGTAGAAAACTTGACATTGTTGTCTTTTGTTGATTACAACATTCATGGTTCTAACTTGTGAGACTAATATTAAAAGGACAAGATTTTAGGAAGACATTATAGACATGAAACAAAAATATTCACAGTCATATAAAACCATTTCAAAGAAATAAACCTTTTTTAAGTATTGAAATCTAACTGCTAGTCCACTAATGACATCAACCTAAAACTTGAACTATTTGGACCATGAAATCAACACTAAAAATGCAAAAAAATATTTAAAACGTTAAATTTGGAATTAAAAATCATGTATAATAAATTTAAATAATTGGATTGTATGAACCTACTCATATAGGAGGAAAACTTATACGGTGTGGGGATTAACTAGTAAAATAAGATAGTCAACTTGTTAAGAATGGTGCATAAAGTATAGAAAATAATTCTATAAAATATAAACATTAAAATTAATAAAACCATATGTAATATCCACCACCAATATTATTTTACTTGGAAGTCCTCTTACTGGTCATACCATCAAAAGTCATGTTGACTAGTCTTGTTTGCCTAGTGGAGTGATGGAGAAGAGAAATAGTTTTGGCCCATTTTTGTAATTTATAAATAATATAAATCATTAAAATGATTTATTTTAATTAATTTTATCTCCATAATATTCTTCTACATTCCAGTCTTCCTCATATGTTGTACAACCTTCAAAACTGCCCAAACTGTCACTTTTTTTCTTGTTTCAATAGAGTGCATGCATGTTTCCATTATGAATTAACATTAATTACATATATATTACACATATACATTTATAAATACTTTTTAACACCTATCCTACTTGTAAAACGTTACCATTCTAATTTATGGCTCTAAAATGACCCTTTAAGTGACATAAAATGACTTAGGAAGGAAAATGACTATGACAAAGGTGATGACACATTAAATAACATCAAATAACACCATTAAACACCTTATATGACCATAATATACTTATATACAATTTTTTAACTATATGGGTTTGATCTATTTTGATTTGTGGTCAAAATAGTCAACATTCTTGGTGATTTCCAAGGGTGGTATGCTTGTTATGCCTAAGACTAGTAGACGTTTCCTATACATTGGGATAAGGAGTCACCTATCTATAGGTATGAAAATAAAATTTCATTTTAAATATACCAAAACATAATATATAACAAGATTGAGACACAAAACAACACACCACACACATGTGCTTCATGAGCATTTATGGAACACACACGAAAACCAAACTAACTCAAACACAAACTAACCTAAAATAAAATATCCCTATAATATGAAAGGGGAAGTTTGAAACCTCTATTTCTCCATGAAATGGAGGAATGAATTAGGATTTTTTCTTTTTTATCCTTATCATTGATGCCTCCATTTTATTCATGGTGTTTTCCAATCTCATTAGCATGATGTTTAAGGAAATTAAAGCAGTTCCAACCAGGTCAGCTATGGAAATGAACTCTTATTGCATTCAAATAGCCTCAAATTTCTCATAGGACTCCTAAAATACAACCTCCAATGGCTGTTCAACAAGGCATACCTTCTTAGTTTCCATGGTGCTCTCAATAAGGTTGGGTTTCTTTTCAGCTGCAAGTTATTCAAGCTCATCAAGGACTTCCACATAGTCCACCCAATCTTGGTCATTTTATTCCATGGAAAAATATTTATCCTCCTTCTCATGTACATGGATTTAAACTTGGTAAATATATTAAATCTCTTGAAAGAGTTACATTTTTTACTACCAATCATCCTTATTTTCCTTATTACCTAAAACCACCACCTCTTTAACCTTTTCTTCTTGATGTATGAAGTCATCAAACTAATCTTATTTATGTTCTAATGCATATGAGGGTGGTTCAAAATCAGTTTGAGGTATGGATTAATATTAAATGACTACATCTTCTACCTTGTTCTCATGATCCTCTTCTAATAATACAACTTCTTGAGGAATGACTTGAAGTTGCTCTCCATGATTGATAACATACTCAACATCATGCTTGAGATGATCATCCACAACCTCATGATTAGGTGTGTACTCCTTAGGAGAAGAAATTTAATAACTTAGATACTCAAAATCTTAGTTTATGACATGAAAATTATACCATATATCTTATCCTTCATGACTATCATGTTTAAGAGCTTCTTCATCATGGACAACATATATAGGGTCTTTATCAAGCACCTCATCCTTTATGTTTTCATCAAATTCCTCATGTGTAGTTGAAATAGGATCTTAAATTTCATTATATTCACTCAATAAGGTAGAGTTACCCTTGTATTCACCAAGGGGAGTCACTATAATGATTTCCTCTTCATAGTTACTCATTCCATCTTCTTGATCAGCTATGACTTGAGCTCTTTCCTCTTGATTTTATTCTCTCAAAAAGGGTTCTTTTTCATGAATGGGTGAGGTGAAAGGTTGATGGATAGTATTATGAGTTGGATGTGAATAATATGGTGTGATGGAGGGACTATGAATTGAGGATAGAGTGTGAGGTGAAGTAGAGGGTTTGTGAATGGATCTAGGAAAGAGGACTTCACTAGTAAGCTCATGGGGAAGTGATAATTTGGGTTGATTAGAAGGAAAAACACCTACATCAACAAAATTTTCACCTTTAAAATATCCTCTTTTAATCTCTTCAATAACATGTTCATTCTTAAGTTTTTTTCTTCCCACATCCTTAGTCTATCTATTAAGAATTGGAGGAACTTCTTTGCCAAGCCTAGTTATTCTTTGATGCCCCATTGATTTCCTTCTTTCCCTTAAACTATCTCTAACACATGCATAAAACTTTGGGAAATAACTCTTAACTATTCCAACAGATGGTTTAGAAGCACATCAAACTCATTATCCCATGTTCCCATATTATATTCATTATCTAGAAGCTCTATTAGGAGTGTCAAGAGGTATTTAACATGAGATGGGTTGATTGAGGAGAATGAGGGAGATGGTGGGGATTAAGGCCAGATATATGTTATTGGATTTGTGTTTCTAAGAATTCATACCTTTTCTTATAGTATCTTTATGTAAAATAAATGGAATCATTTTATTATTCACTAAAAGACTAATAGGAATCATCTTGAGGTTGATAGGCATCATGGTATGATTGGTAAGGTCATATTGGGATTGATAGGAAGGCACTTTTTGATAGGTTCTTGGTAACCTTATTCATAGGGATGTCCAACAACATGATATATATATATATATATATATGGAAAGGGAATTGGAGGACCATAGGGCTGCCATGATTTATAGGATTGATAGCCATTATAATAGGACTATTGAGGAGTATAATGTAGTTCATAATAAGGCTAATAGGGAGGTTCATAGTAGGATATTCACCATATTTATTCATATCAACCTCATAGGTCAAATGAGATATAATAAATGATCAAAACCTTCAACAAATGATACTTGGTATGATTAAAAATATAATATTCATTTAGAGTCACCATTGGTGCTATCTTGATTGATTCCAAAAGCTAATTAGAGGACCAACAATATTTCCACTCTCTTGGACCTTAATCCCACCAAGAATGTCAAAACTATTGTCACTAAATAGTACACCCTAGAGGAGGGTGTTTAGGCCTCCTCCATATTTTAGCAACATGGGAATTCATCTAGGTATGTGGGTTTACCTATAGTAGAAGTAAACCTCTAGGTTTAAGGGTAGCTCCCTAAATATGCCTTGAAGTGCTTATCACCTACTTAACTAATTTATTATGGGAAAAGGGATAGAGTTTTCATGAAATGAAACTAATATAAATGGGTGATACACAATAAGGATTTAAACAAGACCATCATACTTCTTTCACTAAGAAACAAGATATACAAACTAGCTTCAAAGTCTTATGAGCTTATAACACAAGTGCTTTAATAAAGAGGTGATATGCATGAGGAAACACAAGGTAGGTGAACTAGAAGGTAGATTGCATGATCTGAGGAAAATTGTACACTTTAAATGATACTAACACACTATCTACTCTCTAAATGACCTAGTAGAATAGGAACTCTTGTATAAACATGAGAGGATAAGGAGAAACAAAAATAACATATTATCACTTAACATCACCATAAATCACTTTGAAAACTGAGACAAATGTTCATGAGATCAAAAATAGACTTTAAATTTATTTTTCAAAGGTAAACTACAATGTTAAAACCATCAAGGTTTCACCATACATGGTGTGGTATTAGTCTACAAGAGCCAAAATGGCTACTACTTTTAGAATTTGAGAGAGGAGAGAAAATAATGAATTCCAAGAGTCACAGCACATGTGTCAAGATAAGAGGATTTACATATAAATGATAATATAAGATGGAAAATAACATTAAATGTCTCATAGGACAAATGTCCCTCAAATGCATGAAACTCCTAAAATGTGGCATAAGACTCCTCATTTGTATGCCTAGAAACTACCTTCATCATTTGGCCTTATTGGAACATTCCATGGTAGACTAGGGATAGATATAATGATTTCACTCAGGGGGAGGGGTTATAAAATATCCCCAACATGCAGTGGTTTCATCCCTAAGAAATGATATTCTTTTTCACATGATTTATCATAGCTTGTAGCCCAAATAACTCCTCTTTCACTCACCCTTCACACTTGGCACGAAATTTATCTTTAGTTTTCCAATACAATCCATACAAAAGAGTGTGAGACAATTTTCAAGAGGCTTCATTCCATTAAATCCATCAAGTAAACCTTAAAAGGCCTCTCACTTAGAGTTTTAATCCTCTCACTTACTTTTTCATTATGCCATTTTATACTAGCTAAGATGAAGGCACTTGTAAAATCACTTTTGTGATTTTATGATGCATGAAATAGACATGAGGGGTTATCTCAGGTCCCAATCTATCTCTCAAAGTGACTTGTATCATTTTACTCTCCCTTAAACCTAAAAAATAGTCAAGAAAACCCAATTTACACCTTTTCCATACAAGTAAGGTAGAACTCAAGTTGATGGGAAGGATCCCTAGAGATTCTTCTATAATCTTAAATCATTTCCCACACCATTATATCCTTCTTGGATGCCTGTCTTACTTTATCTTCCTAATTGGGTCACTAATAAGGGTTTTAGAGGGTTTAGAGTGATTTTTCCCTCTAAGGATTATTAATATAGGTTTGACATCCAATTTGTGAAAAAAATCCATAAATTCCTTGTTCAAGACCTCCTTAAACATACCTCATCTCATTATACTCCCATGAAAAGTGTCCATGTAGGTGTAAGAATCTCAAGTTAGCCTCTCAAGTCTTTTCATGCATTCTCCACACCCTATGATGGTATTAAGCCAAGAAATGGATTACCTATGATATTATTTGCATTACAATAATTAATAAACTCCTAATTCCAAATTCATGTGGTGTAATTATTTTTAATGTATATCTAGTGCTAGAAATGAAATTGATCCCCTCTTAGGCTTTAGACCTAGTTGAGACCTCATAGGTCTGTCTACTCCCATGTGGGTTTGGACCACCTTGACATGTTTATAACACTTTTTAATTATTAATCATGGATGATATATGTCTATAAAAAAATTTCACATCTCATTGTAGGGTTTTACCAACCTCTATTTTGTCTTCTCATTATCTTTATGGCTTACATGTAAGGTTTAGTCATTCTAGAGTGCCCTCTATCTGAGATAGAACAAAGGGCATATATATTATTTACCTATATTTAATTATTATATGAGGAATTTACTTAGGTCCTAGATACTATATGTATAAATTTTCAAATCTTAGTTACTTTAATAGGTCTGCCCAACATCTCAAAATCTTAGACATACCTTTAGTATGATGATTGTGCAGACATTTATGTATGTGTGTAGATTGTAGGTTGTCCTTGGAACATTTTCATGTCCTATATTGATGATATGGAATCCTTTGATTTTTATAATATCTCTATGGATTCTTTTAAAACATTTATATCAATTTAACCTTTTCCAACTTCTCTATTTCATACCTTATACTTGACTAGTCTAGACTGTTGACTATGTTTTCTTGCTCGAAAGAGAGACTAGTAGGTGCATATGACATGGTTGAACCTTGAAACAATGATTAAAGTAATTATTGGAGTAATTAAGGTCATATTTAAATAATTTTAACTCATTCAAGGTATGTTCATGTTATACCAACCCTGAGATAGTCATGCTTTTAGGTCACTACATACACAATCAACTGTAGTTAACTTTGTTAAGGCCAAAAAGATCCTGTAGGTGATATTCAACCTATAAAACCTATACCACATGGTCTATGATATATTTTATGTATTTTGAGTTAGATATGAACTCTAATTTATAATTAATCATGATTTGTAGGTTTCTAGTTCTCCAAGATGAATGTCATGGTTAGTGAGTACCTACAGTCAAAATATAGGTGGATACTCTAAGGGCAAGGCACTTGTAGGTGATGATGTAAGTCCATACCTTAAATTTAAACTCCTTATTAATTAAATTTGTTCTCTCTCAGTTCAAAAATACCATTTGACATTAATTCATGCTCTTACATTGTTATTTTAGGGTGTATAATCACTTGAAGTTTAAATCTTGTAAACAAGACTGAAGAAATGTAGTGAGCAAATTCATGACTTTGAGGCCTTCTAGCATGAAACCCTAATTCCTAAATTACTTAATTTTTTTCAATTTTTACCCCCACATGAATGATATAATATATATGTACTTGGACTCATCAAGACTCCTTAAAACACTATTATATGACATCACCAAAAGTGCTCAGGGATCTATTTTAGAGCTTTTAGGGAACTTGTCCCTAAAGCTCATTCACCATATATGGATATAACTTCTTAGGTTTGAATAAAAATATAACACTTAAAACATGGTTTTAATGATATCTTTAACATCCTAAGACCTTAAAAATGTCTCAAAACATGTTCAACATATTTGTGCAACATTCTCAAGTCTCTATGGGAGCTTATAGATGCACACACAACATACAAGGAAATGAGTGTGAATATAAACATTATGCATGGAAAGTAACCTTATGGTTCATATTTAACCTTATAATATTATTCAAAAAATAAATTTCAACCATGAAGTGCTTGAAACTAGATGATTTCTCTATTTTAACATTATTGATCTTCTCTATGGTATCTATAGGTGCTCATTCATGGTGTATGATTGTGGTAAAAGTTTGCATTGATTGTCATAGTTTATTGTATACAATTAAAATAGATTATTTTGTTGGATTATTATTTAAGGATGTTTCAAACATATTTATACTATTAATCACACCTCCATGAACATCTTTAGAACTTCACACACCATGATTCAGATGGTTGTATGTGAAAAACCTGACTATGTTATCTTTTCTTGATTACAACATTCATGGTGCTAAATTTTGATACTAAGATTGTAATGATAATATTTTATTAATACATTGGATACATTAAACAAAAAACTTAAAACTCATCTAAAATCACTTTAGAGAAAGAAACCTTCTGTAAGTGTTAAAATTTGATTAATAATCCACTAGTGACATCAACCTAAAAACTAAACTATTTATCCCATGAAATTAGATCCAAATATGTAAAAAAATATGGAAAACATAAAATTAGTAATTAAACATATTTAGAATCAATTTAAACTATTTTACTATATGGACTTGATCATACAAGAGGAAAACTTGTAGGGTGTTGGGATTAGCTAGTAAAACAAGACAATAAACTTGTTAAGAATGGTTCATAAAGTATAGGAAAAAATTATTAAAAATCAAAACATTAAAATAAATTATACCAATTTTAATATATATCACCAAAAAATTTGACTTGGAAGTCCTCTTATTATCTATACCATCAAAAGCCATGTTAATCAGTCTTGCTTGCCAATGGAGCGATGGAGAAGATAAATGTTTCAAGACCATTTTTTTCACTTAAAATTTAGATAAATAATGGAAATTTAGTTAGGGGAGATGAAGGGTCACTCAATAATATTCTCCCATGTACCATTCTTTGTCATAGGCCGTGCAACCTTCAAAACTACCCAGACTACCACTTTTCTTCTTGTTTCAATAAAGTACCTACAAGTTTTAATTAGGTATTGACATTAATAACATATATACGTTTAAAAAGACTTTGGAACACATTTAATACTTTTAAAATTATACCATTCATTTATGGCTCTAAAATGACCCTTTGTATGGCATAGAATGACTTACAAAGGAAAATGACTATGACCAAGGTGATGAAACATTAAATGACATAAAATAACACCATGACACACCCTATAAGAACATAACAGAACCATATATAATTTTTGGACTATAGGGGGTTGACCTATTTTGACTTTTTGTCAAAATAGTCAATAGTGTCATTTGTCCATCACAAGCGAAGATAAGGGACAATTTTGAAGAAGATAAGGTATCAAGAAACTAAAAGAAACTCCATGCCACTTAGATGAAGAAGAATATTTAATATATAAACACTTGTACTCTAAGATCTTATAAAAATATTGTATAACTCTTGTTGATTATAACTCTTGAGAGACACTTGTCTATCTTTCTTTGTTATTCCCTTCTCTCTTTTTATATCTCATTTCTCTATAAATTGAGTCTTGATAGGATATGTATGTATCCTCCACCTAGGTATGGATAATCCCTATGCATTTTAAAGCCTTTGATAAATGATAAAAAAAAATTTACCTCCTCCTTTGACTAGTTCAATGTTTGTGCATGACTAATTAATCTTGTCAATTGATTAGCTTTACTTCCTTATCATATTGTATTTTTCTAGTATTAATATTTAGTTTGAAAGTCTTGTTTCAGGTCTTGTGAAGTTTCTAAGTGAAGTGTGAAGGTTTATTGAGTTGTCTCTTAAATAGTTAATTTTATGACCTCTTGAATAGTCATCCTATCCTAAGCATCTTTCACTACCTCTATAATGAAGTGTTGATGTAGAAATGTAGACTATTAGTGTTTTTTTAAGTTAGTCTCATGGTTTATGTGAACATACAACTAGTTATTATTGGTCAAACTTATTTGGTGCATCACATCCATTAGATAAATTTTCTCTCTTTTCCTTAAAAATAGGTAGATTAGTGAATGATCCTAAGTGATACATCAAGGGGAGATAACCATTTAACCTAGAGATTTGATCCAACATTAGGCCACCCACAACCTAGGATTGTTTCCGTGTTATCCCAAATTTTGAAGGCTTTATCTACCATCCAAGGGTGAAAATTTGGGATATAACAATTTTGTCATGCCTAGGGGGACTAAGGTCCAAAGTGGTTGAAGGATTTATGGTGTTTTCCTTCTACATATCAGCCTTTAGAGGAATTCAAAAAATCAATGGTGACTCTAAGATCAACTAACTAGTTCTATCATCCCATCTACTTATTTTAAATAATTGTTGATGAGTTTTCTTTCTCTTATCTACTTCATCAAGTTTGATGGTTGGGTATGAATAAAATTTCTATGATATACCTCCTTATCATCCTTTTCATGATCCTTATTAGCCTTGTCATGAACCATATCAGTCCTATGACTATCCTAATTTTCCCTCATATGATTCTAATTATATACCTCAACAGCCTTACTAAGATTTAAAATCCTCATACTTACCTCCTCATAATACAATTCAAACTCAAAATTATGTTTTCCCTACCACATTCGTGTTATAACTCAAGCCAAATATTCTTATGTCTGAAGGGGTAATGAGAAATTGGAATAGAGGAGTAGATCTTGGAGGTGTGAACCTTTTCACCTTATAGAGAAAATGAGGAATTTAATATAGATGTTGTTGATAAGTGGGAAATATTTGGAGAAATAAATATGTTATGACTTATGACTTGTATTAAATGAGAACCTTGATCCAATGGTGGGTATACATATTACCAAGGTGGGAGAATCAATAAATCCAACCCAAGCAACCTTAGACATCATATCCTACCCTAGTCAACCTTATTATGTTCCAATTCTCCTTCAAGTTACTCATATCCTTCTTGAAGAAAACAAGATCACTTCATCTTATAGGCATTCTTGGACTATGATTATTGGTTAAATAATGCTAACTCTTATGTATGAATCTTCTCATATTCCCACCCAAGATCAAGAAGGATAAAATATCCTATAATCCACACCCAGGACTTTTCCTAGTTAGAGAAACACTCTTCAAGTGCAGGAGAGGAGTATTCTTATCATGTTATAAGGTTTATAAATCTCCTCAAGCTATTTGTCTATTCCTCAAGTCCTAATTATCTAATAAAATCAAGGAATATCAGACCTAGAAAAGATAGTTCAAGAATGGAAAAGAGAAAATGAAAGTCTTAGAAAAAGGGTTTCCTCCTCTTCCCCAATAGCTTCAAAATAATTATTTCAAGGTCCCTAATTATAAAGACACTCTTTCAAGTGTCAATAAACCTATTTAACCCTATTTCCATCCCATCGTCTCCCCTTTCAAATAAGACATGTAGTACAAAAGATTGAAGAAGAGTATGTAACTAAGAAATGAAATCATGGACAATCATGATGAAGACATCTCAAGTGTTCATGAATATGAGATTTGTATTAGTACTCCCATTTGTGATAAAAAGTGAAATCTAAATTTTAGACATAGTGAGGAAGTGGTGAGTGAGGAATATGATCAGTTGGCTATGATATCTTCTCAAGATGACCATGAAGACACTCTTAATAATGAGAAAGACGTCATGGAAGAAGTTGTAGTAGAGGGTAAATAAGATGTTTATTTGTTTAAAGAGATTAAAATTGGTGTGATTGATCATGAAAACTAGCAAGGTAAAATAGTTGAAGTGGTTCAAACAACCAATCAATCAACTGACCATGACAAGGAAGTCATAGATGATCAAGAGAAGTAGTTCTCATAACCTCTTAATGAGTTTGAGGAGCTTGATTTAATAGATCTTAAATTAAATTCCCATCATGGTAATTAAAATTTGAAATAAAAGGATCTTGAAAGTAACATAATGTTAATTGATATTGTTGAGTCTCATGAGTAGGTTTAATCAAATTTGAAGGACATGTGGTAGGCCTATTTGCACATGTTCAAGGAATATAAAAGGTTTGATAAGTTAGCACCTCTAGGAAAATAAGATTGAGATGATGATGAGGAATGAAAAGTTATTAGTGAGCCAACATGTCTTTAATATCATCACCAAGAGTTTCAAGTCTATGATAGATAAATCTATGATGAGTAAAATAATTTTAAAGATGAACAAGAGATTAGATTGGAAAAACTAATAGAGGATAAGTATTTTTCTTCCTTCATGGATCAAGATAATATGTGGTAGAAGTATTGGGAAATATGAAATGAATTTGAGGATCTTAAAGGGCCTATAACTCCTATTGGATAGATTGAGGATGATGTTGAGGCTGCTCTCTTTCTTGAAAAATAATGTGGATATCCTAAAAATATCATTTAAGATTAAATACCTCATTTCAAGGAGTCCATAGAGGCTAATAATGATGTTTATCCTATAATACAAGGGATAATCATGTTTGAGATAGGTTAAAACATCAATAAGAATCATGAAAATGATCTTGAAGCACAAGATGAGTTCATATTCATAGGTGACTATTTTTCTATTGTTACTTCAATTGAAAACATACCAAGAAGATTGACAATCAAAAGAAGGATGAAGCCAAAAATAGAAAGGTCCAAGAGGTAGATTTCATCATGATATTATTCACCTCATGGATCAAAATATATCACAAAATTATCCTTTGATCTAGGAGGAGGAAGATGTGTTTAGTTTAGTTTTATACAATAGTTTTCTTATGTTTTTTGTTTTCCCTAAGTACTTAGTTAGCACATGCATTGGTCTTATTTCCTTTATTTTATGTATCATCAATATTTTGTGTGTGTTTGGAGGTAAATTAAGTTTTTTTTTTATTGTTAAAATTTTGATAAAGTTTTATATTGAGTTAAATTGACTCCATTTCCCAATGGAAAGACAAGGCTACTGGTCTAGTAAGCATTGCAGGCATATTACCACTGTGAATCACCAATTTGTTGACCAATCTTGTCCCCTAGGTCAAAATTTAAACCCCTATAAGTAAAAAATTTCTTTTCATGCTTCCATACCTTTTTAATTAGTCTATTCCATGATTATGAGGTCTTATAATGGTCTAAAAGTCTTATTAGCAAAAATTAAGGTTAATTCGACAAGATTAAGGTAATGGTTATTTTGGTCTTATACTAGCCTATTCATGTCATGGTGAGAAAGAGGTGAGTCCAAAAGGCATAATAGGTTATTAGGAAACTATTAAATTAATATTCCCACTTAATCAACTTGTATAAACATTTCATTTTGGTTTGGATAAGTTAAGGTTCTTTTGTAAACTTTAAGGTAAAGTTTTATGAAGAAAAATATGTTTTTGGCTAAATCCCACATGTTTCAAAGCCAAATAAGGTGATTAATATATAAATAAAACTTTTAAAATATTTTTATAAATTGTGTGTGATAGTTACAAGTCATAAAGTGCTCATATTATTAAATTTCAATGCTTGAAAGACACTTTTAAGTCATTTGTGTGAACATGAGAACTCATCTTCAGGTGAAAATAGTTTCAATAGTTTTATTTAAAATAAAATAGGTAAAATAAATGTTTTTATTATATTTAAATGTCTTAAAATTGAAAAAAAATCTTCCTTATCTCTATTGATCCATTGGTAAGCTTGCAAAGGTAGTTTTTACATGCTCAGTATGGATAGAAGAGAGAGAGTCAAGGTCTAAATTTTTTTTATAAATAATGGGGTACTAATGAGATTAAGATACATAGAAATATATTTTATATTTGTTCATTCATATTTATAAACAATCATTGAGACTCTAAGGTGGTCTACAATAGCTAGTCAACCCCACAAGCCCAACTTATCTCCTTGAGATGGAAGTTTTCAAAAAATTGAATGAATAATATAAATTAAATGAGGTGTGTAGGGTCTATGAAAACATTTAATATTATTATTCAAGCCACACTTGACATGTGTGAGTCCAACTTGGTAAGAAAACTATTCTCAAGCATAATTTACAAGGTGACTTCCATGGTTTCTTTATTTTTACAAGTTTTCAAAAAATAAAGAACATGGATGGAGTTATCTCATTATGTACCACTCTTTAAAATAATCTATAATTCCATAAATTAATCTATTTTCTCATTACAACTTTACCTTTTCCAAATAACATGCAATAGCCTTGGTTTGTGGATTGTAAATATGACTGCCTACACAAATTTGACTTGAAAAGGTTCTAAGTATTCATTATCAAAGGTGTATGAATGTAATAACCTCATGAGAGAGGTAATTAAGTGATTGTGAATTATCCTTGAGGTTAATATGATAAATATTTTTTTAGACACTTAAAAACTACCTTTTTATGTTGAAACACCCTTAGACCCTTACCTAACACTGGAGCTAGGTAACCACCTAGTTAAACTAGCCCACTTTCTAACTTGCTAATTTAAACATTTGAACCTACTTATTTTTAACCATTTTAACCAATTTTAATTTATACCCTTGACCATTGATGGTCAACCTAACCATCGATGGTTAAGCCTAACCAACAACAATTAGGCCCCCCAGCTTGTACCAAAGCAATTTCCACTTAGGTGTGAATCAGCTTTGCACCCAACTTATAAACCTTTAACTTGGTGATATAAATCAGATTTTTTGAATCTAAATTATCATCTTTATCCACATATCTAATTATAAACTTCCTCTTAAACATTTATCAACTTCTTCCACTTATAATTGGCAACTTCGTCATATAAAAGGAGAGCTGTAAGAAGGAGAATGAATCTAAAAATCTATAAGTACATGCTTCCAAAGTCTTTTTGTAGGTATCCACCCTAATAAAATTGCTACAAAAATCATTCTCAATGGTTAGAGTATCGTTATGCTGACTAATTTCCTCTAGGTCTTCTCTACCCTTTGTCCATTTCTCTTGATAATAGGTATTCTTCTCTTTATGTTTAGTTTTCCTTATTTATTTTCTAAGGTTTAAATACCTTGATCAAAATATTATATTTACATTCTATTTTATACCATATAGACCCATATCAAACCTATGTTGACCTAAAAACCTTACCTAAACATTTGCCTAACCATTTACCTAACCTACAACCCTTATTTTTTGTATTCCCAAAATTTTATAGGCAACTACTGATAGTTATCTTTAATCATTGATGGTTAGCCTTAACCATTAATAGTTAACTTAACCACCGATGGTTACCTTAACCACCACTAGTTACTTATCTATAACCAAAACACCAAACATACCATAGCCAAATTTCTACTTTTTATGTCCCTATCACTTGATAGGCCAGAAACATAATCAGACCCCCAACTACCTTAGCATAAGCATTTACTGAATTTTTTCTACAATTATTTATTTTTTTTGAACAAGCATTTTACCTTTCTTGTATTACATATAATTTACCTTTATGTTATTATATGCAAGTTTCATTTCTTTTATTTATATCAAACCTTTTATCAAAAAGGGGATTGACAGCAATCCTAGTAAGTTGTTACTTTCTTAGACATAACATATGCTAGGAAATCCCCCTATCTTATTATCTAATCAACAAGTTTATTTTATTACTTTATTATCTACATGTATTCTTCCTTAGCCAAATAAGAGTTCCCACTTCATCTGGATAAACACACGTGCACTTTCAACCAAGTACCCATACACACCCCTTTCTTGTAGTTTTAATTTTACTTTCATAAACTAAGAAATGAGGAGAAAATTTGAGTAAAACATTTTGTCATGCCTAGTGGGACCCACCACCTTTCCTTTCTTAGTTAGCATTGTATGCTTTCTCTCTCCATTATTTGATCATCCAAATAAATCTAAAATTTTCTATTTGGGATTAAAACAAGCCTTACATCTATTATTTTCTTGATACTTTGGTTCACCTATTAAATTAAAAAGTAAATTAATCTATCATAACCTAACTTTTATATCACACACAAAACCTAAACCACATGATCAATCAATGCACCATTAAATACCTGAGACAAGGCCCAACTAGGATTTCACCACCCAATAGATAACCTTAGCCTACTTGGTAATCCCACTTGGATTTCATTATCAAGGGGAGATCCTAATATATTATATAGTGTATTAGAAGCCCTTGATAAATGGTATCTATTGGTTAAGTGGCCCATCTCAGCTTCAAGTTCGTGAAGTGTGGGGAGCAAGCCCCCAATACCAGGGCATGTACCTAGTTTAGTACATATTCTATTGAATGCCTAAACATTACCTAAAACCATAATTATCTTTCCTATCTAGTACCTAATTTTTAATCCAAACTACCCTCACACATTTTTAACTAAGACATAAGCCAACATGAAATAAAACAAATATCTTAGGAACTAGCGCACTTAGTATATGCATTGATTTTTGGACTTTACTCTTATTTTCTCTTTGTTTGATTTGTGAGGAATCAACCTTATCCCATCAACCTTCCATAATTTTGACCTCATTTACCCTCATATCCCTTACCTTATTCAAATGGAGATCCCTTTTATAACCTTTTCTAGAGATCCTAACTTTGCTAGAATCTCAGACCACAACTCTCTTACATCTAAGCATTACCTAGCATCTCAAGCTAGATATGATCCCTACCTTACCTATAATCAACCCAAATATACCCATCACCCATCCAAATTCAACCATAATCACCCCCAAACTATCAACTACCCCCTAAACTAGTTACAATGTTAATGGACTAGATAAGTAAAGTAGAGTTATCTATTTCCAGTACCCATGACCAATCAACCTGTAACTATAAAGAATCAAATTTCAACTTTAACCAACCAACAACCTATCAAAAACCCTTTAACCATTACCTTACTCAACCAATAACCTATCAACATCTACCACATCCATCACCTTAACCTTGTCAAAACTTGGGCCATCTACCCCTTTCATTATGTCAATTACCTCAACCCACTTTATCAACCCAACCAACTTTATCAACATTAACAAAAAAAATAAATCAACAAACCTATCAACCTATCAATATATCAACCAACCACTATCAACATACCTTATCAACTTTACCCAACCAAACAATCTTATCAACCTTACCCAACCCATCAAATCCACCTATTCAACCAACCTTACCAAATCAAACCATTAATACCAATCAAATTTTTTGAACAAACCAATTTTATCAAATTAAACCAATAACTATCAACCCAACCCTTATCAACCAATCCTACCCAACTATCAACCAAACTTACCTAATCAATCTAACCTACTCAACTTACCCACCTTATCAACTTTATCTACCTTATCAACCTAATCAAAACCAACCAACAACTACCAAACAAACCTACTTAACCTATTAAGCCCATCAAACCCCTCAAACCAAAAAACATCATTAAATCTACCATTTATCTTAGAAACTCAGTATTCATTGGTATACCCTCTTCCTAGGAATTACACCCTACTAGGGGAATTATAAACCTCAATCCTTGACAAATTCTCAAAGGCTTATATCATTAACCTTCCTCTAATCAAACCCATAAAATATTATCTTCCAAAACTAGTTTCGTTTATAAAAGATAATTTTTTTTCCTATCATCATACCAATGGACATGGGGTAGACAAATCTAGATATATTAATATGCTCATCCAAAACCTTATAAACCATAAGGATGTTTCAAAGGAAATTCTCTGGGTTCCCTCCAACCAAGCCTTAAAAATCATCAAAAAATCTATCATTGAACCTCTTCTTTCACTTTTTTTTTGAGGAAACCATGGTCTAACCCTCAACTAAACCATTTTTTACCCAAGTAGAACCTTGTCAACATTCCTTAGAAACCACATTCAAGGAATCAACCTACCAATTTTTTCTACTTACCTATGTGGAATCAACCAACCAACCTTTTCCACTCAACCATGTCGAACTAACCAACCTACATTTTCCACTTACCAATTATATGGAACCTATTAACCTAGCATTGATGACCATCAATCAAATTAAACCTACCATTAACCCAACTTTACCTACAACCATTCACCTAACCTTACCTTATCTACCAAACTAAATGATCAAACCAACCCAACCAAAAGACCAACTCAACCATTTATCTTACCTCTCTCAACTAGTCAAAATAACCTCTACACCTCACCAATCAACCATATTCAACCTACCTTTCCACTATACCATAACCAACCTACCTAAAAACCCAAACCAAAAACTACCCTTCAAACCTGTCAATCCTACCCTATCCTACCTAAATCAAACCCAATTGCTTTTTCATAGCCTTGGTGTACTAAAGGAAATCCCATTAGAACCACCACCTGTAAACTTGAACTACTAACCACTAACAACTAATGACCCTTAGGAGGGTGGGTGAAGTCATCTTCATCCCTCTTAAAACCTTTTTAATAACCATTACCTCACCTCATGATCATTTTCCCCTCTTCTGACCATCCATGGAAAAATAAAACTAGGGGAACTTCCCCTCCATAATGCTTTCACCATTTATCAACCCAACCCATATTATCAACTCTACCCAAAAAATCAAACCCACTTAACCCAAACCAGCCAAATAAACCTATTAACCAACCAACCTTGAACTCTTGGGGATTACCTTTCTCTTTCACCCAACCAAAACTATTGGATAATCACCTTCTCCCCCCAATAAAACCTATTTGGAGATTACCCTTCTCCACCAACCTCTCCATTGGAGATTACCCTTCTCAACCCACCAACCAACCAACCAAATAACTTTAACCTTAGCCATTCTTGACTTCCTTTTACACATTTTTTTATTTTTAAACTATCTTCTTGCATTAAACTATCACCTAACCAACCTTACCTTTTTGTCAACCCATACCTTTTCCCCATCTATCCAAGAGTTTCAAAGTAATTAGGGGACATCTACTCTTTTAATTGACATTACTCATCCACACAAGCATAAATTTGGGGCATATCAAGCTTGAACCTCTTAAACACTTGGCATTCACATATTTTCAATGGTTAAATCAAATTTCTTATCATTTTATGTTTAACTTAAGTTCATACCTTATTTTCAATTGCCTTCATCTCCTTATCTTTAAGGACTACCAATTAAAAAAAAGATCATGTGATTATCCATCAAAAAATTTGCCTAATCCTAAGCATGGATACCATGGCTCTACCCACAGCATGATCCTCATGGATAATTTATCTCTAATCAGATGGAATCCCATGGTTATTTTCACTTAAATCTACCTCTTCCACCCATCATTATCCTTCTTGTGCCATGGTTTTGCCTCCATAAAGTAAAACCTTAGACCTATATAGATGGTCCATGTCTAAGCAAGCATATAAACATTTGTGATACCATAATATCACTTGGGTCAACATCTTTAGCATACAAAATGCTCCCTTGAAGGATAGATGTTTTAAACAATCAAAAGTGCTTGAACTTAAAATAAATTACTCCCTTAAAAGATAGCTACCAAATATGAACAAACCCAAACTTAGACCACTCCCTTGAAGGATGGCTAAGTTAAATTTATAAAAAGTAATCACTTAAAGCTTCCTGCATTGATCAACTTTTCTAGCATATCAAAATAAGCAATATAATACCCTATATTAAAAAAAACAAACAAAAAAAACAATCTATCCCAAGAAAACTACAATAGGCTTTCATCAATAGACTTCTTGCATCGATTAGTCTACACCTAGCATATGACATGGACTTGTCTATCATGATTCCTAGGTCACCTATAGAAGAGGCAAGTCTTCCCCATAGGAAGGTTTCCATACCTATCACTCACTACCTATCATCCATTTCCCCTTTTATCCTCCACAAATCAAGGGATTTGAGATTACTTGACACCATGCCATCAAGTTACCTTTTTAACCATCGAATTAACAATAAAATAAAAGTATAAGGGTTTTATGTTCATAAACCCACCCATCTTGCCATCATGGTATTTGTCAATTGAAGCATTTAACCTCCCCCTTATACTTTCATGATCACTTGGGAAGGCATATCTTCTCCCTTTGGAGTCATTGAAACCAAATAATCACCTAATCAACCAAACAACCCAAACCACATTACACCCATAAAACCTATAAAACCAACCTTATTTACCCTATCCAAACAACCCAATAACTACAAGCCAAACTAGTAACTATCAATCAAATTCACCCAATCCATCCAATCACGTTAACATATCAAACCAACCAACCAATAACCCATCAACACCAACTTAATAATTATTTTCACAAATCTCAACTTTAACCTATCCAACTTCATCAACCATTGGGTTATCCACCCCCAACCACCATCCTAACCTACCTTGTCAATTTACCCAACTAGCCTAATCTATCAACCTAACTAACCTTATCAAACTTATATACCTTATCTAACCAATAACCATCACCCCAAGCTATCAATCTACTAAATCCAACCTATCAAACCTATCAACTAATAACAACCAACTAACTTTACGTACCTTACCCAACTTATACAATCAATACATCTTATCAACTTCACCTAACCTATCAAATCACCCTATTTAACCAACCTTACCAAATAAAACACTTACCTACCAATCAAAATTATTAAACCTTACCCACCATGATTAAAATACAATCTACCCAACCACCTATCAACAAACTTTATCCACTCAACTTAACCTATCAAATCTAGCTTTTTCTATCTTATCAACTTTATCAACCCCATCAACCCAAACCAAACCAAGTGTTATACCCAAGTGGGAAACCCATTTGGATGTCCACCAACCTATTTGGGAGTCACCCTCTACCTCAAACTATGAATCTTACCCTTCTCCACCAACCTATTTGGGAGTCACCTTCTCCCTTAAATTTTGGAGATTACCCTTCTCCACCAAACTACCCAACCATTTAACCATGTCCACCTCAATGGTGGCCACTTTTGACCCAACCTATTGAATAGTTTTATGATGACCTTTCCTTATTCATTTTAACCATATAGACCAATTTTTATATGTTAAATATTTGAATTTGTACCACCTCATACACAACTAGACCATTTGTGTTTTTCTCAGGATCACTTCTTACCCTAGATACTTGAGTAAACACTAACCCTGTCTAAGAGACTTGATAAGACTAACCTAATCAACTATGACCAATATTGGGGACTAGTTACCTTGTCATTTATCTCAAAACATGACCTTATTTTTACTAAAATGATAATCTTAGTCTTTACATGATCTTGGATATCACACTTAGTTGCATTTTATGCATATGTTTGCATCTCAAATGCCTAACCTGATATTTTTGTCACCCACCTCATGACTTATCATCTACAATTTATCAAACCCCAACCAAATTTAACATTCACCTCATTAATTCCTAGTTTGAGGGGGAATACCTCCTCTTATACGTGAGGTAATCAGACCTTTTAGAGAAGACCCTTCTCCATAAACCTTCACCCAAACCAAACCATGTGATTCTTCAATTAGAGCAACTTGATTGAGTATAATTACCTTACCCTCAGAGCACACATATTCTATAAAACCCACCCATGAACCATTCAATCACTATATTTATCTTAAATTTCTTTTTGGATATTATGTCTATGGAACTATGTAGGCAGTGTCCTCTTGCCTAGTGCATCTAGAGTCAGCTCAGCCATCACCCTTCACCTTTAACCTTACCCAAATTTTATTTTTATTTTGTATCTTATCAACCCAAAGCCACATAAAAAAGAGAAAAATGTAAACACTCAAAAAATACACTATTTTTTATTTTGAAATACCCTTGGACCTTTACCTAACACTGGAGCTAGTTAACCGCTTAGTTAACCTACCCCACTTTCTAACTTGCTAAATTAATGATTTTAACCTACTTCTTTTTAAGAATTTTTCACCAATCTTCATCTAGACCCTTGAATATTTATGATCAGCCTAACCATCGATGGTTAAGCCTAACCATTGATGGTTAGGTCCCCTAGCCTGTATCAAAGAAATTTCTAGCTAGGTGAGAAATCAGCTTTGCACCCAACTTAGCAACCTTTAATTTGGTGATACAAATCAACTTTTTAGAATCTAAATTAAAATATTTATCCACCTATCTAATTATCAACTTCATCTTAAACATTTAGTAACTTCTTTCACTTATAATTGGTAGTTTCTTCCTATAAAAGGAGAGTTGTAGGAAGGATAATGGATCTAAAAATATGTGAATACATGATACCAAAGTTTTTTTTGTAGGTATCCACCATTACCAAAGCACTACCCAAATCTTTCTAAAATTATAGAGTATTCTTATTTTGATGAATTTCCTCTAGGTCTTCTCTACCCTTTTTCCATTACTCTTGATAACAGGTATTCTTCTCTTTGTTTTTAGTTTTCCTTATTTCTTTTCTAAGGTTTAAATACCTTCATCATCTTCTATTTACATTTTGTTTTACACCCTCTAGACCTGTATCAAACCTCTTCTATCCTAAAACCCTTACCCAAGCATTTGTCTAACCATTTACCTAACTTGAAACCCTTATTTTTTGCATTCCTAGAATTTGATAGGTAACCACCAATAGTTAGCCTCAACCATCGAAGCTTAGCCTTAACCACTGATTATTACCTTAACCATCAATTGTTACTTATCTATAACCAAACCACAATAAAAATTCTATCTTATATGTCCCTATCACTGGAAAGGCTAGAAACATAATCAAACCCCCAACTACCTTAGCATAAGTATTGACCAACTTTCTACTATAATTAGTTGTTTTCTTTAAACAAGCATTTTACCTTTCTTGTATTAAATAGAATTTACCTTTATTTTATTATATGTAAATTTCATTTATTTTATTTGTATCAAACCTTTTATCAAAAAGGGGATTAACAGCCATCCTAGCAAGTTATTACTTTCTTAGACCTAGCATATGTTAGGCAATCCCCCAATCTTATTATATAATCAACAAGTTTCTTTTAGTGCTTTCTTATGTGTAGGTATTCTTCCCTATCCAAAGAAGAGTTCCCACTTCATTTGGACCAATGCATGAACACTTTAAACTAGGTACCCATATACACCCCTTTCTTGCAATTTTACTTTTGCTTTCATAAAATAATGAATGAGGAGAAAATTCAAGTAAAACACTTGAATAATAAAGGGGACTAAGGCATGAAAATGTAGACCTAGATGTCTATAGACCTATAAGTCTACATTTCATGAGAAATGATTTTCAAATGTGTATCAAGGTTAGGTTTTTAAGGTATTAAAAATGAGATAAATATAGTATTTTCACAATTGGAGAGTATCAACATCATGGAGAGGTGTGATTTCAAAACTAATTCTCAAAACAATCAATGATCATCTACATGCCTCAAGTTAGTTTTCAAGATTGAAAGATGATATGCAATATAATCCATTTGTAAATGAGATTATGTTGATAAGTGTTAATTCATGAAAATCATAAATAATATAAATATCTTAGAAGAAATAATGGATTCCAAAAATTCAAAGATAATTCACTTCAAGATTACAGTCACAGTTCATTGTGACCTATAAGTTTGCTTGAGCAGCTATAGTTGGATTCAAACTTGAGTAGGATAAATTGAAATTTAGAACAATGGGTTAGATATTAGATAGAGATATTAATTTCCAAGAGTTAATTATATGTCAAATAAACCTTGATAAGTTCAAATAGAGTGATTGAAATAAGTCACTTTAAAACTTACAGTCCCATAGTCTTAGTCACCTACAAGCAGAGTATCCCAATCTAATCAATTTTAAGAGTTAACCGGATATATGAAACTTGTGAGAGTGTTATTAAGATATTATCTCACCTATTATAAACCCCCTTAGTGACTTAAATACATTATATATCCTATAGGACTATATGATCCCCCCTTCAGGGTTGACAAGCCTAAATGAACATTCAAAAGCCTACTCAAGCTTGTGTATAAAGAGAAACATTTGAATGTTATGGATGGATTTTTAATGTGATGAGATTAAATATGATGATAAATAGTTTATAACATTATTCCATGATTTCTAAACTCCTTCAAAATTAATGAGAGGATCTAACATAGTTAGTGTAATTTATATTAGCTAGCTTAAGAACCCTAACATGAACCATTGGAAGCCATAAAAACATTAGAGGGTGAGGATGGAAGAGATACAATTTTAAAAGTAATATATAGGTGATATAAACCTCAATATTTCATTTTAATATTTAAAAAATCATCAAAATAACATTTTCAGGGCTGCATTCATTCTAGACCTCATAGAATGCATATTCAACCACCTAAGGAGCATAAATTTTTTCTTAGATATCCCAGGACAATATTTATGGTGAAAGGAGATATAAAGGGAAGATATAGGGGTATATTAAATATAAATTTTTTTCATTAATTTTTCCATATAGGTTATGTAATTTATGAATCATCATTAAGATGATAAGACACTCATAGGTTGCCTGCAAGCACTCCAATGACCTGATACAATAAAAAGACCTTATAAGTGCATAAATTAGATTGAATTTACCTCAAAGTTAACTTTTTTATGTTCATAGGTCTCATGAACACATGATCATGGTACTAGTTGGCATGTGAAGGTAAATAAGTATACAAAATAGGCCTAAAATCATGGCTATAGGATTGTTTGTGAAGGTGTAGGGTAAGAATTAGTTTAAAAATCAATAAAATAGGTCTATAAAGATTTTAAAAAGGTTATAAAATAATTCAAACACATATTTATGAATCATAATAATATATTTGAGATTTTTAAATCATCAAGTTGGCCAAAAAGTTGAAAATGCACTAGTTTGCAAGTTAAGAAACCTATATACAGACCTATTGAGCACTTCAATAGACCTATAAATGGAATATTAAGTTTATTTATGAATTTCTAGGCCTAAATAAACCTATTATAGACATTATATCTTTAAAATTTCTTGAAAATCCACTTTGAATGTCTCTTAAGCATGCATAAGCACCTAGGCTAGGGTTTTACCCTTTCCATGGTTCACATATTTGTACAGAGTTTCATAAGCTAAAAATTGGAATTTAAAATTTTAATGGAATGGGTAAAGTGAATAAAAAAAATTTCCTAAGTTTTAAATGTGTAGGAGTCATTTTGGGCCAAAACTCAATTTTTAGGCATAGACGTCAAACTAAGGCCTAATTTGAAAGAAGATTAGGTGAAAAATGACACTTACACTTGGATTCAAGTCATGAAACTTGGAATGGAGATGTAAGTACATACTGGGTACTCAAATCAATTCCCATTTTTATAATATAATCTATAAACTATTGCATAGAAGGACCTTTATGTGTTTTAGGGCTACAAGGAATTGAGTACTAGTGAGAGATTTGGGTGTAAATCAAGGTCTTGGTGAGTGTTTTATGGATTCAAATGGATTGATTAAGGTTTTATATGATATGGATATGAATTTCATAGATATATATTTCCTTTGTGAGGAAAAAATAAAGATTTGAAACTTGTAAGAAAGGTGAGGACTAATGGAGCTAATAGGTTTTAAGACACCTAAAGAGTTATTTGATGATCACCATTGAGATGTCAATTTGAGGAGCAGATAAAATTATTTAATGTGTCAAAGAGAATGTCAAGAGATAGTGAAAAGAGAGTTAGTGATCAAATGTGCCATTTGTCCATTATAATCCAAGATAAGGGGTAGTTTTGAATAATAAGACAAGATGTCAAAAAACCAAAAGAAACTCCATGCCACTTGGATGAAGAATCATATTAAATAGAGAAAATTTTGTCCTTTAAGATCTAAAATTGTTTCATAACTCTTTTTTATTGTAAATCTTGAGATACACTTATCAATCTCTCTCTCATATGCCCTTCTCTCTTCATCTCTCTCATTTTTATATAAATTGAGCCTTGATAGGCTATGTATGTATCCTTCACATGGGTATGGAAAAGCCTTTCCCATTTTAAATCCTTTCATTAATAAGGAAAAATATGGTTTTACCTCCTCCTTTAACTAGTTTCAATGTGAGTGCATGATTAGTTGATATCTTCAAGTGATTAGCTTTGCTTCCTTAGCATATTGTCTTTTTCTAGCATTCATATTTAGTTTGAAAGACATTTTTTAGGTCTTGTGAAGTGTCTAACTAAATTGTGAAGGTTGTGTGAGTTATCTAATTACTAGTGTCATTTTATGACCTCTTGACTAGTCCTTTTAGCCTAATCATTTTTCACTACCTCCACAATAAAGTGTTGATGTAGATTAGGAGTAGTGTCTATTTTAGGTTATTCTCATGGTTGATGTGGACATACAACTAGTTAGTAGTGGTAAAAATTGTTTGGAGCATCACCTCTATTAGAGTAGGTTTTTCTATCCTTTCCTAACAAGTTCATAGACTAATGAATGAGCCTAAGTGACACATCAAGAGGAGCTATCCCTTTAATGTAAATATTCAATCCAGCATTAGGCCATGCACAACCTAGGATTATTTCCATGTTAGCCCAAATTTGGAAGTATTTAAATACCTTTTAAGGTTACAAATTTGGGCTATAACAAGCACTACATAAAAAATAAGGGACCTAAAGTTATATATGAGATGTTGCCTTCATTATACTAGGGTGAGATAGAAATAGTAACTGATTACATTATAAGATTCAGATCATATATGCATCAATTTATTTATAATTATACATATTTATAGGTATAATATATCTTTTCTAGAGGCCTCATATTTCCTCTTAAGGAAAAAATATTATATCAGACATCCAAATCATTTTGACATCTATACAACATAGCTATGACATTAGAGAAAGAGTTGGGACTAGTTATGTCATGTCCCCTCTTTATCTCAATTTAGGAGAGACATGTGAGTCAGCTTATTATGGGGTCTTGTAGGTTGATAGTGTTGGATAGAGACCCAGTATGGTTATACAGTGTTGGGGACTTGGTGTTCTAGTAGTCGTTGATCAGTTTGGAGACATTCCTTATTTTGAGGAGGCAGTTCCTAAATTTATGGGGGTTATCCCTACTTTTTAGGAGGGTATGATCATACCCAGGGTTGGGTCTCCATGAGATTATTCCTTGAGTTTAGTTTCAGAGGAATAGGGTTTATTTCCTAGTTTCTAGGAGCATCCCTAGATTTTAGGGATGAGATTGCTAGTGAATCCTTGATTTTTGACTTCAATCACAGACAGGTGGCAGGGTGACTTTTTGGTTTGTGGTGTCATTAGAGAATTTTGTCACTATTTAGGTTATATTTTTAATATTTCCTAAGTTAGAATTTTTTTAATTAAATAAGGCTAAGTTTATAGCCATTTTGGAGTAATAAGGGGTTTTTGGCCTCATCTGGATTCATATCCCATGGTGTAATAGTTCATTGGAAAGGTCTTGGACTTTTATAAATATTTCTCTCTTGACTCAGATCCTTTTGGTGAATGGATTTCTCTTTATTTGAAAAAAGGGTCATTTTCTATGTACTTGACCACTTAAAAATGAGAAATATAACATTTTATAACTCAATGCCACATTGAGTTGCTTTTAAGGTTCAAGCTAATTGTGAAGGGGTTATAAGGAGGTCAAGACCAAATTCTAAGGCATTCTTCACATTTTATTTTGAGATTTGCACTTTGGCTCTGGAAGAGCTTTCAGCATTTGGGATGTCAAACCCCAATGCCTTGCATGTTTGGGATGTAGCCCCTAATTCAGTGGTTGTTGATCTGCTGAGTAGCATCTAGAGATTGCTCAATATTCCTTCTAGTGGGTGTAGTGATTATGATAGAGTTCAACATGGATTTGAGGGATTATTTCAATTGAGAGGACCTTGTAGTTGTACAGCTGTACCTAGTAGCCCTTACAACTATACGACTGTACCTAATAGCCAGCTTCCTTCCCACATGCAGCGTATCAAGGGTTGGAATCTTGTTGTAGCTTCCCTCTAGTGTATAATTCTCCTTTAGCCTTTAAGTTGGGTATATTTATGATTGTAATCTCCTTGAAACTTTTGGAAATTTTTATCTCATTCCCTATTTGGTTTAAGATCCAGAATGCTGCCCATAAGTGAATTATTTGGTATTTAATTTCAAAAATTGTTCATGTTCTTATTCTTCATTATTTACTTGCTGAGAAATCATCAAAACACAAAAACAATCAAACCCTTCTGCAACTTCCATCTATTTTGGAAATAAAACATTCACAAATAAGAAAAATCAATTTAAAATAACAAAATTATAGTAGATCAGCTGAAGAGATCCATTAGGGATCTTTCAGTGGTATTAGAGTTATGCATCCTACCAACTTGTGTGGTCTTGTGTTGTGGGATTCCTCATGAAATTATTTTGTTAGCAGATTGTTTCAAAATGGGAAGATTCTACAAAATGTTTGGGCTTACACCACCCAACATTCCTCCAAAAGAGAAATCAAAGTGGCCCAAGCCTAATGAAGAGGTTGGAAAGGAATTACAGGTGATTGAAATTGTTCCAAATGGATACAATGTTACTAATTTCTCATGTACCTCTATTAAGGAAGCAAAATACATTGATCCCTATAATAATGTTGAGGAGGAACAATCAGCAGATTTGAAGTTCACTAAATTAGCAAGTAAGGATCTAAAGAATGATTTGCACAAAGATAAGGAGAACAAGAAGATTAAAGAGGATATCGCCATGAAGGTTGTCTTCCCTGTACATTAGTCACTTTTTTGGTACAATGAAAGTGATGGAAACACCATAAAGGGAATGTATGAGGTTTCTGGTGCATATGTTTTTCATCCCAACAATTCAAGATGCTTTCTTGTTGAGGATTCTAAGAAGCAGATTATATAGTCTGTTACAAAAGGAGATGTTGTGAGTGAAGCATATCAACAATTTTCTCCATGGGTATCATAGGTAGTAAGCTAATTTACAACAAATATAGTGTCAAATAAAGAATTCTACATAGATTCGAATTGATGAGATTTTTTAAAGAGAGTAAGGAACTATAGGGTAGATTAGAATTTAAGTGTACATGAAGTAATTGTTGGAAATTATTACCCTCTAAATCTAGGCATATACTTGAAAGACAATGAGACAGAATTTTCTTTGCTTGTTGACCATGTTGTTGGAGGTTCAAGTGTTTTTGATGGAAAGCTCAAGCTGATGATTCATAGGCATTTACTCCATGATGATAACAAGGGTGTTGTTGCAAACTTGAATGAAACTGTATGCTTTAATAACAATAAGACATGTGAAGGCTTAATAGTATAGGGTAAAATGTATCTGAATGTAAATCCAACAGAACAAGCTTCAAAATGGAGATGTATAAAGGGATAAAAAGTAGTGTTTCCTCTACAAATTTTCTTTGCAACTATATAAGATGAACTAAGTCAGATTAAGGAACCTCAATTTTCAGCAATGGCAGAAGGCTATGAACTACCGCCTAATGGTGCCATCATTACACTTCAGGAATTAGAGGATCAACAAACCTTGTTATGTTTAGCACATCTTTATGAGGCTGGGGAAAGTGGCAAGTTATCAAAGCCTGCAACTGTTGATCTTCATAATTTGTTTCCAAGTAGGAAGATTAAAAATATTATGGAGCTTAATCTCTCTGGTGTTAAAGAGAAGTCACAAATGACAACATTGAATTGGCAAGTTGAAGGAGAGATGGGTCTGTCCCATGGAACAACTAGAAGAAATGCAATGAAGGATGGAGAACATGATGTAGAAGACTCTACTCATTATTTTGATGGAGATCCCTTGATGAATCATGATGAAGACCTAGTTTCTACACATGCAGATTTAGCTTGCAGCCACAAGATAGAAATTATGGCACATGACACACTTGATTTTCCATTGAAGTCACTTATTGGACCAGCACTTGGCAATGAACAACTAGAAAAGGGTGAAGACTTGGTTGAGTCCCTTGAAGACACTACAAATAGGTATGATGTCATTTCTAATTTTTTGTTCTATGATAGCAGTCATCTTATTGAGGATAACAATGGGATAACAACTATGGCACATGAGAGGAATGATGTTGAGGAATCTTCTAATGTTGACCTTCAAGATGTGAACATCAAAAATAAGGAATGCATGGGGAATTCAAGCCATAAAGATTCAAGTTTTGCATATCATACTATGAAAGATGTGGAAAAGACACAATATAGGTGTAGTGAGTGGTTGCAAAGAGCTAGAAGGGCAAAGATGTTGGATGCTCAAACAAAATAGCACTTGCAAGAGGTCAAGGAACATTGTAGTCATATAGATCAAGCAAGACAATGAAGAGAAGCCTATCTTCGATCACTATTTCTTCCAAAGGAAGAAGACATGGAGATGGAACATACAAAGGATGGGCCTCTTGAGATGAGGAAGCAAGGGGAACGTGCAGATGTGCATGAACAAGAGAAGAGGTATAATTTAGAAAGTTTTATTTGTGTACCTAATCTACATCTTGAGTTTCATGAGTTGCCTCTAGTTGAGAACCCATTTAAGGCTCGAGTCCTAATGTTGGGAGGAAAGTTTGAACACACATTTAGTGGACCAACCACTAATGTCAATACTACACATGTGGATGGAAACATGGGTGAAGCAGATTTGTATTGGTTTGTGAGCATTCATGGCATACTTAATGAGATACAAACCACTCATGTCATTGACTCGTTGGTAGAGTATGTAGCTGCTCTATGATAGAGACTTTTTTTGTATGCCATGGAGATAATTGTAATTGATGGGCATACTTTGGAGGCAAAATCAAACTATGACACAAGCACTTGGAGTTTGCCTAATGAGATTATTCAACACTTTTTGACCAAGTGTCTAGATGAGAGACCATTAATGGTTGAACCCAAAGGTATTTTGTATTCTTGGATGACTGAAATTAATAAATGTCAAGTGGAGAAGATTCTTGTGCACAATTTACATGAGGATGACTGTTAGATTTTAGATCCAAGAATTTGCATGATTAATGGAACGTGTCCCAAGTTGTTGCAGAATGATAGTTATATCAGAGTAGTGCAGTGGATGGGTTCAATAGTAATTCAGAGATGGATATGGGATCTAGGTGAAGATTATCCATGGGAATTCCTTATGAATTGTGTTGAGTATCACATTGAAATGTTAATCACTATGATGCCCACGATCATGTTGGATGAGGTTGCAAGTAACATATGCATAGAGTCACCATAGTATGAGATGTCTTATTTTATGAAGGAGGAAGTTAGCTCTTGTAGGTACTACAACATGGTTTATTAGGATAGCAGTATGACAAACTGCAATAAGAAATAACTATAGATTTTAGTTGCATCATAGTGGTGCAGTGAAAGCAAGACATAGTAGCTAAAGAGATGGAGGTACAGATCAGCTTTGGGATAGCTAATGTAGTTAGAGGGACATGTGACTTTTAGCTAGATACACCTCTTAGACCAATATTTATGGATGAGTGACCTACCATTGAAGAAGATGCAAGAAAGGACAATGAAGACACCTCAAAAAGGTATGATCACAAATCTAATTTTTTGAGTACAAACATCAGTCCTTTATCTTCACATGATCATGAGATAGATGAGTGGCATGAGGATGATAATGGTAAGAAGTTTTCCATTATTGACACTCAAGATTTGAGGGATAATCCTCTTATGATGATCAAGCACGAGGAGCAATTAGAGTTGTAAACACTTGATGAGAGATGTATTCATGATTCAAATTTGAAGGAGTCTACTTGTGTTTTAACATCATATCCTGATGAAGATGTTTCTTTGGGTAGATATAATGTTGTCCTAGTTTCAGGACTTGAGTTTTCTAAAGCAAGGACTAATTTTTCATCCATAGACATCAGGTTACTCTTTTATACTACTGGCAGCTGTGAGGTAGAAGCTATGACAGCCTTTGAGGATAGTTTTTAGTATGGTACACACCTTGGACAACATATTATAGTTTCACCTGAGTTTCCTCCCATGGATGAGGAAGGTAAATTGATTTTGGTTCCTGATGATATTCTTGAGGTGAGGGAATGGCAATTGAGAAGCAGGGTGTTTCGAGAGTATTTGGTACGTTGGAGAGATCTTCCCATAGAGGATGCCACTTGGGAGGGTGAGAGCATTTTACAACATCCAACATTACAGTTGCTTATGGGCAAGCATCTCTAAGAGGGGAGGACTATCATGTCCCCTATTTAGCTTAGTCTAGCAGAGACATGTGAATTAGCTTATTATGGGGTCTTGTAGGTTGACAGTGTTGGATAGAGACCCAGTATGGTTATACAGTGTTGGGGACTTGGTGTTCTGGTAGTCATTGATCAGTTTAGAGATGTTCCTTATTTTTAGGAGGTAATTCCTAAATTTGTGGGGGTTATACCTACTTTTTAGGAGGGTATGATCATACCTAGGGTTGGGTCTCCATGAGATTATTCCTTGAGTTCAATTTCAGAGGAATAGGATTTATTTCCTAGTTTCTAGGAGCATCCCTAGATTTTAGGGATGAGATTGCCAGTGAATCCTTGATTTTTTACTTCAATCATAGATAAGTGGTAGGGTGACTTTCTAGTTTGTGGTGTCATTGGAGCATTTTGTTGTTATTTGGGTTATATTTTAATATTTCCTAAGCATTTTTTAATTAAATAAGGCTAAGTTTATAGCCATTTTGGAGTAATAAGGGGTTTTTGGCCTCATTTGGATGCATATCCCATGGTGTAATATCTCTTTGGAAAGGTCTTGGACTTTTCTAAATATTTCTCTCTTGACTCAGATCATTTTGGTGAATGGATTTCTCTTTATTTGAAAAAAGGGTCATTTTTTATGTACTTGACCACATAAAAATGATAAATATAACATTTTATAACTCAATGCCACATTGAGTTGATTTTAGGGTTTGAGCTAATTATGAAGGGGTTATAAGGAGGTCAAGACCAAATTCTAAGGCATTATTGACATTTTATTTTGAGATTTGCACTTTGGCTCTGGAAGAGCTTTCAGCATTTGGGATGCCAAACCCCAATGCCTTGCCTGTTTGGGATGTAGCCCCAATTCAGTGGTTGTTGATCTGCATAGTAGCATCTAGAGATTGCTCAATATTCCTTCTAGTGGGTGTAGTGATTGTGATAGAGTTTAGCATGGATTTGAGGGATTAGTTTAGATAAGAGGACCTTGTAGTTATATGGTTGTACTTGGTAGCCCTTGCAATTGTATGATTGTACCTAGTAGCCAGCTTCCTTCCCACATGCAATGCATTGAGGGCTAAAATATTGCCATGGCTTCTTTCTGGTGTAAAATTCTCCTTCAGCCTTCAGGTTAGGTTTATTTATGATTGTAATCTTCTTGAAACTATTGGAAATTTGTATTTGGTTCCCTATTTGGTTTAATATCCAAAATTCTACCCATAAGTGAATTGTTTGGTTATATTTGGTATTTAATTTCAAAAATTGTTCATGTTCTTGTACTTCATTATTTTCTTGCTAAGAAATCATCAAAACACAAAAACAATCAAACCCTTCTGCAACTTCCATCTATTTCAGAAAAGAAAACATTCACAAATAGGAAAAATCAATTTAAAATAATAATATTATAGCAGATCAGCTGAGATCCATCAGGGATCTTTCAAGTTGATACACCTTTAGAGGTAGATTTAGATTTATATTTATATTTCCTAGAGTCATAGTCATATAATATGTTACAAGTACCTAATACACCCATGATTAAGAAAAATGTGAAATAGGAATAACCAAACAAAATACTCAACAAAGGCAAATAACAACTTTATAGAGCATCTCCTATAGTGGATAGAGCACAAGACACCATTAATGGGGTCATATAAATTTAGATATAAATAGGCCTCATGACATATTATTCACATTATTAAATAGGGGTTTGATCACCCTTATGTATACTCATCACCATCTATCACACTGCCAGCACATGATACAAAATAAACCATATTACAATTTTCATAATATAAATAGGCATTCAAACAATAACTATTATGTACTCGAAGATCATATCGATCAATATGTCAATAGAGGAATTATAATATTTACATAGAGGGAATTGATATTTCCTTCTCCACATTCTTATAGATCACACTCTACTACAAGTGAGTTATCCTAGGACATTCCTTTTAAGGAACAATTGATTACTCATCATGCGATCCATATGGTTTTTAAGACACCTACTTGTGTGAGATCTCATGCACCATAGATTCAGAAGAGATTGTATCCAATTCAAAGAGATCAAAGCACAATTTTAATTCAACCACCGATTAAGATATTTTTCAACAATCAAAAAAATTAGAGCACAATTTTAATTCAACCACAAATTAAAATATTTGGAAACACTCACAAAGATTAGACCATAGTTTAAATTTGATCATTGATTAGCATATTTAGAAACAATCACAAATGTTAGATTTTAGTTTCAATTTGACCACCAGCTAAGATATTTTATAATGATTACAAAGATAAGAGCACAATTTCAATTTGACCACTGATTAAAATATTTGGAAACAATCATAGAGATTAGATCACAATTTCAATTCAATAACTTATTAATTTATTTGAAATATATGATGCATAATAAAACATAGTTTTAACATGACAACCAATTAATATATTTACAAGACATTATTCACAGCAAAACACATTTTAATCATGATAACTAATTAAGAGATTTACAAGATATGATGCACAACTAAACACAGTTTCAACATGATAGTTGATTAAGATATTTTATACAAATTCTAAAATTATATTTACTAGTAGTGCATGATGAGAAATATTAGTTCTAGAGGATAATTATACACCTACACAACATGATCAATATGGTTACTTTTTCATCATTCCATCTGAGTTTAGATATATCCTTCCATAGTCCACATCCTAATTCAACCAACTTCATAGATTTAGAACACAGTTCATAGGTCAGTTTAATCAACTTCGTAGATTCTTAGCCCTACTCCATAGGTAGTGTTAGCTAAAAATCATGCATCATAGTTGGTCCCTAGACCACATATACTTTTTCACACAACACACATGATTATTGTTCCCTTGTTTCACATAGGAACCTTGATAGTGACTCTCTTATGAGAATCATTGGTTAGTATATTCATCCCTACTTGTACATATTTTTCTTATTTATTACTCTTTGTATATATTCACATTTTCATGTTTCTTCTACATAGAATATATCCAAAAAGTAATATAATATTCTAAAACATAAAAAAATTCAAATATTTACTCATAAAATATAAATTATATATTGTATGCATTGCCATGTCTACATCTCTTATATTTTCTAGACACTACATATGTTAACTATCTTAGTGTAGTTAGTTTTTATCATCCATAAATGCTTCACTTATTCTTATTAAGTGTTCAAAGATACTTATATGACCTAAGTCTACTAAATAGATACAAATTTGATACTATCTACCCACTAGGGTCATATACATAGATACATGGGTTCTTCATTTAATACATTCTCCCATTTAGGGCATCTTATACATAATTTTTATTACTAGATTACATCTTTCCAAACTATATATCATAGATTTAGCATTGTTATATATTGATATTGATCATCTTACACCTATTTAGATTCATTACCAACTACTACTAATCTAGACTCAGCCTATGTACATCTTACCTATTATACAAATTTGTACCACATGTTCATATATACTTTCATTTCTATCTTTCTTAGTTTTGACTTGATTGTGTCTCTATTCTTATTAAACTCAAGGGAATATGAATATTCCATTGATATATGAATCTATGACACTTATTTTCATTATATGTATGCTTTGAACATGTACCCATGTCCTTTTGTATGCATTCCTTATTGTGTATGCAAACAAATAAACATGTCCTTTTATGCCTTGATTTCACAAATTTAGTGACATGTGCTCATGTCCCTTTTATTTTGACCCCGTGTCCTACTTTGCATGCATCATGTGTGTTGTATGCATGATTTATTGTATATGTCATGGCCATGATGTGTGTATCTTTATTTTTACACATTCTAGTATTAGACTCCATTAGGGACCTCATGCATCTCCCCTTCTTACTTGGGTGTTGTGAAGGACATCATGCCCCATCCCCCTAGGTAGCTACTTAATTTTTACTCATATTTTTTTATTTGTACACATATACATTGTTATATCTATTTTGATAGCCTTTTGAATGTTATATCTAACATACTTAGTACATTATAAAATTATGATCAAACTATATTACATTTTTATTTTATGTTTGAACATTATATTGGTTGATTATGTAGATATCATATATACTCTGACTAACACACATTTTATAGAGCTTTTTATTTTGAGAATAGGTATTGAACTAGGTACACCAAATCCCATTAAAATAGGGGGTATTTATAGATGTTTATCATATAGATCAGGCTATTTGAATTCACTCATAGTATAGTTTTTAGCACACAAGCATAGAATACATAAATAAATTATAATAAATTATAGTGGGAAGCAATGACACAAAGACTAGTGTCAGCTGCATAGAAATTAGAATAGTTAGACATTAGCACCCAAATTGGGACACTAGCACCACATGGCACTACTATCCAAGATATGGTGCTACTATCCAATATCCTTAGTTTTTTTAAATTTTATATTGACTAGGAAAATATAGTAAGTATAGTCTAGGTTTTCAAAGGTTCAATTATAGATTACCAATTTTGGCTCAATTTAAATAGGATTCATACCATTTTACTTAGATTAGGAGCATCATTCATAGCATGATCATTCCCATTTTAGTTGAGATGCTCATACATATATTATTACCACTCAATCCAAAATACATATACTTAAATATCAGATTTATGGGTATGTGTACATAACATTGGTTTTGTATGCTCACTTATTCACTGATTGATTAGATGGAATGAAAAAATCCAAGTCATTTTATACATTTTACACATCATACACCATGTTCCAAGTTACACACTAGATTGATGCATTATTCCATCTATAGTGGTTGGCACTCTTGAGTATCCTAAAGTTGTCTAATATTATTGAGTGGATAGAAACACCTAATATTCCTAATTTGTCATATAATTAACATATATAGTTCCAATTATAGTTACGCATCTTTAATTATATTACATAGTTTCAGTTTAAGATGCATATACTACACATGGGTAGGTAATGATGGAGTCATAATCTACTTGAGTTATTCAGACACCTACATGAGATGGTTAGACACACCATCACTCCAACCCAAGCTATTCATAGGTCATGATACACCAAGCAAGGGTGGGTAATGATGGAGTCAAAATTGGATTGATTTCTTGAGCCACCCACACATGGGGATTGATCAAGCCATCAACTCATTCTAGGTTATTCACTAATTAATCACTTGAAAAATATCTATGAATGATGTAAACTTATTGAATAGGATAAATTCATGAAATACTAGTAATAAACACTACTTGAATATGTCTTGGATTCTCTATATACCATGGAGCTATTCATCACAAGACATTTTTAATTATAGGCTCATTAGATTTATATTTGAGTTGTGAAACTTGAGCATAGGAAACCTCATCACTGATGTTGATTGAAAAGTGTGCCAAAAAAATATTTACAATTGGATTTAATGATGTTATGGTATGATTAATAAGATCATAAAAATATTGTAATGCATAGAATTTTAACTTGTAATGCATAGTATTTTAACCTATAATGGAATAACGTAGTGAGGAGCCAATCATTGGATACATAATCCAAACATGCTACAAGTAATGCTCATAGATGATGCTCTAGGTCACCCTTACCATCATATGAATTAATCTTGGGTGCCATAAATATGGATGGTAAAAGAGTTGTTAGTATGTGTTGTGATAAAGGTGTATGCAAAAAAATATGATAATCCAAGGCATGATGTGGTCTAGTATAAGGATTTTACATCTTTTAACACATTCATCTATAGATCATGGATCTCATGTATAAGGATTTTACATATGGAGAAGAGGAATGTGTACTAGCCTAATGAGGTATTTCCACTGGTGAAGGTTATTGAGTTAGAACATGTTGTATAATTTGAGATGCCCCCATAGTAGGTGTAACAATATTAGCATATGGGGGTTTAGAATATAGATCATTATTGGATTTATGAAGATCTTCATGGAAAATTATATAAGCTCATATTACATATTTAAATTTTTATAAATGAAAATTTGAAACTATCTCTTATTGGTCTCATCAAATCAGCTATTGAATTCTACCATCGTAGGCTTGAAAGTAAGAAAAAAATGTATATTTTAAACATTTTAAGAAATTTAATCTATGAAAGATTGAAAAAATAAAATAATAAATTAGATCTAAGATTTTAGAATTAATGTTTTAACATAGAAAATTGAAGGATACAAACCCTAAAAGCATCTATGTCTAGAGTTTTGAGCAAAATTTGAAGTAAGTCAGGTTCACCAAATGTTTTAACTTTTAAGGACTTAGTGTATGTAAATCCTAAGTTTTTATATGGTTTGAGTATAGTAAACCAATGAATAAATATGCATTAAATACATCCATTGATTTGTATAATAATTGACCTAATCTGATATTTTTTAAAATAGTCATGAATGATAAAAATAAGAACTTAGCTAAAAATTGCCTAAAATAGCTAACCTAGAGGATAAAAACTAGCATATAAGTTAATCAAAGTTTTGTAAACAAGATATAGGTGTCAGAAATCCTCCTAGATAGTAACATGATTTCTTAGAGAGTAATGCATTTTACTAGTGTCATATGTTTTATGCTCGTGTCTTTTACAAAGACTAATGTGAACTTATGAGATTAACTGTATGTGATTCTAATAGGATTGTTCTTATGTGGATGAAAACTACTTTGTTGTCTATGAATTATTTTAAACTGACTTTATATGTAAACCCTAGATATTTATGTTGTTAAGGTATTTAAGTGGCACAAGTAGTAAAAGTGTGATGTTAGCTAGGTAGGTTGGATATAATCAACACCTTGATGTGTTGAACATTTCCTACATAACAATACCTTGAGAGGGGATCATGCCAATGTATTTCTCCCAGTCTAAACGATGGTGCAAGTGTAAGTGCATGCTAGTATGAGTGTTGACTTGAGTGTTTTGAGAGAAGATTAAAATTAAAATTTTGTGTACTCTAAGTTTGGGATGGATTTAGATGAATATATGTAGAAGTAGGGTAGAATAGAGATCAATGACCTTGATTATGCACCACTTTTTCTAAGCTTGTTTGTTTATATTTACATTTGATTTCCATCTAGTAGGTAAAGTGATAAAATCCATGTATTTATATTGATTTGGTGCTTTTACAGAGTGCAAAATAAGTATAGGATGACCTTAGGTGTCTTAATAATTGAAAATATATTCTTTGGGTTTAAATTAGGAAAGGGGCACTAGTGAAATCCCTTGGTCACTAGCACAATGCACTAGTGTCCAAAATGGCATGCTAATGTTGAGGTGGTATAACATGGGGCACTATGGACCTAAATATTTAGGGGAAGAACTATTATTGATTTTAGGATGTCTAGGGATGTGTGATAACTTCACAAAATATAGATAAGGATCAAAATATACCTTAATATAGGTTTAAGGATAAGATAGGGATGGGTGGTCTCAAGTGACACTCATTACACTCAAGTGACATTTTATATAACTATAACTTACATGGATAATGTAGATAGTTTTCACTTTTTCTATGATTCATTGATGATGGTACTCTCTTTCATGATAGAATAGTAGTTAATTATCTATTGTGTGTATCCCTTTTCCTTGTGTGTGTGACATTAATTTCTTCTTTGTTTAGTGAGACATCTATGTGGCACTTGGTCCTACTTGTTTGCAATTGTAGACACTATTTCTAAATTATATAGAACCTTAATCCTATACAATTATAAAATACACATCATGGATGTATATTTATATTCTAGACCTTTCCCAATACCAAAAGGATCACATACACTCTCTTTGTGCATATTTATTATCTCATAGTTCAATCAATGTTATTCTAATGACTCAGACCACCTATCATGCTTAGAATGTTATAAACTTTCTTATAATATATTTCTATAATTTTTAAACTTGTGCATGTTTTCCATCTACCCATACACTAACATCTTATTCATATGTGTATGTTGGCATAAATATCCTATCCCAACCTAAGTGTCAAGTGCCCTAAAGTCATCCAATTTTCAAATGAAATGTATATCTATGGTTTTCCTAAGTGATTTAATGTGAGATATTATCCAAAGGGATTAGTATATATAAAATATCAACCCTCATTCATTATTTACCTAGAAAATTCTTAACTCACATAAAGTAACTTACCAAAAACACTCAATCAAGAACTCAAGTTAGTACATCTCCCCTATTTTCTCATATTTCAATACTAGTCATAGGTACATCACATATATAGGTTTTAAGTACTAAAAGAGCATCCCATGAGTCACATGTTATAAGTTAAAAGTTAGGTCACTTTATATACTTATTTATCACACACTACATGATACACACACAATCCAACACATAAGGTATAACTACATAAGTGATCCCCTCTTTAGAGTATGGTTATGTAAGTAATGGCAATTGATATAGGTGTCTTTGGGATAGCTAGACATTGTGTTCCCACTAACCTATTTTTCCTAAATCCACTATAAATATGAAGAACTAGGGTTTTATCATTTGGAAAGCAAAGGCAATCTATGACTTAGATATGAGTGCACCATAGTGAAGGTGACACACAACACATAAATATCCAAGTGGTTACATCTAGTTTTAATAGGTGTTTTATATTACACACCTACATCTAAGTTAGATAAAATCATCAAGACAACCATCTCAGGTTGATGTAAGTGTTTAGGGATACATAGATATAATTTTCATAATTGGGTGACTAATATAAAATTTATATCTAGTATCCTTTCTTCTTGTTCTAGATCTATATCTATATTAACATTAGAACCAACTAAGTATCTTGTTCTAATTATCATATAAATACATAACTTATATTTACTTTATATTTTTAGAATATCTCTACATAATAAATTTTTTATATGTTTATATGAATTTACAAACTAATTTCCCTAATTTAGAGATAGTCTACCATCCTTGTGCCCTAGGCTATCTCTAACCCCTTTAACCCTAGATCCCCTAATATATATTTTATGGTTAAGTATTTGGTAAACTTGATTTGTATGGATGTAATTTTTTTAATCTAAGGTTTCCAACCTTCTAGGGTTTCATCTTGTTGTGACTTATTTTTAGATCCAAAACATTACCATATGTTTTTCACTCTTTTGGTTACAAGGTCTTCGTGTGCATACACTTTCAATTTTATTTTTACTTAATTGAAAAAATATGGCCTCTAAATAAATAAATTTTATAATTAATCATCAGTATTTTTTACTCAAGTTGGTATACTAAAAAACCTATTTTTGTTCACTAAAATTTGGTACATATTTTTCAATTTTGATAATTTACTTTTTTAAGTAAATATTGGCATACAAGGTGAATGGTGTACTTAGTTTCCAATTAATTTTTTGTTTCATCAAAACTCATATTTTATTCAAAAACCTATCTTATATCTCTTAAATAAATTCATATTTTATCAAATTGTTAATTTTTTATTAGGAATATTCTAGGGTTTTGCTTGTGAAACAATCTACATTGTTTAGCCTATTTATGAATCATAATGGATCAAATTCAAAATTAATCATTGATTTTCATAATTATGTTTATTTAGACAAAAACCTCTTTTAATTTTCCAAAATATTGTAAAATATTTTAAAATTTAGTATTTTACTATTTTTAGTAAATTTAGACCTGTAGGCCTCACACTACGCTTTTGTTTCCATATATTTTGGGTTCATCTCATTTACTATTTTTTCTAGATAAACCTATCTCATATTTTTTTTAAATAATCCAATAGTATGAAATTGTTATATCCTTATTGTATCATGTTAGAATGCTATCATTTGCATGTCTCTTATTTATTATTATCATATCAATTTTTAGAACATTTAAAATGGCTAAAAATGAACTTCTTCCTCCTAGCCCTAAGGAGGGTGATAGATACCATCCATTTAACTAGGTCCATTTTATCACTCCTTTAAGGGGTAAGATATAAATTATATGTATGCATGTTCAATTTAAATCATTTAGGGGTTGTGCTTGTGAATCTCTAAAAGATCAAATCATCCTTATGTCAAAGTTAATAAAAGAGTTAAAAAATCAAATTCAATAGTTTAGTTCAAATATCATATTATTGGAAAATCATATCTCATATGCCCAAAATACAAAACATGCTAGTGTTAATCATGTATTTACACCCTATTTAGCAATGTTGTGCCTAAAAAAGTTTCATATTAAAATGAAAAGCTACAATAGAATATATCTAAAAAAATGATTGAAAAAATAATTCAAAAAATGAACAAAGGATACTAAGATTCCAAGTGAGATATTGAGATAAATGATTCAAAACAAAGAGATCAAACTACCTCCTCTACATCCCATAAGGAGATCTAAATACTATTATGAATGCCATAAAATGCATGGGAATCATTCAAATTGTTGTTTTGCATTAAAAAACAAAATAGAAAGTCACAAAGGTAGTGATAATAATAACATTGATACATCAACCAATGAAACCACTCACATTATGAGTACCTATTAAAACACAAGTGAAAAAAAATATGGGTACTAAAGAATAATTCAAAGTGAAAAAAAAATTCAAATACCAAATGTAGAGCAAGAAAAGATTTAAAAAGACAAGATAGAGTAAACAATGTAACACAAAGATCAAGATGAAAAAGTTAAAGTTCCAAATCTAGTTACAAAGGGGGAAATCACAAGCCTTTACTCGTACCAAGATGTTTTTACTATCACTACTCATCTAGATGGCAAACAATTTATAAATATCAAGGCTATGGACTAACAAGATAAAATTTATTATTCTATGTCATTTATTATCTCTCTTAAAAATAAGTTTCAACGTGTGGATGAATCTAATGCAATTCCAATAGGTATGGGATCAATTTAGTTAATATTTTCATTTCCTTCAAAATAATGTTCTATTATTTTTTAGGTTATTTATAATCTAAATGCTTACAATATTATTCTTGGAAAATCATGGTTTTATTCAATAAAGGTAATGGTTAATAGAAACAATAGTTCCATATGATTTGATCTTCAAGGAAAGCATACATCCTTTTCCAAAAAGAGAAGTTTATCTTCAACTACTATACAAACAAATACAAGTAACAACATATCATTAGTGTTAAAGGACATAAAACATATTCAAAAATAGAAACCAAATTCAACTTGGATTAACATTTTTGTTAAATCTAGTACCACTGGTAAGAAAGACACATATTATATTAATAATTTAATCCATTTGACACAAGAACATGATTAAAAAAATTATTATTCCATGCACACATACTTTATATCTAGTTCAAGACATGTTATACATTTACCACTCTTCATCAATTCTCATTCTCCTATTGAGATTATCTGGTAGCCTATACAATCTACAAAAAAACCAAAACAAAAACTTAAAAATATTAAAAAAAAAAATTAGCATTTACATATTTTATTAGTTCCTTGGCATATGTGTTGTTAATTCCATGTTAGTAGAAAACATATCTTTTATTTTTATATACACATGTTTCACACATATTTTGAGTGTGATATAGGCATACACAAATACATGATCTATGCACTTTTAGATGTTAAGAATTTATTCTACTCATGTAATGTGAACAATATGGGCATATTATTATTTGATCATGATACACCCATGTTATATCATTTTATGATCACTTTATATTATCATATTTGATGATATGTACTTACACATGACTTTATCCATACTTATATCTTTCTCGATGTACTTGATATATGATGTACTTAAATTTTTTTCTAGCACATATTATCCATGGGATAGTATGTTATGTTATGTTGGTTTCTTAATGTATATATTTTTCCTTTTTCATTTCTTTGAGTTTGTTAATTTCTTTTTATTGTCATGTATTTTATTACTTGTTTGAGTATTTGAATATGATCCATTGATTGTGGCCCTTATGCCTATGTTTTCCTATCATGACATTTGTATATGATATGGTTTATTTTATGTTTAAATTTGAATATTTGATTCCTTGATTTATGTAAATTTGATTAAGTCGTGTCTCTTTCATTATGAGACATTCGAACATGCCCCTTATTTCAGTCTCCTTGGACCATTATATTTTGACTTGATTTTGACTAATTTTGTATGTGTGCTTTATTATTTTTTGAGATTGTAATGTTACTATATGCACATTTACTTGATTCAAATCTTGCATATTAGGACTTGATGTGATCACATTCTATGTGCTTTAATGATATATCTACATATATGTGTTCCTTTTATATGTTACTTGGTTCATACACATATTATATAGTTATCTTATCTCTTTGAGGTAATGTGACTACTATTTTATACTTCCCATAACCTCAAAATGGGGTCATATTAGTGGAGGCATGCCATATATTCATGGATTCCACATTTTTCATTGTTCACTAGATTTAGATTATAGTGGGTGCATGATTTGGAAACATGTTCTCCACACTTGCACTAATTTTTAGATTCATATATATAGTTGGGGCATGTTTTGAAAAGATTTTATCCACACATACATTAGTTTTATAGTTTCAAATTATAGTGGGGGCATGTTTAAAATCATGTTATCCATAATTTTAAAGTTCTAAACTTAGCTAAATTATACAATTATATGATTCAAATACACATTTTTTGTAGAATTCTATACATTGGTACCATTGTTATAGAAATTGTAGCATGTGACATATATATGGAGCATATGATATTCAATGTGCACCTAAAATTTCAAAATAAAATTCATTTCATATTTCAAACACTTTTATGGATTGTCATCATCCATAAGGTTATAATTTTAAGGACTATATTAAGACAATCTACTATAGTAGCTAGTTAGCTTTTAGTATGGTTAATTAAATCACTTAAAATTGCCAAGTTTATAGGTTAGAATTGATTAAATCATCCAAACTCACCATAGTTATAGTGTGAGTTGACTTGGTTCACTCAAACTCACTATGTTATATGTAAGATTGGGTTTCATGGTTGAGTCAATCTCAACTACTAGATGAAAACTCACTTTTATCCAAAGTTGGGGGCATGTGTCCTCAAATTTATCTATCTCCATAGATATATACACTTTCCATATTTTTTATTTATCCTAATCATAGATATAATTATGCATAATGATACATCTTTTCAAATCAAATTTCCAAAAGGCAAGATAGTTGCATCGATACACCAATGTACCCATAAACCTTGTTTTCATTCAATTTTAATCATTTTAATGCTTTCAATTTAATTTTATATATATTTATTATATATTATAACATGATCTTGGTTGTAGTTTAGTCACTAAAAAAACTCTCAAGTTGGACTCATGAAAATGCAAGGTGTGTTATATACACCAAGGTTCATATTTATATTACTTTAAACTAATAATTTCATTACTAGATTAAAGGGGGGAAATGTAGACACTATTTTTGAAGCATAAAACATCTTAGTCTTATACACTTACATAATACATATCATGGATGTACCTTAAACTTATATACCCTTCCCACTATCTAAAGCCTTCCATACACTATATCTTTGTGCTTATTTCTTATCTCCTTGTCTAATAAATTCTATTATGATGATTAAAACCTTATATCATGCTCATAATTTTATAAATCTACTTAACATATATCTCTACAAGTTCTAAACCTATGACAATTTTCTAGTTTCTTAGACACTTGCATCCCAATTAGATGCCTATGTTGACAAATGCATCTTACCACAACACAAGTGTCCAATACCATAAAGTCATACAATTTTCAAAGGAAACATATATATATTATTAAAATAAGTTATTTAATGTGAGATATTTTCCAAAATGATTGGTATATATACAATATCATTACTCATTCATTATTTACCTAGAAACTTCTCACCTCTCACAAGAAACTTACCAAAATCACCCAATGAATAATTTAGGTGAGTAAAGATTATCTATTTTCTCCTATTTCCATACCAATCATAGGTAAAACACATATAAAGGTCTGAGTTACTAAAGGATAATTACATGATCCACATTTTCTAAGTTATAAGCTAGTTCACTCTATGTAATTGTTTATCACACATTACATGATGCACACATAAGCCAATATTTAGAGTATAACCATATAAGTCTAAGGACATCTTCAGAGTATTGGATATATAGGAAATGATCATTAATAGAGTGGTATTTTTGGAAGATTGACACTAGGTTCCCACTAACTCATTTTTCTCATAACCACTATGAATATGAAGAACTAAGTTTTATCATTTGACAAGGAGTGATAATCCATGACACAAATATAAATAGACTTGAGTAAAGGTGACATAAAACCCATAATCATCTAGGTTGTCAGATCTAGTTTCAATAAATATTTTATATTGGACACCTATGTCTAAGTCAAATATAAGTATTGATGCAACCATACTAGATCAAATCAATTGACTATAGATACAAAGGTATAATTTATAAAATTATGTGACTGATCTAGAATTTAGATTTAGTAAAATTTCTTCATGTTCTAAATCTATATCTATATTAACATTAGAACCAAATAAGTATCTTGTTTTCATTATCATCAAAATATCTAAATTATTTATATTTTCTATGTTTAGCATATCTTAACACAATAAAATTAGTATACATTTTTTTGAGTTTGAAAACTAATTGGCCTTTTTTAGAGATAGTCTACCATCCATATGCACTGGGATATCTATAACCCCTTTAACCTTAGATCCCCTAGTATATATTTTAGGGATAAACAAAAACATATTTACGTGCCTTTTTTGTGGCCCTTGGGCTTGTTTGTTGTGAAATATTTATGTTCCTTTTATATGTCCATTGGCCTTGTTTATGATATTGAGTGTTATTACATGCCATTAATTATTGAGCTTGTTGATATTGTGTGATTATTATGTTTTTAGGTGTAGTGATATTTATCACATGTCTCCCTCTTTCATGTGGTGCCATGATTTATATCATGCAAATCCTTACATGGTAGTCCTATTTAATTATTATAATAGTGATAGTTACTTCTATGTGCTTAATTCATACATATATCTTGATATGACACTTATATTCCCTATATTACATATGTTATTTATAGGCCTTGATGGCATATAAATTAATATTATGACATAATATCCATCTATTGACTCAATTATACATGATTAGAAATTTATACATGACATGACATAGTTAAATATTTATTTCAATATGAGTGACTTGGAGGCTATGTCCATCACCTCAAAATTGCGAATATTAATAGGATTATCATAGAGTCATAACCCTCCATGAGTATAAAAATTAGATATTTAGACAAAAATATATTATTTAGATATTTTGGAGTGGTTTATATATCATATGGGTTCATATATGAGACAAATATTCACACATTAATACATATTCTAGGGGTATATGCCATGCATACACAATAACTTTATAGAGATACAAGTTATAGAGTATAGATTTAGATACAATTTAATGCATATGTCATGTATGTGTACATGGTTTATAAGAATAAACATTATAGGTTTTAACATACATATACATTTGAGATACATGTTATCAGATTTAACATATAGATACATAAAGTTATATATCAATTGTCATAAATTTAGTGGAACATATTACTAGTTCACACACATATACATTATTTCAAATATCAATTGACATTGATTCAGGGAGCATGATAATTATTCATGTATACATTTTCATATTTATAATGAACACTAGATTAGTTGCTTATTTATAAACACAATTTGTTGTCACTAAGTAGTGATCAACCTTGAATCTATAAATCCATCTGCAATGGTTGATTCATGATTTTTTAGGTGGTGAATTTGAGGTTAAATGACACTTAACATCCTTAGAATTATTCCTAATTTTCCCATTATTTATCTCCCACCTTACCATCTTGAGGTTAAAAATAAGATCTATATTAGTTATATGAGTTAGTGTAGTTGAGGTTTAAAGACAATCAATAGCCTTAGCATTACTCACACATGAGGGTTGGGGTATTAATTTTATCAACCCATGGGATATAAGAGTTAAAAATAATTATGTTTGATTACCCTCATTAATCTAATGGTTCAACATGATAAATCATTCTACAATGCTTAAATATGGAAGCATAATCTTCAACAAATTACATGATGACACGGTTTCAGCTACATACATGAGTAATCCTTCCTTTCTCTTATTTTTTTAAAATTTAAAGTAAATTTAATTTTTTAAATTTCATTATATAGACATTTACTACTACATTTTTGTTTCAGGTTTGCTAGAGAAGGTTACACATTAACAGGCTTCTCCCAAAGGCAGTGTGTTGTCCACACTCAGGTACATATTTATACTTTTACACAAGTATTTGTATTTAATTTCATTAATATAATAAAATATGGGAATTATGGATATTAAAATATGGTATTAGACAATTTCTAGTGTTATTTTTTACCTACCTTCAACTACATGACTTGTGCACACATATATGACTTCAATTCACCCCTCTCTCACACCTACATGTTATCTATGGGTATCCTTCCAGTTTTTTTCCAATAATCTATAGGTAACCTAAATTCTATGCCAATATTTTTTATATTTACTACTAATGCATCTATATGTCATTATATTAGTGCTCCTATCTCTTGGATGAAAATATAAGATTCAAAGCATATTGTTTGGATAGTTCTTTTTTAATCTAATGGTTCCATCTTCTGTCAAGCAATGGTCAATTTTAAAAATAAAATAATTCACATGGGTCAAATAATTTTCCTAGTGTGTTTCTAGCACATGGAATTAAAAAAATATATTCATATAAATACTAAATAATTTTAGGCTTATTTATCATATAGCATCTATCAAGTACACATATATACACTACTACACATTCAAGATATCTACCTTATAATAATTTACAAATCAATCACAAGGCTAAGGTTATAACCAAATATTAAACAACTCAAATACAAGTAGAATTCACCATTTTACAAGTTTATAAATTTATATCATAGATTACATACATTTAATAAACACAATTAAACACATACACCTAACACGGAGAATTACATGCAACTTTATTTACCTCCTTGGAGTATTAGATATGTATGATACACTTTATCAATCACTGGAGACTATTTGAGGATAAATCAACAAACCCTTTTCCCCATTTTTAGGTCTATATTATTTTCAAAGAGGACCTAGTGTTTTGAATTGAATGAGATACATTTTTAGGTACTATGAAAGCAAACAAACTTCTATATTCGATGGAGGGACACATAAAAAGTAGTTTTAGAGGTATATAAAAAAATAGAAGATAAAAATATATAGGTACATAATCATCCAACATAAAAAAATACCATATAAATAGTATTATCCTAAAGTTGATGATACCATCTAAGTGCATTCAAAGATACAAAACCTTATCTAAATGACTCTCAATCTAGTTTTTCATCATCCCTACTACCTACCACCTATATTAGTCCTACATAGAATAGGATAAATATAATTATATTATCCATTTTCTATAATTCCATAAATAATAAATTACATTTTAATAATAAATTCCAATCCTTTACATTTAGATTTATTCTTAGTTGTAATATATTTTAGTCTGAATAAATATTCTAATTTTATCTTAATTAAGGTTTAAATAATCAAAATATGTATAAAAAAATATGTTTAATATTTTTAATTAAAATTTTATATCATAAGTTAAATCCTATTTTGACATGTTTCATTTCAATTTTATACGGAGAAATCACAACATTAAACACTACCTAAACACACCCTCATGGTTACACTTAGGTATCACCTTCTATCCTTTTAATCTAGTTATTAAATTACTATAATAAAGGGGGGGGATGTAAGCATTAATATTTAGTATTACACAATTAAAAATGTTAGTTTTAATAAATCTTTGGTTTACTTAATTTTCACATACATAACTAACACTTATTCACATTATATGTGGTCCATTTACTCATATATGGGCCTAAACTTCCCAAATTATTGTTACATATACACATGAATTCCCTAGTATATGTATAAATAGAATATTATCTCATTCAGACTAGCTCATCATCTCAAATCATTATTTAATACTATTTATATCATTTTGGTATTCACATGGGCCACATCTTTCCACACACCCTTTAACATCTATTTCTACAAGTTCAAATATTTTATAAGGGTTATCACATACATTTATCATGTTGGTGTGGGGTTTTATTACCCAAAGAGTCAACTATTTATACAAATCAAGTCTAATCCTATTCCTATCTATAACTATTCATGATAAAATATATTATTCATGTGTACATTGAAAGGAATCACCCTTAAGCTTCAAAATATGAAAACCCTTAAAGGATCAGGCCATAACCCAGATCTAAATACCACTTAAAACTCAAAGTATTAGGTTTAAATTATTAAACACCATACTTATGATTGCACTACATGCTAGTATTACCTCGATTGCATATACTCAACTAGGTGGTAGAAATACATGTCATTTGAGCCCACTTTGAGAACACATGTAAAACTGAATCACTTACAGGGGGGTGCTTTAGGTCAGCTCAACCATACTTTATAACACACTTTAAAGGTCACATTCATCATAAGATTAAAATATAAAGTTATATAGTAAGGAAAAGAAACTTTTTATATGTGTAGGATCGAATTTATCTAAATGAATATGAGTCAATTATAGGAATATGAGTAATGATCAAAACTATCACAAGCTTAAATATACATCTCAGATAGTTTTGATCCTCATTATAATATTATACCCTACCATAGGCATCCAATAAGATTCAAACTTGTCTAATAGGTACATAAACTATGAAATCTAAATCTGAGCAATCATGGACCCATTTTAGACCTTTGCTAATGATTGTAACCTACCACAAACTATAATAAAATATAGAAAATTGAAGTACCAAATTCATTTAGTGTTTATATAAATATTAAATTTTAATAAATAAATTTTACTTTATTAATTACATTTAGATTTGTATGTGGATTATTTTATCTTATGAAAAATGAAAAATTTATAGTTTTGTCTTGTTTACATAACCTAGATCCAAAATAAGATAAAAAATGTGTCTATATAATGCCCCTACTGTGGTGTTCATATGTGAGTGAATAAATGTAATATTTAAATTAAATGCATACTTGAAGAACATACCTTCACTTCGCTAAGAAAGGATAATAAATCCTCCTTTGTACATACATTTACACCTTTTCATTTAATTTTTTTTTAGTATGCCTTTGAGCAATGACCATATACAAATAAGTAAACAATGCAATATCCATTTAATGAAATAAATTAGAAAATAAAATTACATTTAAATTTTGAAAAGAGTATAGAAATGAATATACATACTTTGTTTTCAAACCAAATGCTACTATAACTTGAAAAGAAATGCCCAATATCTAGATTATTCTACTTAAAAAAATTATAATAAGTGATAGACATAGCCATCATTTCTATGGGAGTTTTTATAATCCAATCACTTCTTGATCAAGTAAGTAAACAAATTTTATCCAACTATAATTTCCAAAAAAACTCTTAGTATCCTTTGTTAAATATAGGTTGAAAAAATACTCTAGTATATGCCCACATTTTAATCTGAGGAATTTGTAGACATGTAAATAAATCATATTCAAATCAATATTCAAATGTATAATATGTTGGAAAATTTAGCTAAAGTTATTGTTGTAGCACATAATTGTACCCTTGTGGGAGAGTTTTTTAGGCTCTCCCACTCCTAGCTAGAAAATGGGAATAACCCTAGGCTATGGGTATCCTATGATGGGGTTGAACCTAAAGAGAAGGTTGGTTCCTCTTGATGGATCACCTAAACTATTGATCATCCTTGGGAAAGGGATAGATGGATTGAAAGGATGACTAAAAAACATAAATAATGTGATGCACTAAACTTAAAGGCACTCCAATTTGTATGAAACTAACACTAAAGAAGCTCAAAGATGACCCTCACTCACACAACCTCTCAAATATGCCATTTTTGCATCAATATTTATAATACTAGGCCTAATAGGTAAGATATGAAGTATGGAGGAGTATGAAAATTAAATAATACCTTCACTAATGACCAAAATGATAATTTTCATACTTGCAAAAATGGTGGAAAACCTACAAAAAAGTAATAAAAATGGATAATTTCCAAGGAAAGACACCCTTCTATAAATTAATCATTCACAAACTAACTAGATCACTATTTGAAAGCAAAGACATAGGAAAAATAAGTTTTTTAATTTCTTCAATAGTTTGTTCTTATAAAACTAGGTAGGACTAAACCATACCAAAATGAAGAGCATGATTAAAATGAAGAGAACAAGTCTCTTAAATAGAAGAAAGAGGAGAAAAGAGGAGAAATAAGCTCTCAAAATTCAATAAATATCACTCAACCACATTTCAAAATGATTTAAAAAATTTAGATTAACTAGTAACTGATATTATCTCATACAATTAACCTCCAAAGATAAAAATGGTCTTCAATCCTTCTCATTAGCCTAAAAATGCACTAGAAGACAAAAACATTTAAGGATAATGATGCCATGTTCCACTATCTTTGATAAAAATCATCAAAGTTATAGAAGCCTCATTTGATGTTCCAACTTTGTCTTCAACTCCCAAAGACTTTCCTACTTGCACTTTTATGCCCCACATTTCTTAGCTTGTGTTTGCAACTTGACATCATGGTTTGTTGTCTTAGCATTTGATGATTGACTAACCTTGAGGGTTAGTTTAAATGCTTAGAAGACTATAAAGTAACTTTGAGTAAATTTTCACTTTCAAAAAATCATTTTTTTATCCTACATCTTAAAATTGAACACCATAAAGCCTACAATTATCCCTTTGAACTTGGACCTTGACTATTAGAAACCCTTTGAGAGCCTAACCCACCATGAGAGTCTTCACCCTTATTGTTTACCAAGGCCCATAGAATCTTGATTATGACATAAAAATGTATTTTAAATGATATATGATGATTTATTGACCATTTATGGTCTTGAGATAGACCTGGTTCTTCATGACTCCATTAATGGAGGTCAACTATGTTGAAAATGTTCAAAATGTATAATTTTAGTCATTTTAGGCCTCAAGACAACCCACGCATGCCAAATATATTTATAAAATGGGTGAAAATTTTGATTATGGAAGTTTAATAATGTTTTAATTTGGAGGTAAATTTAGGTTGTTTTTAGAGGTTTTTGGCAACACTGGTCTTTTGAGAGGGCTAGGCAAGATAAAACCTACAATTATCTTTTATAATGGTTCTCTAATTTTAAGTTTTAAATAGGTAAAATGATATATTTTTATGGATTAAACTTATTCCATAAAATATATTAAAATTTCAGGTCATAAACCTTTCCCACATGTGAGAAACATTCAAAACAATTTGGCTTCTTTGGTGGTAAAAAGGCAATTTGAAGGTTTTAGAGTGGGCAAGCTTCTTAATGATTGTTCATAAAACCAAGGATATTCATGGATGGATAAATTAATTTAATTTTAATATAAAAACATCTCTCAACCTTTCCTAAATAATTACCCCTACCATGCAACCTCTATGACATGTGCTAAACAAGTGAAACTTGACCTTTGAGCTCCAAAACTGCACTTGGACAAGAGAGTGAAAAAGAGGCCAAAAACCAAAATTAAACATAAAATGGATTTGAATAGATAATTTTATTATTTTAACATGTAATTAATGTTATAAATTGATGAATTTTTTTTGTAAAACCTAAAAAATATCAAAACTTGATTAGTCACTTGTTAATCTACTACTATCCCTCTCAAGCCATGCATTAGCTTTGGGGTCTCTCTAAATGTTTGAGGTATTACATAGAATTTTTGGATGTTTATTAATATTTTTAAGAGTTATAAATTATTTTTTAACCATATTTATCCTCATTTTCCATCAACATCTCATTATACTTACTTGGGAAGATTTTGGCATTTCTAGGCCTATGAGCTCTCATGGTGTTCTTGGCTAGTTCAAGACCTTTAAGAGTCTCGTGGCCTATTTGACCTATGTGATCATAATTATTAGGTTATATTTAAAACTAATTATATATTTTAATCCCATTAATTTTCCATTTTACCCTTGAAATTCTCACTTTAAGACCTGGTTTTGGCATTAAGACTCCATTAATGGAGATACGAGAGCTTGATTTTTTCCTTTGATAACCCTCCTATGTCATTATTTGGACCATATTATAATTTATATGAGGTTTATTAACCACATAAAACATATTATATATTTAATACACCTGATAAATCCATAATATCATGTGAAAAAACTTAAAACATGAATCAAGGACTAAAAATTGCCACAATGCTCCGTGGCTGAGAGAGAGGGAAATGGGCTAAAAGAATGAAAAATGGTGGTTAATTGATAAAATTGGTTTATTAAATGATTTTAAAAATTTAAAATTTATGTTTATAATATATTTAAAATCATTATTTTCATCCAAAACATCCATTTTCTTCTTGAAATCCATACTAGCTCTTTCATGCTTGTGAGAAACAAGAAAACTAGGAAACGCAAAAAGGCCATATCTTTAGATATATGGCATGTAAATACCTAATTAATTTTTAATTTTTACATGTAATTAATAATAAAACTATTAAAATCATAATTTTTCATCATTAAATCAAATAAGATATCTAAAAACACCAATTTAGGCTTGATGCACACCCTATCTCCAATTTCTCCTCAACAGACAGGCATAGGACTATGTAAAAATATAGGATATTTTAACTCATTATTTGACAAAAATAATATTTAATATAGTTAAAAAAAATATTTTTAACCAAATTTACCATATTTCATAACTTTATTGTACCTCTAGATGCCCTAAAATGCATGTTTTCACTCTTGAGTAACTCAAGAATTGTGAACTGCGAGACATAGGAAGAAAGAAAAAGTTGTATCTTGAGATTTATTAGATCTCAAGACATTTTTTTTTTAAATATTTAATTACCCCTATAACCTATAAAATAATTACATTTTACCATTCAACCCTTTATGTACCTCAAAAATGCCTTTTTGATTGTCTACATTTGCATACCAAAATCTTAAATTTGGCCAACTTACACTTTTACACTTTTTGCCTTTAAAATTTTATGAATTAAGGTTTATAAAGGTCAAATAAACACATTAATATCTCACAAAAAAAAATTATTTATCAAAAATATCAAAAAAATTGAAAGTTCTCTCAAAACCAAGCTTTGAAGGTTTAAGAAGGGTTTAAAACTGATTTTAGATTTTATGACGGTTATTGAGTTATGTGGGTGAAATAAAGAGACTAAGAGAGGTTTATGGGTATCTCCAATTATATAAATTATACTTAAAATTTAAGTTCCTAAATCTCAAGGAAAGTACTATTGTCACCCTCCTCTCTTTTGGCACTCTAGGCCTCTCTTAGCTCTCTAGGCCTAGAAAATTGAAAAATAGATTTTTATAACTTTATATGAATTAAAAATCTTGGGACATGTTTGATTAAACTTGGTTAATATACCAATATGTTACATGAAAAAATTTATACATTTAAACCTTGTGATCATATGCAAAACTTGAAATAGCTATGCCACCAAGCTTAGAAAAATGCATGGTTTAGGGGGTAAAACACAAAATTTTCTCCTTGAGGGATTAATAGAGACTCTAATAGCATTATTTCATGATATTGAGCATGATTAACCATATACATAGCCTTATATCTTCCCCTTTGGGTTTATCACTACAATAATATCTTGAATCATCCACAACAACCTGCCAAGACCTCTCTAGGATGGTACACTACATCATCAAGGCATGATTAGAAGGAGACAAGTCATCAATGAAAGAAGAGAATTGATTGGAATCTTATAATGAACTAGTATATTTAATCAAAAAAAAATTATGTAGTCTAATTTTGGCCAATAATTACTAATATCATTAATAAATCAATAGACATATGTATCTAATAATGATGTGTTTTCAATGTAATAAAATTAACCATATGAATCCCTAATGAGGAAAATTACTATATCCAACCTTATTAGTGATATATTTGTGTCATGTCACAAAAACTTTAATGTAACCCTAGTGATTATAAGTATTTTATATGTCAAACTCAATATATGTGTATATCCCTATGTGAGAATGAAATGGGTAAGTGAAAATTGAGTTTCCTTAGATGAAACAAGAGAAACATCTATAGACTAGGGGATAGTAAGCTATACATGTTATTTTGAAAATAAATGCAATTTTCATTACCTAAATATCATGTAAGTATTATTCCCATGTAGGTGATAAATCTATATTAATAAGATAGATCATGTTAGGAAATATGAGTTAGTGCTCCATGTGTGTGGGTAAATTATAATTACGTAATTAATTATTATTTTATAAATATGTGTAGTTAGTAATATTATTATTATATTAACAATAATATTCATTTTAGTTTGGAGTTTTTTAAACAACTCATATTATTAAAGTTATGTATTATTACGTGAGTAACAAACACAACTAAATAGTTTTTATGGAGGTAGTCTCTCCTTATATGTAGGAGCAAACTCTCCTATATATTTGTATTTATAATTAAAAAAAATATCAAGAATTATTGCTTCATTAGTATCAGAGTAGGTATTCAATCTGATGGATGTTTAAATTTATGAATGGGGTAGCTATACAATGATCTATAGTCACCCCAACTCTTGACATTTTTTGGTTCAAAAATAAGATAGATCGCATATTCATGTTGGTTCACTGATCCTTTACCATTCAATTTAGATGCACTTTTCAAGAGCATATATCACCATTCTACTCAATCCACTCTCGATCGAGCATGTTAGAGAGTGGCCCAGTCCATTTATTTTTTTATTTTTTATCTACTCGGGCTTTTGTAATGTGAGGCTCTAGTGTAGAAAATTTTCCAACCAAGGAAATTTATAGTCCACTCATGATGCCTAAACATCTAATGCATAGTTTCATCACATTTTTTTAGGTGTTCCTATGCTCATAGTCCATGGTCTTGGCTTACAATATCTTTTTTCTCCACCCAAACTTACTTGATCTAACTAGGTTTCTCCTCACAACACAAGCCTATACATCTACCAATCAATGGCTTCACAGTCTTAACATCCCTAATTTGTCACTATAGCACTAAATCAAGCTATTATAAAAATTATTTAGGTCATTTTTTTAAAGGTATTTGTGTTACTTCAGTTTGTTTCCTATTATTTTATATGTCTAAGTCAAAATATCAAAAAAAAATATGTCGAAGTCAAAAATATTAAAAAAAAGAAAAAGAATTTCATTTGGGAAGTTTTAAATGATTGTGTCATTTTAGTAAGTTAAGCATAGAGTCACATAGTTATTATTATAATCATTTTAGTTAAAATTGTGAAGTCTCATCCTTTAACAATTTTGTCAAACTAAGTCATTATCCTCAGACAGTCATAGTTTAGGATTGTTATTATCCTTTTGTTAGAATCTTGTTAGAGTCATTCTCATGGATATTCCATTGGAAAAATTTAATGGGCTCAATTTCCACACTTGGAAAGTAAAAATCTAGATGTAATTGATGAACAAAAATCTCTAGAGAATAGTAGATGGAAAAAAACCAACACCTATAGAGGCAAGTAAATTAGCAGATTGGCAAAGTAGAGATGACAAAGCCAAATCTATAATTAGCCTAACTCTTTTATATTCTGAGCTACATTATATAAATATTGAGAAACCATCAAAAGATATGTGTGAAAATTTAATCAACTTGTTTGGAGCAAAAGCTATCAATGCCAAGTTTTATTTAAAACTCCAATTATTTAGATTCAAAATGAATGAAGGGGTCACCATGTCTGGTCACATTAATGATTTTAGATCTCTTACTAGATAATTAGTAGAAGTTAAATATCCAATTGATGATGAAGATATAAAATTTATTTTCATTAATAGTTTGCCTCCCAAATATGGAAATGTTGTCTTTACTCTTGGTCAAATGCCATCTAAAACTCTAGAAGACATGATTTCAGCTCTCCTAGCTGAAGAAAAAAGGACCAAAGAAGATGATGAATAAGAAAAGGATATGTATATAAAAAGGAAGCATAAGAATTTATCCCAAAGTGAAGGATAAATTTGATGTTACTATTATAATAAAAAGGGACATACTACAGAGCTCGATATAGAGATGTGCTTAGTTGAAAGCTTAGTAATGAAGCCAATATAGTCACAAAAGAAGGATCAAAGGAAGAATATGAATTATTAAAAGAAGAATTTTAATATGTTTCTAATGATTTCATGTACTAAATAAGTAACTAGAGGATGGAGGATACATCATAGGTTGGAGGTCTTTCAAAAACCTCTCATCAATTGCCAATGACAGGGCCACGTCACTGATTTGGTGACATGTGTGCAATGTGTTTAATTTTTCAGTCATGTGTTTGGTTTTAGTTTATTTTGTACCTATTTTAATGATTTTAAATTTCACATTAAGTGGGAACATGATTCTAATGTTCCATTTCCAATTTTTAGTATGTAAAGTGTGAGTAGTTTTTCCTATGTTAATCTCTATAGTGAGATGTGATGAGAGCTGATAATACAACTTACCACATCATGATGTATTTTTTGGTAAATCATTTGAAACAATTCATAATTATATCTTGGTTTTTGGTAAACCAATGAAAAACCACCACTCTCATTTTTTAATTAGTCGTATGAAAACTATTTTGTCTTGGTTTGTGATTAACCAATAGAAAATCACCTAATCAAGAAAGTAGGTGCAAGTATAAGGTAGGTTTTCCCTATGTTCTCACTAAGGAGGGGGATGTTAAGAAATATGATTTAGTTCTCCATGTGTGTGGGTACATAATTATTATTTTCTAAATATTAGTAGTTAGTAATATTATTGTTATATTAACAATAATTTTCATTTTAGTTCAGAGTTGTGTTAACAACTCATATTATTAAAGTCATGTATTATTACATGAGTAAAAAACACAAATAAATATTTTGTATGAAGATAGTCTCTCCTTGAATTTAGGAGAAGACTCTCTTATATATTTATATGTATAATTAAAAAAAATATCAAGAATTATTGCTTCAGAATAATGGTATGTTAGTCAATGTAATAAATTCCATCCTGCATTTTTTAATGTGATAATCATTCCATCCAAACATATAAAATATGTCCATACTAAGTTTTAAAACTATCCATGATTTTACCACTATAGTTATGGTTGAAAATAAATAAATATTATGAAACATTGACAAAATAGATGATAGGAAGTAATAAGTTCCTTAACATGGAAAATAAATGTTGTAATAGTATTAATACTGATCATGGTATCTCAAAAAAATTATATCTATGGGAAAAATTATTCCTAGGGCCCTGGTGGATTAAACAGGAGTCAAAATTAACTCACCTATGGTGTTATATTCCAAATATATTAGAAGTGCTTAGAGTATATAAATAACTTGGTTTTATAAAATTAGAATTTATGTTTAATTGAGAACCTTATAATTTATTTATTCTTTATCTCTAACATAGAAACCATGGTGACTAGTTGAGAGGCCACCTCTAGCTATTTAGATTGTGTGCATGCCTAGTTCAATTTTGAATAGGCCATAAAAGATATATTTGAAAATTTCCTCTAATCTTTCCATTTTCTCAAATTATTAATGTTAATTAGTTTATAATTTTAAGAATTTTTAGTGTAGTTTTTAAGTCACTAATGATTATTTCCTTTTTTTATGAACCTCACATAAATTAATATAAACATAAAAAATTATAATGGATATAAACACAAAATATATTGGTGGGTCAATATGGCCAAATATAAAATATATAAAAATATATAATGATAAACCTTAAGGTAGGGTTAAACAATAAAATACTCTTATAGGAAGGAATAACTCCATAATTATACTTAGAATAGAGAACTCCAAACTTACATGAAATACTTTATAATGATATAATGATCCTTATATAGACCTATATTAGTAATAGATACAAAAACTCGTAATCCTAATCTAGGCAAACTCATTTCATAATATAATTAATACTATAAGTTACCCATATGAATCCATATAATAAACTCATTAAGAATATGTGTACCACATGTCAAAATCTCCACCCACTAGTAATATCATCTATCTAGGTATTGTTATCACCCAAATTTTCATCCTTGGAAGTTAGTTCAAACCTTCTAAATTTGGGTTAACATGGAGACAATCCTAGGCTATGGGTGGCCTAATTTTGGATTAAATATTTAGGTTAAAGGGCTAGCTCCTTTTTATGTATCACTTAGGCTCACAAACTACTCTACCAACTTGCTAGGAAAAGAGAGAGAAACCTACTCTATCAGAGGTGATGTACCAAATTGATTGACAAATACTAACCAAATGAATGTGAACCTCAACCATGAGACTAATTGGAAACAAACATTGCTCCTAATCTAGCTCTCTACATCATCACTTCATTTTGGAGGTATTTAAAGATGCTTGGGTAAAGAGGACTATTCAAGAGATTATAGAATGACACTAGGGAATATACAAGTCACTCAACCCTTAAAATTTCGCTTTGACACTTCATAAGACTTACAAAAAGACTTATAAACTAAATATGAGTGCAAGAAAATAATAAAAATGCTAAGGAAACAAAGCTAATCACTTGATAAGATCTACTAGTCATGCACACACATTAAAACCAATCAAATAAGAAGGTAAATCCTATATTTTCTCATTAATAAAAATATTTCAAATGGGTAGGGATTCACATACATAGATGGAGGATAAATTTTTCACCAAACAAGGATACTTATATAGAGAAAGTGAGACAAGAAGGAGAGAAGGGCATATGAGAGAGAGGTGATAATTGTAACTCTTTATAGATCAAGTCACAATAAAAAAAAAGAGGAGTTATGAAATAGTTACACTAGAATCTCCAGATATAATATGAGAAAAGGGCATATGTGTAGTTATCCTTAAGATGTCTTCCTCTTCCACATGGTGTAGGAGTTTACAGCTTTGATTGACACCTTGCCATGTTCTTCAAAACTTCCATTTACCTTGGATTATGATGGAAAAATGGCACACTTGATCATTAAATCATATTTAACTATCTCTTAATCTGATCTTTGACACCTTGAATTAGTTTATAATATCCTCAAACTGACATATCAATAGTAATCATCAATTAACTCCTTAGGTGTCTTGAAACCCTCTAGCTCTACCATGCCTCACCTTGCTTTCAAGTGTAAAAAATTGATTTTGTCCTTAAAAATGTAGTATCTCTCCATTTATTTCCTCTTAATATCATATTAGACTAGAATAATTCATTTGGAGGTCTCGAATAACCCCCAATACTTCATCTTACAATAGAAGCTCTTACGAGCACCCAATTCCTTGTAGCCTTGAAATCATGAAAACCTCCTTGTGTAGAATAATTTATAGAGTATATTATTAAAATAAATATATTTTTTAGGACCTATTATCACCTTACATCTCCATGCCAATTTTTATGACCTAAAACTAAGTGAAAGTACACTTTTTATATTATTATCTTCCCCCAATTAGGTCTCAATTAGGCCTCCATGCCTAAAAGATTGAGTTTCTAATCCATACCTATCCCACATGTTTGAAACCACAAAAAAGTGTGTGATTCAATTTCCAAATACTATAAAAAATATACATTACAAAATTGAGGTCCTGAGACCCTATGTATGTAGGTAAACCAATAAATGACCAAGAAACTAGCCCTTTCTTAAGCCTATTTCAGACTACCTTTAAAACCCATAATTATTTGAAAATTTTAAGGGCGTATTATATGGATTTTTGGAATTGAAGAGGTATAATACATACCAAATCATCCTCCCCAATATTTTTCAATCTTATATGATCTTCTATACCCTTTTTGGAACTCAAAATGTCATAAAAGTACAACATTTATTATAACAACGCCATTGGGTTTGACAAAGAAAATATGTTATTTTCTTTTAATTTAATAAACATACTCTTTTATTATATTTCATCACAATAATATAATTAGTTATCCAGATATAAAACTCTAAATATGTTAACTATAAATAATGACATGGCATTTAACAATCACTAATCACTATCAACATATGAAACACATCAAAACAAATTATGGAAAGTAATTACAAATGTACAGCCATGGATGGTAAAATGATACAACCATTGATACAAACTTAAAGATAAGTAAATAATTAAATATCATCAAGGATAATATCTCAATAATAATAAATACAATATAATGTATAGGATAGAAGATACAAATCTCTATGGAGTATGAGTTCCCAAATTCTAGTATCTTTGGCAATATCAAGTGTCATCTCCAAATAAGTATTATAGTGGGAAGGGAGAGCATCACTCAATAAATTTTCCACACCATCCAAAAACCATTTATCCCCCACATAATTCTCATCAGGTACTGGACCTCCATTCATGGATGAGTATATAGTGACGGTGCATGAATCCATAGAGATAGGCTAGTACTTGTGTGTTGTATGATTTCTAAAAAACATGTGGTGTATCATAAAAAACCTTTTCTAACAATATATCTTAAAAAATGTAAATCATACAAATGAAATGATAATGTCTCACTAAAATTACCATGGTCAAGGTTTTCAAATAGTTATTGATCTCTAGTATCAATCAATTTCATACACACTACTTGATCAGATGACCTTCATCTAGCATTGTGATGATAGTAAACTAGGGAAGTCCATCTCACTACTTACTCAGTACCAACAATCTGATATTTAGATAACATATATAGAACCAATAGATTCATATATATTACTTCCTACTAAAAATCATAAAACATGCTAAGGATATGAATACTTAATTACATACATTTAGTTCATCAAACATATGAATGAATCTCCACAATATCATTTATTACATAATTAGTAAGCAAACAAGTACAGATTATACCAACTAGGTATAATATATATTAAGATGTATATTCTAATTTTAGTAAGTAGACACAATATAGTATTTCCTATTAGGTATCATAAGACATGTTAAAACATAGAAATAACCAAAATGCATTTATTTAGTTGTTAAACATATAATCACTATGTTTCTATCTAATTTTATGATTTTTCCTAAGTGTGAAAAGAAGAAACTATTTAATAAGGGTGTGTGGAAGAATACATTTTCAATGCACACATGTTGAATTTAGACTTTGTGAGAGATCCTCTTTGGCTAGAGAAAAATGACATGTAATAAGAAAGCACTTGATGCTTGGTGAAGATGGTTGTTGAAGATGTTATTGTTGATGGATCTTGAGGCAATTTTGGTAGAGATTCATTGCTTTGATATTTTCTCCTCTAATATGATGATGACCTCCAAAATGATGACCTCCTTTAAAAACTTATAACAAGATGTTAAGAACTAAAGACTAACTTCCCAGCCCTTTTTTGGGTGAAGGAGAGGGGCTATTTATAGAATTTGTTGTGAAGAATCATGCCAAAAGAGAGGAAAAGTGAAATGTGTAAATTTTTTCCAAGTGGGGCTCATAAATAAGTCAAGGATGCAGTTGGTGGGATTCCCACTTTGATCATAGGTCTTCACATTTGGGTTGGTGTGTCTCCCACCTTGCACATGAGTCCAATTTTGAATGGAAATCATGCACATGGGTTTGAATGAGGCTTAAAGACTTTTCACCACCGTTTCTTATCTTCATCCAAGTACTTAAATATGTTTCACACCAAATGTGGTTCCATTTTCCATGTGGTGCATGAATAGTAAAAGAGGAGGTTGGTGGGGATCCCCATTTGGGTTGGTGAGTCTCCCATTTGGGCTAAGAAGTCAAAAATGGGTTACTTTTGTATTTAAATAGGTAGATATCTCTTTTTTAAGGCTAATTTCATGTGTGAAGGCAAAATGTATGTTTAATGATGGCCCCTTAAGGGGAAATTCACCATATTTCAAGGGGAGGCCCTTGTGATGCTTAAATGAGGTCATTAAGCACATTGAGAAAGGGTCCCAAGTGGGGTATGATGTCCCACATAAATCCACATCACTTCTAAGCCATGTCACTTACCATATCACCTTCCATGTCACTTACCATTTCACTTTTCATGTCACTTGCCATGTCATCATGAATAGTGATAGTGGACCCATAGTGAATAGTGATAGTGAATAGTAATTTCAAATAGTAATTTTGAATAGTACTATGTGACTAGGAGAATAGCGATTTGATTAGATTAATAGGTGTTGGTTAAGGGTTAAGAAGGTTTATGGGGTCTTTAGGGGGTCCTGAGACATTTAGTCATTAAAAACTATAAGTGTGTAGTTTTATAGTGTCTACATTTTACCCCTTTTTGTTATGTGGCTTTGAATTAATAAGATGCAACAAAAAATGAATCACTTTGTTGAAGGTCAAGGTGCCTTGAGTATGGGAGGAGGTGTTCCCCTTCAAACCAAGAGTTAATGAAAAAATGTTGAAGTGGGTGTAGGTTTGATAAGCAGTTGGTGAGGAGGCACTACATGGTGCCACAAGGTAGTTGGGCATGTGAAATGTCAATAAGTGCACAAAATTTAGCCAAACATGATATTTAAGATTGTGCAAATACTAAAGGTTTTCATTGTTGATAATAATAAGTTGAGGTCTAGGCTAAGTGAGATAGTAATTAGTCCCCAATATTAGTTATAATTGATCACGTCACATGTAGCAAGTCTCTTAGATAAGGTTGGTGATTTCATGGGTATTTGAGGTGGTAAGTTCTCCCTTGAAAAAAACAAATGGTTAGGTCATGCACAAGGTGGTACATATTTGTAAAAAGTTCAACATGGCAAAAATGGGTCCAAATGGTCCAAATGACAAAAATAAATTCATCACAAAGCATAAAAGTAGTTTGGTTTTAAAAAGGTCCAACATAAGGGTAGACATGGGCAAACAGGTTGAATGCTTAGTTGTAATGGGGTGGTTGATTGGACTCCATATGCCTAAGGCAAGTGGATGCTACCTACATAGTTCCATGGACATAATGTCCAAAATGAACTTTAGGGCTAATGTAGTTATTTTGAGGTGGGGAGTGTTGGTTAACTTGGTTTCCCTAATTTGAGATCATGTAGTTAGGTCTTATTGAAGGATGTTGGAGAAAAAGAAGTACCAAAGAGGGTGGAAAATATGGCTATCAAATATTTTTCTAATTGGTTGGGTAAAAATGGTGGATGAGATTACCTAGGATGTAATTAGATGATTATGTCAACTATGCAAAAGGAATCTATAGCTATAGATAAGAAAATTCAAGCATGAGATATCTAACACAATTTTAAAGAAAAGAAAAGGGATAAATATTCTTTACCAAGATTTAAAAAACCTAGGACTACTCAAATTATCATGTTGATCTAATGGGTTCTTTCATCACCATCCAAATAAGCTGACATTATGCACACTCCACAAAAATGTCATTAACAAGATATGGAAGGGTATTATTCAATGATTTATGGAATAAAAGTATCAGAGTGAGTAAATGAGAAGTGGTGAAGATTTAAACCCTTGAGCCAGTGGGGCCCAAAATAAGTAAGCATTGAGTTTTGAAGGAATTTAGAGAAAGACTCTGAGGGGTTTTGGAATATGGAGTGAGGTGAATAATAACAATATTAATTAAATAAAGGAGTAAGTTTTGTATTTTGTGCATTAAATCAATGGTGTGGAGGACACGAGGAAGTAGGTAAGGAGATGTATGTATAAGTAGCATAATTGGTGACCGCGCTTTAAAGAGGTGGAAGTTGAAATGGAGAAAATAAGGGAGATCCAACAAGGGATGAGGTGAAGGTGGACCAAGAGATGGATGAAGAGAAAATAATGAGGTCATAGATAAAAATGAAGGTAGAGAAGGATGGAAGGAGCCAGGCATGGACATATATATAAAAATAAAATAAGGTCGGGAAGAACAAGGAATGAAATCAAAGGAGATGAGAAAAATGAAATGAAATCAAAAAAAGAGAACAAAAATAAGAGGTAGAAGATGGGGGGTGAGGGATGTAATAAATAATGATAGACTATAAAATTGAAAAGAATGGGGAGAGAAGTGTAACAATCATGAAGAGTAGGGGGAGGATGGTAAATATGGGAGTCCATAAAGGGTTTTAAAATAAGTCTAAAATTAGACCAAGGAGAAAATAGTTTTGTGATGAAAATGAAAAAAAGGAAATAAGTGGAAGAAAGGAAAAATGAGTGAAATTAGGATAGAAAAAGGATGACAAAAGAGTTAATAAGCAAGTGGTATCTTGACCAAGTAAACATGGATGATGATAGGTAATGAAGCAAAGAAGATGATGGTTTTGGAGATGAGAACAGGATGGAAAATGGGAAAGGGGTTAAGAAAAACAAGGGGAAGCAAAGGATGTGTGAAGAAGAAGTTGAAGAGATAAGGTATGTGTCAATCAGCTCATTATAAGAGGTTGATAAGCTAAAAAGGGGTAAGGTGGTGAATAAATATTGGAACACAAGGAAGGGAATGAGATGAAAATATGGGATGAAGATCAAGGATGATAAGAAGAAAAAAGAAGAATTGGAGTATGGATATAAAAGATAGATACACACATAGATGCAAAAGATAAGTGAGTACCGAGATGGAAAGAGGAAAATGGGAATGCAAAAGGCAAAAGGCAAGAACTGATAAAAATAAAAGAGGCAATTATGGAAGGCTTCTCAAAGGATAAATAACTAGGTAAAAACTAGTTGTCAAGAAAAAAAAGAAGAGAAAAATGATGAAAGGATGGAAAAAAGCAAACAAGAAGAATGGAAAATGGATATGGTGGGAAGAGTTGTGAAATGGTAGAGAGTGATGGTACACATAAATAAAAAGTACAATAATAGAAGAAACATAAATCATGTAAGTTACACATTATGATTTGGAATTGGTGAGGAAAAGAGAGTGATAAAGAGGATACGGCAAATAGTCAATGGCAAAGGGAGATGATGAGGATGGTGAAAGAAGTTGAAGGGGATAAAGAACAAGATTGGTAATAAGTGGAGAGAGAGAGACTAAAAACATGAAAAGTGGGTGAGGAGTGAGCTGTGAGGTATGTGTAAGGAAAGGTGATGGGGACACTAACGAGGTAGAGTAGGTGGTGATTTTAAGGGAGATAAGAGGGGCTAATGAGGAAGGATGCCAACCCTTGTGTTAAAAGAGATTGAAAATATGGAAAATTTGTTAAAAGAGATTGAAAAGTTGAAGGGAGTTAGGTGGTGAGGGGATAGGTAGAGAAGTGGAGGAAGAAATTTTAGGTAAGAAGGGAAAACAAAATAAAGGATGTGGTCGAGCTGACCTCAGTAACTAAGCATTTCCTAAATAGTCTAAAGAGACCTCAGACCAATGTAGTTATCTTAGAAATGGGGGAAAAACTTTAAGAAGAAGGATTAGATGGTGTTAAGGACATAAGGATGCTGAAGAAAGAATTCAAAGCTTCTTTGATGTAAGATTCCCTAAGTAAGAGGGCATTGTTAGCGATGGAAATGATTGAAAAGAAAAAGGGGATGGGAATAAGTTACTAGTGGTTGAGCTACCCATAAAAGTGAAGTAGTACCTATGTAGTCCATGGACATTAGGCCAAATTAGTTTAATAAGGGTTAGGTGAGTGGTGTTCAAATTGGTTGCCCCAATTTGATGGACCATATGGGTTTGTTTGGTTGGATGGAGAAAATGTTGTAAAATAGTAGTTTTGAGTTTTGGTGAAGGTGATGATGAAAGTGCATGGTGTATATTGGTGAATATTTATTACAATGATCTCACATTTAGTAGGATGAGATACATAGATGGGTAAGGTAAGACTAATAAGAAGGGAACACAATGCTAAGCACCACAAATGAACTTCAATGGAGTTAATCCATAGAAGAGGTGCCTTTGTGAGGAGGTTATATCTTCTAAAATTATGTGAGGATATAAGCACAATGCTAGCATCTATCGCTATGAGCTGAATTTTAGGAGGTGGGTATATATTCATATATACATAGTTGCTTTGTCTAAGGTTCATCACCACTACGAGTTGAGTTTTAAGGGCAGTAATGAAGTGACAACTTATAAATAATTTCTTTCATGGTTAAGTATATTATAAAAGGTATAAAATTGGTAGGGTGGTGAATGATAGAGGATGGATCATGCCTAACCTAAGAGTTACATGGGTAGGATAAATCAAAGGCAACCATTTCTTCATCCTCTATCCTAGTTCTTTGTAATAGATAGCTTGGGGTTCCACCTAGAAGAGGCCCTAGTAGTAGGGATCTATGTGGTCTAGGATATTGGTTATACAATTGGAGAAGGTGACTTTTCCTTTGCCATAGATGAAATCTTAGCTAGCACAAAATAAAAGACTACCATGTTTGAGTAGGCACTACCAATGGTTGGGGTTTGACATTTAGAGCTAGTGGTAATGGGATGGTAGTAATAGGAGGGTAGAGGTGATAGGAAGGTGAATGTATTATCATGAATTCATGGTGGCCTACCTCTGATGGAAGAGTTTATATAGTGGAAAGCATTTGGGAGTTACCGCCACTAGCAACAATGGTAGTTGTGAAGGCATGATCATTATAGTGACCCATGGTTAGAAGCTAGTTTAAATCAACTAGGATAAAGGTGAAAATGATGAAAATTACCACTAGGCCTATAAGGATCACAATATGATAAAGTAAGGAAACATCAGATGTAGATTAGATGATAATGTCAACAAAAGGATATCATGATGGTGCATTGGCTTTATTAAGATGACCAATCAGATCAAGGGTGACATGTCCATATAAAAAGGTAAGTAGACATGACTATTTCAAGTGGGAAGACTATTTAAGGGAATTAATGACATCATATAACCTTCCTAGTGGTGGAATGGAGAATCACATCAACAAGGAATAATGGTCAGGTATTATATTTAAATAATCATGATAAGGATGAATGGCTATCCTTGAGTTATTTGGTTTTTCAAGTCATAAAGAGCGTAGAAAAATACACAAGGTTAAATATGGCAAATAATGGGAACAACTGTAGAGATAATCAACCCTCATGACCTAAAATAATCAATATGGTGAATGTGTATATCTATCAAATACTGCAACATGTAATGGAAATATGGAAGTACTATTATATCAACAACAAGAGGAAAGGCACCCACAACCTAAGATTGATCCTAAACTCAAATCTTTATAGCATTGAAGAAGGCAATAATTTCACTATGTAAGATTTAGGGCTAAAAAACATGACCATTGACTGTGTATGAAGGGAACCCTCACTATCCAAGGGGATGTGCACTAAGGAAACAATAGGTGGTACCTATGTGAATAAAACAACTAGAGTAGAGGGATGTAATGGATATGATAGGTAAGTGGGATGAAAGGCATAGAGCAGAATATGATTCTCATCTTGTGGGGATGAATGTGGGAGAGGAGAATAGAGTATACCCTTTAATGGTTGCTAAGATAGGGAATGGTATGGATGTTAGTTTAGGGAGCAATCAAGTAGAAATAGGGTTGAACATAAATCCAAAGTCACCAAATAATCAATTTGATGCTTAGGTAGGAAAATAATGTATGCATGTTCTTTAGGTAATAATCTGAGGTCTATATATGTTTTGTGTGACTCCTCACACCCAAAATAAAATATTACATAGTTTGTTGTAATCATGTACAAAATGCATTAGATGTCACTAATTGAATGTTATCATGCTTAAGGTTGTGTGGATACTTATGAATGTTATGGTTATGGTTATGAGTGATATGGTTATGGTGGTTGTATTCTCACTTAATGTAAAAAGAATGATTATTATTGTTGCAACACTACATGGTAAAAGTCATGATGAAAACATAAACCAAGCATAGGAAGATAAAAATAGGCCAAAATGGTTTATTTTTTATAAGGACCAAAAATAGACCCAAAGTGGGATTGAAGTAATGAATATAAGCCCTTCAAATGCTACACATGAATGGTCGTTAGTTGATAAAAAAAGTTTCTTGATCATAAGGTGTCAAGTAAGCTCTAAATCCCTTGATTTATACATAGTCTAAAGGGAAGATGATTGATAGGTGGTGTGAAGGATAATGGGTAATATGTATGATAACCTCATGTGAATTAGTTTTCCCCTTCTATATGTGACCTAATAATGGTAACAGATAAATCCATGTCATATGTTAGATGTAGACTAATCAATGCGGGAAGTCTATATGTGAAAATTGATTACAGCTTCCAACTTATTATGTTGCTTGAGAGATGATTATGGCTTAAGAATTTTTTAGGATAGTGGGTCTTTTACTTTGTTTATTATATATGGGAAGTTGATCGATGTAGGAAGCTTCCAAAAAATCACTCAGCTTTTGAAAAAGTTGTCTTAGCCATCCTTGAAGGGAGTGGTCTAAGCTTATTGGCTTTGTTTAATGTTCTTGATAGTTGTCCTTCAAGGGAGAAGTTTACCTTACATTTAGAAATTTTTATTTTATTTTTGGGTAGCTATCCTTCAAAAGAGAAGTCTACAATGCTTAAGATATTGACCCAAGTAGTATCTTAGCATCCCAATTACGCCTAGATGCAATGTGTTTAGACATGGACAAGTCTAATTAGGTTCATAGGTTTACTTTTATGAAGGCAAAACTTTAACACAATAAGGTCAATGATATGTGAAAGGGTGTGGTTTTGAGAGACAATGACCATGGGATTCCATCTTGTTAGAAATGAAAAGTATCCATAAGAACCATGCTATGGGTAGAGCTGAGGTATCCACTTTTAGGATTAGGATATAGCTATGATGGTTAATCACATGGTCATATATTGTAATCAACTTTCCTCAAAATAAGAGGATAAAAATGGGTGAAGGTTAAAATCTCGTAATCAAGGGATGAGCTTAAGTTAGGCAAAAAGAGTGAGCTTGATCCTTCTTTAACAAAAAAATAGATGCAAATGTGAAGCATTGAGGGGCTTAGGTTTTGGTTTGCCTTTGAGAGAGAACAAATTATAAGCTCCTAATCCATACTTATGGGCAATGATGTAGGTTCCAATCCAATTGAAATCAAACTTGCCTCATTTACTCTTTTACATGTTGGTCACGTGTTGGTTTTCATTTAGGATGAGTTCACTGATATTGAATTCCTATTGTTTGAGGTACTTGTTATAAATTCATTTGATATTCTCTTGATAGAGAAGGAGGTGGGTGAGGGTTGATAAACAACACTCATCAAGTAGCTCTAGTTGAGCTAAATGATGATGACAAAAATCTTCCTTAAAATAATATATTACAAAGATATGCAGAGAGAGGGGATTTAGACCTCAAGAGGTAAGACTACCTCTATTATAAAGACTAAAGAGAAAGGGGTATCACCTGTAGAGGTTTTAATGATAGTATGATAGGACCATAAAGTGAATGGAATGTGCAAGTGCTAATTTTAACTTAAAGCACTAATAGCTTTGGTGAACATTTTGTTAAGGATTTTGTTAGAGGCTTTTGCTTGTCCATTTGCTTATAGATGTTAAGGTAAGGAAAATATTAACTCGATGCCAAATGCATCACATAGCCCTTGAACCTTCTTATTTTTAAAATATTTACCATTATCGATTATTATCTTATGAATAACACCGAAGTAACATATGATATGATTATTGATAAAGTAGACAATCTTCTCCACTTTGGTCGAGATAAGAGGGATATCTTCCACCCACTTGGTGAAATATTTAGTGACTATGATAATGGAGCGATGCCACTATATGAATAATGGGGGTTAATTTCCCTAATGAGATTAAGCCCCCATTGAGAGAAAGGCTAGAAGTCTTTAGATACCTATAGGCTATTAGTTGGTGCATGATGTAAATTAGCATGTTGTTGACATTTTACACACTTTTTTACATAATCACAATAATCTTGGTTGAGGGTGGGCCAATAGTATCCAAGGTAAAGGATACGTTTAGCAATTGCTAGGCCACTAAAGCATCCCCTATAGATCCCATCATGTGTTTCTTTGATGGCATGGGAAGCTTCATGGCTATGTAGGTAATAAATAAGGAGACCATAGAAACCATGTTTTTAAAGGATTCCCCCTAGGATGGTGTAATGAGAGGTACTCTGAATAAAGGCTCTTCAAACATTCCTAAAGAGGTTGGGAGGAACAATGCCTGGGTTAAGGCAGTTAAGAGTTTGGTCATACTAAATGTCAGGTGAGGATTCCTTTACACTAAAAATGGTAGGGAGATTATATTGGTTATAGGAGGGAATGGTAAAATGATGGATAGTGACAAGGATTTTGGAATTGGAAGGTGAATAAGGAATCTAGGAAGTAAGGCAAGCCATCATATCTATGAATTTTTTGGTAGATCAAGGAATAGATTGGACTAGGTAATGTTTGAATGATGTTAAGAGTTTATCAATTAAAAGTTTATATTTTTTCAATACATAATTTTTACATTGATAGGATCCATTGACTTGGTTGACCATGATCTAAGAATCACCAAAGACATGGATTGTCTTTATTCCCAAGGCTAGAATAGTTTAGAGACCTATCACTAGGGATTCATACTCAACCATATTATTAGTACATTCAATGTCAAGTTTGAAGGAAAGAGGAAGGGGTTTGCCATCAAGAAGAATGAGGATAACTCTAGTACCCCCTCCTTATTATCACTTTGAGCCATCAAAGAACATGGTCATTTGGTAGGTTATTCCATCATCTTGAAAAAGAGTCATGATAGCTTCATCAAGAAAGGCAAGAGGAGGTGGTTGGTTTTTTGGTAAAGGATCTTCAACCAATTGGTTAGCAATGACTTGCCTTTTAATAAACCTTTGTTGGATAAATTCAAGGTGTAATTTAGCTAGGAGCATGATCCACTTAACCATATGTTGATTTTGGTATGGTTTAGAGTGCATGTACTTGAGTGGGTCAATATTAGTGATGACATAGGTTTTATGGTTAAGAAGGTAGTGGTTGATTTTGGTGGCTAGGAAGGTGAATGCTAAGCAGATATTCTTAGTATGTGTATACCAAGTCTCATATTTTACAAGTGTGTAACTAATGTAGTATACATCTTGATCTTTATGTCATTCATCTTGATGAGCCAAAATTGCCCCTAGTGAATGGTCAGTGGCAGAGATATATAGGTAAAAGGGGTGGTCATCCTTAAGAGGGATAAGGATAGGTGATGACAAAAGGTACTATTTGAGAGAATCAAAGGCCTTTTGATAATAATCATTCTATTTAAAAGAGACATCCTTATTTAGAAGGTGATGGAAAGGTTGTACTGATCTAAAAGTTGGGAAATGAAATGATGAATGGATTGAAGTTTTTCTTATAGGCTATGAAACCACGTAAGTTTGGTTGGAGGAGGCATGTCCAAAATTGCTCTGACTTTAGCAAGTTCTAGTTTGATTCCATGAAGAGAGATGATAAAGCCAATAAGCTTTCTAGAAAAAACCCTTAAAATGCATTTTTGGGGATTGACCTCGATATGCAATTGGATTAGTTGATCAAAAATGATAACAATAAAAACTAAATGGTTTTCTCAGTGCTTGGATTTTTCAAGGAGATCATCCATATAATCCTCTATAATCTTATATATAAGGTCATAGAAGATATATGTCATGGCTCATTGATAAGTCACTCTTGGATTTTTTAAACCAAAAGGCATGACTTGATAGCACAACTTTCCTCAAGGAGCAATGGAGATGATTTTATGTTGATCAAAGGAGGTGATTAGGATATGATTATATCCTAACAAATCATCCTTAAGGGATAACATCTTGTGCCCCATGGTAAGGTCAACTAGTTGGTTGATGTTGGGTAAAGGAAAATCATCTTTAAGGAATGCAAGGTTAAGGTCATAGAAATCTACACAAATGCATAGTTTGGTAATAGGAATGATATTAGAGACCCATTTTTGATAATCAATGGGTTGAATGAAGTTGATGGACAAAAGACCTTGAAGTTTTTCCTTGATGAGAAGAGCTATATGAGGGTGAATTTTGTGAAGTTTTTGCCATATTGGCTTAGCCTCAGGATAGGTATAAATGTTATGGAGAGTGATGAAGGGGTCAATCCTAATCATATCTTGATAAGACTAGGAAAATGTGATGCTATGGTCTCAAAGGAAGGTGAAATAATTTTTTTGCTCATTTGGGTTCAAGGATTAGCCTAGTTTAATGATACGAGGATCCTCCTAGGTCCCTAGGTTAACGCCAATAGTTGATTCATTAAACATGGTTTGGTTCTTAGGAGGGAGAGATTTATGGATAAAATAACCTCCTACACCAAGGTCAATGAGGATGGAATCATCATCTTGATGCTAAATGGTATGAATGGTGGGTGAATCATGGTTGATCATTTCAGGATGGATTAAAAGAAAGGTTTTGGTTTGGCCACCTTGTTGATAGGTTAGTGGGCCTAAACTAATGGTATTATCAAGAAAAAAATTGGATGGAATAATTTCAAAGTCCTTAGATTAGGAAAATGAACTAGGTGAGGATAGAGTTTCTTCCATGGGGGTAGCGGTAGATTTTAGTGAGGTGGATTATTCTGGTGGTTCAAACCCAATCCCAAAGAACTCACAAGGTTTTTGAGTTTTGATAATGTGAAATTCACGAATTCCTTATTTATAAAGGCCCATACCAAATCCTTTCTAAGCATAGTGGTGAAGATACATTTTTCTAAAGGTTGGATTGCTTGAATAGGAAAAATTAGAAGTGAAAGGTTGAATAGATGGTGTGGTGATAGGAGCAAGGAGTGATCGATCGAGTCCCCCATAGATAAAATATGTTTGATTATTTAGAAGTCTAAAGGGGATGAGGGTTCCTATGTTGGGGTCATAAGAAGGGTCATTTTAAAGGTTCTAATATTCCTAGGGAGAAGGAAAGGCATCTAATTTCAAAAGTCAATATTCCCCAAGAGAGAGACATCAAAAATTTTGTGTCAAGGAGTCCTCAATGGGGATCTAAGAAGAAGAGATAGAGGCACTAGTTGAGGCTTCATCATTGATGATAGTCGAGGCACTATGGGTCGAGGTTGATGGTGAAGTTGTGTTAATGAGGTTGATTGAGTGTAAGGGATATGAAGGTGGAAGAAGGGCATCATTAGACTTATAGGTCATGTCGTAAGATGTAAAAGGATTGGGATCAACTTTCCCTTCAAGTTCAAATTTGATGAAATGATGTAAAGTGGAGGGGATGTAACTCATAGCTTGGATCCAAGGGCATTTAAGTAAAATTTTATATTGGAATTAACCCTTTATAACATAAAATATCTCAAATATTGTGTGAGGTGCCAAGCATATTTCAAGAACAACGATCCCCAAGGTAGTGGCCATGGTGTTGTTAAAGGATAAAAAGATGACTATGCTTTTAGCCATGATGTTCTTTGGTAAATGTAGCTAATCAAAAGCATATTAAGAGATTATGTTAATGTTTGTGCCTCCATTAATCATCACCCTTTTTATGAAAATGTGATTGATGTATGTGATGACAAAGAGAGGAGGATCAAAATCCTCCAAATGAGATGGAGGTATCTCAAAATCTTAGAAGGTGATGAAGATGGAATTTTGGAGATATCCAATAAAGGATGTAAGAGATTAAGGGTCATCTAGCTAAACCTCAATGGATTGTAGGGCATCTATTAATGCCTAATGATGGTGGGGTGGGGTATTGATCAAGTCATAAAGTTTCATATTCATAGGTGCTTGGTGAATCTGCTTTAATATGGTTTGTTGAATAGATGTAGAAGAGTTGGTGGGAGGGGCACTAAGGATGGACACTTTGGGTCTTTGTGATGGCATGGGTGTTGGTGTTTGAACCTAGTTAGAAGGCTAACAATCCAAAGAATAAATCTATGGAATGGACATGTTGGCTCTTCATTTTCCCATTTATTGAACCTGAGATTGGGTAATCATGTGGATAGTATGGACAACAAGATCAATTGGACTAGGTGACTATTTGATTCCTCACCCTTACCTCTAGATTAGAGTGAAGAAGCAGGTGCAGGTTGGGATAGTGGTTGGATTAGTTGGGCTAGTATTTGGGTTGGTATTTGGGTTAGTAAAGTAGGTGAAAGTGATTCATTTGATAATAGATCATCATCCTCATATAAGTCATGAACAAGATCTTGGAGAGATTTGTAGTCTCTATGTTATGTCTTAGTGTCTTATGGTATACATAGATTTGAGTATCATCAAACCAATAGGTTTTGGTGTTAGAAGGGGTGAATGGATTAATAGGTGGAAGTTTAATGGAGGAAGTTTGAAACATACTTTATAAAATAATATAATAAGATTCCTTTAAAGGTGTTGAGGGTGTTGAGATGTTTGTCAGGGAAATAAGAACCTTCTTAAGCATGGTCTTGACCTTAGAGAGGGTTGGTGGTTGGGAAATTTTGGTAGATGGTCTAATTTGGGTTGGCTTAGCTATGATTGGGTTAATGGTATATGGTTTAGAGGTAGAGGAAGAGGGATTGATAATAGGTGGAAAATTATAGGGGGATAAATTAGCTAAGAATGATGAAGAAGTCAACAGTATATGTGGTGGAGGGGTAGGCATAGAAAAGGGCATTGGTTTAATTGAATAAGAATAAGTGACTGTGATGGTAGAAGGGTAGGGTCCCAAAATATATGGAAAATGAGAAGGAGGTGTCATAGGTTGATCTTGAGGATGAGGTTTAGGTAACTGCACCCTTCAGTCCATTTTGGTTGGTGGTTTGTTAGGTGGCCTAATTAGGTCTAATTTGATGGGGGGATGGGTGATGATAGGTGTGGGAAGGATACCCATATTCTTGGTTGGTTTAGATATAATATTATGAGATGATCTAGGTGGAGTTAGGTGATATGGTTCCCTCATGTCTTAGGAGAAAGAAATGTTTGATGATGGGGTGGTAAGAGGTTGGAAAGTGGATGTTAATAAAGTCAAGGGTTCAAATCTATTTTAGTATGGGAGTCCCAAATGATGCCAAAAATTGGCTCTATATACGTTGGGTTTTGAGGCAAATTCTAAGCTTTTCACTAACTAAGAAAATGGATTATAAATGGGTTTTGTTCCTTTTTCTATTGTTTTAAATGTCAAGCCTTTGGGTGAAGAGGAGGGGATGGTTCCTTCATCTTTACTTGAGCTAGAAGGTTCCAAAATAATGGTTTCTTTTGGGGTGATTAAGAGAGGGTATGTTTGTTTGATCAAAGGTGTAGGTATGGTCTTGAATACTTCCTTTTTTAGGGTATACAAAAGAGAAGAAGAGAGTTCTACTATTTCATTTTATGGGGTAAAGGAAGGGGTGGTTAAAGCAATGGCTAGTTCTGTGAAAGGAGAGGTGGGCATGGATATGGTTTGATCAAGCAAAGAAGTGAGGGCTATAGTTCCTTCTACTTAGGTATCTGAAGGGATAAGAGGTGAATTTACTTCTTCCATAGGCAATGTTGGTGAAGAGGAAATGGGAATATGAGGCTCATCCTCCATGGGCTCATTTATGATGACATTGATTATGTGTGCTTCATGAGATGAAGATGGTTCAAATTGGTTATCATGGGTTTGGGTAGGTGGAGGATGGTTAGGGAATGGTTTGTGAAAAATATCAAGAGAATGATTGGGGGGTGCATTAGGGTTGTTAAAAATTAATTCACCATTGTCAATTAGGTTTTGGACAAGACTTTTTAAAGTGTTACACTAGTTTATGTCATGTCTAATGACCTAATGGAAATCACAATGGTCATTTTCATTGTACCACCTAGGCATAGGGTGAGAGGGGTCAAATTTTTTAGATGGATTGATTGATGGAAGTTGAATAACATTAGATTTTATAAATTTATCCAACACATAGGCATAATATTCCCCTATAGGGGTGAATTGTTTAGGAAGAACCTAGTTTTGATTTTGGTTTGGTGGGTAAGAAGAATTGGAAGGTGTGTTTTGATGTGGTTGGTTAATGGATCGAGGTGGGGCAATTTTCAAGACAACCACATTTGTAGATGTTTTGGATTTAGAATTGGTTTGGTTGGTTGTTTTGGTGGAAGAGGGGTCATTGGTTTTAAAAGTTTAATTCTTATTTTGTAATTTCAATTTACCCTCATCTATGGCTCGGTTCTTTAGTTTTTGCACCATTATGAATGCTTCATCAAAGGTTCTAAATGTTTTCATCTAAAGGGTGAGATTAATGTGTTTTGTTTATCCCATAGAGAAAATTTCAATGAGTTCCATTTGGGGTAGTGAAAAGTATAATTGATTAATGAGGCCTCACCATCAGGCAATGAATTCAGAAATTGATTCATCATTAAACTATCTGATGTAATATAGGTTGATTGTGTAGACCTTCTTGGATATATTGATAGAAAAATGTTCTAAGAAAATTTGGGCAAGTTGGGAAAATGAAAAGATAAAATTCCTAGGAAGGGCACTATACCAATCCAAGGTGGGCCCTAATAAAGACATAGGGAAGGTTTAGAGAAGGAGGGAATCATCATAGGTAATCAATTAAAAATAATGGTGAAATTCCCTCAAATTGTGTTAAGGATCCTCTTTCCCCTAAAATTTAGAGAATTTGGGAAGCTCCCATTGAGGAGGATAAGCATGAATCAGGATAGAAAGGTTGATATGTTCTTTATATATTTTGTCATAGGATAAAAGATTATGGGACCTAGAGATAGATGATTTGATTTGGGTCATCTTATCTACAAGCATCCTTATCAGGTTAGGTTGGGGTTGGGAAGCTACATAATTCAGTGTCAAGATTTGCTAAGGTTGGGTTGTAGCTATGAATTGGTATGTGGTAGGAGGTACATAAGTGGGAACATATTGGTATGTGGTAATTTAAGGTTGGGATAGTGTCCCAGCAAGAATGATAGGCATTAAGGGTTGGGTCGAAGGTGAAATATATCCTAATAGGTTAGGGATATATTGAGAGGAGGCCATGGAGGCTTGTAGAGGAACTGATAATAGCTAGTTTAGGGGTACATTTGGGTTGGTTTATGGGGGCATGGTTTGTGTTGTTAATGTTAAATTATTTGTGGGTTTTTGATGGGTAATGACCCTTGTGATAATAGGGGGAAGTGTTTGTGGTATGGAGAGAACCAAGTTTTGAAAGGGGGTTGAGGTTGGTATATTGTTTAAGCTAAAAGAAATGGTAGAAATGGGTGTGGAAGACACCATATATGTAGAAGGGGTAGAAGTGACAAGGGGTAAAGTTGAGTGAACATTAGAGGTATTAGTTGGGGTAATAGGTGATTGAGTGGTGGTGGTAGATGGACCAATGTTAGAAGATGAAGCTTGGCTAACAGAAGAGTGGGATGATGTAACACCAACCATGAGGTGGTATGGCATACCATAGGGTGGATCCGTGGGAGGAACTGAAGCCATCAAATTAAGGTAGGCTAAGGTATTAAGATAATGTTGTAAAGCAACCAAATTTTTGTCCAAAATGTTGGAAATATTGTCATTGATGTCAAAGGTTTAGCATTATTGGTGATAAAATCCCCATTGCATTTAATGTTGTTTATAATAAATATATCTTGGCTAATATGAGTTAATATTTATATAATATTAATGAATATATTCTTGGTTGCATATGAGATAAAATAAGGGCCCATGGAGAAGTCGAAGAGCCACGGGGTAAAGACAAAAGAAGGATGGGATGCATTTTATCATAAAGAGTCATCTTGGGGAATACCAAGAGTCACCAAGTGAAGACAAAAGAGTAAGGGTGAAATTTCTCATGAAGGGACACTTTGAGGAATATGAAAAGTCACCAAAGATAAGGACAAAAGTAGGAAGAACGTTTTTGGTCATGAAGGATCACCACATGACTTTTCAAAGGCTTGAATATGAAGGGTCATACAAGTTTGGTGCCATTTTCCATGAAGATTGAAGGGTCACAAAGGGGGAAGGCCAAAGGTTATTTGGAAAGTTATAAATAAATGCTTGAGAAGCCATTTGTAATATGAGAGATAGAGGTTGATTTCATATTGTGATATCTAGCTTAGAAGAGCAATTTTGAGAGATGAATATGATTTGTATTTGTTATATCTAGCTTAGAAGAGCAAAAGTGAGAGAGAAGAAGGAGATGTTGTATTGATCTATCATTTGTTGAGATAGCAACATTGAGAGATAGGTGTGTGGTATACACAAATGGGTAGGTGCTCCTATGGGTTGGTGCTCAGCAAAGGGGTTTGTGCTCATGTGGGTTGGTGCTCACGAATAGTAGCTAGGTTGGTGCTCAGAAAAGGGGTTTAAAGCTCTTGTGGGTTGGTGCTCATGAATCTTAGCTGAGGTTGGTACTCAGTAAAGGGGTATGGTGCTTCTGTGGGTTTGTTCTCATGAATATACTTGAGACTATTCTTTGTAATTTTTCCCACATTGGGTTTCCACATTATATCTGGTGTCTCTCTCTATCTTGTGTGATGTTTATTGTTTGAGTTTTATTACATATCTTGAATGTTTTATTAAGTGGAATTTGATAAAGAGAAAGTTTTATAAGATATATAATATATTGATTCACCTCCCCTCTTAGTATATTCAGTGCTTAACAATTGGTATCAGAGCAAGTTCCTTTTTGAAAAGTTTTACAGCTTAAAGGTAGATCGGGAAAGCGTGATGGTTGGGTCACAAGAAGGATTTTCTACAAATAAGGCACCTTTGTTTGATGGGACAAATTATGCTTTTTGGAGTATGAGAATGAAGGTTTATTTGATGGCCCTTAGATTTGACATATGGAAATTAGTGGTGGAGGAATATGAAGAGCCATAGACATCTACAATTACTCTAGTAGAAAAGAAGTTTGAAAGTTTGAAGATGGAAGAAGAAGAAGAAGATATAGAAAGTTATCTTTTTCAAGTTGATCAAGTCGTAAATTAGATTCAAGGTCTTGGAGAAACATTGGATGAGTCAACAGTGGTGTAAAAGGTTTTGAGATCTCTACCAATGAGATATGATGCAAAGGTTTTAGTAATTGAGGAGATAAAGAATTTAGCCAAGCTAAAAATGGATGAGCTTCATGGTATTCTCACAGCATATGAGATGCGGACAGAACAAGATAAACCCTCAAAGAGAGAAGCGGATTTCAAGACATTAAAGAAGGAGAAAGCTAAGATTCAAGAATCAAGTGATAGTTCCAGTGATGATGAAGATGACAATGGAGCACTTTTCATTTGCAAGCCGAAAAGAGGAACATGTAAATATCAAGGAAAATTACATTTTAAATGTTTTAATTATGGAAAGATTGGACATTTTTTAGCTAGATGCCCAGATAAAGTTAAAGATGATGAAGAAGAAAAGCCTACATACAAGAAGAATTTCAAAGGCAAATCTAAGAAGGGATTCGAGAAGAAGAGCCTGTATTCTAAAGATCCTAGCTCAGGTGAAGATAGTGGAGTCAGTGATCTAGAAGAAGAAGAGATTTTATTCATGGCTATACATGAAGATGATCAAGAAGAAGAAGAGGAGGAAGCTGAAGTGAATATGGAAGGAGAGCTCATTTGTGCCTTAGAAGAGTTAGAAGCTATTCAAAAGAAGAATCAAAGATTAAAGCGCCATATCAAAAAAAATGAACAAGAGTCAAAGGAAATGATTGAAGATCTACAAGCAAACTTTGAAGAAGCCAAGAAGAATGAAGAAGATCTCACAGCATAGTTGGAAATAGCAAGAAAAGATTGTGAAAGGTATGTTATTGAAATTGCCTCTTTAAAAGAAGATATTAAGAAAGCAGTCAGTGATAAAGTAGTTAGTGATTCAAATTTTGAAGATAGCACTAACATGCTGAATAAGATATTGTAAAGTCAAAAACCATATTCAGATAAGACAGGGATCAGTTTTGAAAATAAAAAGAGCTATGCTAAACCTCTTACACAAGAGGAAACAAAAAGGGGAGAAGTGAAGAATACAGAGGACATTTCAAACAAAGAAGGCTGGAAGGAACAAAGCTATAAAAGGCAATCAGGTTAGAGATATACAGATAGGTCTTATTTCTATGGCTATTATTTTTATTGTAATGGATATGGTCACAAGAAATTAGAATGTAGAAAAAGAGATAACAATTTTAGAAATAAGGAGAAGGAAAGTCAAGTAGAGTCAAGCAAAAGCCACAACTCTTTTTCTCCTCTATCAAGCTTTGATGAAGAGACCATAGTGTGCTACAAGTGCAATAACTTTGGACACATAGCTCAGTATTATAGAAGTGTGTTTGAGTCAGTTAAAAAGGATTAGATTTTCAAAGCTCCATTCATTAAGAAGGATCAGAGTGTCAAATCTCCATTCATCAGGAAGAAGGTTCAAACATGTTCATGGTAGAAGAAACAACCTGAAGATTCTATGTTGGTACAAATAGCTCTGCATGTAAGAAGTAAAGATCAGCCATGGTTAATTGATAGTGGATGTTCGAGGCATATGACAAGAGATAAAAGTAAGTTCATATCTCTAAAGAAGATCAATGGTGGTATAGTGAGATTCAAAGATAAAACCACTGCTAGGATAGCTGAAAAAGGTACTTTGAGTTTGGATTATGGTAGAACTAAGATTAAGAATGTTTTATATGTAAAACGTCTTCAGCATAATCTATTGAGTGTTAGTAAAAATTTTGATCAAGGATACACATTAAGGTTTCATGCTAAAGGTTGTGAGATTAGAAGAAAAGATTCAAATGAGTTGATTGCAGATGCTCAAAGGATAGGGAACAATGTATATGTATTGTCAGATATCTTCTCAAAGGCACAATCAAAGGACACATTCAAAGATCAGAGAGGAGTTGGGATTAATTTATATTAATTCCTACCATTGATGTTCATCATCAAGTGAGGGGGAGCTAAGTGTTAGCTCCAAGTATGCCCTTTGCCATTGATGTCAAAGGGGGAGAATAATAGGTATAGGTATAGGTGAAAAAAATAGGTATAGGGAATAGGTACAAGTTGCTACAGTAAGGGGGAGTTATTGTATATTTTAGATGATAGGATGTGCAGGTGATAGGATGTGGTAGTTTTAGGATTGAGGTTGCCATCAATGACAAAGGGGGAGATTGTTGGAAATATTGTCATTGATGTCAAAGGTCTAGAATTATTGGTGATAAAGGCCTCATTGCATTTAATGTTGTTTGTAATAAACATATCTTGGCTAATATGAGTTAATATTTATATAATATTAATGAATATATTTTTGGTTGCATATGAGACAAAAGAAGGGCCCATGGAGAAGTTGAAGAGCCATGGGGTAAAGATAAAAGAAGGATGGGATGCATTTTCCCATGAAGAGTCATCTTGGGGAATACCAAGAGTCACCAAGTGAAGACAAAAGAGTAAGGGTGCAATTTCTCATGAAGGGACACTTTGAGGAATACAAAAAGTCACCAAAGATAAGGACAAAAGTGGGAAGGACGTTTTTGGTCATGAAGGGTCACCACATGACTTTTCAAAGGCTTGAATATGAAGGGTCACACAAGTTTGGTGCCATTTTCCATGAGGATTGAAGGGTCACAAAGGGGGAAGGCCAAAGGTTATTTGGAAAGCTATAAATAAAGGCTTGAGAAGCCATTTGTAATATGAGAGATAGAGGTTGATTTGATATTGTGATATCTAGCTTAGAAGATCAATTGTGAGAGATGAATATGATTTGTATTTGTTATATCTAGCTTAGAAGAGCAAAGGTGAGAGAGAGGAAGGAGATGTTGTATTGATCTATCATTTATTGAGATAACAACATTGAGAGATAGGTGTGTGGTATACACAAAGGGCTTGGTGCTTTTGTGGGTTGGTGCTCATGAATTATTGTTGGGTTGGTGCTCGGCAAAGGGGTTAGTGCTCTTATGGGTTGGTGCTCATGAATAGTAGCTGGGTTGGTGCTCGGCAAAGGGGTTTGAAGCTCCTATGGGTTGGTGCTCATGAATTGTAGCTGAGGTTGGTACTCAGAAAAGGGGTATGGTGCTCTTGTGGGTTTGTTCTCACAAATATACTTGAGATTGTTCTCCATGGTTTTTCCCACATTGGGTTTCCATGTTATATATGGTGTCTCTCTCTATCTTGTGTGATATTTATTGTTTGAGTTTTATTGCATATCTTGAATGTTTGATTAAGTGAAATTTGATAAAGGAAAAGTTGTATATGATATATAATATACTGATTCACCCCCCCTCTCAGTATATTATGTGCTTAACACAAAAATGTGGCAAAATATAAATCACCTTTAGGGATGATTGAAGGCACTATAGGTGGGGGAGAATGGTGTAGTGAAGCATGGGGTGATCTATCAACATCTGAGGTATAATCCATGAATAAAGACAAAGAAGAATATGGTAGTTGGTTATTTTGGTTTCTCACTTGTCTAGTTAAGACCATATGAGAAATGTATAAATGGATAATGAACCTCTCACCTCAAATAATGAGCAAACAAAAAAAATCCTAAAGCAAATAAAGCACACACTAAAAGTGTAATTAATCCTAGGATTTTTTTCTAAATCCCTTGTAGATTATGCCTTAAATATTATGAAAGGGGAAATTGGCTTATGAGTTAGGTACTAGAAGAGCTATCTAAGGATGGTTTTGGGTTAAGTTTTGGTGCTCAAAGAATCTACACTAGACCAGGTATGTGGCCTAGTACTGGGGGCTTGCTCCCCACACTTCATGAACCCAAAGCTGATCTAGATCATTTAACCAATATATACCATTTGTCTATAGTTTATACTCCACTAGAGAATGGAGTGGGTCCTCATCTTGGTGATGAAATCTAAGTGGGATGGCTGGGTAGGGTAAGGTGATCTAAAGGGTGATGAAATTCCAATGGGCCTTGTCTCAAATAAGTTTTGATGTTTATTTTGTGTAAGTGGTTTGCTAGTGTAACATATGTATGCTATGATTAATTTATAATGCATTTAATAATCTAAGTGAGCTAATGATTAAGCAGGTAAAATAATGGATGCACTTGATTTTAACCCAAAATAATTTTTTGGTGTCTTAATGTAGGATGAAAATGCAACCTATCCCTAAGATGAAAAATTATTTTTTTATAGATTTTTATGAATAAAAAGAGATAAAATTTCTATCTTTTGAAATTTTAGAAATAACAGAAATGGAAGAGCATGAATTTTCACTAATGCAACTATATGCCTAAAAGAACTACAAACCCAGAAGGGGTCCTGTCTAGGTGTGCCAAAATGTTTCTATCTATTTTTTTTCTTTTATTAAGTATGAAAAACTAGTTAATAAGGGTGTGTAGAAGAATACCTATTGAATATATGCATTTTGAATCCAGACTTTGTGAGAACTTCTCTTTGGCTAGGGAAAAATGGCCTACAATAAAAAAGCACTTGATACTTGATGAAGATGGTTGATGAAGATATTATTAATGGATCTTGAGGAAATTTTGGTAGAGCTTGATTGATTTGATATTTTCTCCTCAAATATTATTATGACCTCCAAAATTATGACCTTCTTCAATAACCTGCAACAAGATGTTAAGAACTGAATACTAACTTCCCACCTTTTTTAGGGTGAAGGAGAGGGGGTATTTATAGCATTTGTTGTGAGTAATCATTAAAAAATAGGGGAATAGTGAAATGTGGTAAATTTTTCCATGTGGGGCTCATAAATAAGTCAAGGATGAGGTTGGTGTTATTCCTACATTGATCATAGGTCTTCCCATTTGGGTTGGTGTGTCTCCCACCTTGCACATGAGTCTAATTTTGAATGGGAATCATCCACATGGGTTTGAATTAGGATTAAATATTTTTCACCACAATTTATTGTCTTCATCCAAGTACTTAAATATGTATCACACCAAATTTAGTGCCATTTTCCATGTGGTGCATGAATATTCAAAGATGAGGTTTGTGGGTATTCCCCCAAAGTCAAAAATGGGCTCCCTTTGTCTTTAAAGAGGTAGGTATATCTTTTTTAAGGTTAATTTTATGTGTAAAAGAAAAATATATCTTAAATTATGGCCCTATAATGGGAAATTTTCTATTTTTCAAAGAGCAGCCCTTGTGATACTTAAATAAGGTCATTAAACACATTGGGAAAGGGTCCCAAGTAGGGTATGATTGCCCACATCAAGCCACATCAATTTTAAGCTATTTCACTTACCATATCACCTTTCATGTCACTTACCATGTCACTTACCATGCCACATGCAATGTCAATTTCCAAGTCACATGCCATGTCATCATGAATAGTGATAGTGGGTCTCATAGTGAATAGTGATAGTGAATAGTACTTTCAAATAGTAACTTTGAATATTACTATGAGACTAGGATAATATTTATTTGGTTGGATTAAGAGGATTTTTTAAGGGTTAATAAGGTTTAAGGGGTATTTATGGGGTCTCAAGGCATTTAGTCATTAAAAACTACAAGTGTGTAGTTTTTTAGTGTCTACACAATAAGAGGGGGAGTGAATCAATGAGACCAGATAATCTAATTTCATTTCTAATTTCTTCAAACCCTTAATCATTTAATACATACATTAATGAGGCATACAGAACTAATATCAATGAACAATAAAGATAATACAAGATTAAGTACATAATAAATGACATATGTGGGAAACCCTTTTAGGGAATAAAACCCATTAGAACCTACAATTGGACTACTATCCTATAATAACAATAACCAATTTGTTCCATCTATAAATTATCAAGGATATACCATTCTTGAGTTTAGTGAAACTGCAATCCCATAAGGAGTTAACACACTTGTCTAGCTAATCTATATAACAACGAGACCTTTATCAAGTTTCACCTTACAATGAGGTTAAAACCCCCTAGATGTTGATCTACCATAAAAATAGTTATGAACACATCCACTTTTGAACTAATGTCTTCAACACCTAATGATGGACCTTTAATTATCACTCTTCACCTTTGATCATACTCAATCTAACACACCTTAGATAACTGTATAATAATAATAGAAACATGACCAAATGGTCATACACATAGTCTATACTTTGATCTACCTCTCAAATCAAACACCAAGCTCATAAAGTCTTCACCTTGCCTTCACTCATAATATAGTCTTTCAAACAACCTCTTTAGCAACTTGCTCATTCTACCTCCTCTAAGCTCATTAGGTCCAACAACTATATGTCCTTCTACACCAACATAATCAGACAATAATTTCTAATCCTCTTCACTCTTTATTGTTCCTCACTGACCTATACATTCTCTTTCATAGGTTCTTACCTTCACTTGGCTCCACATTTTCACTCCTTCATACAAGTCTAGAAACCATCACCTTTGGTTTCCCTATATAGAGCTTTCATGGTTATCACCATAATGGTTGGATAATAGACTTACCTAACCATTAAGGTTTATCTCACTTCAAGACATGTCTCAAAAACAATATTCATAGGTTTTCCATAGTATCTATGGGTCAACCTTAAGCAACTACAACTTTTAATAAGGCCCTTATAGCTCTTATAGGTCTCATGGAGACCTATTCACCCATTTAATACATAATAATGAAAATAAGAACATATGACCACTTAATAATACATGGTTACACTCCTTATACCCACTTATACATCCTCAAATTATCACGTTCATCTTTTCTCACCTCTACATATGCTCAAACAACTCAAACACAAACTTAGTGCATAGGAGTATTATGAACAAATACACAGTTAAATTCTAGGCCTTTGTTCATATATATCATCAATTATTCAAACCTCAAAAGAATTCATATATCATCTTAATGGAGTCTAAAACACTCCAAAATAGCTAAGTCATCATGATACATTGAAACAACTTCAACACAAACTCAAACATCTTTCTCAAGTCACTTGTAGAACATAGTCCAACACGTAGTCAACTTTAGAGCTTAATAAATTTGAATATATAAGCACTAAAACATTAAAATAAGGTTAAATGTGTGAACCATGGAGTCATATTCACATTTTATTTTTATATAACTAGAAAATTCATTTTGGATCAAAAGTTATAGTCTAAATCCTACAAACTAGCTTTTCCCTTTGTTAAATTTAAATATTCAAATACCAACGGGCACTATTAAACCTCAACCACTTGCCTTCATCTCATGTTCTCATTAAAATTTTCCAATCATGATGTATTGATATTATTGAAATTTTATCAATATATAAATTTAATATGGGATGTTAAACATTGAACTGGTTGACCACTTTGACTTACTATGTATTGTAGATCTTCAACTCTAGGATCATGCACTCATCGTTGATCTCTATCCTTTACCTTTTCCCAATCATTAAACACCATGAACTTATTTTAATCTCACTAATTATTGAAATATTGGATCAAATTCACTTCATTTATCTCCTTGATAATTTCTCAATCTTTACCTCTTTCAAAATTGACTAAGTATAGGGAGCATTGCTATCTGATTGGAAGGCCAACTTTGGACCCCAATAACTTTTGCCTCACTCACTCACATGATCTCAAATTTGGACCATATGATCTCCTCACATAGGATAATCAAAAAATGTTAAAAATTATCTTATAACCCTCATATGAGTGAGATGTATCACCATTAAAATTCCTTCTTAAAATATTTTGTCATAGAGCCAACCATGCTTAGAACTTGCCTATGAGGCCAACTTTGCTCTTGTATAACTTTCATTGCACTTATTCTCATGATATAAAATTTAAATAATAATATAATATCACATATTATATTCCATACATATATAAATATGTTCTTAAAACCTTCACATGTGCAAGATATGATTCCAACAAACTACTTACTTGGCTCTATTTGAATATATAAAACACTATTAAAATGCTTAGGAACCCAACTTTGCACATGCATGTCTTTTTTTGGGATACATTTCATGACCTAAAATTTATTGAATAATAAATATTCATAAAACTAAATAAAATCATATGATCAAATTCTCTTGAAATGTCCACACATGTGAGATATGCCACCATCAAACTTTTTATTTGATTCTTTCTTGCATCATGAAAATTTGGCTAAGTATGGGAAAACACTGTCAAAATACATGAAAGCCCAACTTTGCACTTAAATATGTTTTTAAAAACTTAATATTATGACCTAATATTTATTTATTAATAACTAGGGACTAATGTGATCATAACCATATGACCAGCTCCCCCTGACTCATCCACATATGGTAATGGTGACATCATCCACTAGACTAAAAAGTTTAGATGAACATAATAAAGAACCAAATGAATACCACTCATGCACATAAGATCTCAAATAATATAACACTTTATTTATGGGACCTCTTTCACATTCTCAATACTTAAGAATCATCCCTAATCATCTCTAAGTAGTCAAACTCTAAAGATCAACCAAACCTCCTTCAAGCATTCAAGAACAAACACATTACACACTTTGTCATTATCACTTAGGCTATCAAATAAATTCATCAACTCATCAAGAAACCTTAATTACATCATCATGAAATCATTGAAAATGTTCCAAAAATCTCTCACTTTGTCATTGATGTCAATAATCCATCATATATAGCAATATATAACTCACCTTCCTTTTATCTTTTCAAGCACTTCACAAAAGGAACTTTCTCCCCCTTTGACACAATGACAAAGTGGGAAAAATATAATCCTAAGTACCTATAAATACCAAAAATAGGAGAGGAATATCTTTTAAAGATGATACAAAATGCCCCTTACCTTGATCTTACATTTTCTTTGCCTTGTCAACTTCCTCTTGTTTCATGTCAACACTCTCTTCAACCAAGCACTACAACTAATGAAGAAAGAACACACAGAATAATTTTTATCTAATTTAAATTATATAGAAACATATGATAGGTACTCTCCCTAATAATTTTGAGCCATTTCATCACTTGAGCATCTTCATATCTCCGTACATGATAAAGAACCACCACATATGCTTACTAGCCTTCTCTCTCAAGTTACCATAAAGACCACTAATAAAAACTTCATGCCACTTACAAAATCAAAAAAATGTTCTCAATAAACTTGATAAATCTCCTTTAAATAGACATATCTTTATTTTTTGGAGAAACTGAGTAAAAAGAACTTCTTCAAACTAGGCCTATTTAGACTCCTTATAGCCCTACCTAGAACTTACAAAGCCCACAATTTTTAGTAAAAACATCTTCATGACCTAAAACTTCATATTTGTATCACTCTCATATTCCCCCTAAATAACACCAATTTACATCACCAATCTCATCCTATGCAACATACTTCCTTCGTAAATCGACTAGACAATTAGCCCTCTATATTGACAAAAATAGGAATAACTTGAGAACCATAATCCTTAAAATATATATGAAGATTAATTTGACAACCCATTTTACCCATTAAACTTATTAATAAGTTTCAAACCTCAAATAATAAGACAAAATACTTTTCTAGCATAACCCAAAACCTAGAATCTCAAAAAAAATAAAGTCAACAGACCACCTTCTAATCAATGCACACCTATGAAAATTATTACACACTTGGAAACACCCATCACACACTTTTGGACCAAAATATTGATCCAAAAAAACTTTGGGAACATAGAATTCTTATAACCCTTTTTAGGCCTGCTTGCCCTTAAGCCAAAAATTGAGAAAACTGAGAGCACTCAAAAATCTTCAATTAGCACAAATATACCTTCTGACCACAAAAACACTTGAAGCATATCAAAAATAAGTCAAAAAACCTTTTTTAACACCAAACTCTTTTTTACATTCCATCAAACCCATTAGGCCACCTAAAAACAAGCTCATGAACTTATTGCTCCCCTAACTTCATGCTTCACCTAGAACATGAAATATTCAATAGGCCTTCAAATGTTATCCAAAAATAATCAATAATTATATAGATATACCTCATATTTATAACACTATGAAATTCCATGGTATACACAAGTTTTTAACAAGCCTTTAACAAGATTAGCAAGATCTAGAACATAAGTCTAGAATAAAAGCCTTCAACATATAGTCTTGCCTAGCATCTACCATATAATGATACATAAATAGATGTTTTAAACTCACCTTTATACCAAAGCATACAAACCATTATCAACAAGGTAACTACTTCTCAAGATACGTCTACTATGAATCTTCACAATCTTCTTTAATCTAACAAAAGTTATATAAAATGAATACACAAATATACATTATTTTCATACCATCTCATCAAACAATATCTAACAGCCACCAATATTCCTTTAACTGACAAGTGTCTCCTTGAATCCTATATAGAGACACCCCATTAACATGGTGAGACTAAAAGTACCAAAACTCAAGAGACTCCCATATCTCCATATCTTTCTTTGACTTGAAGTCCTATCTCATCATCCAATTTATTTTGAATGGATGTTTGAATTCATTCTTTGCTTCATATTTGTCAATAAATGATGACAACATAAACTCTTGACTTTCCTTCATTTTTGATTCTTTTTCCACCTTGGAAAACAATCCATCAAGACTCTTGGACTCAATAGAGTCAGTCTCCTTAGTCTTTACTACCTCAGGTCTCCATACTAAAGTTCTACACTTCTTGTATTCTATAGCCATCTTACATTCTTAATCATTGAGCTTATCATGATTTGAAATATAGCCTTATAGATCAACTTTCTTATCAACCTTATGACTAAAATAATTGACAATGATTACCTTTGGTTTCCATCCCTGACTCAAACCTTCTAGGATCTATATATCCTTTGGCATAGCTTAAATACCTATTAACACCATTCGGATAGAATCTAGCAATATGTCCACTCTTATGACAACTTGAAGCATTTAGTTGTCTAACAGACCTTATATTACTTTCAAAACTTGCATTCTCCTTGACTTACTTAGACTTCTCATGATATTTTCTTAGTTTTTTTAACTTGTCTATGAGTTATTCATGTTCATTCTTTAACAAATTTACCTTAATTTTCATCTCATCAAGATCATCTTGCTTAGAATAATTTGCTTCTTCTAACTGAGTCTTAAGATGTCTGCATTCTTCTTCACTTGTCTTCAAATTTTCATTAGCTACCCCTAACTGATCCTTGAGATTGATGATCTATTTTTCATCTTCTTTGACTTGTTCTGATTCAATTTGTTCTTTTTTAGGCTTGCCAATCTTGATTATGACTTTTTCATACTCATATTTTATAGAAACAAGATCAATCTTCATTTAAACATATTCATCTCCTTTATCTCTCATGCTTGAACATGAAACCTCTAATTAAATTTTGAAAACTTGGATAGTCTCCTTATCCCTCTTAAATTATTTGACCAATTCATCCTTCATTTTACATTCATTCTCTTTAATATGACTAATCTATCCTTCAATAATTTTGACCATTGATCTCAACTTATGATTCCTCTTCTTCTACTCCTTTAGTTCACCAAGTGAACTCATGAGATTAGCTTCAAGATCAACTTCTTCCTTGCTATCATCTTCTCTATTATTATGGCATGATTATTTATCAAACAATATGTCCTTTTATTTTGAACATAAACTTGTCGTAGCATCTTCTAGCTAAACCTTGAGATCATTGATAATATTCTCATCCTCTTTGGCATCTATCTTCAAATTACATATATGTTATTCAAGTGCCTTAATCACAACCTTACACTATAGATTTTATTTATTCAACTGCTTAGCCATATTTGTACCTACTTCAGATCACCTTCAAGTTATTAGGATTCCTCCAAATGACCTAATTTAATACCAATTATTAAAGGTATAATCACTAAAGGAAGGGGGTGAATTAGTGAGACCAGATAATCTGATTTCAATTTTAATTCCTTCAAACCCTTAATCATTCAATACATACATTCATGAGGCCTACATAATTCATAACAATGAATAAGAAATTCTCCAAGCAGATAAGCATTTTGAATGAGGCCTTTTGTAAGTTCCCCAAAATAGATGAGGAAGAACAGAACCTGGTCAATAACGGGGATTTATATGAATTGGATCGGATTAAAGGGATATGGAGGGATGTCTTAAGCTGCATAAGGGAGTACTTCATCCTGGACGGAAGAAGTAAGCGAGTGCACAAATTCCACTTTGTCTTCCTTAACCATTTCAGGCACAAGGTAAGTTTGTCTTTTCCCTTTTATCTTCGATTCTCCTTGGTCCAAAGTTTATATGCTCATAGGAAAAAGGAAATGCGCCCTATCCTACATGAAGGCCTTATTCTGCTAATCGAAGGCTATTACAAGAATAATGCAATGGTAAAGCACCCCAAATAGGGGGAAAACAAGGAGTCAGGGAACAGAAAGAGTGAAAGTGTAAATGGGAAAGGCAAAATCAAGCTCCCTAGTGCTAAAAAGCAGAATGTAGAAGAAGATACGGAATGGGAGATAATTGAAAAACCCAAGGAGGAAAACTTGGAGGAAGAAGAAGGAACTGAAAGCTGGGATACAAACTCTAATGAGGATGAAGAATGTCCTAAGAAGAATGAAAAAGATGATGTCAACATAGAGGAGGATTCTGCAAATAGAACTAAAGATACATAGGAATATCAGAAAGTGTCAGAGGATGAATTTGTCCAGGATGGCCCTATTGAGGACCCAGCTTCAAAGAATGAAAAGGAAACTACAGGTCAGGATGATAATCAAGATATGGATATGGAAATTCAAATTGGAATTGAAGAGTGGGAACAAGAGGGTTGAGACGATATCTTTGAAGAAGCCAGGAATAGTCCCAATAAAAATTTTGAGGAATGGAGAGGGAAGAAATAGAATGATGAAACACACACACCAATGACTTGGGTTAATTACAAAGCAGAGGCATCTTCCCAATTTGATTCTTGGACATGTAGGGAGATTATGGATCTCAAAAGGAAAGTGGAAACTATGGAAGATACCCTGAAAGTTGTATGGAACAAAATTAACAATATGGAAAATTAGATAAGAGAGATCCCAGTCAAGCCCAAAGCCTATGAGAATAACCTCCAGGAACTTATTAAGGACAACACAACGAAAATGGAGGAAGTTACGTCCAATAGTTCTGCTGCTACTATCAATATTGGAAAAAGAGCCAATGAGGAGACCAAAGCCTTGGAGGGACCTAGCAAAAGGATGAGACAAAGTTCTAAAAAGAAGGTGACACAAAAAAGAGCCATGATGGCAGCAACCACTACCCAGGATACTGTTATGAAAGGAAAAGAAACTATGAAAATGATATTGGAACTGGATGAATAATCTAGTTCCTCTTGTTGGTTATGAAACTGGTCTTGTTCTTTGTTTTCTTTTTGTAATCCTCTGCCTTTGGTGTAACTAGATCTCTGTTAATTTTGGGTTTTGACCGGTAGTCTTTTTGGTGGTTTCAGGTCCATTAAAAACCTGTTTTTACTACTTCCTTGTTGAAGTTTTTTAGGCTTTGCCTGTGGTTTTGGATGATGTTTCTTTCTTTCCTTGTACTAGGGTTTTGGGGCCCCTTTAAAACCTACTTTTTCCATAATCTAAAACAATGAATAAGAAAGACAATGCACAATCAAGCACATAACACATGGCATATGTGGGAAACCCTCTTGGGGAATGAAACCCACTAGAACCTATAATTAGAATATTATCCTATAATAACAAGAAATAATTTATACCATCCACAAATGATCAAGGAACTACCATTCCTAATTTTAATGAGACTACAATCCCATAGGGAGATACCACACTTATCTAGTTGAGCTATAGTAACAACTAGACCTTTATCAAGTTTCACCTTACAAGGAGTATACAACCCCCTAGATGTTAATCTGCCATAATAACACCTATGAAAATAACCACCTTTGAACTGATGTCATCAACACTTAATGATGGACCTTTGATTATCACTCTTCACCTTCACTCATACTCAATCTAGTATACCTATAAAATTTCTATCATAATAATAGCAACATGACTACATGGTCATACATATAGTTCACACTCTGATCTACCACTTAGTTCAACCACCAAGATCATATAGTTTTCACCTTGACTTCACTCATGATATACTCTTTCAAATAGCCTCTTGAGCAGCTTGCTCATTCTACCTCCTCTAAGATCATTAGGTCTAATGACCTGTATGTCCTACACCAACTTAATTAAATAAGCCTGTTTAATCATCTTCACTCTCTACTAGTCTTCATTGACCTATACCTTCTCTTTCAAAGGTTATTACCTTCAATTGGAGCCACATTTGTACTTCTTCATACAAGTATAGAAACCATCACCTTTGGTTTCACTATATATAGAAATTTCATGGTTATTACCATATTGGTATACCAATAGACTTGAATTAACCCTTAAGGCTTCTCTCACTTAAAAACACAACTCAAAATAAAATCTTCATAGGATGCATATAGCATCTATGCGTTACCTTAATAATCTACACCTTTTAATAAGGCCCTTGTATCTCTTATAGGTCTCTTGGAGACCTATTCACCCATTTAGCACATCATCAAGAAAAATAAGAACATGAGACAACTTAAAAACACATGGTTACACTCCTTATTTCTCCTTCAATATCCTCAAATTATCATAGTCATCTTTTTTTCAGATCTACATATGCTCAAACAACTTAAACACTAACATGGTGCATAGGAACATTATGAAAAAAATACATAGTCAACCTTTATACTTTTATTTATATATAATATCAATTATTCAAACCTCAAAATACCACATATGTAATCCTCATATATTTTAAAACACTCCCAAATATCTAATTCATCATGATACATCTAAACAACATCAACACAAACTCAAACATCCTTCTCAGGTCCGTTGTAGAACATAGTCAAACACATAGTCAACTTTAGAGCTTAATAACCTTTATTTTACAAATAATCAAACCTTAAAATTAGGTTAAATTTATGAAAAATGGATTCATATTAATATTTTATTTTTATAACACTAGAAAATTCATTTTGGATCAAAAGTTATAGTCCAAATCCTATAGATTAGTTTTTTCCTTTGTTAAATTCAAATATTCAAATGCCAATGGTCATAGTTAAACCTCAACCACTTGCCTTCATCTTGTTCTCTAATTAAACTTTTACAATCAATATACATCAATATTATTTGAATTTTATTTATATATAACTTTAATTTTGGTCATTAAACATCAAATAGGTTGACCACTTTGACTTACTATGCACCGTAGATCTTTAACTATATGTTCACATGCTCATCATTGATCTCTATCCTTTACCTTTGCCCAATCATTAAACATCATTCAATTATTTCCATATTTCTACTTCATAACATCTTGGATAAAATTTTATTCATCAATCTCCTTGAGACTTGCTTGATCTTTACCTCTTACAAAATTGATTATGGGGACCATTGTTATCTGCCTGGAAGGCCATCTTTAGACCATAATAACTTTTACCTCACTCACTTGCATGATCAAAATTTTGGACCATATGATATCCTCACATAGGATAATATAACCATGTGAATAAATTATCTTATAAACCTTATATTAGTGAGATATATCACCATTAAATTGCCTTCTCAAAATCTTTTATCAAAGAGCCAACTATGCTTAGAACTCGCTTGTGAGGCCAACTTTGCTCTTACATAACATTCATTACACTTAGTCACATGATCTAAAATTTATCACATAGGGTATTCCATCCATATATAAAATTATTCCTAAAACCTTCACATGTGAGAGATATGATTTATAAAAAACTCTTACTCAGCTTTATTTGAACATAGAAAACACTGTCAAAATGCTTGAGATCCCAACTTTACACATGCATATATTTTGTCATGATACATCACATGGCCTAAAATTTGGAACATAATAACTAGACACAAAATTAAACAAACCCATATGATCAAATTTTATTTAAATATCCATACGTGAGAGATATTCCACCATCAATCTACTTACTTGTCTCTTTCTTGCCTCATGCAACTTTGACTATGGGTAAATATTGTAAATATGTCTGGAAGCCAAACTTTAAAATTGCATACATTTTGACATTCTTAGGCACATGACATAATATATATTGGATAATAACTAGGGACTAATGTGATCACAATAATATGACCAACTCCCCCTAACTCATCCACGCATCACAATGGAGATGTCATCAAACTATCTACTCAATTTTTATACCACTAGACCAAAAAATCTAGATGAACACAATGAAGAAATGGATGAATACTGATCATGCACATAAGTTCTAAAAAAATAGAACACTTTCTTTATGGGACCTCTTACACATGATCAATACTTTAGACTCATCCCTAATCATCTCTAAATAATAAAACTCTAAAGATCAACCAAACCTCCTTTAAGCATACTAAAACAAGAAAATTGCACACTTTATCATTATCACTTAGGCTATAAAATCACTTCATCCACTCATCAAGACACCCCCATGACATCATTAACAATGCTCTAACATTAGTCCATCAAATGTATGAATGAATCTAGACATAACAATTACAAATTATACCATTTGGGTATAACATAAATTTATGTTGTAGTTTTAAAAAATAATACACTCTATGATATCCCATAGTCTCATTATTCATTATTCATGATCACAACCACACAATTATGAAAAACTAGTCTTACAATTTAAATGATCAAATGTCTGATAATCCTAAAATAATAGGCAAGTAAGTACAATTTATACCACCTAGGTATATCCTATGTTTAAAATGCATACTAATATAACTTATAGGCACACAACATGTTGCATTAATATATGATATACATGTCTAAACACTTATACTTATGAATTTACTCATAATATGCATCACTCATTGGTTTTTATTACTATATATATATATATACTAACAACCATAATGCTTTTAAAGAATCAAGTAACCAATTTATGTCTCATGTAAACATAATTTTTCATTCAATTTATTATTACATTTCTAGGAAACTGTATTCATATGGTTTTTAGTTTCAACAGTTCCATAGATATGCAAATCACCCAAGGCTATGATAATATACTAGTTAGAATCTATGCTTATAGGCACATCCCAATGTATGTATATACATAAGATATATATGTATAAGCCCTCATACATATTAGTACACCATGGTATATATCATACACAAGTTTATAATAGAACAATATATAACACACAAACCAATAATTATCAATAATTATTTGCAGTCTATGCTATATATACTAATCATTTTTAGTACACATGGTCTATAAATGTACTAACCATTAATGGAATAATCATAGAATATACCAACCACTAACCAATAGGTCAACATTAAGTAATACATTGTGAGTTACATTATCTAGTAAAGTAAGTATACTTATGAATGAAGAGTTTTACATCTAGTATATCAAGCTAAGAGGGCACAATCAAAATGATATTTAACATGGTCCTTGATCCAAATGATCTCATATATATATATATATATATAGTAAATTAGTTATATCACATATCACATTATTACTAGTTATACTCATTATAACTATAATGAGTTAACATCACTCACACATATATTATCTCTAGATATATATTATCTAGTTATATGTGAAGTTAATCTAGTTTTTTTCACATAGCCATACCACTTATTTAGAATAGATCCATTAACTACTATAAATCATATCCAAAGAATTACATCCTGATATAATATTCAATAAATCATAAAAAATCATTGATATATATGTATTTATTTAGCATAGTTTTAATTCATATCCATGGTTAACAAGTGGAAGATAATTAAATATATTCAGGTAAATAGAAATTGAGATATTATAGATACATCTATGGGATGCCCTACCTTAACTATATTCTCAGGATAACTTCTCTCTTAAGGATATAATTAAATATTATTTCCTTATGAGGTCCATAATTATTTAATAAGGAGACCAATATTATTCAAAACTCAAATATATTTCCCATAATATAATTCATCTAAAGTGTTATTATATAACACTATATCTTATAATTTTGGTAACTGTAAATGAGATATAAAATTACCATGTATGTTAAACAATAATTCAAAGAACAATTCCTTAATTAATACCACTCCTCAGTATATATAAGTCTATAGGAATATAAATATACGGTCTCCAGAGAATATACAAACTTCTCAAGTTAAATATGCTTATTATGGATATTATATATAAGTAGATGCAAATATAAGTAGATGAGGCTTAGGCACAAGTACAAATATATGAGGCTTAGATGAAAATCCAAATCAATCCAAAATTGGTGTAGTTAAATATATGAAATTTATTACTTCCTACATATATGGATATACAACACTGTTATAAAAGGTATAACTCCTTTTTGTTATAATTATATCACTAAAAATCTATTACATCCCTACTAGACAATCAATATTATATCCCAGTCACTTAAATTAATTATAGATTGATTATAATATAGATCATTCTAATCTATAAAACATAATCTCCCAATTTTATAGCTCCATTACCAAGACTACGATCTATCTATATATGTGTTTGGATCACTATATAACCTCAATTTTATAATTCTAAGCTGATATATCTTTATGTGTTTAGATTTCTGCATTTAAATTCTCTTCATTGAAAGAGCTAATTTTTACTAGGACTTAGTTGATTTCAATTGTATATCTAGACTATAATCATTGCATACATACCAGATCATTATGCATTATGATCGCTATATGTACAAAATGCCATAATAGGTCACTATAATAATTATATGATGTAGTTTATTATACCCATGATATACAACAAACTCTAAAATATTACATAGAGAATAAAATAAATATAGAACCCAATGTTTAAGTAATATTTTATGATGCAAGATAATCTCCACATGATACATCACCAATATATATCTATTATCTTGTATATAATTTTCAATATTTCTATTATATTAGATAGTCTATTTATTCATTGTAGGAATTCATGATCCTATTATATACAATGAAATATATTAATTAATAAGGTAATGGAATTTAAGTAAATGTATATATAATGGTGAATCATATATGAAGTATAATATATAATAAAATGTGGACTCATAGTTTATACATATACTCAACAGTTCATTGCCTATGTATGCTTAAATATATTATTTTAATGTTATACACAACTGATAATAATTTTATGATTAACTATATTATATCACCCTATAAGGTTTCATGGTTAGTTCTTTGAATACACAATTTGATATTATTTAGTTTTAGTCTTAGTTTGAGAAATAAACATGCACTCAACATGGTTTTTATCAAATAAATTATGTGCTCAACCTGTCATATATTTGATACTACAATTTGTATTTCTTAGGAATCTCCTTTATTCATAAATCTCTACCTTATATATATTTATAACACTTTAAATGAGTACATAAATTATATTTTAATTTGTTTAGCTTTCTATTCATTCTATACACAAATATATCATCATATAAAATAGACATCAATAAATACAATATTTTTTTTGAATTTAAGGCAATACTAACCTTTTATCAGTGTCCAAATAATACCAAAAGATTTTCTCTCCTATTTATATTTCACATCTTTTCCTCTTAACCACATTCCTTCTCTTCCCATACTTCTCTCTTCTCTGTTTGCTCCTTCTACATGATGTGCTCCTCTCTTTTCTTTTATTCCCTTTTTCATGGATGTGGCACTTTTCCTTTAAAATCTCTTTTTTCTTTTTAAATATAAACTTACTAATTTGTTTTTATATTTTTTTATAGAATATTTCCATAGTGCTAAGTCTTCTTCTTTTTTACAATTTGCCTTAATGGCAAAAGTAAAAAATCCTTGTCTTATTCTATTTTTATGTTTTTCTTTTCTTTTTTTTCTTATCTATATATTTTAATAAATTTAATAAGAATTAGCTCATTATCAATATTTTATTTTCTAATTATAATTAAATATAATATATTTAATACTTATGACAAAATTGGTTTATCTTCTACTAACTTAACATAGGTAATTAATGACTAATATAAGTCAATTATATTCTTCTTTTATATAACTACAAATGTATTTAATTTTTCATAATGAAATATCAAAATATTAATTCTTCATAATAATTTAACTGAGCTAGCACATAATTCATATTCATACACAATTATCTAAATGAAAACAATCATTAAAAATATATTAATGCTAATGATTCAAGCCATGCATTTAATATGTATTATTTAATGTGGTGAGTATAGGGTTCTATTTATTCCTCTATCATCCCCAAATATATCCATCCACATCACCCTCTTTTATGATTATCTTCCTCTATTATGATCTGAGGGATTAATCACTCTTGCATCCAACTCATGACAAGTAGGTAGTTAGTCCATAATATCATGTCATGTATATCATAAAATAATGCTGAAATAACAAGTCAACATGATAAGAAAGTAAAAAATTAACACTAAAACTAACTCAAAGTAGTGAAATCATGAAACCAAATCAACATACCACTATCTCATAACAATATATGACTTACAACTTAGTTATTAATAATCAAATCAAATTATCAACTATAGAAAATCCATGGATAATCAAGTAAGTTTGCTTAGAGATGAATCATGATGTAACATTTATTACATCCATATAATTAAAATTAAAATAAAATTACATGTTTAGGACATAATTATAGTTTAAAATTATTTAAAATAATTTTTAATATAAATACAAGTCATTTCATGCACTTTATAGGTCCATCTCTATCAATTGATCATTATAAGGGTTTTAGGAGGGTTTAAACCTATTTGATTTATTAATGATTGTTCATAAACCCTAGGCCCTCAAATATTGAAAAAAATTAAAAAATATAAATTAAAATAGTCCCCTCAACTATCCATTAGTGATCAAGTTCTCATACATCCTGTCCATACAAATCTAAGCACAAGAAATTGCCTCTCGGGTTGAAATTAGACCGTTGGAGAGTACTCTACCATTTTAACCTTTGTTCATAAAGGTTTAAGACCAAAAAAAACAAATAATGATGTAAAATTATACTATGAAGACCCATTAACCATATATTAAATCCACTTGGCTCCATGCATAGTTTTAGATCCATACCAAGTGAGATAAGGTTGGTCTTGAATTTTAGTTCTACACCTAATAAAGCTCGAAGAGGTCTCACAAGATTAAATACCGATTTTATTGTCTTCCCATACTTTGGGATTATTTTTTATGGTTTTTAACATGTTTATGACCTTATAAAATTCCTTATACTCTCCCTTTATCTCCAATAGGCCACCCTTTCCATGACTATACTTATAAACCTGTGTATATGGTCTTAGGCTTGTTTGGCCTAGAGAGGGCTTATCAACATTTCCATCTTTTGTTATTGAGTCTTATGATATTATAGAGTCATCCTATCATGATGAAACCATATTAAATTTATTTTCTTCTCATCATACCTCCTCTCTTCACATTAAGTAGCACCTTCAGTTCTCAAGGCATGTAGGCTTGTAGTTTTCATTAACTGTGTATGCAAGGTTCAAGTGAGTTTTGTATCTAGTCATTTTATTATCTGGACTTGATTTTAGTGTTTTTTAACCTAAAATTACCTCTTAAACTTTTTACATCTCTCAACACCCCAATTATACTATTATACATTTCATCCACTTTTCAATCTTGAAGACAACTTGAACTGCTCAAGTTAACCTAGAGGTAGTTATTTATGGGGTTTTTACTATGTTTGAAAAAGACCTTCACCTGTTTAAGGATTTAATAATTTCATATAATGTTCCAATGAAGTTTATATCACATCCTTATTGGATATTCATCCTTCCATCTTAACTTCAAGACCATTATCTTCACAAACTAACCATATAGACCTGTGTATGAATTTAAGCTTATTAAGCCTACACAAATTATCTTGACTTTGTTTGAGGTTTATATATCTCCATTTACATGTAAATGGATATATAAAAAATATTATCACAATTTGGAGAGTTTAAAACCTTATTTATACCCTATAAAGGATTATTTAAGACCTCTCATCTTCAAAGCATACCCCTTCTCTCTCATGTTTATTTCAGACATTGTTGTAGGGGATTATGATGAGAGTTTGAAAATTGAACTTTTAAAATTGGTTTTCTTAAACTATGATCAATGATACCTTAATACACAATTGAAACCCATTGAATTTTTTCACATTTATACCTAGTACAAGCTTATTATTGCAGACATCTAATTCTTATCACTATTGTGCTATAAATTTTCAATCTAAGTAACATTTTGAATTAATGCACAATCTAGGACAAACTCACTAAAACATGGTAAATGGCTCAAACTTGTCACATATAGGTTCCTATTTAGGATAATGTATCCCTAAATGGTACAATTCATTTTATGTGATTATTATCTTTTTTAAATCACTTTGAGTCAAATTATGACCATGAAAAATGACACTCTGGACCACTGAATTCTTCTAATTTGGTAGCACACCTTATGTGCATGTCTTATTTCACATCTATAATTCCCTAACTAGGGTATTGTTCCATACACAACTAATAACTTCTAATTATACTTTATTCAAATTATGACTTCATAAAATGACATTTTTGACTAGGTTGATTAAGCATGTAATATATTTTCAAAGAATTGTAGAAAATTAATCAAAGTCACTTAAGTAAATCAAATAAAATAAAGAGCCTAAGTGAAAAATCCATGTAAATTATTAAAAAAGCTATTAATTAGAAATTCATTCCTCAAATTTGCATCCTCTCATGACATCATCAGTGGGGTGGCATATATAAGCCATTAATGGAATAAATATCAGGATTAATCCTCCCATACCTAATTAATTCCCTATTATTCCAAATATTAATGGGAATATTTATAGCTTGTCCCTCCAAAATTGAATCATTTCATGACCACACATCTTGATCTTGAGATGGACAGTTATGGTTGATCCTAAACATTTTCAAAATTCTATAAATATAGAGCTTCACCATTTATTAAGATAACTTGAATTATGCAATGTTATTATGTAAAATTATTTCCACAAAGATTCACCTACTTACACAAATTGATCAAACTCATGAGCCTAATCGATTGGTGCACTATAAAATGATGGAGAAGCTTGTTACTCATCATTGACATAGACTTGGAGCATAAAATGTAGGAAAAAATAATCTTTTTGGTTGCTTTTGGAAGGAGGGACATTATTGGGAATGTTTGGTAGTATTCCTTATTTAAATATCTCTTATAATTCATATGCAACACCCTATGAGGGAGTGGGCTTGATTTTTTATTATCTACATGCTTTTTTATAGATATTTTATTGCCTAACACATCTTGTAATCCTACTCTACATTTTGGCATGCTAGGTTAGACTTGCACTACATACAAGTCTTTATACCTTCTAATTTTGCATTCAAACCCTCTTTTGAGGATTTTTTTCACTTATTTTTCTCTCATTATATGTTAATTCATCTTTTGAGTCAAACGGTGGGATTGATATGTAAAATGGTAGGATCGCTTTAGAAGTCAATGGGATCAACTTGAACATTAATGAGATCACCTTAAAAAATAGTAAGAATGTGTCTATGAATGGAGAGATTTCTTCATTATTTATATATCTTCCTATGTGTTTTACAGGATTGGTGATATCCTACCATGAATCAATGGGATTGATCTGTAGAATGGTGAGAATGTATTATAGATCAATGAGATTGATCTATAGATTGGTGGGCTCAACCTATAAAATGGTGAGATCATTCTAGAATATAAACTAATAGGTGAATATTATTTTATTTAAAATCAATTTTTATCATTTTAGTGAAAATGCCCTATGCTTTAGCAAGATCACCCTACTAATCAGTGATATCACCTTATTAAACAATGAGATCGCAAACCAATTTTTTCTTTGTTCTATCTTTTAGTGATATTGACATGTGGAATGACAAGAATGAACTATGGAATGGTGAGATATCTCTATAAAATAGTGATATCAACCTACACAAGAAAATAGAAACTTAAAACAATAAACTAGAAGCTTTTCTAATAATTTTACACACTAATTTTAGACTTTTAACATCTTATTTGAAGGATTTAATCCACTTAGTCTCCATTTTATAAGTAAAGAAAAGGAAAATTTTATTCATTCTTCCTTTTGGTGACTTATAAATAACTCTCACATTAGCTAAACACTCTTAAGAGTTATATTTTCATGCTTATTTAATGAAATTAGTTTTTTAGCAAAATGAGTGTTGCATGTATGCTCTCCCCCAATCCCCTTTTGGGAACTTGAGTGACCAAAAGTGCTCATTATTAGCATTTGGTGCCTTGTCCAAAGGTGTAAAAATAAATTTTATAGTTACCTCCTCAAATCTCTATGGTTTGGGTGATCCTAAAATGACCATTAAGTTTTTTCACTTGTCTTCATTTTTATGCACTTTGGCTTATGACCAAGAGTTCATCACCTCATCATGGGTTCTCTAGGGAAGCATTGACACAAGAATTCATCTCCAGCATAATTTTAACCCCACTCTATGGTGGGGTATATAAATTAAGAGTGACCCATTGGGACACTTATTTTGAGTGGTTAAAATAAGCTATGTTAGTGGTTATCGACCTTAGATCATAGGGGAAACTCAAACATCACACTATAATGAAAAAATAATGGATGTAGTGGTTATAAAAATGACAACACATTTTCACAAAAATTCAATTGAGATGGATCTAAATGACATAAGCATCTCTAGTGTTATCCACACTTGGGACCATCCAGATACACAAAAAATTAATATTAGATAAACCCCACTTACCGTGGACATAATATTGATGAAAGGCAAGTATCCCAAAGTTTCATATCACTATACAAACTATTGAGAGAAGATGGGTTGTAAAAACCCTACTTTTCATGCACTTTTATTTTTGTATTAATAACTAAAATCCTCTCAAGAGAACATATATAGATGGAATTTGATAGTATCATTCAACTTTGTCAGTTTTAGGACTTAGGGCATTACACTTAGGTGTGTTTTGTCATTTTATCCTTTGATTAATTGGTATTTTCAAGTATAAAATTGTTTGTAATCCAAAACATGTCAAAATAACCACCAATTTGTCACATACCATTTTATTTTAATAAAGAGACATTACGCTAATCAAATTGAAATAATTTCTTACCTTGTTCAAATTGTCATTTAGAACATTATGTTTGTATTTTTTGAGTAATGTTGTTATGTTATCCATTTGAGTCTATACCATATGTCTAATTTGAAAAATCTCAAAGTCCTTCAATTTTTGTCTAAATTCAAAATCTCACATTTATAAGTTCTAATCAAAGATGATATTGATTTTCCTTTCACATTTGATTTGAGTAACTTGGGTATGATTTCCCATTTGGATTGAAGGTCATTACCTAGAATTATCATCATTTTATTTTCATTATGGACTTAGATTATCTTGTATTCACTCACACTCTAAGTTCCTAGACCATTATCCATCATAATACCATGTGGTGTCATTATGTTACACATTTGGTTTTAGATTTATACTTATAATTTCTTATTTAAAGTCACATTTTGAACTTCTTGGTTCACATTGTTATCTTCCTAATCAAAAAGGCCTTATAATTTTGTATTCATAACTCATCATAGTTATATATATATTTTATGTTATTGATGTATCTTTGACCTAAGTTTGTTGTGTTATCCTATACTCTAGGTTCCAAAGTTATCTTACCATCTTCTAATTTAATGATTTCAACCCATCATAACTGAGTAAATTCATGATCACTCTCTTCTAATTATATGGTACTATGTCACTTATTTTATTATAGTCTTACCTTACCTTATCACTTGTTTGAAGATATCCAAACACCCTTTTAGAATGTTATAAAAACACATTTCACATATCATCAAGTGTAGACAATAATCTTTTAATCATGACACAAAGGTATACCCATAGTGGGTCTTTTATGGCCCTAGTTACAAGGAAGAGAATTTTTATGATGGATAGGAGAACTCTCTCTCTTTTTAAAATATCCCAAGAATCATAAGATCTAAAGAAGATGATTATAAAAATCAACCCATAGAATACAAATATGAAACTCTTCTAAGGTTGATAGAATCAAGTGTTATGTTACCACCAGATTTTTTGATGGAATAATTACACACACTTGTTAGGGTAGAAGAGAAATAAAAAGAGCAATCTCTTGATTCTATTTCAAAATTAAATATTTATTCTTATATAAAGGGAAAATAAACACTTATAGATTATAATCCCAATGATCAATATCTTTCTACCAAGATCAATAAAATCAATTAATAGTATGCATAACAACATATTTTAGACTTAAAAAACTCCTTGGCTACAACTTTGATACACAATAATGCTTATAATGAGAAATAAAATATGATAGGTCAAACATAGCATACCCTAGTTGAGCTTACATCTATGATACATCCTAGTAATTCAGTTGATTAAATAATCCTAGGGATACTTGACAACATGTTTCACCAAATATGGATCATGCATTCTTTAATCACCAAGAGGATCTTATCCCTACATAGAACTAAAGGACAAAAAATTCAATGCATGTTTGGGGTATTTTTTAAAATACTTTGGAAATTTCCTCCCAACCATCATGTCCTTTGGTAAAGCATCCACAAACTCCTCAAAACCATTAATATACTTATATTTCATAGTGGTAGATTCCAAGAACTGTTCATATACCACCTAGGAATCAATGACCAACCTACTTGACTCAAGGATTAAAACATAACAAATTCATTGATCATCGGGTGTGTATCCCTAATAAAATAATTAAATAGTGGTACATACCACCCCATCAAAAATACAGTAGTGGAATTTGATGAGGAAAACATGTCAAGGCTGGAGATGGGAAATTAGGTCAAAAATATAAGTTTGATGAGATATGTCCATGTATATTTGACTTAAGTATTCTCCAAGTCCCCTTCACAACTCATTTTGAGGCACCCAAATTTGATAAATACAAAGGGAATGGTGACCCTCGAGAACATATCCAAGCCTTTTTATATTATGTTGAGAGGTAGTTTATTTGTTTCTCTTATTTCCACATAGTTTGGTTGGGAAAGCTTTGGATTGGATCCTCAAATTACCTAAGGTTTTGGTATAAAATTTGAGTTATTTATCTAAAAAAATTGTTAACCATTTCTCTTACAACATTAAACATGAGTTGACTATGGTTAACTTATACAAAGAAAAATAATGTGATAGGGAAAGTTCCACAACATATCTCCAGTGATAAAGGACATTATCTAGATTCTTTCAACATAATTTTCTAGATAAATAGGTATCTAACATATTTTCACAAAACCTACACCCTGAGGTGGCTCATAATCTATGACTCGCTTATGTAAACACATTTTAGGAAATCATAGACAAGGGTGTGTATATTGAGAAGATGATTATTACTAAAGGCCTTATGAATATTTATTTATAGGTTCAAACATATAATCAAACCCAATCACATATTCAAAAATATAAGCCTAAAGGGTTTTTAAAAAAAAGAACATTGTGGCAAATAGAGTGACAAAATATAGACATATGAAAATAGTGTAGGCTTCCCTAAATCCAAATATGAAACTAGCACCACCTATTCTACCAACTACTTTATAAAGGGCTCCTTCACGAAGGGAATTTAATAAATACAAAGTATTCAAAAAAATGGGAGAGCCTATTGAGGCCATAGTTTAAAATCTCATAGAAGCTAATTTTATTTTGTGGCCTATTTCATGACCATTCCCTAAATATCAACCCAAACTTGATTGGGATTATGAAGATGAGTTTTTCAACATCCATCATGTTATTGGCCATGATATTTATTGATGTGTTTAATTAAGACATCGTATTGAGGATTTGATCAAAAGTGGTGAAATTGAAGAAAAACATATGATACAAAACACTAATCATGATATGGGCATTTACAAAGACCTCTTTCCTAAACATAATCAATAGCTAGAAAGAAACAATTTGAATCAAAGGTAGAACTTGTTGAGTTTAACACATACCCATTTCCCTAAAATGGGGATCACATCAAATTTTGGTTCATTTACCCTAGGACATACCCTGTCATTTTTCCATATGATATAAAAACCCTTTGTATGGTTGTAAATGCTTAAGATTCATGGTGGTCCATGATAAATATTAATGAGTACCTTTTAAAAATGTTATTTTAACATTTAAGTTCATTAGTTTCCTAATTATTTAAATTTTTTAAAAATTGATCTTGCAAGGGGTTATAAGTTGAAGATAAAGGTATGGTCCATAAAATACAATCAAAATTACTTAATTAAGGTTTTCAAACTATTGTATTACTTTGGCTATGTCAAAATCATATTCAATACTAGGATATACCTTGATTTAAAAGTTATAAAGGAGGGTCCAAGTTAGATTACATACATAGGTTTACAAATTTGGACTTACCCCTTCTCCTTTATCAGGAAATTCACAAAATTTTACATATTTTGACTTCACACAAGAATCTAATGATAAATAAACCTTAATTGACATGTGGTATCATTTCATGCATCAATAAATTAGTTATGTGAATTTTGGGACTTAGTTTCATACATTTTAATCTCAAAATGGTATGACCCAACACCCTGACCAGATCATGCCACTTGAGACTCAATCATGGCATCTCCAGTTTGAAGAGAAGTTATAAAATATCCATGTGCTAATGATCTAATTTGATTGTGCTACTTGGCATTCAATCATGATCCTCTAATAATTCTTCTACTCTATCAAGTCTCATGACTGAGTGACTCAATGGGAATGTGCCACTTGTCATTTGATTTCTATGTTTTAGCCTATGAAAGAGAATAACCTCATTAGAGCATACCATGTTCCACTTGATCATAACCTTCCAAGACCTAAGTTTTTTTCAATGTTCCAAAATAGAGTAATATCACTACATCCTAACACTTAACACATATTCATGCCCTTCATTCCCTTAAGACTAAGGTTCAAAGTTCAATTCTAAAAATACTATGAGTACACAACGAGGTGATGCATGTCACTTGATCACACAATCTTGAACATCTGGATGCTACATAAAATCCTCCTAGTATTAAATTATGATGGATTGGTGACATGTGGACCCCTTACTTCATGGTGATATCATGATCAAAAAAGCTAAAATGTGTAGAAAAATTTGATCCAATAAAAAGGTGACACATGGCAAGGTGTCACAAGATATATGTCCATAAATAGTTTCATATAATAGAGCCATGCAATATCATGAGATAATGAAAGCATGCCACTTGGTAAGCTAGTAGGGGTTCCAAGACCACATTAGTCCAAAACAAAATGGGTTGAAATAGGCAATAATAAAATGAGATATGAGCCAATCTGAAGATGCCACATGGAAAAATATCACTTTTCCCACTTGGATGTACCAATATCCAAATTAAAAGGCTATAATATACAAAATGATACCAAGTGTTAAGCATCTATCAGGTATGACATCAAGATGGCACATATCTATCCACAAAATGACATTTGTTGGTATAAATTGAATGATAATGGGGATTATTTTAGTGGTTATAAAGCTAGGTCACCTCAAGGAAAAGTCAAGCCTATGATGAGAAGACACATGGATAAACTAAGAGCAGTGATTGGCCAAATCCCAAAATTGGATTTTCAAAGCTATCATAAGAAAATTGAAGAGCCACCCAGGCTTTATGAAAAATTAAGTTAAATATACTTGTCATTTATGAATTTTATCTTTCAATTATAAATTTTTAAAAAAATTGAGGTTTAAATCTTATTGTCTTGAATCTTAGAATTTACCATTGTTATCTGTTGAAAACTCCAAAGTGCTCTGTATAATTTTATAAAAGAATTTTTTTCATTTGTTTGACATCTAAATAATCCCATAAACTCATTAATTAAAATTTTAGAAGTCATGGCCGAAGCAAGAGCATATAGATCCATCAAGATAGAACAAGTTATGATTCTATAATCATATGGGATAAACATAGTCTTTTAAGACATGAGATTCAATGTAATTACATTGGCCACATGGGACATGCACTATAATGACTTATTCTACTATGTGGAATGAACCATGGACTAGGACAATGATGATGAGGAAGCCCCTAGTGTTGTAGAGGAAATGTTTAACATCTCAGCACTTAAGTCTATAAGATTACACAAAGTTGCATCTAATCAAGAGGTTCTCCCTTGTGTGGACTTGGTCCACTAAATATTTTTTCAATCTAAGTGTGTCGATAACATGATCAAATATGTCAATTTAGGAAATGATAGTGCTTACATAGGTAGAATGGTCTTTCAATCCTATCGTGACTTGCCCAGGCCTAAAATTGTCTATAATCAAGAAACCATGACCCAATGTCTTGATTCACATAATATGAAATAAGTCTTGAGAAGCTGGGTAGAGAATTTGAGGAAGTTTATTTACAAGTCTAAAATCAATTAGATCCCCATCACCCAATTCAAAAAATGGGTGAGAATGGGGATGGCCATGATGAATAGGTTGCATGGAATAGAATACACTATCCACATGGATGATAAGTAGATTTCACTTTTTTATGATCATAGATTACTCCACAATCCCCCCTTAGGGAGATCATCTCTTTCAATTTGGATGCCCAAATTAATAAGACCATCACCAACTAAGGAAATCATTTATATGATGTCCTACTTGGTTGATTCCATTGGTCCTACTCTTCAATTCCCATAGTTTACTAATTAGGACCTAAACATGAAATGGACCATCCCCCATGTCTTCATATAATTAAGAATTTATAGGTATAGGTATATGTGAGTTATTGCTGAGTAATTCTACTTGATTGTATATAGATCCATAAAATAAGTATACCTAGGCTATCAAAAGAGATCAAGGCAATTGTGAGGACATTTGGAACCTATTATTACTACCCTAACTACACCATAACTATAGTTGAGGGAGTTAGGACAACCCCATTCAAATTTCCTACCATGGTTCTAGACAAGCTAGTTGAGAAAGAGGTTGCCTTCTAACTACTCACAAGAGTAGATGGACTATTTAAAAATAAGAAGGGACTAGTCCACCCCTAATCAATCAACATCATCTAATTAAAAATTAAAACTTGGAAAACAATCATAGATGTTTCCAAACATAGGTCCACCTTCAGTCTAGATAAATATATCAATAGGTAATGGGACCCTATGAACTTGACATTTAATCACTGCATTAGAAATGGGGCAGCTCTCAATATCACATATCTTCATGAGCCTAAGGATGGAGACTAGTTCTACCTTAATGCAACTGATAATGTAGAAATCAAGAAGAGGTTAAAGGCTACTAAGATCACATAGGTGAAAGGAAGACTAGCTAGCACTAGGTTTTTTGAGGTATCCAAGCACTAAGATACTCAATAAAGAACATTGGCATCTCATATCCATACTCCCAGTATTGAGTAAGAAGATCCATCTAACCTACAACTCAGTTAAATAATTATATAGGTGTTGTCTCCCATTTTGGAAAAATGAGGGGTTAGTGTAGGGAAAAAAGTTGAGCAGGCTTCCACCTAAGGGGTCACATCTAGTAGCTCATCCCAAATGCAAATTAATACCTCAACATATATATAAACTTTAGTAGAGGCAATAATATATTCTATTCTAGCAACTTCAATGCCAACATTTCCTCCCCTTCCTCCTACTAGATAAGGATCAAGTACTACAAGTCAGGAATGTATTACCTTACCCTTCTCTTTATTCTATAAATAACCCTTAAGTGTATTTGATCCCCCCTAACTCTAAGTCATGTCAACATCCTACCTTATAGGCCCCTCACCAAACCTATAGTCAAGCCTCTAACCATGTCATTTCCCACTATCACCCCTTTCACCAATCATCCACTTTTAGGGTCTTGGTGATGGCCAATTTTACCCTAGTCATGCTCAAGCCTATTCTTAGACTTGGCCCACAATTACCTTAGAAGAGGCATAATGTCATCCTTTCATAATTTCCCCTATTATCCACTAGTTATTCAACTATCACTAATGCTTCTTCATCTTGTAGATCTACATTTATAATAGTCATAACCACTTATACCTCCCAGACGTCTGCCTTCCAAGTGTTAACTCTAGCTCAACCATTGCCTCCCTAATCATATCCCTTAAGTGTATCTTTAGATAAATAATGGATTAATTATATGTATCTAGCCACCATGGGGAACCTATACTTGGTCATAATATACCCTCCCTATGTTACATTGAAATTTGATGAGTCTGGGGAAATGAAAAGGGTGACTAAGAGGAAGATCACCCACCCTAACCAAATAATGTTATATGAGTTAGAGGAAAACTTGTTTGAGGTGATTAATAAAAAGAAGGATAGTTAGGGTGAATAATATTAATATGAATAATATCTTCTCTCATCTCTTTAATAAACTATGGACATGGCTACCAAATTGGTTAAGGGAGTATTACAAAGAATAACTGATTACGAGCAATAACAGAGGCCACCTTACCAAATCAAACCATAACAAGAGTGGAAAAAGCCATGGAAGAAATGTTTTATATGTTTAATACCTTGGCATAGTATAAGTTAAAGTGGGATGAAATATATTATAAATTACTCAAGGTTGAAGCTACGTATAGGAGATATGATAATAAGATAATTAGCCTAATGAGGTTGATTAGAGAAAAGAAATTTGAGGATCTAAATATAATTATCTTGGAGGACTTGAGCATTGCTTAGTCCTATGTAATTTGTATGAGAAATATCCTAAACTATTGGATTGAATAAATGAGGTCCTAAGGAAGATCCATTAAACAAAAATGTGACAAGGTTATCACCTTACTAAATGATGTTGAAATTAAGCACCTAGTTAATAAGGATGGATCCATAATTAGCAAGGATTCCTTTAGAGTTCAACTACATAAATTCATGGAAAACTTTTTAGATTAATCTATGTCCATAGGGATGACCTTCATACAAAATGTGGTGGATTTGGTAGCCTTTACCAACCAAAGAATAGAGAAGATTGTGGCCATCGATGAAGCTATGAAACCTCTCCTGAATAAGCATGATGCAATGGCCAAACTCATAGCAAAGCTGATGAAGGATCCTATCATCAATCTAAGATTAATTGATAGTGACTAAAATAAATGTTCCAAATATTTTATATTTAAGTTTGAGGCCCAAAATAAAACCTCTACTTTAGGAGTCACCACCTCACTATCCCACCTAGAATGTCTTCTTTAGCCAACACTAGTAATCTATCTTCTTCTTCAGCAAGAGTTACATCATCAACAATACCAGCAGGATCCCAACCAAAATCTTTAGGAATAAAATAAACACATATTGAGATACTTATAAACATGAAACATGTCCCATAGTCCTTTGAATTTCATTGTAAGATATTTCCATATTTTGAATAAGTATTTTTCTCTAACTTTAGGACATAGGAGATCCTATCTACTGATATGTGTCATGTTACCTAGTTTCTTTTGCAACCAACTGAGGTGTTCAAATGACCTATATATATGGGTTCTCCTCTTCATTGTAAATCAAATACTTAATTTTGTGAATTAATACAAATATAAAGGAAATTTGAGTAACTAACTCACTGTATTCATTATTTTCATACATTCTTATTTCTCAATCTTTGTTAATAATATATGATCTCATTAATTTTATGGTTAAAATATGGAATTAGTGTTTCAAATGCATCTTGTTAATTTGTGATTTTAGATAGGCTAATGAAGTCTATTATGTATGCTCTATTTTTTTCTCACATTGTTAGTGAATGTTTTTAAGGAAATTTACCATAGGTAGCATCTTAAAGCATCCTTTTCAGATTTTTGCATTATATTCAACCTATAATCCTCACTACACTTATGATGTTTTGGGTCTAAACACTAAGATCTCATAGTTTTAAGTTTTATTTGCATTATAGTTAGAAGAAACTAAATGGGATATATTGGTTTTTATTGTTATAAGGTAACTTTATTTTATGACCTACCATGCCTGCTCCTTTTGAACTTTTTAAAACATGAATCACTTTAGATTAACACACATTGTAAATTTTCATCTATTTCTTTAAGAGTTTGGGCTAATATTGGCACATAAAAAACAATTTACATCATAGTAAAATTTAGGTAGGTTGTGTCACTTCCAATGTTCCTATTATCCCTATAATAGGGTCTACTTATAGACTAAAAGGTGGTCACCACATAATCTCTCCAATAAAATTGAGTGAAGCCCCAAGGTTTTCTATGACCTATACTATAATCTAAGAAATTTTATTATACTATTTGCATTATTTCCTTGACATAGACACACATCACTAGAGAAGAGTTGGTGCTAGAAGGGGGGTCTTCTAAGTAAATTGTAGAGTTTTTGGTTGAAGTATAACATAATATCTTTTGAACTACCTAAAGATTATAATAAACATTACATTTTTGTATCATTTTTTAAAGATCTTTGTAACCTTTGAAAGATCCCTATGAAAAGTGTTTATTCTAAGAGATCCTTTAAATTTTAGCTAAAGTCTAAAGATATTCTAACATTAACCCTCTAATATATTTAAATTTCATCTATAAATTTAAGCATATGCATGTCATTAAATTCTTTAAAATGATATGGCTCTGCTTAGTGCATATTTTAAAAGTTTTACATAATTTGAACTAAGAACTTTTGGTTTTCAATGAATATTGTAAATATCAGAGTCTAAGAATATTATTGTGTGAAGGATCATTGGGATAAGGCTCTAAAATTCTAGATAGAGTGTATTAAAGTAGTATCATGATGTTATTTGTAATTTTTTGTTCTAAGACACTTCAATAAAGCCTAATACATTAAGTATTACTTAATATATCATGTTTAATGATTGATATTTATAGGGTTGAACCAAGTTTCTAATAAATTTTCATAGGGTATAAAGCTCTGAAAGATCTAGGTCAACAAAGGTGAAATAAGACAATTCTACTCAATTGTGGGACTTCTTGTAGGGTTCCTTTATGCTAATTTGGGCTAATCTTTATCTTGTGTTGTAATATTTGTTGAACCTTTACAATATTTTGATTTTTTAATAGATATCTTTACTTAAACATCCTAGAGTTGCCTAGGATCTAAACCAAATCTCGCTCAAAAACTAGAGTTCCCCTTTAATATCTATAAATCCATTATAAGGATAAAGTTGATAAAAGGAAATATAAAATATCTAACTCCCACCCTTCCTCTCTAATAAACTAAGAACTACATCCTTTATTTCACATCTTACCAATCATGACATAGATAGGAGGATCTTATTTGAATATACCTAGTCTTATTAATGATTTTCCTAGGAACACAAAGAAATACCTCCCTCTCTTCAATCCATATGGGGGTCTAACTGTTGAAGAGCATATAAAGTATTTTAAGGATGCCTTTAGGATCTTAAATGTCATCCATCTAGACGTAGCTTATAGACACTTCCCATTCACCTTTAAGGAAGCATTATATGACTGATTCCTTAATTTACCAAAGGATTACATCATTATATGGAACCACTTAAATGATATTTTCATTCCATAGTTTAGAAGGGTCATTCATCTAAGGATCATCTACCAACATTTCACTATCCTAAAGTGAGACCTAAATAAACACATAAGAGATTTCAATGCTAAATTTCAAAATATGTATAACATCACCATAAATACTTATTAACCTATAGATGACCTAGTAATTGAGATCTACAAGAACTCCCTAGACCCAATGACCATGGTGCTTCTATGTAGGGACATAAAAAATAATATGCTAACATAGGCATATGTAAAGGATATACACATTGATGAGCAAATTCACCCATAGGGGCATCATGCCTTTGTTATCCCAAATATTAACCTTTATTTACCCACTCTAAATTTGGTCCCAAATATAAACCAAAATATGTCATCCTTGATCTAGATACCTAGCCTTAATCAATTATCATTGAGCCAAGAAGCTCTCAACTAATAATCAGGATTGTTCAACTAGTCTAATTTTGGGGATCATCCCTAAAACAATAAACAATTTTTGGTCCCTATTAATACCTCTAAAACCCAAAGCATTATCCAAAACCCAATGTAGAACACCAAACTAAACTCCTTAAAAGGAGACCTATAAACAATTTAGAGGATGGTTCAAAAACTAAGTAGTGATTTTTTGAACTTACAAATGCAAATGGGGATCATGGGAGAAGGTTCTATTAGAAATTATTCATTCTAAAAGTACAACACACCTTTCAATAGGTCTAATAATAATAACAATAATGTACCCTTATCCAATAAGATTTTGGACATAAATATCTTTGAATTAGCACTGCCTAATTATTGTAGGGTCTATAACATGACCAAATATGAAGAATTAGACTACATATAATTTTCAATGCTTTTGAGATGTTTTGAGGTGAACCAAAAAGTTATGACATTATTTTTAACAAATAAGATAATACTAATAAATTTTGAAACATAAGAGCACTTGATAGTAGGTTCAACCCCACTAAAATATCCATCATGGTCAAAACCTATGATTTTACTAACCAAAAATAAAATAATCCTAAAAGTAACACATATAAGATCCACACTTTCCAGTAATACTAGAAACAAAATTATGCCTTAAGAAATAGATCCCAAAAGGAACCTACAAAAACTTCCATACTACCTAAAACATATGACACTCCCCTAGTTCATCGAACCAATAATGATCTCCTTCTCTAAAGGGAATATATACTCAACCTACTATAAATTTAGATACAACTAGGTCCAAAGTTGGATACAACATCATAGAAGATATGAAAAATATAAAAGACAACATTAATTTGCATGAGCTTTCTCAAATCATTGAACAACATGATTTGCTACTTAAATATTTAACTAATAAGTTAGATAATTGTAAATCTAAATATGTTAATGCAAATGTAGTGATATATAAAAGTAAATCTGAGGTTCCTCTATTTTTGTTAACTATTATAATCTTTGGGTAAAATGTACATAAATTTTTGCTTGATTTTGGGGAACTTGTTAACATAATGTATATAGGTATTTGTGAAAATTTGTAATTGAATCCAATTAATTTTGATAGATTTGTCATCCAATTGGACAATTTGAAGGTTAAATTGGTAGGAAAACTATTGAACATTCATATGTAGTTAGCTCATGAGCCCCAAATTTAATAGTTCGTCAACATTTAGGTCATGAAAATCCCAAAATCATATGGGATGTTATTGACCAGAGACTAGATGAAATCCTTAAATGGATATATATCCATGTACTACTTGCACATGTGGATACCTTAGATGGGTATGCCTAAATAGATATGAAACAATTGGGAGTCATTGATGAATTTCATGATAATGGATTGTAATGCCAAGAATGAAAAATTGAATTTCCAATCCACCAACTTGGGTATATATGCTCTTGATATTAATGGCTCAAGTGAAAGTAGTAATAAGACCAGGGATGAAGGATTATATATGATGTAATTTGATAGTTTGAGAACCAAATAAGGTTTAGGGGTAGGTATCATGCTGTCAAATCTTATTGGTAAGCAATACTTTGCATCTTATAAACTTCAATTTTCATGCACTAATAATCTTGTAGAATATGAGGCCTTGATTTTAGGAATTCAATTTTATATCAAACACAAGGTAATTATATTATTGGTAAAAGGTGATTTGGAGTTAGTTGTCAAGTAGGTACATAGATAATATTAGTGTAATATTTCTTATCTAAATAAATAAAATTGTACAACATAGGATTTAATTGAAAGCTTTAAAGCATTTAACATTTCCTCCATGTCCAGGGATTAAAATTAGAGGGTATATGTGTTAGCCTTTGTAGTAGATAATATAGTCCCACCTAAGGCCCTTAAATTATATAAATTTATGGTCAAAATGATATCTTGACCTTATGTCTTAGACAATGTCAACTACTTCCAAGTGTTTGATGATAATAAGTGGATCATCGACTTCATGACTAATTCTAGAGTCTTTAAGTCATGTGTAATTAATGAGTAAGATGAATAATACATTAAGGAGGCTAAATTTTATGATGATATAATAGTTTAGATAAATAATAATAAAATCCCTAAGGTTAGTTTCTCTTTAGAGAGGATATTTGACTGAGACAAGATAAGGAGTAACCCTAAAATACCCAAAGTAAGCAGTAAAGATTACAAGAAAATTAACTTGGGTTCAAATCCCTAACATATTAACATTGGTATTATATACACCAAATAATAATTGGATAATTACATTGAAAAATTATCTAGATACAAGGACATCCTCACGTGGTCATATGAAAACCTTAAATTATTCAACACTTGGATTATCACTCGTATGATCCCTTTGAAGGAAACATGTAAACCCTTCCAATAAAGTCAAAGAAACATCAACCCAATTATAGATCCTCTCATCTATAAAGAATTAAATAAGCTATTATATGTGAGAATATTTTTCCCAATTAGACACTTTACATGGGTAGCTAACTTGGTCCCAGTCAGAAAGAAAAATGGTGAAATCAAACTCTATATACACTTAAAAAATCTCAGCTAGTCTTATAAAAAGGATAATTACCTATTTCCCTCCATTTATGAGGTAATTTAAATGGTTATAATCTCTTAGTTGATGTCTTTCTTGGATGATTTCTTCGGTTACAACTAGTTGTTATTTAATAGAGAAGATAAGATGAAAATGACCTTCACAACCAAGTGGGTAACGTTCACATACAGAAGGATTCATTTTAGGCTCATCAATGTTAGGGATATATTTTAACATGTCATGGAACATGTGTTATAAGGAATGATCATTAAGTACATCATTATTTACATGGATGACCTAACCATTTTATCTAAAAATAGATTGGACCACATAGCACACCTTTAATAAGTTCTAGAGAAGTGTAGAATATTTGGTATCTCTTTGAACCCTAAGAAGAGTATATTTTGCATCACCAAATGTAAAATATTCAGGCACATAATCATGAAATATGGTATGGATATTGAACTTAATAGGATTGAATCTATTTTTAAAGTTGATTTCCCTAATAGTCAAAAGGAATTAAAATCATTTTTTTGTAAAAATTAACTTTATGCCTAAATTCATTTTAGGTTTTGCCAAAATTTTAGACCTATGAATTCCATATTGAAAAAGGATGTGAAGATTGAGTGGATGTTTGAGTTTATAATATCTTTCCAAGACATTAATGAAGCTATAATATAAGTAACTATGTTGATTAGCCTAGATTTTAGTAAATATTTCTACTTGTATTCCTTTTCTTCTGACCACATGATTACTACTATATTAATGCAAAAAGTAGATGACAAAGAACATATAGTCACATTCATGAGTAAAAACTTAAAGGATGCATAACTAACCCAATCCTAGAGAATTAATTCAAACATAGAGATCAAGTCAGCCAAGATGGTATGAGGCCAAGGCTTAATTCAATTTAATCACCAATATTGATCCTTAGATTGATGTTTTATAGGTGGAAGTAGACTAGGTTTCAAGTGATGAATGGTACAAAAACATCATATACTACTTATTTAATGGTAATTTCAAACTAGAATTGAAAAGAGAGAAGAGAAGATCACTCAGACCCAAAATCTCTCATTTTATGACCAAGAGAGGAGTGTTTCATAGAAAAAAATTGTAAAGGCATATGTCTAAGATGTGTCTCTAAGTAAGAAGTGAAAAACATCTTGAATAATTTCCATGAGAAATTGGGAAGTGGAAACCCTTTGGGAAGAACCACTTTTGACAAAATACTTATACAAGGATATTATTGGCCTACTACATTTAAATATGCACATGCTCATGTCTATGCATGCCACCAATGTCAATTATTTGATAGTAGAGAAGTAAGGGAAACCATGCCTTTACAACCAATAATTAAAACTAGGTTGTTTACACAATGAAGATTATAATTCATTGGAGTTGTCGATCCCAACTCATTATTAAGCCATAAATTTTTGTTGATAACCACTTATTATTAGACCATGTGCATTAAAGTAGTTTCCAATAAAAATTGTATGTTCATTGATGTCATCAAGTTCCTAGAGGAAAACATTATAACTAGATTTGGGACTCCTTTATTTCTAGTGGGTGATAATGGTACAAATTTACAATCCACAAAATTTATAGAATGGGCCTATGACAACAAGATTGTTATCAAGTTATCTTCAAATCATTATCCACAAGGGAATGACATTTTGGATTCAATAAACAAAAATATGATGAATGCAATAAATAAATCACTAGGTAAGAAACTAAGAGAGTGACAGTCATTATTAAAATATGCTCTATGGATAGATAAAACTAGGTACAAATAGGCCTTGAAGTTATCTCCATTCTTACAAGTATATGGGCACCAACCAATATTTCCCATTACATTATAGCTTCCTACTTATGAGCTCATGGTTGAATACATGGACAATGATGAAAGAATCTAGTACAGAATATTGAATGTCACTCAGATGGAGGATACCAAAGATGAATCCCTCAAGAACTTCATCAAACACCAAGATGTAGTGAAAAGGTGGTTTGACAAATGATCTAAATTCAAAATTTTCTACATATCATAAGTGGTCTTACTATGGGATAAATCCCACAATAAAAAAGTCCAACATGATAATTCATGCCTCTTTGGATTGGGTCATATCAAATTACAAAGATCATGGATGATAACACATTCAGACTAAAGGATTTTCAATTAAATGACATAGTTCTGATGGTGAATGGATAATACTTGAAACACTACTTCTCTACTACCCCTTACACCCATACCTAGGGACTATGAGTTGGTTTAGTATAAAATTAGGTAGGGGTAGATTAGTTTTCTTTCCATGTTTCTTTCTTGTTGGGTGTTTTATTTCTATCCATTTCTTTCCTTAGATTAGCTATTGTGTGGTATAGCTTAGTAATAATCCATTTGGGTAAGGTCCCAACTTTCTCTTGTGTTTGTTCGAGTTCTAAAATCTGAAGAATTGATGTATTGAAGCTTGTGTACATCTTAATAGATGGCCATCCAAAGTAAGATACCATGCCATATGTTGATTTAAAATTTTTGGGAGAGTTTAATAATAAAGTTTTTATTCTATGGGATTTTTTATTTTAATTTGATTATAATCTAGTGCTAAAAAACTTACATTTGAGTCAATAAATATCTTAAAATTTTAAATATCCATACATACCAACACTTAATTTCACATCATAAGATTGCTTGGGCAGAATTCAATCAGTATAAAATGAGTGGTTCTTGAGAATTAGTTATAGAATTCCTTAACATCTATCATAAAATTCTAGTTCCTAACCTCTAAGGGGTTTCAAAAAAAATAGAAGAAAAAAAACATGTGTATTGTGCATTCCATTGAAGGTGATTTAGAAAAAATCCACCAGGGCTATGGATACCTAGATGGCAATGGATAAAGGCCTAGAGCCAAAGGTACATATGTTGGGTCTGCAGATGCCTAACTAGCAGTAGAGCAATGCCCAATCCATCCCCTTTAAATATAAGCATCATTATACATATCTAAAAATGCTTACCCAGAACTCATGTTCAAATCCATGAAGTTTGAATATATCAATTCTAAAACCCAAATGAATGTTGGTTAATCGATTCAAATCACACACATAGTATGAATGTTTTTTATAATTTTAGTCTCTAATTCTTTAAGTGAAAGTTTGTTAGTTATAGAAAACCAATTATGATATTTATTACATAATACAAAGGATGATTACTTAATAATTACACTTTAAACTAGGATATTTGAATTCTAACATATTGTTATATTTCCCATAAAGGCTACCATTTATTGAGTTCAACACACCCCCATTTCCTTGAAATGGGGACCCCATGAAAGTTTGGGTCATTTACCCTATGACATACCTTGTCATTTATTCCATATGATATAAAACCCTTTGTATGGTTGTAAAAGCTTAAGAGTCATGGTGGTCCATGACAAATATTAATTAGTACCTTTTAAAAATGTTTCACTAACATTTAAGTTCATTAGTTTTCTAATGATCTAACTTGTTTAAAAATTACTCTTACAAGGGGTTATAATTCAAATACTAAGGTATGGTCCCTAAAATGCAATCAAAATTACTTAATTAAAGTTTCCAAACTATAGTATTACTTTGGGTATGTCAAAATCACATTAAATACTAGGATATACCTTGATTTTAAAGTTATAAATGAGGATTGAAGTAATATAATTTGGACTTACCGCTTATCTTTTATCAAGAAATTCACTAAATGTTAAATATTTTGCCTTTGTGCAGGAACTTGATGCCAACTCAGCCTCAATTGACATGCAATAACATCACATACATTAATCACTTAGTTATGTGTTGTTTAGGACTTAGTCTCATATATTTAAATCTTGAAAATTACAATGACTTAGTACCCAAATTAGAGCATGCCACTTGGCACTCAATTGCAACATCTCTAGTTTGAATAGAAGTTCTAAAATATCTATGAGCAAGAGATCCAATTTGAGGATGATAATCGGCATCCAATCATGATCTTATAATGATTACACTACTATCTCAAGTCTTAGAATAAAGAAACTCAATGGGAATATGCCACTTTTCATCCAGTCAATATATTTCAGCCTATAAAGGAGAACAATCCCATCAAATCATGTTACGTGCTACCTAGTCATGGCTATCTAAGACCCAGTTTACTTTCAAGGTCCCACGATAAAATGATATAACCACATAATGACACTTGGAATGTAGTCACACCCTTTTTTCCCCAGGGATTAAGGTGAAAATTTTAATTATAACACTATGAGTGCATAATAATGTGACACCTATCACTTGGTTACCCAATCTTGAATAATTGGATGCTATGTAGAAGTTATAATCATACGTCTAGTGAACCTACTCCTCCCTATGATTACACATAATCTCACATGAATACTATCAACATTATTCATCCTACTTTGAGATATTTTCCACTTGTATAGATCCTCTTGCATCATATATCCATCCCCTAGACATCATTAGCACCTCACTAACCCTTTTGATTGCCGATATGCCTTTTAGATGCCTCTTAAGGCCCTTCTAAACACTTTTTGACCACTTAGGATGGAATTTTTACCTTGGATGTAGATTATGGGGGAAAACATGGCCTAGGATGCACATTTCATTCAAAAAATCCATGGCCTAGGCCACAACCCAGGCAAAATACAAGAAAAGGGGCCCTGTTTGGTCCTTAATGGCTAGAAATGGCCAGTTTTTAGCTCTTGGTAGATTTGAGGTGCCATACATGACTAATTATCACTAATTTTTATTTATTTATCCTATTATTTTTATTTTATATCTCATCTTGATCATCACTCTCTAAGCTCTTGTGCCTTTTTGGATCTCACTTGGTTCATTCTTGGCATGTTTGAGCTTTCATTGTGACAGGGGATGCCCTACTACTCTACAACTTGATTTGGTGGTTTACCTTGCTCTCCACAATGTTATTGAGTCTTGTTGCTTACTTATAGCTCCCTAAATCTCCATTTCACCTATTCTTGTGTTCTCCACATTGGCTCTCTCACATTTTATAGCTTCTCCTTCACCTCCCCCATTGTCATTGGCTCTTGGTTTGGTCTTAACCCACATACAGGTTGGGTTTCCTCCTTCATTACTTCATAGCTTGTATTCCTAGTTGGTAGAACATATGCACAATATTTTTAAGATTGATATGAGGGAAATTTTCTATCTAAATTGAAATTCCCATTTGTTTTCAATAGTGTATTAGCTAGTTTTTCAATATTTTGGTAATTTAGTTTGTTTAGAGCATTCTCTAAGGTAGTTTCAAAAGATTTTGCATTTGTATGTGTTTAGAACATATTTCATTGATTGAAAATTATTTAGTTATATGATAATATTGCTTATCAAATATCTCTCATTGCATGGTAGAATCCTATTTGCTCAAAATGTTCTATATATATTTGAACAAAAAAATTCTACTTTGTTGAACTAGAAAGTTACATTATTAGGAAGTAATAGTGTTGAAAATGAAGAATTAGCTTAGGCTTAGATTAGGCATTCTCTTGCACTCTTAATTAAAAATGTTTTTGAGTCCCAAAATGCCTTTTATTGGTCCTAAAAGTACCTCTCTCTTAACTTTATACATCATTTGATAGTTTTCTCAAATCAACATTTTCATTTCCATAATTTGTATGCAAGTAGTTTTCTTGTTTCAATGCTTGATTTATTACGGTTATACCTATTAGAGATAATTTCATACTTTGTGTACTTGATCTTGATAGTCTTAATTTGGTTTTTGAGTCTTTATATATCTTGGTTCAATTTGTAAAACTAGATAACATTTATATATCAATAGTATCCCATAGTGTCCCTGAGCCTTTTAGCCTTTTATGTGTTTGCTTAAGTACCTCATGTACCCCCTACAAAACCCTAGTGGCTTCAATTAGATTCTTGGGGCTATATTTTGGCATGCTTGGTGGGACTTCACATTTGGTTTCATGCTAGTTATATCCTATTTAGAACTTGATTAGTCAACTCCCCTTTAATAGCCATGAGGCTTTACTTTCAATTTTTTTTGGATATCACCTTGGTTATTTCATCTTCCTTTGGTTTTATGTCCTTTTCCTAGCTAGTTCTCTGATTATTTGCCTTTTTTATTGTCTCCCATGTTTTTGTGTCATTACATCTATGGCTATCCTCCCACCTTTGGGATGGAAATATTGTTAGATTCAAGGTCTTCTCTCACTCATGAGTAGGATAAATCTGCAATGGAATTCCATAGACACCATAAAACCTAAGAGGTTCCATCGACCTAGCATAATGACCTTGACCTATTATGTTCCACAGTGAAAAATATTGGTACATATATAACCAGTGAACTAGGTCTCATTTCCATCAATTTAAACTCCATTAATTTGAGGATAATTCTCCTTAACCTCACAACACTTTTCATTCACCCATTCAAGGTAATGATGACCTCCTTTCATGACTGAGGCTTGATGATCTATGCATGATCATTGATGATTTCCATAAATGGATTTAGGTGAATGATGTGTACCCTTCTCCCTTAGGATTAAGTGGTGTGCTTCTTCTAAAGAAAATTTTTGCACCCACTCTAATTTGAGTTCCTTGACTAGTTCTCATATGAGTGCCCCACCTCTTTCTTGATAGGAGACTTTGTAGCAAGAACCCCTACATGTCCATATTAAGAGACACATGCATTCTAACTCAATGAGACATCCACATCACATGGAGTCCTCTTGTCTTCCTATACCCTCCTTTACATTTTCAGATGATCATGTTGATTTTAACTACTACTTATGGACTAGATATCCATGGGATGCTTATCCTAAACATCAATTCCCTCATGTTGACTCTCAACTTATGATGTGGATAACATCATGGAGACTTAGGTCATCACAAGAATTTATATGGTCATAACACATCATCTCATCATCTACATAGGGAATGGTTCCTTGCCCATGGTCATTCCCCACCCCATGATAGGGAGGATTTACATCATGATAACCACCCATATTAGGATCTACCTTAACATCATCTTATTTATGACTAGGGTTGTGATGAGTCCTACAAGCGTAGGCAACATCATAACCCCCATGAGCCTCCTTAATAATCTCATTTACAACCATTATCAACCATGCCTATGAGGATCTATATAAGAATTTTCTATCCCCTTGGGTGCATGCTATTCCCCCTCTTACTCATATCCCTAAATTACCTAAGTTTAATGGGACTTACAATGTTAGTCCCATGGAGCATATCATGGAATTTATGATGGAATTATTCAAAAAAGTGTGTCATTGATGAAAATTGTAATGATAAAGTGGTAATGTCATTGATGAAGATATCATAAAGTGAAAAAAAGGCTTTGAGAAATCTAGTTCAGGCATGAGAGACCTAGTGTGAAGGCACAAGCTTGGTAGTTTATTGAGGTAAGAATCATGTGACTTGTGTGAACATGGAGGAAAGATTAAAATCATGGAATTAATGCATATGACATATTTATGATGATTTTATATGAGTAAAAAAAATTCCAAGTGCATTCAATATCCAGGTTTGATTGATGGTTCTAGACCCAGTGTGCATAGAAACCTAATGAGGTCCAAATAAAGGGTCAAATTGAGTTTAAAAGGTGTTGAAGATCATTTGAGAATGGAATAAGTTATAAAATGTTGGTTCAAATGTCTTGACCAAGTTTCAGGTCTTGAGGAGTAAGAAAAAGAAAGAAACAATGTTGGAAGGTTTCTTATGCATGAAAAGTGAAGGTTTCTAAGCTTGAGAAGGAAGTTGAGATGCTCATTGGAAAGTATAGAGTTTTAATGGTTACTTGATCCTTTTGGATAATTGTGTAATGTTTATAAGAATATCCTATAATCATTTTGTATAGAAACCAAACCCTCAACTTTATGAAAAAATGTTAAGAAGGTAAGGAGGTTTTTATGTTTGCAAACCCTCATAGTGGAGTGATTGGAAATACGTAAATGTTTATTTCCTAGAATGTATTGGAAAGTCAAGTATGATGATTTTATGTTTTAAATTACTCCTCAAATAACCTCCATGTGGCAATAGTGTGTTAGGGTAGTGAGTAGAAGGTATAAAAAAGAGCTTGTTTCTAAAGATTTTTTACTACATGAAGGGTTGACTGAGTCAACACATACAAGTTGATGGAGTTGAAGGTGAAGAATTTTTATTGAGACCCATATATTTATTTATGAAATTTATGTTCACTATTTCAATAATTTTGGTCAATCAAAATGTATTATTTCTAGATTGCAAATAGTGGACATAGTGATAAATAATGAGGTAGAGTGAAAAAGTGATTAGGGAAGAGTTCCAGGGCATTATGGATGGATAAAATGATTTTGGGTATTTATTTAAGAAATATTCCTCATATTAAATTTTTTTTAATTCTTTTTTATGCTCATACACAAGTAAAAAAGTGCTCTTAAGTTGATCAGCCTGTATAAGACAAGTTAGTGAAGGTGTATGTTGCATAAAATGATATATATGTTTATTATGTGCCATTAGAAATAAATATAACTATTATTAGATTTTATATTAACTTGTATAAGTATATCATGAATAAATTTTAATTTCAAAAAAGTGTCTATATAGGTGTTAGGAGTCATGTTCACCATGACTATGTTTTGAAACCAAGATGACTACTACAAGCATGCTAAGGGAAGTGATGTTTTTGAGTTATCATGATAAGTGGTGATGAATATAATGAAAATTTTGTTTTGTTTTAATACCTAAATCAAATATAAATTTTTTTTTGGAGATTTAAATATATTTTAATTGATTGAATCATGTAAGACAAAAATGCTTGTCTAGTTGTATTAAGACTATGAGATAAAGACCTGAGAGATTGGTCTGTAAGACTAATTAATGATGTTAGATCAAGAGAAATAAATACTTTAGGTTGATATATAAAACTAAAATAATATATTAATGTGTATTAGGAGTTTTTAAATCATACTTTCATGTTAAAAAGATGAACTTCTATAAGATTGTGTTAATAGGTCTATTGGTAGTTCTGAGTGGTCATTTTGAAGGAGTGAGTTTGAAGTTGTTTGACATAATTTGAAGAATGAAATGAGTTTTAATATGTTTTTTAAAGTATTTAAGGTTCATATTAATTTTTTTAATTCATTAAATGAACATATATATGTGTTGATGATCAAATTCTCTTGATTATACTTTAACTATGTTTGACAAGTTTGATGGTCTTGTTGTAGAGGTGGTTTTGGATGATTGGAGCTTGATTGAAGGTGTCCAATATACATGGTGAGGTTTTACAAGTAATTAATTATATATTAATTTTTTTTTTTCATGTGTTTTTTTTATAAAAGTGATAATATGATTCTTTTTTGAAAGATAGACTTTTTTATGTTTTTAGGCCTAATGGCGAGTAGGCTAAAATGGCCTAGTTTAAGGTGTGAAATGAAGTTACAGGTGGCATGGACCTATTTTGGAGTGATAAAGGATATATTTGAGTTATTTTTTATGTGTTTCATCTATTTTTTAAGGTAAAATATGGTCAAATAAGTCTAAAGTGTAATGTGTGGGTGTGAAGGCCTAATTTCTTTAGGTCTCCATTAGGCCTAGTAGTGAAATTGGTCTCTATGGACTATGAAAAACATAGGAAAAGGTTTTATAATTAATTTAAAATTTATTATTACCTAATTTAATGGTAAAAATGTGTGTTAAATAATTTATCCAACCAAGAGGGTTTAGAAGAAGTGTGTGATATAAAGGCAAGGCCTAATTGGCCTATTTGGACTAGTTTTGTATGTGTGGACTGAAGCAAAGGAAAGAGATAAATAAAGGAGTAGAGGTACATAATATAGGTAAATAATAGGGTTAATAATATAATTCATTTATATCTAATCAATTTTATGTATGTGGATACATAGGTTAATGGACATAATAAGCCTAGAAGATGCATATTAAGTGAGTGAGCCCTAGAGTCTATTTGAGTGAGAGAGAAGTGGAAAGAGTGAAAAATATTAGGTAATCATAATTATAAGAGTAATAAATATGAATTAAATATTATTATATATTTTATATAGTTTATTTGGTTCTTGGTTGGATCCTCCTTGTAAGTTGGAGCTTGTAGAAGACTATTTGGGTGGGTGCTCAACTAGGTAGGGGTTGGTGTTCATTGTGAAGTGGGTGATTCAATAAATGATTAATATTGTAATTATATTAAAATATTACATGTGTATGGTTCAGTTATTTTTATCCCCCAAAAGGGTTTCCCACATAATCTCTTATATTATCTTGTGATATGTTTATATATTTATTTCTCTATGCATTGTTTGATCTTATGTAAATATATGCTTCATGGAATGGTAAATGGAATTGAATATAAAAATTTTAGTAATAATTAACCCCAATATTAATAGATTATTCAAATAATTTGTATTAGATCCATACCTTTTGGAGGAGGCTCGATAGCGTACAGGTGATCCTAAGTAGCTTGAAGTGTGATAAGGTCAATATTCATCTTGTTTGTAGTAATGGATATGTTTGTGAAGGTCATGATTAAGGTAATAATATAGGTATACATATTGTTTTTATAAATTTAAAATAATAATTATTATTTTTAATATAATTCCAATATCAAATCTGTGTTGATAGATATAAGGACCTTGAAGACACGTTGAAAAGATAGTCCTATGTGTATTAGGTCTCCATGAGACCTAATAAAGGTATGAGAGATAATGGAATATTTATAAAGTAAAATCAAATGTTTTTAATACATTAATTCATGTATTTTTCCCTAATATTACTATAGCACATGTGAATTCTTTGATAACCTTTGAAATTATCCATGCTGATGTGGATAGTCAAAGTTTGTTGACTAGGTATTTATAGAATATGGTAGCTCCAAGTGAGCATCTTGAAAAGAAGTTTTAGTGGTTTAAAAATTTTAGTTTAAGACTATATTTATATGTATTATTACCTTAATTTAATTAATTTTACATAAATATATCTTGTTTCCATGGTTGCTTACAAAAGTGTGTTTTTAGCTTCAAATTGCATAGCTGAGTTATTGAGTATACTAGCAGTCCTAAGTGATCTCAATGAAGTGTTGAGTTGAAGCATGTTTGGAATATGAGAATAAGTATAATTAATTTTATCATGATCTATATTTCATTCATGATCATTTAAATTCATTAATAAGGTTTTGATGTACTCATGAGAGTGTTAGAAGTGTAGGTTTTGAAGACTAGTTTCTGAGTGCATAAAAAGCCCTGTGTAAGCATATTGAAAAGATGGGTTTGAGTATTTTTGGCTTATGTGGAAGTATATTAAGCATCATATGACATTTTTTTGTCTTTAAGTATCCATATGAGTTATTATTTAACCATGGTTAAGATAATCAATATATCTTTGGCTTCTTTATTTAAAGATAGTGGATTTGGCTTTTTCGGGCTAATAAGGCATAAGTAGCCTAATAGAGTGTTCAAAGGGTGAGTGGAACCTCCAATAGATATGAGTATTTTTTATCTTAAAATAGGGATATAAAATAATTTTATGAAGTTTTCTATCCATAATAGGAGTCTCAATGTGTCAAAAGGGGCTAAGAAGGTTGACTGTGCTTAAGGTTTTTAAAGTTGGCAAACAAGAGGTGTTTGATGAGTGGTTTGGTATCTTTTGGAACTCAAGGAAATGTAAATAAGTGTTTTTAAATGTTAATAATGTATTTTTACTCTTTTATATGTTTTTTGTGAGATTATACTTGTCCTACATATGAATATCAAGCTCAAATCATTAAGAATAATAGTATGAGGGTTTTTAGGTTCCTTGTGACTACAAACCCCAATGTGAATGATCTTAATGTTAATGGATATGTTATGGAATATGGAGATATCTGATAATTATGTATATGGTATGAAATTTTTCCATAAGTATTTATCATACTTTTAATGTATGTTTAAGTTTAAGGTAATGTCCAAAATGACAAGTTCAGGACATAGGTTTGTGAGTTTAAGATTGGTCTTCAAGACCAATGTCATTATGATAAATATTTGTTGTCTATGGAGTTAAAATAAAAATTATATATTTAAGAGTAATTTGACATGATATTTATGATTTTAGAGTGCTCAATATGTTCTGAAGATGAAAATTTTCCTAGTGCATAACATGTTTCTAGTTGAACTTAAAGAAGTTGTTATGGACTGCTCTTAAGGGTGTGTCAATTATATCTAAATGGTTTAACTGATATATTTTATGACCTAATATGGTCATACTAGGTCCTTGTTACACGTCTAATAATCCATGAAAGATTTCATAGTGTTTTTAAGGTGAGTGTTTCCTATAGCATCATGTTTTTTAAAGTGAACTTGCATAAAGGAGGTTACTATATTACTCCATTAGAGTTGTTTCATTGGGTTGAATGTTCCTTTGATTTAATGGTTACCTCATAAGGTCATAATAGGATATTTTTACATATTTAAATCCATAAAGGTGTTATATGGTTTAATATTAATTAGAAGTTTTGAGTTTGTATTGGCAGAGTTACCTATTATATCTTGCCATGAAGATGAGATGTTTCATGAAAAGTATAATGATCTTAGATAATGAAATGAGTATGAAGAGAATTTTAAAAACATAGGGGGATATTTTAAGATATATAATTAAATAGATCCAAGGATTAGATAAGCCTAAGAAGAGAAGTTCAGAATGAGTTATGCCTAGAGTGAAGGGGAACATATGTGAGATGTTCTAGTTTCAAGTTTCAGATGATCAATATGTTTATGTCAAAAGGGGAGAAATTTTTCATCCATGTGAATAAAAATGTGAGTATATTTAGAACATAAAAGTGTATTTGAATGCATGCATGATGTTATGGAAAGCTTAGTTGTTATTTAGTCCACTTTGTCATTAATGGCAAAGGGGGAGAATGAGAAAAAGAGGTTACCATCAATGACAAAGGGGGATATTATTGAAAAAAGTGTGTCATTAATGATAAATGTAATAAAAATTTGGTTATTTCATTGATGAAGATATCAATAAGTGAGAAGAAGGCTTTGAGAAGTCTAGTTCTGGCATAAGAGACCTAGTGTGAAGGCACACACTTGGTAGTTTTTTGATGTAAGAAGCATGTGACCTATGTGAACATGGATTGAAGATTTAAATCATTGAATGAATTCATATGAAATATTTATGATTATTTTATATCATTTAAAAAAGGTTCCAAGTGCATTTAATATTTAAGTTTGATTGATGGTTCTAGACCCAATGTGCATAGAGACCTAATGAGGTCTAAATGAAGGGTCAAATTGAGTTTCCAAGGTAGTGAATCTCATGTGAGAATATATTGAGGTATAATAGGGTGATTAAAAGTTTTCTACCAATTTTTAGGTACTGAGGAGGAATAAAAAGTAAGAAACAACATTGGAAGGTTTTCTATGCATGTAAAGTGAAGATTTTCCAGCCTAAGAAGGAAGTTGAGATGCTCACTGGAATGTATAGAGTTTGCATGGTGACATTATGATTCTTTAATATTCAGGTAAGGTTCCTAATAATATTCCTAAAGTATTTTTAAATTATCCAAGCCCTCAAATGAATAAATGTTAAGAAGGTAAGGAGGTTTTCGTGCTTGAAAACTATCAAAGTGAAGCGATTGGAAAGATGTGAAAGGCTAGTTCCTAGAATGGATTGGTAAGTAAATTATAATTATTGGATTTTGTATATTACTCCTCCAAGAACCTCCAAGTGGTAATAGTGTGTTATTTAAATGAGTAGAAGGTATAGAAAAGAGCTTGTTTATGAAGATTTTATTACTATAAGTAGGGTTGAATGAGTCAACACATATAATTTGATGAAGGTTAAAGGCCAAGACTTTTTCCTAAGACCCATGGAGTTATTTTTGAATTTTTTTCACTGTGTCAATAATTTTGGTCAATCAAAATGTCCTATTGCTAGACTACAAATAGTGAAAATAGTGATAAATAACTAGGCAAAGCAAAAAAGTGATTAGGGAAGAGTTCCAGGTGATTAGGGATGGATAAAATTATTTGAGGTATTTTTTCAAGACATATTAATAATTTTACCTTTGCTATTAAGTCTTTTTTATCTCATACACAATCAATAAAGTGCTCTCAAGTTGATTAGTTTGTATAAGTCAAGACAGTGAAGGTGTATGTTTCCTAGATTAATCTATGTGTTTCTTATGTTCCATTAGACCTCCAAATATTTGTTATTGGAGTTTATATTAGGGTGTATAAGGATATAATTAATTAATTTGACTTTAAAAAAAGTTTTTTCATAGGTGTTAGGAGTCATTTTCACCATGACTATGTTTTGAAGTTAAGATGGCTGCTACAAGCAGGGAAGTGAAGTGTTAGAGTTCTCATGACAAGTGGTGATACATATGAATTTTTTTTTGTCATTTAATAACTAAATTAACTATAAAATATTTTTTGTATATTTAAATACAAGTTAATTTATTGAACTATGTAAGACAAAAAGGATTGTCTAGTTGTGTTGAGACTGTGAGATAGAGACATGAGAGATTGGTCTATGACACCAATGAATAATGCTAAAACAAGATAAATAACTATTTTAGGTTGAAATATAAGACTAATATAATATATTAATGTGGATTTTGAATATTTAAATAATAATTTTTTGTAAAAAATATTAACTTCTATATGACTATGTTAATAGGCCTGTTAGTAGTTTTGAGTGGTCATTTTAAAGGAGTGAGTTTGAAGTTATTTGACCTGAATTGAAGAAAAAAATGAGTTTTAAAATGGTGTATAATTATATAAGTTTAATATTATTATTTTTTAATTCCTTAAATGAACATATACATGTGTTTATGATCAAATTCTCTTGACTATACTTTTACTGTGTTTGACCTGTCTAAGTGGTCCTGTTGTAGAGGTGGTTTTGAATGCTTAGAGCCTGAGTGAAGGTGTCGAATGGACATAGTGAGTTTATAAAATTAATTTATTATATATTAATGTGTTTTTTAAAGTTTTTTTTTAATAAAATTTATAGTACTCTTCTATTTTTTAAGACAAACTTTTATGTGTTTTTAGGCCTAATGGTGAGTAGGCTAAAATGGCTTAGTTCAATGTGTGAAATGAAGTTCTAGGTGGCATAAACCAATATGGGAGTGAGTAAGGGTATAATTTAGTCATTTTTTTTTTTAATCCATTATTTAAGGTAAAATGTGTTAAATTAAGTTTGAAGTGTAGCATGTGGGTGTGAAAGCCTAATTCCTTTAGGTCTCCATTAGGCCTAATAGTGAAATTGGTCTCTATGGACTATGAATTACCTATGGAAAGGCTATTTAATAAATTTAAATTTTATTAGGACCTATTTAATTTTTAAAACAATTTTTTTAAATATATTTTTTTACCAAGATGGGTTAGATGAATAATGTGATATAAAGGCAAGGCTTAATTGGCCTATTTGGACTAGTTGTGTATGTGTGGACTAAAATAAAGGAAAGAGATAAATAAAGGAGAATAATTAGGTAATTTAGGACCATCCAATGGTGAATAATATCATTCATATATATCTTATCAATTTTATTTATGTGGATACATAGGTTAATGGACCTAGTAATCCTAGAAGAGGCATATTGAGCGAGTGAGCCCTAGAGGTTGTTTGAGTGAGAGAGAAGGAGAAAGATTGAAAATAAAAGAGGTCATAATCATATGAAGAGTAATAAATAATTATTAAAATTTATTATATATTCAAGGTATATGAGATGGTTTTTTTCCTATGGGGTTGGATCCTCCTTGTAAGTCAGAGCTTGTAAAAGACTAATTGAGTGGGTGCTTAACTAGGTAGGGGTTAGTGCTCCTTATAACGTGGGTGCTTAAATAAATGTTAAATATTTTAATTATATGATATTATTCCATGTGCATGGTTTAGTTTTTTTAAACCTTGAATAGGTTTCCCAAATAATATCTTTTATTATCTATTGATATGTTTATATGGTCCTTTCTCTATGCACTATACGATCTTATGTAAATGTATGCTTCATGGAATGGTAAATGGAATTGAATATACATTTTTTAATATTGATTCACACCCCCACCCTTATTATTATATACTTCCAATAGGTATGTATGTAATTGGAATAGGATGAAGGCATGATGTTTAATCTCTTTACTCACTCCCTTTGAGCCAAAGCTCTCATTTAGTTATAGAATCTACCTCTAGATTCACTTTATAGCTTCCAATTAATTTTGGACGAATTCTTATAATACTTAAATATATCCAAACCATTTAAAATTGGCATCTAATTACTTACCTCCATGGTGTAGGCCAAGGGTGAGTCCAATTTTGACTTTCTACATAGATGGTTTTCAACCATCCACATATGGAGGACAAAGTTCTTTGATGATCAACTTTCTAATATGTTCACAAGAGCATTAAAGTAGGAGGTTCACTTGTAGGTATTTAATAATGAACCCATCTCTTATGATGAATTTTTTAATGAGTTTTTGAAGATTTAAGTCTTCAAGGTATGTGTGGGTATTCACCCTGTGCCAACCTAAAATTTATCCTCTTTGCACAATCACAACCACAATGTAACCAATGATGGTATCATTGATTATCCTCCCAAGAAGAAGGGAAATAAGGATAGCCATGAGGTAAATGCTCTGAGTAAAAATCCAACTAAAAATAAGGCCCTAAAATGAGCACCACAAAACCATGGATGGTGTTCTTTTATGATGCCACCAAGTTTTCCAACTTTCATCAGATGAAGGGCCATAAGGATGAAAATTATGCCACCCAAAAGTCTAGTGTGCAATCCTTTCCTCCTGCTCAGAGTTCTCCACTTGTGTAACCCAACTAAAAATTGAATCTATTTAAAGATCATCTACCTGACCAAGATAAGGAAAAGAAGAAGAAGAAATCCAAAGATAAGTCCCATCATTACCCCTCTTATTCTTCTACCTCTTCTGACTCCTCTTCCTAAGCTAACCCAAAAATTAAGGTCAAACATAAGAGTAACAAGGTTATTGTTGCTATCAACATAGCCTCTACTAGGTATGACTTCTTTGTCAACATGTGCGTAGGTTTGGTCACTGACCCTATGAGAAATAATAGTGGCTCAGGGCATCCTACCCATCCCATGAGGGTAGGTAAACCCAAAGTTAGATTTGAATTTTTACATAACATCCCTCCCTAGTCCAGATATCATCTGTACTCCATCATAGAGGAGTTATAAGGCCTCTCACTTGGGATCTACATTTAGGACTTTCTTTGTTTTTACCTTGAGCAAAGGGGTCTCATAGTTGATGAACTTGGACTCTCTCATGAGGGTTCATTGTGAGATAATGTTAATTTTTTGTTTAACTCTAACATTTTCAATCACCCTCATCTTCCCACATTATCTTTCAACCCCACCTCATTGCTAAACACTTTAGCTATTATAAAGAGGGCTAGGTTCATGCTCTACATTGAGACCTCCATTGATGATTTCCATGTTAATATATGCATCACTAATGAAGGAGATGCATTAAACATTATGCCCTTATGTGTTTTCAATGATCTTGGGATTAATTTTAATAAGATATTTAATTATCACCACAACTATGTTGGTTTCAACTACAAAAAAGTTGCACCATTGGAAAACATGAAGATTCAAGTCAAGTTCAGTCCCAATATAGTTAAGATCAAGTTTTGTGTGGTATAATTATATCTTTCATACAACATGATCCCAAGATATCCTTAAACTAATGCCATGTAAGCCATCATGTTAATAATGTTTCACATGGTCTAGTTCATGCACAAAGGTAAGGTACATACCAAGGAGGCTAACCTAGATCCCTAGGCATTACATTAAAAAAATATAAATCCCTCATAATATGGAAGGTGATAATATATTTCATCTAATAACTAATTCTCTTTATCCTAAATTATGATATTGAGTTAGGACTCTCTCCAAGAACCTTGGAAGAATCCCTCAATCAAGACAAATGTCAAGATTTTATCATGCATTAGTTTGAGCCATTCCAACCCCCTTTGGGCACTCACATGTTCATTAAGAATAAAAATTTAAATGATATCAATGATTGTGTCACCAATTCCTATGATACCATTCATAATATTTAATCCATTACTCCCAACCCTATTATGGAGCATGTTCCCCTCTAAATAACACCCCTAATCCCTAATTTTCTCAAATAAACAACATTAATGTTCATAAGCCATTATCCTTAGCAGAGCTCCAAAATCATCTACCAATGCCTCTATCACAAGAGCTAGATCTCACTCACCCTATGAAATCATGGTATGATCCACATAAATTTTGTTGGTTTCATGCAAGTTGGGGCCACTCTCATGATACTTGTAGTCAATTAAATAATTTAGCTATATATTTCTTCCTTAGTCCAAAATTTGATCACAATTCACTCATTATTAAATGCCAACAAGCCTATCATATATCCTTTAAAGCTCACAAAACAAAAAACAAAAATCAAGCTTTGAACTAGGCAATGCTCATCTTACCAACTATAAGTATCCTCTTCCTAATCATCAATACAATAATGGCAATCCTACTCCTTCCACCAATAATTCTTAAAATCTTATAGACCAAACTCCCAAAGAGAATGTGGTAAATATGATTAATATATGAAGGGTAGTTGATTTCATTGATTCTCATCCTATACACATACATCAAACATCCAAAAAAAATCTTGTTATCCAAGATTCTTCCCCATCTCACTTAAAAAAATTGGGGCAAGAGGACCTTAGTTATTTCCAAGAACCAATTTTAACACCTCTCACATTATTTTTAAAATTCCCACAACATCTAAACCCATCAATAACAATGCTCCAACTCCCAATAACACTTATTCAAATCATTCACAAGACATACCTAAATTAACTACCCCATCATATAAATAAAATCAATAACTTATTCTCAAACTAAACTGACCACATCTTAACAACACAAGTTATAATTCACTTATACTTCTTCCTAGGAGCTTCTCCAACATTACATACCTCTATCTAGTAGTCCCTTCATGATTTTTGATGAAATTGGACCCTATCATAGAACTTACCAATCTCCCATCTCAAATACCCTTTCTTTAACTCATTCAAACTTATTCAAATCATCACAACCACTTAATGCAACTATTATTCAAAATGAACATCCACCATCCTCCCCTAGTAGGACATGAAGCTATCTTATATGGGTTAGAAGATAATATCTTACAATAATGTGAAGAGATGTTTATACACATCAACAAAATAATTTGACACTTATCTTTCCCTCAAATTTATTATTTCTTCTATGATCCTAGATGAGATTTTTCTTTGTACTGATGATCCTCACTATTTATTAGTGTCTAAATCAATGATATCCAATTCAAACATGATTTTATTAATGAATTTTTAGGTACTTGTGTTGCCTCCCTTGACTTCATCAAAATTCTTAGATATTCTAAGTGTAATATTAAGTCCACATGTAATACATGCCAAGGTTATGATCAAAGGAAAATTCCTCCTTTGGGTGACATGTGGTTCCCCATTAGCATCCCTCCTATTATTATCTAATTGAAGGTTATGACTTTTAATTTATCCCTTTCCCAAAACATCTTACGTAGTAGGCCTTAAACTCATTGCATGAGGATTGTTACCTCTTCTACCTACCAGTGTGTCAATTTTACCCACTATGGTGCTATATATAGGATTTAAGGAGACACTATCCCTTGAAATTTTTTACAATTCCAAGAATGTGGCATATTCAAAATTCCAACCCTTGAACCCTTTCCAAGTGTTCCATTTTAAGAATCTCAACATTTCTATTTTCTTGTCAACTCTACTCAAAGTTATCATAGCCACCCTAACTCATCGAGCCCATACCACATAACCTCTTAGACTTTGATGACAATGAGCCAGACAAGATCAACCTCAATATCAGAACTTTGGATATCTCTCCTCATATCATTTCCTAGCTTCTACCATCCTTAAAGTTGCATTCCCCCTAGCCACCTATCGATGATATACCCATAGTCTTAACCAAAACTTGGCATTATATTCATCATGATACTTATGATGAAAATATCATGCATAAATATACCATAAACCTTAATACACCTAATTATGATGATGGTTATACTTTAGATGATCCATTTTTAGGAGGTCTTGTCTAGGCTAGAGATGTTGAGATCCTTTGTTCTTATTATTTGTTGTTTCAGTCTTTCCATTCCTCTTATCATATTTCATCTTATATAGTTCCTAATTCTAGTATTATTTATCTTTTTCATATGGTAGATATGGAGTGCCCACATAGTATACCTCTAATCTCTATATATCCCCATAGAATCATGATTATGGATCATGTTATGACATGCCCCTATCACTTTACTAGATACCAAGATCCATATAGCCTACTTCCCTTAGAGATGTTTGATACCTCCCTTAAGCCCTTTGTGCATCCTACTTATCCCTTAGTTGAGCCTAGTTTGTATCCTACTCCCACTATACCTTTAGCTAAGCCTCAACATGTATCTAATTATGCTTCTCCTTTAGATAATCCTAGCCTAGTCTTTCCACTAGCCCCACCTCCCCTCGGTGATGGCCTTCTTACTTTACTATAGCTTTATCCCCTACCTACCCAATGGGTTAATCAACATTACTATGATATTCATATAGTTTTCAGTCATTACACTAGAGACTACTTGTTATCCCAGCCTTTCGTAGCTTATACTTCTACTCCTCCCATTAGTAGACCCACAAAGTCTATTAATAAGTGTATATGTTGCTTCCACAACATAGATAAGCACTCCTTCCATTGTCAAAACCTTCAAAAATATATTGACACATTGAATCCTACCCTTCTTCAACCTAAAGACAAGGATATAACTCCTCCAAAGTTGTTACCTTATTATATTCTAAAATATGGAGAGGTATATTATCTTTAGCACTAGTGCAATACCCATCACATTGATTATTTTTGAATCTTATAGTATCATCTTCATGATCACCTTATGACCATTCATTTTCCCATCATTTCCCCTCCTATAGGTCATCCACATAATAAGGCTCCTTATTCTTCACCTATGGTTCTTCCTTCACCTATGGCTCCTATACTACTTACATCTTCTCTCCCACCCATGGTCCCTTCTCCACTAGTGGTTCCACCTCCTTGTCCTATAATTACCATTCCCATTTTATCATTTATTCCCCTTCTTAAATATTTTATGCATAAGGGACCTCATGAGAATGAGGTCCCTCCTTCAGCTATACCTATATTCTATATAGAGGATACTTGATGAGAGGTCTTTTCATAGATTTCCTTGAGGATTGATGAGACTCTTTCTATAATTAGGGTCCAACTTCATAGAAACATATTAGATGTTATGGATAATATTTGTGGATAGATTTAATAGTATTTATGAACATAGCATGGTGTTTTATAACTCTTCATTATAATTTTGGATTGTACTTGTGATCCACTTTTATTTATATCTTATCTCATTTAACTATGTGTCAAATTTTGCTTCACTTATCTATCTTACATGGATCTTTATATTATGCATTATGTGTTGTATATGGTTTCATTTCTTTCATCATCTCTTATGGATTATTTTCATGCTTTCTATGATTGTTGATTATATATATGAGTTCATTTATTTTAATGGGTGTCTTTGTCTTCTCTAATGTTTGTTTTCTACCTTATCTCATCCAACATATATAATTATTATTGACTTGGTTATACAAATCTTGCTCCCCTTATTAATCCCTCTTTACCATGTGATTAATTATAAAACAAGTCATCTCATTTTATTCCTTTTTTACCAATCCAAATTGGATCTCCTTTATTCCCTTATTTTCCTTTCATTGAAACTTGAGATAAAATATTGGTTTATAGGCAAGCCTAAGAGTTTAGTCAGTCATATCTTTGGATACTTAGCTTCTTTTATCTAAAGTATAAAGTTCATTTGTGTGCATCATTTTTATCCCTCATGTTGGTTATTATAAATATGTATGGAAGATAAATATTTCAATCCATAAAAATTTAAAATCCAAATCATTGAAACAAGTCAATGATCAAAAGGCAACATACAAATCTCAAAATTAAAATCATACTAAAAGACTTGATTTAAATCACACCTCCTTTAATAATCAAATCTCAAACTAGATAGTTGTCCTCATGATAGATTCAAGGTCTATTGGGGTAATGTAGACTAGTCAAATTCGATAAGGATAATAAAGAAATAATTTATTTTTACCTACTTTCTCACATAAGTACCCAATATTCACATTTAACCGAGTGCTATGTAAGAGGTCCGAAGGAATGGAGAACATCTTGTAGGGAGGTAGGTAAAAAAAAAATTATTGTTCATACAATCAACATGAGTTTATATTAGTGTCATAGTTCTTTGCCTATACATCTTTGTCCTTATTGTGAATGGGTATCCTTTATATTTGGACAGTCACTAGCCACTTAGTGTCTTTCCTATGTAATTAGTGTGCTTGTTGTTTCCTAAGGTCTTATCATGTATGCCTATGTTATGTTTTTTACATTCCCTCTTTCATTTCCAAGAATTTTAATATTCGCCCTTAAGGATATTGTTTGTTGACTGATCATTACCCTATAAATTCTATTTGTGAGTTACACTATAAGACCATGTGTAGGATCAGGCCTTCCTTAGAAATTACCACATTACAAACATACTTATAAATTCGTTACCATAATTTTTTCCACCTCATTGGTATTCCATTTGTGATTTTTAGTATAAGACCATGGATAGGACCAGACATTCCTCATAAAATATTCTAATACCCAAGTCACAAGGAAATTACATGTGTCAAACTTTAGATAAGTAGTATTTGATTATGAGTTACATGTCATTGACATGTTAACCATATTGATATAGTATGTTTTATGTTTAATCCATTAATCTTTCACCTTTATCTTCTTATTTTTTGATTGCATGTATGCTTACAACCATTTTCTTAAATTTTTCATACTTCCTAACTTGAATTAGTTTCATTAATTTAAGTTCATTTTTCCAATTTTATTTATCTTCTATACTTCCCAACATGATTTAGTATACTTGATTGATTTAATTCTTTTATTTTTATACCATTTGGTTTTCATGTGCCTTCTATTTTTGCATTATTTTTGTACTTCCCAATGTGATATAGTGTGATTTTACTTATTTTAACTTGGTGCAAATATTTTTCATGGTTTAAAAACATTTTTTATCCTTTTTACCATCTTTGGTTTATCATATTTAGTCATATTTTATTATTACACATTTTCCATCTTATATAGTGTGTAATGCATGTGTTTTTTATTACTTTTACTTTTACAAATCCTTTTTGCCTTTTTATTTTTAACCATGAATGTGTATTACATAATTCTAGAAAATAAAACACTCAACATATATTTCCCATAGCATATACAACAAAAGCTATAAACATATCATAGAAATAAAAATATCCATGCATCAACATCCACAACCTAATATAACTCATGAGATCAAATTCAATTTTATATATATACAACAAAAGCTATAAACATATGCTAGAAATAAAAATATCCATGCATCAACATCCACAACCAAGTATAACTGATGAGATCAAATGCAATTGTAAATATATTTCACAATTTTTAAATAAAATAAATGTCTACCTTACAATTCACAGACTATTTATCTTCTAGTTTTTTTTATAAAGTAAAATGTAATATCTACTTGAGCCTATTGAAAACCTTGACTAAAATGGAAATGAGGTTTTGCTTAAAAGAATGGTGGCAGTGTTGCTCTTGGGATGAATTAAGGAAATGAAGAGAATAGACCTTCCCCAACAACCCTTTTCTTTTTTTCTGGTTCCCTTTTGCTACGTCATATCTTTCTCTACTACAAAAAAAAGCAAAGAAAATCTCCTCCTCTCTCTAAAGTGCTTCCCACCAAAATATTTTTGTTCCTTTTTTTTCAAATAGGCATCAACCTAGTGTTTTTATAGGATTTCTCCATGCAAGTCAAATCTCAATCAAAGCTTATAATTTATACTTCAAGAGGTAGTCAATAATTTTAACTAGGCACTAATCTAGTTAAGTGGCAATCTTAAGTGGCAATTTCCTTCTAAACTCAGCACTAAACTAGCTGATGTGGTAATTATTTTCCTCTATCTCCAGTTTAAACTAGCAATTCCTCTTTTACGCCACCGATTCCACCCATTGCATTGATATTCCTTATGCTTTCTTTTTTTTTGTGATTTTTACTTTTTCATATATATCTTTCTATAAAAAAACCATGATTTATATATTTTTATATATTTTTCTTTCACTGATTATCATTTATATTAATTAATACATTGATATCTATGATTTTTGTTAAATAAATATTTCATTTAATATTTTATATATATATATATATATATATATATTAATATTAAATTTTTATGAATATTCATCTCATAGATTTTCCTTATGCATATTTATTCATGGAAAAAATAATAATTAACTTTCATTAAGTTGTACCTAGATTTGTGATTCCCATCGATCCACCTGATAAACTTTGAAAACAACACAAAAGCTAAATTATTTGTCACATCAACTTATTAGTATCACTTCCTTTGCCATATTGATCCCATTATGCCTTGCACTAATCAATTTCTCTATTGCGTAGCTAGTACCAGTGCCTCTTTAGTACCTTGTATGGCTCAATTATTATTCTGCCAGACTCAGACTTGTAAGGCATTCTAGTTTAAAATATGTTTATTATCAGGTACATACTTCTTAAGAAGTGACACATGGAAGACATCATGAATGCAACTCAGCTATAGGGGAAAGGCCAATAGATAGGCTATTAGGTTTATTCTCTCTAGGATCTCAAAGGGTCTTATAAAGTGAGGAGCTAACTTCACCTTCTTCCCAAAATTTATGGAACTTTTGTGTCTTATGACCCTCAAAAATACTTTGTCACCAACCAATAATTCTCTCTAAACTCTCTTCCTATCTGCATAGCTCTTTTGTTTATTTGATGCTTTGTTTAACCTCTACCTTATAAATTTCACCTATTCCTCCATGTCTTTCAACACATCAGGACTAATTAATATTCTATCCTCAAGGTTATCCCAACTAAGGGGTGTTCCATAACTTCTCCCATAAAGAGCTTCAAATGGAACCATACCTAAAGATGTTTGAAATGAATTATTATAGGAAAAATCTATTAATAGAAGATAAGTTTCCCATTTGGTCTAATGATCCATACAATACATCCTTAGGAGGTCTTCTATAACCTGATTCACCCTTTTTGTTTATCCATTTGTCTAAGGATGAAATGTAGAACTAAATTTCAATTATGTACCTAAAGTTGACTGTAGGGTCATCCAAAACCTTGAAGTAAATCTAGAATCTCTATCTGATATGATCTTTTCTAGAACTCCATGCAGTCTAACTACTTCCTTCATAAAATGGTTGGCCAAGGTTGGTGCATCATCAGTCAAGTTTTTGGGTATGAGATGTGTCACCTTAGTAAGCTTGTCGATTACCACCATAATAGCATCATCCCTAAAAAGTGTCATAGTTAGTCCTTGTATGAAATCTATACTCACAACTTGACATTTATATTATGGAATGTTGTGTGGGTATAAAAGTCCTATAGGATGATGATGTTTTACTTTAACACTTTTACATTCCAAGCATTGTGATACATACAATACTATATCTCTTTGCATCCCTTGCCAAAAGTATAGCTTCTTAAGATCATCATACAACTAATTTAGCCCTGGATGGCCTAAGTAGGGTGCATCATGAGATTCAATTAAAATTGTCTTTCTTAAGTCGTCTACATCTAGAACATAGATCTTATTCTTATATCAAAGCAAACCCTCACCATCCAAGGTATATCCTTCAATTCTTGCACCTGAATTTCCCTCTTTCATTACCCTTACTTGATTATACCAAGGATCCTTCTTTTGCCCTTCTAGTATTTTCTCTTTCAAATTATATCTAAGAGTTGTTATATTTATTAGGTTCCTTATTCTACTCAAAACATTAGTAACCCTATTTTCATTTCCCTTAATATACTCAATTTCAAAATCATACTCACTTAAGAACTCTAACCACCTTCTTTGCCTATAATTTATATTGGGTTGGGTGAATATGTACTTTAGCCCTTGATGGTCAATTTTTAGTTCAAAAGGCTTTCTAATAAGGAAATGCCTCCACTTTTTTAAGGCATGAATAATTCATACCAATTCTAAGTCATGAGGGGGCATAATTTACTTCATGGATATTCAATTTCCTAGACTCATATGTTATTACACCATCATTCTAAATGAGTACTCCACCCAATCCTTTGATTGATGCATCTATTACAACCACAAATGGTTAATTCAGATTAGGTACCTTCAAGATTGTTGTCATCATAAACTTTTCTTTTAAAATCTAGAAAGCTTTATCACACTGCTCCATCCATATAAAATTATTTCCTTTTCTTTATAATGATGTAATTGAGTTGGTGATCCTATAAAAGCCTTCAATAAATATCCTATAATAACCTACTAACCCCATGAAACTCCTTACTTCTAATACATTCTAGTGAATTGGCCATTCTATTATTGATTTTATCTTGTCTAGATCTACTTCAATTCCTTCTTTGGATATAATGTGGCCTATATAGTGGATTTCCTTCTTAAAGAATGCATTTAGACAACTTACCATATATTTTAAGTTCTCTTAACTTTTGAAGAACCAACTAAAGATGTGATAAGTGTTCTTCCTCATTTTTGGAGTAAATTAGAATGTCCTCTATGAACACTAAGATGAACTTATCTAGGTAATTATGGAACACACTATTCATTAAGTTCATAAATGTCGAATTACCATTTGTTACCCCAAATGGTACTATAGTAAACTCATAGTGTCTATATCTAGTCCTAAAAGTAGTTTTTGGAATATCCTTCTCCTTAATCCTTAGTTGATGATACCTTGATCGAAGATATATCCTCAATAAAACTATTGCTCCTTTCATCTTCTCAAAAAGGTCTTCTATTCAAGGTAGGGGATATCCATTTTTAATTGTTACCTTATTCAACATTCTATAGTTAATGCATAACCTTAGAGTTCCATCTTTCTTTTTAACAAAAAAGACTGGTGCTCCCCAAGGAGACACACTTGGCCTAATCAATCCTTTACTTAAGATTTCCTCTAGTTGCATTTTAAGTTCCATCAACTCCATAGCATTCATTTTATAGGGTGCTCTAGAGACTGGTTCAGCTCTAGGTAAAATGTCAATTGAGAAATCAAATTCTCTCTTAAGGGGCATTCCAAGTAATGTTTTAGAAAACACATCCTCAAATTCCCTTAGGAATTGATACCCTTCCAAATTTGGTTCATCTTTACTTTCATCCTTATCTTTGATTATCACCATGAATATTTGAGCTCCATTCATGCTTTCCTTATTTAGTTGCATAGCTAATATGGTTTCTACCTTTATGGGCTTCTGAACCCCTTGAATCTTGACCCATCTTCCCTCATCATTGAAACACCTAACCAACTTGTTGTACCAATCTATTTTATCTTAGTGCTTGGTGAGCCAAATCATTCCTATAATTACATCATAGGCTCCTAAGGGTTCTACAAATAGGTCTATACTTGTCTCAAAACTTGGAAATTGTATTTTAGCCTTAGAAAGATATTGAGACACTTCTTTGATTGCCTTATCCCCATACTAGACAGTCCATCATGCATTCATGTGATTCACTAAAAGAGACATTTTTCTTACTAATTTTGGAGAAATGAAACATTCTAATGAACTAGTATCTATGAGAATTGAAATGGGTATACCCAATAGTATACAAGTAGCTTCAACTGGTATATTCTAGTATCAATTTTGATTATTCCTTATTGTTACATTGATCCTTTGTTGTGGTCCTCTTTGAGGATGATTAGCCCTTATTTATCCCTGTAACCTTGGGCATCATAAGCAAAGTTATTTCCTCCATAATCAAAACATCTTCTTTGTGGTCCTCTTGGTACTGGTTCCTCGAGGCATCACCAAGAATCCATGGAGGGGTCATTGGGTGATTAAAATTCCTTTGATCATTCTTATTATTATCTCTTCCCCTATTATTGTACCTTTTATAAGTATCCCTCTAATTTTGATTTAGTGTGGATGCTCTACCTTTTGGATTGGTTCTTGGGTTCTTATCCACAATTTGCTCTCTTTTAAAATCTAGGTTCCTTTTGAAGGCTTTGTTCCTATCATTGTTAAAATTTTGTCTTGTCATAACTAGAGCTTACAACATTCATTCCTATTTAAGGGATATTTCTAACACTTCATTCATGTTATTAGGACCTTGTATATCTATATCTACTCTTATATTTGTATTTAGTCCTAGAATGAACTTCCTAGCTTGACCTCTTTCATCCCTTTGGTACATGGGAACATACTTCAATAATTTGGTGAACCTATGCCAATACTATTGGACTGACATATCTCCCTACTTTAGATTATGAAATTTAGTCATCTTTTCATCAAAGAATAACTAGGGTAAGCATCTTTTCCTGAAATGGTGGAAAACTAATCCCAGGTCACATTTTCCTTGGTTATTCTATTTAACTCCTTTGTGTTAATCCACCAGCTAGTTGCCTCTCCTATTATTTAGTAAGATCCCCATAACACCTTAGTTGCATCATTGTAGTTCCTCAAGTCAAAGTATTTTTCCATCTCATTTAGCCAATTCTTAGCTCCTTCACCTAAATATTTCCCATCAAACTTAGGGGAAAAATCTTCTTCAAGTCCTTACTTAGATCAAAAAATGGATTTTTCCACTCTAAGAGCAACAATCTCCACCTCATTTACTGGTTGTAGATCTTCCTCTTCAATATGATTATCAAGGTTAGGTTTCATTATGTTTTCTTTATTGTCTTTCCTTGATCTAAGATCATTAATTACTTGTTTAAGTGAGTCTATATTGGCTCATTGATCACTCAACAAATTGTTGAGGGTATTTATCCTTAGTTCTCTAATATTTGGGACCTATCATTCAACATTATCATTAATGGGTTCTGCATATCTCACATTTTTCCTTCAGTTCCTAGTTGATCATCTTGCCATTTTAGATTCCTGATAGAAATCACACAATCCCTTAAGTTTTCTTTCAAGATAATTATTTTCTTATACATTCTATTATTGATCACACAGAATTAACAAAAGTAAGTGTTAGGTTGTGGAGCTAAAAGCTTCAACCTTTGCAAATTGAGGAACAGATGGTTGTTGAGTTCTACAGGAACCGGCGTCAGCAGCAGGACTGACGTCGGCAGAGACCAGTGCAGAAGGCCACCGGCGACGGCAGGAAGTCAGCCGACGTCGGCAGAACCAGATAAGTAGGGACCGACGTCGATCGCCTGTGTGTTCCAGAACTGCCCATTTCACGGATAGTTAGTTAAGTAAACGAAGAGTTTGCATGTTGAGACCAGTTAGAGTCTTGTGCTGCGAGGACAATTGTCTAAATTAAGAGTCTAAGTTAGTGTTTGAGTTAGGGATCTATTTATAGACCCATTGGCATGTATTGTATAAGGCATGAGATAGAAAGGAAGAGTTCCTTCTAGTTGTAAGATCTGTGAGTTGCAGGTTGTTGCAAGCTCATTGGGGATCTACATGTAAGTTTGGTCTTTGAATTGCAGGTTACAGGTTCATGAGAGATCAGCTTGAAGTGCTATAGAGTGCTTGATGTACCGGCAGGGTTATTACTGACTGGTTGGTGAGGTGATCACCAATTCTGTGTGTGAGTTGGTTGTTGGGACCATTTTTGTGTAGGAGAGTGTGTGTGAGAAGAATTACTGAACACTTGAGGTGTGGCGAATCTCTGTAAGGTGAAAGAGTGTGGCGGCTCTTTGTTGTATTCTTTTCTGTTAGTGTTAATACAAGATAGTGTATTGTCTCTCATATTCTGTGCTATTGGTGAATTCTAGTTACTTGTGTTTCTGGTTATTTCCGCATATTCAATTGCTTATATTTGGTAATCATACTGTGCTCTTTCTGAGGAGCAAGATCCCAACTAGTGGCATCAGAGCATGTTTGTTGTTCTAGATTCCTGACAACTGGTATCAGAGCCTTGGTTGTAGGTTCTTAAGCTTGATACCAACAATTGGTATCAGAGCTTTTGGTTGGGATACTAACAGATTGGTGTAGATCTGGGTAGTGTGTTTTGATTACAGGTTACTCACAGGGTTTCTGTTTGAGTGGGAGTTGAGCAATGACAGAAAGCAGTCAACTACGAATGGAAAAGTTCAATGGCAAGAACTACCAATTATGGAGGATGCAGATTGAGGACTATCTGTATCAGAAAGATTTGTACTTACCGTTGGGTGGGGTTGCTAGCAAACCCTTGGATATGAAAGATGAAGAATGGGAGGTTCTTGATCGGAAGGCTCTGGGATCTGTTAGATTGAGTCTTGCATCATCTGTGATTTCCAGCTTATCATAGTGTAAGACAATGGTGGAGTTGATGGAATCTTTGGCAAATTTATATGAAAAACCCTCGGCTTCGAATAAGGTATTTCTTATGAAGCGTTTATTTAATTTGCAAATGTTGGAAGGTGGATCTGTTCATAGCCATCTTAGTGATTTCCATGGTTTAGTAAACCAGTTAAGTTCAGTCAATATTGTATTTGATGATGAAATAAGAGCTCTCTTAATCTTGTGTTTATTACCTGAAAGTTGGGAAGGTTTGGTAATGGCAGTTTTTAATACTGTGTCTCCTTCAAAAGTCCTAAAAGTGGATGATATTGTGAGTGTGATCTTGAACGAAGAGATACACAAGAAAAGCACAGGTGAATCATCTGGAGATGCTTTGAGTGTTGAGGGAAGAGGAAGGCCAAGAGAGAAGATAGAGCGTGGGAGATCAACGTCGAAGACGGGCAAGAGATCCAAGTCCAGGTATGGCAGAATAACCTGCTGGAAATGTGGAAAGCAAGGGCACTTAAAGAGAGACTGTAGATCGGGTACAGATCAGCATGAAGAACATGAAGAAGAAGCAGATGTTGTGGGTTACATTGCACAGGATGCTCTGGTATGTTCTTTGGATAAAGTAGAATCTTGGGTATTAGATTCTAGTGCCTCTTTTCATGCATCCCCACATAGGGAATTTTTTCATGAGTATGTCCAGGGAGATTTTGGAGAAATTTGTGTAGGGGATGGTAAGCCTTGTCAGATTGTTGGCAAAGGCAAAGTGAAGCTGAAACTGCAGACAGGTAACAAATGGGTGTTAAAGGAGGTCATGCATGTCCCAGTTCTGAAGCAGAATCTGATTTCTATTAGAAGTTTGGGTGAAGAGGGTTGCACAGTAACTCTCACAGTGGACTCTTAGAATATTACCAAGGGTACACTTGTTGTAGCTAGAGGTAAGAAAGTAGGTACGCTTTATCTATCTACTTGTTTTACTGATTCTCTTTCTGGGTTATCTACTTCAGTTGTAGATTCGAAGATGTGGCTTAATAGGCTTGGTCACATAGATAAGAAGGAGATGCTGGTTCTTGAGTCAAATGATATGCTTTCGGATTTGGAAGGCATGGATCGTGATTTCTGTATGCAGAAGAAGAAGGTGAGGTTTCTTGAGGAATCCGATGTTAGTGACAAGAACAGGAAAGCCTTGGTTTTCAAGGAGAAAGTGACGGACAGAGTTCAGCACAAGGTGCAGAGGAATTCTGAGCAGAGCAAGGGTGATTTGGATAAGGGTTTGATCCAAAAGGAGCTTGTGGGAAAAAGTGAGGTCTCATAAGAAAAACACAGAGACTGACGTCAGCAGGAAAACTGGCATCGGTGTCCAGACAGGGACCGATGTCGGCTATGTGCAGCCCGATGTCGGTGACTCGGGGCAGACAGAGACCGGCGTCGACCAGGGGAAACCGACGTCGGCAGGGAGGCAGTCGCAGGGAACCAACATCGTTCGGCTATAGACTGAGATGTGACCGGCATCGGTCACTGAGATGAATTTTGGGTGGACAGCAAGCTGTCATGGAGTCTCAAGCGCCCATATGGAGGACTGAAGGTGTAAGTAAGTTCTTAAATTCATCATTTCCCTTCTTTACACTACTTGTTGCTCACTTATGGCATAGGACCAGGAAGTTATTGAAGAAGCAGAACAGGTAGATCCAGGAAACAGTGGGAACTAGGCATGAATGAGGATGTGATTCCTTGGAGGAGAACCAAACAGGTGTTTTGGGTAGTGTGGCCAGCTGGAAGTAAGCACTGAGAGATGAATGGATGTTAAGGATGAAGAAGAGCGGAAATGGATACGTGAGATGGAAGATCAGGGTATTTGATCTTGTATTAGCTGCAGGGCAATGGAGGTTTGTTCATTGTGTTTCTCTTTACCAGGTTGGATAGTATTAGCTACACTATCCTATTTTCTGTATGATGTGCTTGTTGCAGGGTTACATATACAGGTATTGTTGAACTAAAGGTAAAGCTAGTTCAGGGGTTAGTCATGGAGAATCTGGGAGCAGCAAGATTCTTTGGCATGAGTGTGTTCTAGAGACATGGTAGGTCATGTGTTGACTTTGTTTCAGGATGATTGTGTGAAACCGGTTAGCACGCCGATGGTTAGACAGTTCATAGAACAGGTGTCTTGATTCACATAATGAGGTTCAGTGCATGGTATGTACTAAACCTGAGTTTTCCCAAGTAGTGGGAGTTGTCACAAGTTAGGAGCCAATCCAAGAGAGAACCATTGGAGGTCAGTTCAGTGGATTCTTACAGGGACTAGTAGCAGGTGCACATGCTATGCAAGTTCAGGTTTATTTCTACATGGTTGTAGATGTGGATGTGGCAGGTAATTTGGATGACAGGTTTTGCACCATGGATTTTGTGGTGGTTGGTCTTCAAGGATGATTTTGAAGATGGATACATAGCCAAGGTAACAAACTAGATGGTGTACAGGTACATGTACAGGTTGCAGCTGTTTATCTCCAAGTGGGAGATTGTTAGGTTATGGAGCTAAAAGCTTCAACCTTTGCAAATTGAGGAACAGATGGTTGTTGAGTTCTACAGGAACCGGCGTCGGTAGCAGGACTGACGTCGGCAGAGACCAGTGCAGAAGGCCACCGCGACGGCAGGAAGTCGGCCAACGTCGGCAGAACCAGACAAGCAGGGACCGACGTCGGTCGCCTGTGTGTTCCAAAACTGCCTGTTTCATGGACAGTTAGTTAAGTAAACGAAGAGTTTGCATGTTGAGACCAGTTAGAGTCTTGTGCTATGAGGACAATTGTCTAAATTAAGATTCTAAGTTAGTGTTTGAGTTAGGGATCTATTTATAGACCCATTGGCATGTATTGTATAAGGCATGAGATAGAAAGAAAGAGTTCCTTCTAGTTGTAAGATCTGTGAGTTGTAGGTTGTTGCAAGCTCATTGGGGATCTACATGTAAGTTTGGTCTTTGAATTGCAGGTTGCAGGTTCATGAGAGATCAGCTTGAAGTGCTATAGAGTGCTTGATGTACCGGCAGGGTTATTACTGACTGGTTGGTGAGGTGAACACCAATTCTGTGTGTGAGTTGGTTGTTGGGACCGTTTTTGTGTAGGAGAGTGTGTGTGAGAAGAATTACTGAACACTTGAGGTGTGGTGAATCTCTGTAAGGTGAAAGAGTGTGGCGGCTCTTTGTTGTATTCTTTTCTGTTAGTGTTAATACAAGATAGTGTATTGTCTCTCATATTCTGTGCTATTGGTGAATTCTAGTTACTTGTGTTTCTAGTTATTTCCGCATATTCAATTGCTTATATTTGGTAATCATACTGTGCTCTTTCTGAGGAGCAAGATCCCAACTAGTGGCATCAGAGCATGTTTGTTGTTCTAGATTCCTGACAGTAAGCATGTGATATTCTCATTCATCTCTTATTGCATAAGGTTAAATCATAGTTGGTCTTGTTTTAATCTAGCTCCTCTTTCAAAGGTTTTGAGTTTATTCAAGATTATAGCTATTATTTTTGATTCAAAAGTGTAAATGAGTTCTTTTAGAGTGGAGGTGAGTTCCATTATCCCTTTATTATGTGTTCCTCTTTCCTTTTCCTTTCATTTGAACAACCAATCTTTATCCAAATTAGTTTTCTCATGATTACCATCAATAATTTAATCCATTACTAAGTATAGGTTGTAGTAGGCTTAAGGCCTAAATTTCAAACTTAGGCTCTAATACCAATATGTGGGGGCCAAAAAATTAGATGCTCTGATACCAATATCTAAGGCACCAAGGCTAAGAAACTTATCCTAGAAACATAGAATTTTTTTTAGTGTTTTTCTATGAATATAACTCAAGTATCTTTTGCCAATCAGGCAAACATCTAACCAACCAAGTTAGGTAAACCTTTGAAAAATGGGTAAGCATCTAACCATATGGGTTAGGTAATATTTTGCTAACCAGACAAACATCCAACCATACAGGTTAGGTAATATTTTTCCAACTAGGAAAGCATCCAACCATATGAGTTAGGCATCTACATGTGTAGAATATGCTCCGACTAGAGACTTAACTCAATGAGATCTACTAAATTTTGAGTCTCTCACTAGTCACCACTCATCCCTATTGGATAAGCATCAAGATCACCATGATAGGATAATATAAAAATGGTCACATTCCATCTCAAAATTTGGCATAAATCCTCAAGAATAGCAATGATCGAATCAAGATCCTTTTGAGTATATCATAGATATTCTTATCTTTGTTGTGTTTGTCAAAACTAGGCTCTTATTAGAAATGGTCTTACCATTTATTAATTATTCTTATCTTGTTTAGTGTACAACCCAAAACCCATCCTATTCACCTATGTACTAGAAGCCTTCTTCGCTTCCCAGACTACCTACATACCTACTTCCAAACAAGATCAAGGTGTAATGTTTATGTAGTTCTATCCTCTAATCTAAGTTTCATGTGAACTGTTTATCTAGGTATGCAGCCCTATCTATAGCCCAGTTTCCCATACAATTATTTTTATGATTGCTACCCATCAGGAGCACAAAATCATCAGTTACAATTCTAGATGCTTGTTTAATTAACTAACCTTGAATCCTTAACAAGAAAAAGAAATAGAAATAACATTTGTAACTACATTCCCTTCCCACTTTTGATTACATCAACACCTTTTTTATTCTTATTTTTAGATAGTCTAATTCATATAATTATTATTTCCAGTGTTTCATTATCTAAGAGCCAAATAGATGTCAATTTCTTGATAGTGATCAGTTTAATGTTCTCAATCATGTTTTTATTGCTCCTTTACATTTGTACTAGGTTTCGAGTAAGAAATGTATTTTATCCATTCTATTTCATAGGTTCACAAGTCATATTTTTCTAAGGTAAAATGATTTTTTCCTTTATCTTTATTAATGTTTGCTAATTAAGAGGGATTATCCCACCCCTTGATCTTAAAGACATGGCATGTCCCTTATTTCTCCCTGATGGTTTATGGGGATAATTCCTAGATGTCATTGTTATAGCTATATTAGGCTATAGATGTAGTTGCTCAAGTGTGATGGCATTACCCATAAATGTGAGCCAAAGGCACCACTTACACCTAATGACCCTAACTTCTTGATCTATGTTTTGAGTTCTAGCAGGTAAACAATACTTGAAAAGAATTAATTTTATTTAAATTCAAAATCAAATCTAAGAGCTCATGATTATATAAAGAAAAATATAAATGGAACTAGAGATGGAAAAGTAAATAATATTTAAAATAGAATAACCAAAAGCATGTTTATCTATATAAATTGATCATAGATCATTTGTGATATTTATTCAACCATAAGTAATATAAAACCAACTTGGCTATATACGTCAATGTAATTATAACTCCATTATGATGAATTTTCATTTAGTGTACTTGGGATTTCTTATTTGCATTTATTTAGTTCATTAAGAGTTCTCAACTCCTATTAATCTTGTTATCAGATCAAGCTTCATTCTTTAAATAAATAGAAAAACATAGGTCAAAAACTACTCTTACAATGTATTTGTTTTGTTAAATAAATATTATATTACAATTTAAATAAAATTAAACATTTCTCTTAAAAATTAAACAAAATAAAATATTTACCTTGTAACTTAACTAAAATAAAAATATTTATTTCACAATTTTTAAATTAAATAAATGTCTACCTTACAATTCATAGATTATTTATCTTCTAGTTTTTTTTATATATATAAATTAAAATGTAATATCTACCTGAGCCTATTGAAAACCTTGATTGAAATGGAATGAGGCTTTTCTTAAAATAATGGTGGTAGCATTGCTCTTGGGCTGAATTAAGGAAACAAAGAGAACAGAACTTCTCCAACAATCCTTTTTCTTTTTCCTCCTTCCCTTTTGTTGTGTTGCTATCCTACTCTACTGCAACAAAAAAAAGCAAAGAAAATATCCTCCTCTCTCTAAAGCGCTACCCACCAAAAGAATTTATTTCCTTTTTTTTCAAATAGGCATCGACTTAGCCTTTTTATAGAATTTCTCCATGCAAGTCAAATCTCGATCAAATCTTCTAATTTATGCTTCAAGAGGCATTCAATAATTTTAACTAGGCACTAATCTAGGTAAGTGGTAGTCTTAAGTGGTAATTTCCTTCTAAACTCACTGTTGAGCTAGCTGATGTGGCAATTCTTTTCCTCTATCTCAAGTTTAAACTAGCAATTCATCTTTTGCACCATCGATTCCTCCTATTGCATTGATATTCCTCATGCTTTTTTTTAATTATTCAATGATTTCTACTTTTTCATTTTAATCTTTCCAAAAAAAACCATGATATATATATAATTTATTTTTTTCATTGATTATCATTTATATTAATTAATACATTGATATCTATGATTTTCGTTAAATAAATATTTCATTTAATATTTATATATATATTATAATATATTTTAATATTAAATTTTTATTTTATAACTATAGGTAATATATTATATAAAATATATATTATTTTTAATATATATATATATATACATAGATAATTTTATATATGTATTTTTAAAAAATAGGACATATATATTTATCTCATATATTTTCCTTATGTATATTTATTCATAGAAAACAAAATAATTAACTTTCATTAAGTCATATTTGGATTTGTGATTCCCATCGATCCACTTGATATACTTTGAAAACAACACAAAAGCTAAATTATTTGTCACATCAACTTATTTTGACAATAAAATATAAAATGACGTCCAGAATCAAAGTACGCATCACAAGTTTATGGTGTGGAAAGGGAGGTCATGACAATGCATCCTCCCCATCGTATCTATTATCTCCTCACCATTATGTCTCTCTAATCTCTCAAGCTAGGTCTCTTAGAGATTTGTTTACTTAGAAGAGTAAAAATAACAAATGAACTATTTTTCACCCTATTTATATTTACTATTCAAAGGTATTTACCTTTCAAATATTTACCACCAGATTCTATGTTTTGACCATATATTTATTTCTACTAGATCTTTTTTGTAACTGTAAAATATTATAAAATACTGACATTGTATAGAATATTTTCACCTATTACATGTGTTACAAAATTTTTGATTTTTTGCTCTTTTTTACTAATTTATATAGGTTTACTTAATTTTCCCTACATAAGACATCTTCACATTTCATGAACCTCATTTTTTATCTACAACACTTAGGTAAATAAAGGTATTTGTTTTTTAATTTTTTCCTTTCATTTATCTTATCTATAATTTATTTAAATTTAGTGTTTTGCTATGTTCTTTTCCCAAAGCACCATTCTATGTTACACCTACATGACATGTGATGAGCTTTGAGTGAGGAATATGTATACACATAATGTTTTCAAACCTTATCAATTATTGATGTTTTTTTTTGTTATAGGAACCCATCAAGTCTCAATCTCTTTGAGTGTATGCCATAAGGGGTGCACTAGGAAAGGGGTGGGTAGTTCATTGGTGCTTTATATGATTTTTGTCCCTTTATTAGAACTTAATATCTACACAACCATCTCCTAAAAACACTACCATAAGCTTTGTCTCTTCTTTTACACCCTCCTCTAGTAATTTTTTGCCTTCATTATCCCTTCTATAGCCTAAATCCCTTTCCAATGGTTTACAATACATTGTCAAGCACATCAACCTTGCACTATAATTGATAAAACATATTTAGGGCCTAGGTCCACCCCTTGCTAACCTAAACCAAGACTTAATTTGTTTTTATCAATAACAATATAGAGTCAATTAGGTTGACCCTGTCAACTAAACTTTTTGAAAGGTTTAGGGTTATATCCAACTATATGTACACATTTATTTCATCATTTATTTAGGAAGAGAAGAAGAAGAGATATATATTTTGTATCTACTTATCCACCATTCTAATTGAATATCATAACTTAGGGTTTCAATACTTTCTTTGGAGATATGAATCTTGTCTTATGGAGAATTCTTTTAGATGCATTAATAGGTTATGTATTATAGAGCTGACTTATCCTTGTCCTTACATACCATAACAACCTCTTGTAAATCACCTTGTCTAAGGGAGATATTAAGGCTTGATGGGTTCATATTTAAAGGTAAGTATTCCTAAATTTGTTCTTCCTTTATAAGAGTATATATATTTTAATTTGTGCTTCTCTCCCATGCATTAGGATTCATATACATTGACATGAGTATATATCATCTCGGTATGTTTACTTTTTATGTTTATTACCCCCACTTTCTGCCAAATGCTTTGGTGAGCACTAGATTAGAATTTTACTTTACTTATCATTATAAATTAATGAATATGAAAACATATGACCTATTTAGGGTTATTGCATAGTTTTATTGACTAAAGGCTTTGGAACCCTCCCTAGTAATTTTATTATGGTAAGATATCCCTTGGCTAGGTCTAGTAGACTCATCTTGGTCATGACCTTGAATATCTAATGTACTGAAAATTGGAAGTATAAGTAGGATTTATCTTCTCCAAGATAGGATTGATTTATAGATCAATTTCATTTCCCTTTGTATACATTTTCCATCCACATGCCTATAAAGATAATAGTAGGACCATTACTAGGTTTAAAATGCATTTATTCTGGTATATATGTTAACAATTCTATCTTTACAGACCTGGGGATGGAACTTATTCTATTCAAAGGCCTATAAAATTGGATATAATGCCACCATGTAAAGATTGAATTCCCTTGATATTGAAAATCACCCTTGATAATTACATTCACTACCTCTATTTTACATGTACATCATTAAAATTAAAAGATTAAAAAATTGGGTTTTGGTGTATAACAAGATTTATTCTTGTTATCTATAATGAACTTAAGTCTGTAATTTGCCTTATTATAATGTGTTAAACTTAGATAGAGTCTTCTATCATTAAAATCCATAGATAAATATCACCTGAGAATGCATTGTTTGATTATAAGTGTAGTAGATTTGGGATCCTCAATTAGAGTTATTGATTTTAGTTTTCTTATTTATCTTTGCATAGAAACTATAAGTGCATAAATTGATAAAATAATATATATCTATAGCCATACTCTATATACATGAGTGATAGATGTTTATTTATTGATGGAATTTTTGTACAGTCCTATGTGTTTAGAATTTGATTTGTAGAGAGTGAATTCTAGGTACATTTTGGTAGTTAATTGCGTCAGGGAACTTAGGCAAGTTGTTGATTTATATATTTGAAATTTTATAATATAGTCATGTATGTGTATATATGTGAATGAATTTTAAATGGTGTAATAAGTTTGTTCTAGGGTGATTGGTAGTCTCATAACATTTATATATAGGTTGTAACTATACCATGTTTGGTTATACAATCCCTGTATATGTATGTGATCTATAAGATAGACTATGCTTAAGTTTTTATAATAAATAATAAGTATATGTATGTATGTATGTATGTATGTCCATGCATGTGTGCATGCATATGTACATATGTACATACGTATGTATGTATATATGTATGTGTGTGTGTGTATGTATGTGTATTCACATATATGATTATGTGTAGTTATGAGATAAGATTGTATGTATGGATACCCAATTGATTTTGAGTTTAAATCATATTCATTAGTGAATACATGCACATAGATAGGTGAGTAACATAATTTTTAGATAATATTATATGATATTGGCATAGTTTGAAATTTGGATACCTTGTGTAATAGTGTTTTAGTTTTCAAATGAAATATAGTGATAGGAAATATTCAATGGTTGTACATACACTAAAACTACCTAAAGGTGTTAAAAATTGCTCTATAAGGGATCTTGTGAAGTAATGAAACCATATGGTAGAATATTTATTTAAATGTGTATATATGTATATAGATCTAGATAGTGCACCTATAATATTAAAAAATAAAACTATGTCATGCTAATTAATTATCACATAGTCAACAGAGGATGAATAGTTATGAGAATTAACTATTTCTAAATTGGTAAATAATACTTGTTTAGGAGATTCATGAGCTTCAAACATTCTATTTGATCCTTATTTCATTTTTTATAATGTTAAGTGATTTTAAGCAAATGAAAGGTGTTGGATTTGATTGTGTAGAGGAAAATATATTTTTATACTTCAAATACTTAATCATGGACATTTAAGCCATGCTTATATTTAGATAATTAAAAATGCAAGATGATAGTCATAAACTGCATTTCTTGAACATGTGTATAATAGATGTAAATTAGTGAATTAACATGATTTTATATCATTAAATATATTTTTTTATCTTGTGTTGTAAAATCAAGTAAAGATCTATCTTGAATTGCTAAATTGGTTGCATGATACAAATCTATAATTATTATATCTTGAATACTTGTTTATGAGATTATACAGTAGTATGTTTTCTTATGATAACAAATCATGGGTATATGAGGTGGATAACATGTAAATGCATATAGATATCATCTAATATCTTAAGATAGATTTAGATCCATTTTTAGAGTGTATATATGTGTGTGGAATTGAATTAGATCCATTAATGATTTGAATTCTTTAATAAAAATTTTAGCCAAAGTAATGTTATATCTCATAACATTATCATTCCATTATACTTATTGTTTACATGTGTATGCATGATGTCATATTAGATAAAGGATTTTTTAAATGGTCTATGTGACTATTACATGTGTTAGTGATTGTATTACAAATGAATTATAATTGAATTCCTGATATTTTCACTACTTTTATTTTCCCCTCCATGAAGGGAAGGGTCACTCCTAGTGGGTAGGTGTGTGGGAGATTCATGGTCTATGGTTGGAGGAAAATCATTCTGACAATACTCTTCCTTTATTTAGCTAATCAGTGATTCTATAAACATACTCATGGATATTTTATTAATTTTTGAGCTATTTTATGAGGCTAAAATATATTATTTTACCTCCTATCATGTGATATTATGACATTCATTGATAAATTGTAATATTTATACATTTGATTTTATTGATATTAAATACTAGTGGTTGTAAACTTATAATTGATTTTGAATGTTAGAAATAGTAGAGGTTGTATGTATATGATTAGTTATAAGAATTAATTTAGTCTATTATTTTAATATTCACTCTACATATGTGTTATGAAAGGAATTTTATCTTCTAAAATGTTAAATGTTATTTAAAAGCTAAATAGATCAAAGCTTAACCAATGGGTTAGTTGTATTTTCTATACATGTTGTTCTAGATGTATTTAGTTATAAAATAGTAAACCATTATATTAATTATTGAATATGATTAATATTAGAGTATACTAAAAAAATTGCATACCTTTTAGTGTAACCTATTGGGGTTATAACACATATGCACAAAATAGTATTAAAAACATTGTAAAAATAATCCTTATACCAAAATTTAATGTTATAATAACCTAAAAGTGGTTTATGAGTGATAAGAGTTCTAATTGAGACTAAATATCCCTATATTATTCTTATACCTATCATATATCCTATTGTCACACTTATCCAGCCTTCGTGCAGAGCATAGGCTCCCTAGCCAACTCAAACTCATTCCTAGACCCTCATTTTCCAATCATAGCCCTTCGTGATTAGTGTTATACTAAATAGACATTAATGACACATTAAAGACACTAGAGCCACATGGTGTTAGTGTCCCCAAAATGGCACCTATGTCCTTTATCCTAACTTTATTGAATGAATATATTTTTAAAAGTAAAAGCCTCCTAAGGTTGGCATCGACATCTTTTATTATATACATAAGCAATAAAACACTATAAATACATGAATTTTATCCCTATGTCTAATAGATGGAAATTAGAGGAAAAATACCTATTCAAATACAAAACAAGTTAATAAAAATTAAGGTTATCAATCCCTATTATGTCCTACTTCTACATATTACCATCTACAATAGCCATAATCTCATATTTTCTAAATTTCCAATATCAAACACACTCAAGGCACTCAATTCCATTAGCATACTATCATCACTTTCACTTGCACTATAGATTAGGTGTGGATAATTATAATAGTCTTGATCCCTCCTTAGAGTATTAGTATGTAGGCAACTCTCTTCACAGTGGGGTGTTGAGCATGTCCAGCCTATCCTACTAACAAACACACTTTTTATCTCATACCTTACTTTCAAGGAGGATTAGGGTTTACATAATAAATTATTCATTACATTCACAATACATAGTAATAAAATTCATACATGTAAGAATAAACCCCAAAAATCTAGACACAAGTGAACTCAAAAGTTTGGGGCGGTCCTACATAAAGGAATTATCACTAATATTAGGACACTAGAGCCACATGGTACTACTATCTAAATGTGGAACTACTATGCAAGATGGGTTTTGATATATGTATCTAATTAAATACACTTAGCCCTGTTCCATCTCAATTTATAGCACTCAGATCATCTATATTAGCTATTTTCTAGATAAGTCTTTATTTGCACTATTTGTTACTATTTTTAGAAAGTCAAAGATAGGCAATTTTTTAACAAATCAGTGGCTATTTAATGCATATTGTTTTCATAATTAATTTTACTAAATCCTTCAATTAAATATAAGATTTACATAATCTAAAACCCTAAAAGGTTAAAACATTTGGTGGACTTGACTTACTTCAAACATTGCTCAAACCCTAACCTTAGATGTTCATAGGGTTTATATCCTTATTTTTCCTATTTTCATTAGCTACATTAAATTTTTCATATTTAATATATTTTATTTTATCAACTGTATTCTAATTTGTTTACTATATGTCATCTAAAATCTCTCTCTCTCTCTCTCTCTCTCTCTCTCTCTCTCTCTCTCTCTCTCTCTCTCTCTCTCTCTCTCTCTCTCTCTCTCTCTCTCTCTCTCTCTCTCTCTCTCTCTCTCTCTCTCTCTTTTCTATTAATCCTATAGATAATATTTATATTCCTAATATTCAAGATTATAACCTAGATAAGGGACCTATTGTAACTCCTGTTGTTGATCCTTCACACCTTGATTATGTATATTTCAATGATAATGCATTTGAAGATGAATAATATAATTAAGATCAAGATGATACATAAATTAGAAATTAGGACACTCTCACTCCACTTAACAATGATAACATAATTGTCAATAAAGATGAGATCCTATAGAGATTCAAATATATAATTGAGGAACAACCACTTGATCATGCACAAATCTTACAATCCATATTGGAAATTAAGAACAAATCAAACAATGGTCAATCTTCAACTCCCTAAGCTAATAACATTCTTACACCTATAGTGGGGCCAGCTTAGCTAACACAACCAACTATTGTCATTAAAATTCCTTTAGTGATAGCTACACCTTTTATGGCTAGTTCCTCCACTCTAAATGTACAATCCCTTATGCACAAAGTTCATATTTTGTAGTCTAAGGTATTACATGTTGATAAGGGAGCCACTAGGCCATCATATGCCTTATATTATAATGTTCTCTTACATACACCTTTGGCACACCACATAATGACAAATCCCTTACCATATACATTTTTGGCACCTAAGTTTAGATTATATGATGGTAAGGGTGACCATAGCACCATCCTCAAGCTTTTCACTTAACATGTTCAAACTATGTGTCTAATGATTGGCTTTTCATAGAGTTGTTTCCATATAATTTAAATAATTATTCCCTATAGTGGTTTTATGACTTACCAAATCAATCTATCATAGCATTCAATCCTTTGCAAAACATTTTTTTATCACACTTCTCCATCAATATCAGTGACAGGATCTCATATGCCCAAGTTTCACAGTTGAAACAAAATTCAAATACACCTATTATAGAATACATATTATGATACAAGACCATATTACCTAAATTGAATATCCCCATCATATACAAAGAGCTTAAGGACATCTTCAAATAGAATCTTTTACCAATATTACATGAAACTATCTTGTTTAATAAGTTTCCAACATTCACAAATTTGTGCCATATAGTAAAATAAAGAGAGGTTAAACTTCTATCAATGGATAAACTCAAGTATACCAATGAGTCAAAATCAACTACTAAGAGTTCAAATAATCCTCCATACAAGGTAATATCCAAAGAGAAAAAAATTTATCAAAAGGCCATAGTTAATGTAGCTTTAGAGCCATCCCCTCATTTAGTTTTATTAGCTCCTCAACACTAAATCTTCACCAACCTTCCAGAGTCACCATCATGAGTTTTACATCATATCTTATAATGTAATCTCCTATCTCTCCCTTCCATTAAATAGGTTTATATAACACAACCTCTTCTAAAAATATATGATCTAACACATTCTATGAGTATCATAGGTCATTAGGCCATACAACAAACATATGCATAAGTTTAAAACATAAGATACAAGATTTGATTGAGGCTAACATTATTGATGTGGTCACACCCATAAAGGCACCAAAAGTATATAAAATATAAGATAAGGAATTAAATATATTCTCATATCCATTTCTAAATAATATAATGAATGAGGGAGGAAGCACTTTAGGTGTTCACTACACATATCAAGCACATCCACCACCAGCTTCATATCATATTATTAAATAAGAGGTACACCCATTGCATAACATCATTGGTATGTACCATACTATACTTCCATCTAGACCACTCATCACCTTATCAAACCATGAGATTATTTATGATGACATAGATTTACATGCACTCTTTATATGAGCATACATAAATCATCATCCTATCCAAAGTGTTATGGTTAATAATAGGTAAAGCATTAACATGTGCACTATGACACTCTTATATCATTTAGGGTATTTATAGTAGGATATATTCCTCATAGACATAGTTAGTAGTGGTTTTAGTGGTCATGTTCAAAGCTCCATTAGGGAGACTATGCTTCCATTATAGGTTAGACTAGCACATATAGCCACTTAGTTCTTAGTAATACCTAGTGTAGGCATGTTTGATATGTTATTAGGTAGGCCATGGATATATTAGTTAAAATTCATTCCAACTACAATGTAAAGATGCATAAAATACATACACATAAATTAGTTGATCAAAGTTGAGAGTCTTCCACATGAGTATCCTTTACCTATTCCATAGGTAGTTATAGCACAGTCAATAGTTACAGTTCTAACATAGTTATCAAATATAACACAATTATTAGTTGCAGATCAGCACACAATTCCTATTGATACATCATAGATTTAAATTGATCCACTAGTGTAGGTGAGGTCTAGTCCTAAAATATCAACACGTACACATACTCTCTCATGGAGACCATTATTAGATATACCCCATCATCTTATATATGTCACATATTTTAAAGGGACTTCCACCACTCACTTTTTGATGATATCAATATTATTGGGTTCTTAGGGTTTTCAACATAGGACACCTACATCACCTATAGATTATTCTACCAGATGGGTTCCTAAGACCCCTATAGTTCATAAGACACCACAGTCAGTGCCATAAATTCCTAAGACTACTACACAAGTAGATGCATATCACTCACTATAATAGATTATGAGATCATAGTTATCATTTCACATAGTATGCATGATAATAGTTCCCTTATTTAACATAGGTCACAGTGATAGTGAGTCTCCCATGAGACTCATCAATTAGTATGGTTTATCTCTTATAGTATATAATTTCCTTCTCTCTTTCTCCTTTTACATATTTTCTTTTCATATTTCTTGTACATAACTTATATCTATAAACTATAAAAAATAACATATGTCAAAAACACAAAAACATTCAAATAATTACTTAAAAACACAAAATTTATAGATTGTATACATTATTATTTTTACATCTTTTATATTTTATAAATACTACATATGTTATATATCTTAGTATAGTTAGTTTTATCATACATCCATACTTCACTTATTCTTATCGAGTGCTTACATATTACTTACAAGACTTAGGTCCACTACACTAATCTAGACTTGCTATTATCTACCTATTGGGGGCATATACATTCATTCATGGTTATTCACTTGACACATTTTCCCACTTAGGGTAATATTATACATAGTTTCAATCACCAGGTTCTATCCTTACATACTCTAGATTCTAGTTTAGCATTGTTACATCTTGATATTGATCATTGCTACTCATACTTAGATTTTTTATTGGATATCACTACTTTAGACTCAACATATATACATCCTAGGTCTTACACAAATTTTTATTACATATTCATGCATGTTTTCATTTCTAGCTTTATTATGTTAGACTTAATTGTATCTTTCTATTTCTTCTATTCGAGGGCATTTGAATATGCCATTGTTCTTTAGCCCTCTTTTATTCACAATATGTGTGATTTAAACATGTTCCCATGTCCTTATGTGTGCTTTCCTAATTATGTATGCAAACATTTCAACAGGTCCTTCTATTTGGATCTAAGATAAATTATTTGTTACTTATGTATGTGGATAGTTTAACATGTACTTCTATGTCATGTTTTATTAGATTTAGTGACATGTTCCCATGTCCCTTGTATTATGGCCCCTTCGCCTACTTTACATGCCTAATGTGTTTTTTATGTATGATTTATTATATATCATGGCCATGAAACTTGTCTTTTCATGTTACACACACCATTTTTTGATTCCATGAAGGACCTCATGCACCTACCCTTCCTACTTACGTACCATGATGGACATCATGCCCCATCCCCTAGCTAGTTACTTAGTTCTACTTAAATTTGTTGTTACATATATTGATTACATCTATCTTGACATCCTTTTAAAATGCTAGACATGAAATACATCTTAAATTATATACTTATGATCAAATCATCTTACATTCTAATGTATGTATGCACATTATATTGGATTATCATGTAGTTATCATAAATGCTCTGGTTAACAAACTTTTTACAAATATTTTTATTTTGAGGATAGTTTTTGCATAGGTTCAATAACTCCCCTCAAAATAATGGGTATTCATAGAGGTCAATCACAAAGATCAGGCTCCTATATTTCACTCATAGTACACTTTTCAACACACGGACTTAATTACAAAAAATTAGACATAAGCAAACACAGAGGGAAAATAGTGACTCAAAAAGCATTATAGTGACACAAAATTCATACTAAAAAGACATTAGAACCCAAATAAGGACATTAGTACTATGTGTCACCATTATCAAAGATGTGATGCTACTATATAGTATCTTTAGCTTTAGAACAACTCATATTGGCCATAATAGTATAACACATACAGTACAAGTTTACATAGATTTAGTTACAGGTTTATCAATTATACTTAATTTTTACATGGATTCACATTAGCTCAGTGCATATTCATATTAGTTTTCTTAGATTTTATGCATCATGCATAGAATAACCATTCTCATATTCACACATAATTATTACAACTTAGTCTAGAATTAATATACTCATATACTAGATTGGGGGTATGTACATGGCACATTGTTTCCATATGCTCAGTTATATAGTGGTTGATTAGATAGAATGAAAACTTCCATGTATTTATCTATGATATATATACTTGACATCATATTCCATGTTATCACCAATTTCATGCCTTACTCTATTTGTAATGGTTAGCATTCCTAAATATCCTAGAGTCATATAATGTACTTGAGTGGTCATAAAGCTAGCATACACAATTAGACATACTCAGTTAGACATTTCCAATACTTCATGTAAATTAGTTTCAAATATATATACTACACATGGATGGAAAATGATGGAGTCATATCCCACTTGAGTTCTTGATCCACCCACATGAGAGGGTTGGATACATTATCAGTCCAATCCAAGCTATTCATAAGTCATGATCAACCAAGCAAGGGTGGCCAATGATGGAAACAAAATTAGATTGATTTCTTGAGCCACCCAAAAATTAGTATTGAGAAAACTATAATTTCAATCCAATATATTCATTTATTTATCACTATATACATGCACACACATAGGTTGTCACTAGGTTCATGCATTGGTTTGCATACCCACTGAAGTGTATTTGTTCCTTTCTTCTTTCCCATCATTTTAATTTATTTTACTTAGTCACTTCTTTATTCAACATAATCTTTTGATTTTGATATCTCTTAATTAAATAATAATTTATTCATGTTTCATTTATAGATCATATATTGGATCATGTTTCACATACGTAGACTCAGCTTCACATACTCATATTTAGATTCATGAGCTTCACTTCCTAGGTAAGCCCAGGTATGTTTATTTTTCTTTTATCTTAGTCATTTCACTTTTATACAATTATATCATAAATGAAGGCCAAATGTAATTAACTAAAGTGGTATTTGATTGTTAAGAGTGTTGCTTGAGACTACCTATCCTTAACTTATCCCTAAACCTATCCTAGATCCTATTATCACATTTATCTAGCCTTCAATAAGGCTACAAGCATCCTTAGCTAGCTCAAACATAGTCTCAGACCCCCATTTCTTAATCATGGCCCTTCATGCATAGTGTTCTACCATTTGTACCTTAACACCACATTAATGAAACTAGATCCATGTGGTGCTAGTGTCCCCAAAATGGCACCTATGTCCTTTACCCTAACTTTCTTAAACAAATATATATTCAAAATTAAAAGCCTCCTAAGGTCTTCTTAAACATTTTTATTATCTAATAACACAATAAATACTTGAATTTTATCCATATATCCACTATATGGAAATTAAATGCAAAGTACATATTCAAATATGAAATAATTTGAGAAAAATCAAGGTTATCAATCCATATTCTACCCTACTTATACATACTACCATCTACAGCATTCCTAAGCTTAGATTTTATATATTTCCAATCTAAAGCACAATTAAGGCACTCAAGGCCACTATCATAATATCATCAATCACACTTGTACCATCACTTAGGTGGGGATAACTACATTAGTCTTGATCCCTCCTCGAAGTATTGGTATGTAGGCAACTCTCTTCACAATGGGTTGTTGAGGATGTCCATCTTATCCTACTAATGAACACACTTTTCAGCTCATACCTTACTTGCAATATTATGGTTTGTATCATAAATTGGTCATTACATACACAATATAGAGTTCTAAAATTCATGTACATAGGAACATACCCCACAAATCTAGACATATGTACACCTAGAAGTTTAGGACAATCCTACATAAAGGACATTAGCACCAATATTAGGATACTAGAGTGACATGGTGCTACTCTCAAAATGTGATGTTACTATCCAAAATAGGGATTCAGTTGATAACACTCATACTTGATTCTATCTGAGTTTATAGCACTCAGATCATCTGTATCAAGTGTTTTCTAGATAAGTCTTTATTTTCACTATTTATTACTATTTTTAGAAATTCAAATCTAGTCAATTATATAAAAAATTAGTGGTTATTTTGTGCATATTATTTCCCTAATTTAGTCTACTCAACCCTTTAATCAAACATAGGATTTATATAAGCTAAACCCTAAATGGTTAAAATAAGTATCTATAAGTTGGAAAAAAACTATTATATTTGGATGAAAACCTAAATACAGTGATATGAAATTAAAATAAAAAGTGATCAAATTTCAAGGATGAAAAAATAGAATAATATGATTATATTTTAAGGATTTAATAATAATAGAATAGTTTAAAAAATGTAAATAAAAATCAATAAACTCCCCTCTTTACATGTTGAAAGAATACATATCTATATTGATAGTAACTTGACAATGGGGTTTTAAAATTTTCGCTACATAATAATGTAGAGATACTCACAAATAAGTAACAAAACTCATTAAGTGGTAATATGGCATAATATCTCACCTTTTATCAAAAATATGTATGGATTGATATATGCAAGTAACTAATAAAAATAAGTAGTAAAATCTAACATCATTAACATGTTACGAGTGCTATTTATTCCTTTAATAAATTACTTGATCTATTTATCTTTTCAAAAATATAAAGTTTCCAAAATAGATTTTTGTTAACATTCTCTACTATCTTGAGGTTTCACATCTCATTTATGTCCCATCAATAATGAAGGAATAACTACTACAAAAAAAATTGACCATAATGAGGTCATGTTCCAAGCCAAATTTAGATTTGGTTCTAGTTGCTTTCTTTTTGTTGGTTTGATTTACAAATCAGTTTGGTGTTTACTCCTATCTTTGTGGGTGTAGCTACCTATTATAGTTTTAGTTTTTTTTTAATTTCTAATGTATTTTTTGTTGCCATGTTATAGAAGAGTGGAACACCCATTTTAACCCACTTTTATCTACAGATAAAATGGTAGAAATAGATAGAAATAAATCAGTCTTATCATTGGCCAAAATGATCATTCATGAGAAAAAACTAACTATACTATTACTTAAAATAAAATATAAAAAATAATAGTTCATCAATAATTATAATGTGAAGTGGTACTACTTATATTAATATTGCAAAGAGTTTACTAGTAGATCATAACCACTGCCTATCTACTATTGTGACTATTGATCTAACTACATTATCATAATGTGAAAGATAATATCAATAAAAAATTTACTATATATTATAAAAAATTAGATTCAAAATTGTATATCCCTTTATCTAGAATTTTTTTTAAATATATAGGAAAAATTTAACATTTATTTGGTAAATAAGTTATTTTTTTCAAACATAGTCACATGTTATCAAACAATAAAATCATTGAAATTATGTAATACATATAGACTTCTCCTAAAGTATTACCTTTGTGATGTTATAACCACTATTTGGTTATATCATTATAAATGGGTAGTATAATTTATCATGTTAATAAGCATTGCAATATTACATTACAACATGTCTACCAATGTGGTGCATTTTAACATTTTTATAGTTGTAATATTTCAATAATAAATGTTCCCTCAAAAATAGAATGAACATATCAAACAATTCATCTATCATGCACTTATAATTGTATTTTATTTTCAATGGTACACATGACATATAGCCTGTCAAATGATCCTTAATTTCAACCTTCTCATCTCATAAATATTATTTATTTTCAAAATGAAATAACTTTGAAATTTACATAGGAAGGTCTGAAGGAGGTATCTATAATTTATGCTAATATATTATATACCTTCCTCAAATACCACTATGATAAGTGTTGTATTATATTATGGATCTAAAATATAAACAAAACTAAAACATATAAACACTTAAGTAGCGTCATTACAAGTTATCTGTAATAATAAAGTGATTAAAAAATGCAATGCAAAAATGAAACTTGTATACACCTATACTTTTTTAGTTATTGACAATATCTCTTACAATACGTGTTGATGCATCAATCTCCAAGAGTGCATATACTAATGAGTGCATTGATAAATGGGTGGGATAGGTTTTTGGTGCTTTGAGAGAGATGTTCACATGACATTTTGTTATACCTATGTATCCCTTCATGCAATTGTCATACCTCCTATGATGTCTCGCTAAAATTCTAAAATCATGAATCCCTAAAATATGGTTAAGTCTAAAATCCTAAATCCCTAAAATATTACTAAATCTAAAATCTAATAAGATCCTCTAAAACCTAGAATCTACATTATAATTCTTAGAGGTCTAAAACCGCTCTCAAACATTCTAAAATATATATATATATATATATATATATATATATATATATATATAACTTAAAATATACATAAATTGACATTTATATATGGATATTTATTTTTTAAACTTTAAATTATATGTTTATATATTTTTTCATGATGTTTGAGAGCTATATATAAGTTGACATTTATATATGGACATTTAGTTTATTATATTTTAAATTATATTTTTATAATTTTTTTAGAAAGTTTGAGAGCAGTTTAAAACCTCTAGGGTTTATATTGTAGATTTTAGGTTTTGGAGGATCCTATCATTTTTTAAATTTAGCCATATTTCACATATTTAATCTATACACTTGTTCATTTGGTATTTTATAACCATGTTATACATTTTTAAGCCAAGTTTTATATGTGGCATTATATATATATATATATATATATATATATATATATATATATATATATATATATATATATATATATATATGTATTTTATAACCATGTTATACATTTTTAAGCCAAGTTTTATATGTGGCATTAAATATTTAGATATATATATATATATATATATGTGTATGTATGTATATACATATATATATACATATATATATGTATATATATATACATATATATATACATATATGCATATATATATATATATATATATATATATATATGTATATATATATGTATATGTATATATATATATATGAATATATATACATATATATACATATATATATATACATATATATATATATATGATTACATAATATCATTTTAAATAAGCAATAGAATAATAACACTCATATACTCTTCTTGTGCACAAAAATGTTTATAGAGAGATGTTCACATGACATCTTGTTATACCTATCTATCCCTTCATGCAATCTTCATACCTCCTATGATGTCTCGCTAAAATTTTAAAATCATGAATCCCTAAAATATGGTTAAGTCTAAAATCCTAAATCCCTAAAATATTACTAAATCTAAAATCTAATAAGATCCTCTAAAACCTAGAATCTACATTATAATTCTTAGAGGTCTAAAACCGCTCTCAAACATTCTAAAAATATATATATAAATATAACTTAAAATATATATAAGTTGACATTTATATATGGATATTTATTTTTTAAACTTTAAATTATATGTTTATATATTTTTTCATGATGTTTGAGAGCTGTATATAAGTTGACATTTAGATATGGACATTTAGTTTATTATATTTTTTATATTTTTATAATTTTTTTAGAAAGTTTGAGAGCAGTTTAAAACCTCTAGGGTTTATATTGTAGATTTTAGGTTTTGGAGGATCCTATCATTTTTAAATTTAGCCATATTTCACATATTTAATCTATACACTTGTTCATTTGGTATTTTATAACCATGTTATACATTTTTAAGCCAAGTTTTTAAGCCAAGTTTTATATGTGGCATTAAATATTTAGATCCATATATATATATATATGATTACATAATATCATTTTAAATAAGTAGTAGAATAATAACACTCATATACTCTTCTTGTGCACAAAAATGTTTATCTATGTATAAAATAGGAAGTAAGAGATAAGATTGTATTTTTTTGGAGGTCTAGTCTAGCTCAAGGTATTTTCAACTCAATAGAAGGAAGTTGATCCATGGAGGTCAACCTTAGTCTTCGAAGTCTCAAATTAAGGACACTTAGGTATTCATCCTTTCCATTTTATTCCCTCACCTATAGCATATCTTGAAAATTACCACTAGAGCCAATAGGTAAATTTATGCACTAATGAATTCAACTCAAGGTAAGTATCTCTATCCCTAATTTATTTTTTTATTTACTTTAATATTTATACATATGAAGCATATTTCTAGATTAGTATTTTGTTGCACCTCTTATCACCTAGACTGTATTTATGCTTATACTAGTGTATGTTATCTAAGTTTATGAATATGATTTAGATCTGATGCCCAAACTTACCTCATCCATATTTTTATCTTTTATTTTTTCATTTAATGCCTTCTCTATACTCTGATTTACCTTATCATTTAGGTACTTTACTTGTCTTCTTGAACTCTCTTAATCAATATTCATTTTATTAGCACCTATATTATATGGTACTATACTAAATTTAAACCTCATTAATAATTTATATCTCATGAAATCCATTATATTTCAAATTTTTATAAATTTTGAGTGGTAGAATCAAGAGTTATGCTAGTTGTAAATTAAAACCCTAGATCTAGGTTTTGACAGGCCTATAGGTGGTTGAGATCATATAAAATGGTATATTTTTATTTATAAACCACTTAAATCAATTATTAGGCATATATTATGTCTATCCAAACTCCCCTAAACTTGTACAAAATTTTTTTGGTCATAGACAATCACTAAATGTCTCCAAAAAGCAAGCTTATATAATTCTATGTGTATATAAGGATTGTGTGTGGAGGTTTATGTTGTCTCTTGCACCTCTAAATGGGTTATTGGGTCTCAAAATTTATTTACCAACATAAATAACAAACACTCTTATATTTTTAATCTTAAAAAAATCAAGAAATCCTCAAACAATCATCTAACATACCTCTCTTATCTGACCTTCATGATTTTGCATTGGTAGAATTGCTATTAGTTGACTGTGTTGCAGATGAACTTATGGTTTTCAAAAAAATACTTATAATAACATAGTTTATTGAATGAAAAAAAACTTAAGATTTCTCATATTACAAGTATATCATTAAATCACACAAATCATTCTCTAGAATGTTATTTTCCTTATTGATCTTATTACTTACAAATAGTCATAAACATAATTTATACAAGGTAAACAAAGTTATTCAAATTTTTGATCTTTAATCCTCCTTTCTAAACTTATATTATTCATATTTATCCTATTATACATCCCTAATATATTCACATTCTCACCTTACATGCATTTATCTACTCTTATTATGCCAAGCATGCAAAATAACTCTCATTTATTGCCAACCCCATGTAGGGTGATGGTTACACTTTCTTGTTTTCTTGATTTACACTAATTTGCACATTAGAATATATCTAAAACAATATTTAATAAATTATATGAGATATTTTTACCCATTAAAAATATTTACTAACCTTTACATTTCACACAATTATCAAAACACCACTCAAGAGCCCATTTTCAAATTCCCTTTTTGGCAGGGAAACTCTAAATGAGCTCAAACACACAACCTAAAGACTTCTAATGAATCCAAATCATCCTAAGGGTACCTATAAGACCTTAAAAAAACTATAAATTGATAACATGAAACACTTAAACACATTATCATTCTTTTTCACCTTAGGATGATCTACATCAAAATACAACCATAGTTAGATTCATTTATTCAATTTAGGTTAGTTTTCATTACCTTTACATATAGTTACAATCCTGTATAGACATTTTAATTTTATATATTGTTATCTTAGCCTCTAACCATATTTTATCTATGTTTCATTTATTCATCAATTCCTTACATGTGGTTTTCTTATTATATCCTTGATACCCCCTCTCACATATATCTCTTACTTTCATCCACCACCCCGATTTGTGATGCATCCAACAATATGTAGTTGGTCATAGTATGGTAATTTTTTCCCTATAATAAAGGATACTTATATTTTTAACAATATTTTTCCAAAATACATTCTATTGATTCCAATATGTATCTTACCCCACTAATATGTTGGGATACTTTCACATTTTTTTTAGCTTTTTAACTTCTTCATCATTCTCTAAATGATGTCTCCTATTTAGGATATTTTTAATGAGCCTTAACCCATATAAATTCCATATGGTTTTCTAATTTATCCCACTTATGTCCACCATTGAAATAGTATAATCATGGTGTAATTTATCTTTATCTCAATCTTGGTATATCCAATAAGCATTGTTGATTCAAACAAACCTAAAAGACAAATCAAAAACCTTGAAAACAATAATATTTATACTCCTTATACCATTTATACTCCTTCCAAACATAGAAGTCATAAATCATCAACAAATCCACATAAGTGGGTATAACATCGCAGTATGTTTCCCTTATTCACACCAACATTCATAATCCTCTTTCTACACTAATAACAAGCACATAAAGAATTCTTAGCATTAGCACAATAAAATGCAATATGGCCTCAATTTCACCTCCTCTTAACACCAAAATTGAAAATAGCCCCCTAGTAATATTCCTCCAATCAATAATTCCATCACTTTCCTACCCAAAATCCTATAGATAGATCTTAATTCCTTGCCCATGTGTTAAATCAAATGGTCTTTATTAAATATTATAATGATAATCAAATGATCCAAATGCAAAACCACTTTTTAAAAATGGATAAACAACCTCAATAAGTCATTGTAAACCAACCTAGTCAACATCTTATTCCTCCTCTTATACACACTCATAAGATTATCATTCCCCAACCTCCCATTCATAATAAGATCCTTAAACCCCCTTAAAATTCACCATTATCTCCCTACATTATGTCTATACATGTAAATATTTATCCAACCATCACATATGATAGAACTCTCAATCATGCACTACATCTTAAAGAATTTAGAAACCTCTACAAAGAATGGATTCAAACCAACACCAATGTGACTACCAAATTTATAGTTAAAAATTTATTTTGAGATGTACTATAATGGTATATTCAACTTCCATACCATCCCATTACACAACTAAAATAGTTCTAATATCATGGACTATGAAATCCTCAATTATTTCATTCCAATTTCATAAACTTCCCAAAAATATATTTAGAAATTTTCATTAATGCATTAACCAACTACTTAAGGAGTCTTCCCATGATTTCATCAAGCAATGGAAGTATTTGATGCATAAATTATATCATAACATGATTAATGAAAATCATTTCTATCTTTTTATCATTGTTCTAAAAACCCCATTTCAATTCAAAGTAAGATCCTTTTCTCAGGTAAGTGCAGAAAGTTGTAGGATAAAAAGGTGCCTACTCATGGACATGATTTTCCTAAAAATTGAGAAATATCAACTTCTAAAAATTATTTGAAATGGATACACTCAAAATTTTAAAATGGTATACAAACATGTGTTGTAGCATTTTGAGTCTAGTTTATAAATTACTAAAAAAATTAAAATGGTTAAGAATAAGTAGGATAAACATCTAAAATTTTAAGAGAAACTCTTGTTTTGTAAGAAAATAGAGTAAATAGCCAGTCATGTATCCCCTCATTTTTTGATCATATTTTAATATTGTTTGAAACCCTTTGGTTAAAATTTAGATAAGATCATCTAGTTTTTTACCTATATTTTTTTAAAAAATTAATTAAATATTTTTTTATGAATTTTACAATTAAATAGATCCTAAAAAATAATAAATAAATTGATAACCAACCATGTACCTACTTCTTGCCCCCCCCACCCCACTTTAAACTACCACAAAAAATATTTTTAAATGTGTCTAAAATTAGGCCTTGTTTATGACCATATAGTTTTTTTGAAATTGGATCAATGAAAAAAATATATATATCCATATATAGGCATGTATATTTGCAGTATGTAGTGGCCTAAAAAATTCATAGTTATAAATCAACTTAGATGAAAACCTTAAAATAGTCTAAATTTTTTTTTAAAATGTATATTTGTAAAGACGAGAGCATTCTCATCATCATAGTTATAATTTTATGAATTTTATTATTAAAATCCATAGTGTTTTGGTGATGGAAGTTAAAGTTTCTTATTTTCTATCAAAAATCTCATATTAAATTATGTCTATAGGTCCTAGCCTTTGGCTCAAAAATCATATCAATTTATGATCCAAAAGGCATGGTTTTTTAATTACAAAATACCATAGTGTGTATGGGTAATAATTCATGTATTATATAATAATGTGTAATGTGTTATAGCACATACATGTTACATTGACATAACACAAAAAATGAGTCTATGTATACATTTTTATATTTATCTTTTTATCTATTCACATTCATAATTTTTATATTTCTATTTTAAAGTGGAGTGTGTCAATATATACACTACCACAAAAAGAACATAATGGATGTACTGATGTAATTGTGGTGAGTTTGCACCCGTTATCATTTATTCAACTATATATAATATGATTTAAGGTTCAACCAGACCCAATGTCATTAAAAATGAATGAAATTGTCTATTGTTTCAATGGTGGAGGAAAATAGGGCCAATTTGAACCCTTTCAATGTAACTTTGTGTATAGGATATGATTTGAGGCTAAATTGGCTTATATTTATTGACATATTGAGTGAATGAGTGAATTTTTGCAATCATTGATGCAATTTGAGTGAAATTGAGTCTTTTGAACCTAATTTTGACTATAAAGGATGTAATTTTTGGCTATCAACCCCAATGTCATAATAAAATGAACCAAATAAACAATTGGTTAAATCTAAAGGCAATTAAGGCTAATTTGGACCCTTTATACCCTATAGATATGATTTATGTCTTAATCAACTCTAATTTCAATAGATGATGAAGCAAATAATCATTTAGTTCAATGATAGATGCAAGTTTGACATGTATAAGATGTGGTTTTGGGCTTAATAAACTCTAATGTTATCATATAATGAATGAAATATTTGGTTGGTTAAATTTTGGAGGAATTAGGATCAATATTATCCCCTTAAACCTAATTAAAATTATTAATGTGATTTGAGGCTAAATTGGTTTTGATTTCATCATAGATTGAGCTAATTAGTCAAATGGTGCAATTAATGCCATAATTTTTAAAAACTTGAGCCACATCGACCTATTTTCAATTATATATTATGTGATTTGGAGATAAATTAACCCTAAATTCATCATTTAATGAACCAAACAATTGATTCATTCAATCAAAGAGGCATTTGAGGCCAATTTGAGCCCCTTTGACCTAGTTATAAGAGTATGACATTATTTAGGGATAAATTAACTCTAATTCTATCATGAATTGATTTAATTAGTCATTTATTACAATTAAAGACATGATTTAAGCCAAATTAAGTCCCAAGAACCTAATTTATGGCTCAATAAAGTATATAGGATGTAGCATATAGCTTAATCGACCCTAATTTATCACAAATGTAAAAATGAAGGTAACGAGGATCAATATGAACTAGTTGAACCTGACTACAAGTATAGAATGTGATTTAGGGATAAAATATCTCATACCTCCTAACATATTGACCTAATTAGTTAATTTCTACAACCTTAAACCCTAATCAAACATAGGTAAGACATAGGAAAAAATAAGGACTCAAAAAGTAGTTTAGTCATTCAAATTTTAGACCAAATAAATATTAGTGCCCAAAATGGGACACTACTACCACATAGAACTACTATCAAAAACATGGTGCTACTATCCATTAGGCTTAATTTTAGGGTAGTTCATATTATCCAAAATAGTACACTAGGTACAGTACATATTTTCACATATACATCTATAAGTTTGATAGTTATATTTAGATTTCCCTCAAATTCATACTAGATTATTTAAAATTCATATCAGTTACTCATATTTTTGGCTTCATGTGTAAAATAATCATCCCCATATTTAGTTTAGATACTCAAATATAATTATGACAACTCAGTCCAAAATTAGTATACTATGATATCAAATTGGGGGCATGTACATAACAATTTTCATTTGTTTAGTTACACGAAGGTTAATCATATGGAATAAAAAACTCCATGTCATTATCTAAATTATATACACATGACATCATATTATAGGTTTTCACCAATTTAATTCCCTACTCCATCTACTGTGGTTGGCATTTTTGAGTGGCCCAAAACTACCTAATGTATCTGAGTGGTCATGGAGCTAACATACACAGTTAGATATTTCTATCACTTTGCATAGTTTAGTTTCAAATGCATCTACTAAACATAGGTGAGAAATTATGGATTCATATCCAAATTTATTTTTGAGACACCCACATGAGAGGGTTAGACAAACTTACAGTCTAATCCAAGTTATTAATAGGTTATGATCTACCAAGCACAGGTGGTCAATAATGGATTCAAAACTAGATTGAGTTATTGATCCACCCACATATGAGGATTGAGAAAGCTATTATCTGAGTATATTATATTCAATGATTTAATCACTGTGTACACACACATAGATTTTCACTAAGTTCATGCATTGGTTTGTGTACCCAATAAGGTGTATTTATTCTTTTCCTCTTTCTTATCTTTTTACTCAACTTTACTTAGGTACTTTATTTATCATATTCTTTTTATTTTTATATCTCTTAGGTAAGGACTAATTTATGTACATTTCATTATAGGTCATGCTTTAGATCATGCTTCACATACTTAGACTTAGCTACACAAGTTTCACTTCCTAGGTAAGTCCAATTACACTTTTTTTTCCTTTCTAATAGTCAATTTATTTTGCTACATTTCTATCATAAATTAGGGGAAATTTAATCACCTAAAAGTGGTATTTGGATTATAAAAGTGTTATTTGAGACAACCTATTCCTAGCTTAGCCCTATACCTATTCTAGAGCCTTTATCACACCTTTTTATCCATTATGTAGGCCATATATGTCCTTAGTCAACAAAAATATAATCTTAGACCTTCATTCATAGATCCTATCCCCTTATGCCTATCAACCTACCATATGGACACTAGCACCACATTAAGGGCACTAGAGCCATATGGTGCTAGTGTCCTCAACATAGTGTTAGTTTCCCTTTCCTTGAATCTCATAAATAGATATATTTTCAAATATGTAACCCTCCTAAGGTTGGCCTAAGCATATTTTATTATCTACATGATCTATGAAATACTATAAATACAATACTATTAGACATATATCCACTAGATGGAAAATAGATGCAAAACGCCTATTTAAATAATAAACAAGTTGAGTAAAATCAAGGTTATTAATCCATATTATACCCTAATTCTTCATAATACCATTAATAATTTACCTAATCTTAGGTTTCAAAGATTTCTAATAGCAAGCACACTTAAGGCATTCAAGACCATTATCATTATAGCATTCACTTACACTTGTACCAAACATTAGGTGGGAGAACTACATTGGTATTGATCCCTCCCTAGAGTATTAGTATATAAGAAAATTTCTTCATGGTAGGGTGTTGAGGATGTCCATTGTATCCTACTAATGAACAGACATTTTTTATTTCATACCATACTTTTAATAAGGATTAGGGTTTAAAACATAAATCAGTCGTTATTGGCACAAAACATAGTTTTAAAATTTGTGTGTAAGAACATAACCCAAAAACACAAGCATTGATGCACCCAAAAATTAAGAATAGTCATACATAGAGGACACTAGAACTATTTTCATGACACTATAGCCACATGGCACTACTGTCCAAGTGTGGATCTATTATCTAGGGAAGGATCTGACTCAGGGATCCTATAGACAACATTTAGATCTATCTATAACCCAATTTTTAGTAATTAGATCTTCCACAACATTTTTTTCCAAGTAAATCTCTATTTACACATATTTCTTACTATTTTTAAATATTCAAAGAAAGTCAATTTTTGTAACAAATTGACTTTTATTTATTTTATATTATTTCACTAATTTAGATAACTCAAACATTTACTCAAACTTAGTATTTACACTACTAAAACCCTAAAAAGTTAAAATAATATGATGATTTACCCTTAAAATGAATAAAATTACATAGAAACATATAATGATGAAAGTAACAATGGGAACACTAAATAATGAAATAAACAATCCAGCAACTAGTAGTGAACATAACAATATGGAAATACCCTCTCAACAAATTCCATCATTAATAACACCTCCAAGTATTGTGCATAGAAAAGGAAAGTACTTAATCGAACTTAATAAAAAAATGAAATTAATACATAAAAATGTATGACCACCAGTAAAGAAGACTAAATAAAATAATTTTGGATAATTTGTTTCAAAAAATAGAATTTAATAGTCAAAAATGTTAATTGTTTGTCTCATTGATGAAATTGATTAAGATGAGACCTACAATGTACACCATAAAACTAAGAACATATAAATGGATGGTGAAGATAAGGATATTTTTGAAAATGTACATGATGCATATCATACTGTAGGCATGAAAATAAATAATAAAAATTGTAATGGTTCCCAATGTATAATTACAGCTTATACATTAGGTGGTCAAACAAGGAAAAAACACTTGATTTTGAAAATTAGTTGAGCACTAAACATAAATATAAATATAATAATTAAATCAATTAGATAAGTAAAATACTTAATGATTCCAATACAAATGAGCTCTGATCATTCTCTGGTAGACTTCTATGGAAGTACAAGTCTATAGTTAATGCTCTCAAAGATTTACTTACATAATTTTGGAAAGACAATAAAAGAGTTTAACTTAATATAAGAGATGTAGAGAAAAGAATATTTAGTTCTCGTAATAGTGAACCACGTCCAAAACATTTATTGGATATCACCCAAACATAATTGTACTCTATTTTTTTAATAAAAATACACAAAATTCTATTATTCAATGATATTTTAAGATGGCCAAACCCTTGTATGTAAAAATAAATGGCACACACACCATTTGTTGTTATAGGCAACATGTTTAATTTTCAATGCACTATGATGTTTTTCATCATATGCATTGTACTTTGAATACTAAAAATATTTTATAGGAATGTGGCATGGAAGTTCCTCCAAAATCAAGGAAGGAATTAATTCTAACCAATTTTTGTGAAATAATAGATGGATAGTTTTATAATAATAAAACATGTTTAGATGGAAATTTTAGTATTTGTGGTGGACTACCAAAATTGAAAATTTGAATCTATTAGGAAAGTACAAGTGTTATTGGATATAAATTAGTTGGCTTGATCAAATATAAATTTTTGGCATATCAATTAAAATATGGAAAATAATATAAAACATGTGAGTTTGTTACAAGACAAATACATGTTTCATAGTTTATGGTTAAATTTAGAGAAGAAATTGTTTATGAGTATTCAAGGAATAAACATAGGGCTAGATGGTTGGATGAACATTTCAAGTTAAGAAAGGACACATTCCCACTTGGTTATATTATTTTAGTAGTCAAATTTGCTAAGAATTACACATTTAAACCCCAAATTAAATTTCAATCATAGTATTATAACTAAGTAAAATTATCATATTCATGTATATAAAATTCATGCATGTACCTAATAATACAGATGAAGATAAAAAAATATTAAATGAGTACTATTTATATGTCATTTATGAGTGATCACATTATATATGGTATGTGTAAGGTTATTTTGAGATATTCTATGGAAATTTGACTGAGAGGAACATCACTTTCAATCAACATTATATTTGGTCCAAAAATTTCACATCATAATTTAAGAATGCATGGATATTTTACTTATTAAACATAATGTATGCTACCATTGATGTAGAACATATTTGGAGTTTTATTTATTTTAGCCATAGAAAATGGGAACATGATAGTTTTGGATTATGTGTAAAAAGAGTCATTACAAGAGAGGCATTAAAGTTTGTAGATGGCATTGTTTTTAATTATGCAAAAACCATTATTGAATGGTGTAACAAGAAAATTATCTTTGATGCTCAAGAAAATTTTAGTGCTCTTCTATATTCCAAGTTGATGAAGGAATAACAATTGGCAATGTTTGAGAATTATATGATTATAATGGGATAAAATAAGCTCCATTGATTTCATAGCTCAAATGCATGTTATTAGACTATTCATAAGAGACACTTGGCATATTTCTTGTATACATGCATGGAATTATTTTGGAATAAATGTGAGTTACAAGAGTGGGTGGATAAATGGATTTTTTATACCTCTAATTCTATTTGATGCATAACAATTACCACTAAAATTAAAACTTATAAATATGATGTCATCAGATGACTTTGATTATGTATCTAATCTATTGTAACCAAGTAGAATATTAATCATTGTGTACTATTTATTATCATTATCTATCTTGACATCATCATTAAAATTATTTGTTATGATAACGACAAGTTTTTTTAGTTATTATTGATGAGGACAACAAAGAGGAAACAAATTTCTATTTATGTCTATGTATAAAGGAAAAAACCAAATTGACTTCCTCAATCATATATGGGAAAGATGTTAAATATTCCACTAGGTCTATGGTAGTCACTATAACTTGGATTCAAAGATATCCTATCATAACTTTAGATGTATAGTTGTTTACAGACTATGAAAGACATAGGAAGATATTACACTATTCAAATTTTATTCTTGCAACAAATATTCAATTTTTCAAATATCATGAAAGGCATTAAATAAGAATCTATGGAAAGTTTATAAGTCAGACCATGAAGTTTTTATTGTTACTATCAATATTAGAGTAGATCATAGTGGTTCATTGGATTTAAATTCCAAGGTATGTTGAGTTTTCAAATGTAGATGTATTTAATTTAACCAACTTTTATTGATTTTTTAGGTAGTACTTATATATTTCATTTTTAATTACTTAATAATATAAAATTTGTAGGTTGGTGGTGCCAAATAAGCCTCCACCTTAACATGGTTGGAAATTTACGTGAAGAATTTAATATTATTGAAGTTAAGTGAAGCTTAATAAAAGTACTACATTATTATAGAAAGGGCATTCTTGAGGTCAAAATGGGTACTTTGTCTTTCAACTAAGCATGATCAAAGGCCAAGAATATTATCTTAGATGTTATCCACCATGTTAAACATGTTGGCAGTGCCAGTTTCTAGCCACATGGCATTGAAGGTGGAAATCTTGACTAATTGCTTCATCTTTGACAACATTTTTTGTTAGTGTTTCCAAGCTCTTATATAGTTATGAAAACATACATTCAAGTGGATCTATATATTTTGTTCTTCAGAGCATGTGTCATTTACTTATCTAGATATGTTTGAAGGGATGAATTTGCATGTGAATGTCCTAGAGGTAGAAATGTTAGTTGGAGGACAAGAACTCATCTCTTCACTATAAAAATATATATTTCAAGATTGATTATTGTCGCATGTGCCACAAATTTATTTCCAAGGTTCCATAAGTATAATTTAATTTAAAATTATAGAGATTTAACACACATGTGATTATTATTTTAGTTCATGTAAATGACTTATGATTTCCATTTTACATGTATCTAAAGTTGCCCTAAAAACTATCATTTCTCATATTGGGAAGGGCATTATTGAGATTATAATGGGTACTCCATCTCTTGACTAGGCATGATCAAAGATAAAAAAACCTAGTCCTATACATTATATGCCACCTTGGATGTGTTGGTAATGTTAGTTTCCAGGTACAAAGCACTAGAGGTGGAGATATCAAATTGTTGCTTCAACTTTGGCAACATTTGTTATCAATGTTTCCAATCTCCTAAAAAGTTATGAAAACATGCATCCGTGTGGATTTAGAAGTTGTGAACTTATAATAACATTTCATTTTCCTATCCATAAATGTTTAAATTGATTTATTTATATTTAAATGTCCTAGAGGTAGAAATGTCTATTGGAGGACAAGAACTTATCTCTTCATTACAAAAAAGTTATATTTTAAGATTGATTATTCTAGCGTGTGTCATAGATTTGTATCCAATGTTACATCGACATGCTCTGGGGTGAAATTATAGGGATTATACATGTGTGTGAGAGTTATTTTAGTTTATGAAAATGACTTGTGGTTTATGTGTTATGTGCATCTAAAGTTACCCAAAAAATTACAAGTTTCTTATATTGGGAAGGGTATTCTTGAGGCTAGAATGGGTTCTCTTTCTCTCGACCAAGTATGATTAAATGTCAAGAATCATATATTAAATATTATACACCACTCCAGATGTGTTTTTAGTGTCATTTTCTAGCCATGAAACATCAAAGGTGGATATATCTAACTACCACTTCAACTTTAACAACATTTGTTGTCAGTATTTCCAAGTCATGAACATTTATGAAAACATGTATTTGAGTGGAATTATAGGTCATGAAATTCATTACATATTTCATTTACCTATACAAACATGTTAAAAGTTATGTATTTTAATTCAGAGGTCTCAAATGTAAAAAATATCAGATGAAGGATAATAACTTGTCTCTTCACTACAAAAACAATTTATTTAAGGGTTAATTACTATAGCATGTGCCACAAATTCATCAACATGCTCCAATATGAAATTATATGGATTCAACATGCATGTGATAGTTATTTTTATTCATGCATATAATTTATAGTTTATATTTTTCATGTGTCTAAATTCACCCTAAAAACTATAATTTTATTGTATTACGAAGGACATTCTTGATCTTAGAATGGATACTCCATCTCTTGACCAAGTGTGATCAAAGGCCAAGAACTTAGTCCTATGATGGAGTGTTATATTCACTCATGTGAACATAGGATCACTCATGCACACCATTACCATAGTTTTTGATACATTGAAAACAAAATACATAATAAATAATTATGCACAATAGTCTCTATATTATTGTATCTCAAAAATAATTTACAATCCATAAATATTTCTTCTACCATCAAGGAATAGCATGAGTGTCTAATAAATAGGTAAATGTTTTGATTTCATAACAACCATTTGTTTATTGTGATCAACCCAAATATAATTAATTATATAAATATGTGCATAATAAAATATTGTTCATGCACACATAAAAACAATCCAAGAATTATAACAAAACTCTAAATCAAGCTTAATAAGTGGGTGTGAACATGGATAAAGATAAAATAGGTTTAATAATAACTCAAACCACTAGCTAGTGTGAAGATGACCATTCCAAAATCTTCCCTTAATTATATAATATGGAATGAGAAAAGATAAATCAAAGAGACTAATGGGTCCCAATAACTAGGCTTGATCAGGTCCCCATGCATAAAATCATAGTTAAATACAAAGCATCCTTATGATAACAAATCCATATTAATGGAATATATGGATTTTGATTCATTGTAACTACAAAGTCAAATAGGAACTGATAATCTACATAAGTCTCACTTTATACAAAACACTAATCACAAAACTACAAAAAAAGTTACCATGGATGAAATGTGTCACCACAAGAAACCTAAAAACTAGGATATCTATAATGAAAGTGAAAAAGAGGACTTATGCTTCAAGTTATCCCAATAATCATGACTTAAAATATTAACACAAAGTTATATTATGTGGAATTAATGGAATATATCCCATTAAACAAAAGATACACTCAATCAACTACCTTTAACAAATAAAATGTGGTACACCAAGGACTAGCAAGGAGCTTGATACCTAAATATGTATGTTCACACACACCCATAATAATGTGTAAGTGCATGAAGTGACTCAAAAAATTGTATGATTTGGTCAATATCACTACTCAAACACTAAAATTTTGATATTAGGCTACACCAAACTAGATTCACTTCATAAGGAGATCAGACATCAAAATAAATTTGGAGACTATCAACATCAAAGATATATAAATAAATATCTCAATAATATGTCTCTAGTGGTGATGGCATAGTAAAAAACTAAAGAATAAAGTTCTCAATATGAATTACACATACATAAATAAATAACTTCAATACTCTTAGTGTGACTACAAATAAATGTCCCATACAACAACAATAACAAGTGATGCAATAAATTTCACAGTGCAGTCAAATTGTAGTAGATGCTTGCGATAAAATTATATATGTATGATCTAAAACAAGTATACCTAAAAAGTATCTCAAACAACCAAGGAACATCAAAATTTAATAGGAGCAATGTGTGTTTGAATATTCTGAGTGGTGGAAGAGCCTCACCTATAGAGTCCTCTTAAATAATGTTGTCAATGCCACCAAGAATGATCATAAATCCATCCCAAATGAACATAAATGGTGGATGAATATTCCTTTATATGATTACATGCAAATTAAATAGTATAATAATGTGAGGTAACATCCAAAAAATTGGTAGTTTTATCATGTTTGACCATTATACTCTTAATTTTAATATGCTTAAGTGAAGGTGCAGAAAAACCCATATGTAGCTCACTATCTTAATGAAGATTAGAGAAAACAAATGATGTATATCTATAAAAATACCCTAAAGAAACATCTCCATTGTAACCAATTCTATGGTGATAAATTTACATAACATGTTGTATAGGTGTTTCAATACCCTGTAGATGCTTACCAATGCCCATAAGTCTAGTAGTGTGACCTATATAATGAAGCATGCAAGAGACTAAAATAGTGTTATGCTTATCAAAAGAATCAAGCATGTATACAAGTTGAACTAGAGTGGAATGTGTAGAGTGTGTAGTAATATTAGGCCCAAAATTATGATCTACACTAAGAGGAGCGATAAGAACAATGGATTTTTTAGGATCTAGTAGGTTCCACAATAAAATTGCATCAAGTGGATGCGTACTATATTTAGTAACAATACTTGGTGGACTAAGAACATGGAATTAGTGTCTGATATATCAGTTTGATATTTTTTACCAACTAGATTCTTATATAGAGAGCATATGATGGCATCTTTTTCATGAATAATTGAGCATAAGAAGGAATTTTGTGTCATTAGTTTCATGTTTGCTTCTTGTAATGCTATAAATGAGACCATAAGATTGATTAATTTCTTAGGGTTTGGTAGGTTACAATCATTAATCAAACCAAAATTAAAAAAAAAGATAAATAATCACAGAATCAAAATGTACATTAGTATGTGGAAGAGGTGTAAATACCTCATCCAAGTGACCACCAAGAAATAAATATACAACATGATAAGTAGGAAGAGGTGGTATAAGTGTCTCATCCTTAAGAAATAAATCCTCATTAAAAAATGAAGGAGGACAAAAACCAATAGAATGATAATTAGATGCAAAATTTTCCTCATGCATATCACCATCAATAATTACACACTCACAAATGGGAGAAGATAGTGGAGAAACATCAAAAATGTCACCAAGAAAATCCTCACTATGAGAGAGAAGAGAAGGAAAATAAATAGTGGGACATGAAGTGACCTCTCTAAATAATGTTGGAATAACATCCTAGGATTCTTTAGGTGATGTGGCATGTATAATGTGAGAATGACAACTATATGAAACATGGATGCATATGAAAAAAAGTACCTCATTTTTCAATAATGTAAGCCACATAATATCATCCTTATCTATAAAGTTCAAAAATTCACTAAGTACAACTCTCCATAATTCTTTTCTCTTCAAGTGTATATAAATTTTAATTTTTCATGTTGTATAGTTGGAATATTTGAGGGGTTAAAACATATGGGAATCCATACCCAAAGAGATGAAAAACCAATGGAAAAAATATCCAAATGAAAATAGAGTTGAGGCCATATAATGGGCATTGGTTACCATCAAAAATGCATCCTTGAGTATAAAAAATGGCACAAAAAAATAATGCACACTCAAAACTTGGGACATTAGACTTTACCAAAAATTCATCCATGAGTTTACAAAGTGTAAGTATAATGTAGTCAAAGAGGGTACAAATTAAATAAAAGGTGACTTCAAATAAATTAAGGTAAGAAGGAATGAGAATAAGGTTTGTTTTTTTGTGATGAGGTCTCACCTCCTACCAAATTGGACCTCACCCTTTATCTTCAATAATTGATTTAGAAGGTGTGTGTCAAAATAATAATATAATTCTCTTTATTTAAAGGAGCCTTTTACAAGGAATTTTAATTATTTGTAAAATTTTATATTCCCTCTTTCAATAATTATCACCACCTGAAAGATATAAACCATCCTTAAAAAAATTATAAAAAAATGTCCCCTTTGAGAAAAATTGGCGGCACTTATGAAAATACTCTCCCAAAAAAACACAACCTTTAATAAAACATATGCTTATAATTCATAAATTTTTTACTTCTCTAGTGTAGTTTTTAGCAAAATGTCATATATCCAATTTGGTTATTCACCATTTCAAAGATTTTGGTAGTGAGATTTTACCCCCAAGACCTCCACCCTTTCAATGTCTTAACAAATTATTCTAACAACTTTACCAAAGTTAATTTGTGAATATGTAATTATAAACTATGTTTTAAACCACCTTTAAAGAATAAATTAATGTAAAAAATAAAAGGACTCATGTGTGAAAGGGGGACATGGAGTGTTGTCATTATCACCAAAGAGATTTATTTTATCTAGTAAGGTGTAGTTGTCAAGCAAGAATTTGAAGAAGATTCATTAAAAACCCAAAATACTTCTCCAAATGCCTTCATAATGACCTCTAAAAAGGCTTCTACAAGGGTTGTATAGCCTACTGCATAGTTATACATCAAAGTTACACATGAATTTTGTGTTAGTTTTATATGTTCCCATATAATCATGTTTTAATTTTTTACTTTGTATGACCTCAAAATAGAATAAAACCTTATGGGTCTACATAAGACTCGGATTGCCTACCAATTTATTATTAAAATATCTAAAAACACTATACAACCTAATCATGAGTGGTGTGACTAGGTCTAAGATGAAACGTGGAATACTTATCTAACCTTTTATGTTTTTAGATTTCAAAAACATTATTTGTATGGCCCGTGGTGAGAAAAAGTTGTAATGTGGGTAGGGAGACAATATAAGAAAAAAAATAGTAGGTTTTCCTCTAGAAACATTATACATCCTACAGTAGTATATCCCATCTAAATTTTAGAGGATATATGACTCAATTTTATACAACTCTATGATTTTAAATTCTAGTTTTATAACTTTTACGACTTGAAACCTTGAAAAAAAGTATAGATTTTGACCCAAAAAAACCAAACAAGAGTAAGCTTATGAGATAATAATAGATTTTTAGAATATAACAATAAAATAATATTTTTTCATATGTTAAAATATAAAATATGTTAAAAATTTAGGGAAGAGGATTTGCAATTGAAACTCCAAGCTCTGAGACCATAAAAAAGGGAGGTGTACAGTCCAAAAGAAGATAAAGTGTGTTGAAGATATATAAGGAACTATGGTAGAAATCTATATTGAATAATGGCTATATGAAGCATCTCTAATACCATGACAAAGTGTTATATGCACTTGTGTGACTATAGGATCACTCTTTCACACAATTACCATAGTGTTTGAGATATTGTAGATAAAATATACAATCAATAATTTGCACAAAAATCTCTCAAATGTATTCACAATCTCTTTATATGTCTCTACAACTGACTACAGCAAAATACATAGGAGTACCTATTACATATGAAAGATAGGATGTTTCATGCAATAAATTCATGTTACATGAATAACCTATAAAATAGTAGTATCTACTATTAATGTGCACTCAATAAATACATGCACAATATAGATTAACATCTCTAACAATAAAATAAATGACTCCTAATTCAAGTGTATATGTTTACTCCAACATCTTAGATCTTATTTATCACCCTAGATGTGTTGGTAATGCTAGTTTCTAGCCATGAATCATTGTAGGTGGATATATCAAACTATAGATCCAACTTTAACAACTTGGGAGGTCCCAAATGCAGAAGGAGACCATTATCAAAATGGAATAAATTGTTTCATGGAACATGAGAGCATAGTTAGGTTTTTTTAATAGAATAAAAACACATTATGATTATGTAAAACCAATAAAAATGATTCTAAATTGGAGGAGGTATATTTATGATGATGATATGAGTGATAATGAATATAATTTCAAGAATAAAATAACTTCTCACAAGTTTGAATTAAGGATTGGGATGGCAATAGCTATTTAGACAGTAGTGTTTCTCATCAAAAAATTTAAGAGATTGCATTCATCAGATGGATGTAAAGAAGAAAATATACTAGCCAATGCTTAATTGGAGGATGATGGGGATCTTTTAATTATAATATTATTTAATTATCATAATTTTAAGATGCTTCTCTGATGTAAAGTGGTGTATGCAAGTGATAGTGAAGTTGAACTATAAATCAATCTTAATTTAGAAAAGATAAATCAACTAACTATACCATTAGAAACACTTAGATAATTACGATCATGACCAATATAGATCTTCTAAGCCTATATAAGGGATATCTTACCGCATAATATCACTACAAAGGGTTCCAAATCCTCTAATCAAGGAACACCACATAATAACCCTAACTATGCCTATAATACAATAAAGTAAATATAAAATATTACTCACTAAATCTTGTGGCATAAATCAGGGATAAACATAAATAATAAACATGTAAAGTATAAATTTACTCAAGTAAATGTAGATTTAATCTTAAGTAAGGATATATACTATTCACTAAACATTATTTATGTAAATATATCTACCAAAATAGAGTAATAAGAGTTAGGAATACTTACCTTGAATATGATCTCATCGAGCCTCAATCTCTCCCTTGGCCAATGGTGATTTGAAAGAGGTTATTATGTATTTTCAAGAAGCTAAGGATGGACAATGTAATATAGTTTAGCCAAGGACCTCCTAATGAATCCCAAGCCTTCAAAAGACAAAGGTTATTCTTCAAGTATGTAACCCTAAGCAATGATTCCTCAAGTAGAAAAAGTAGATTATAAAAACATGAAAATGAATGACCCTCTCTTTAAAAATGAATTTAATGGGGTATTTATAGCCACAGATTGGCCCTAAACCCTTCCAAAAATTTAGCTAATAAGGTCAGTCAAGTCAACCTTGTTAGGTGATAAAAAAAGTTGATAGGATTTCAAATTAGGTCAAATGGGATGACAAAATACTGTAACATGCATTGAATTCCCAATAGGGATGATTACATGTTTTTTATATACCTATTAACATAATATAAATCATAGAGTTATCTTGGTCAATTCTATAGGTTCTAGATGACATAATAGGTAGTATAAATATAAAATAAACATTAAAATATAAGTTGACATTTAAACATGGACATATATTTTATTATAATTTAAGATATATTTTATATTTATACTTTCAAGATATTTGAGAGTGGTTTCAGACCTCTAGGATTTATAATGCAAATTCTAGATTTTTGAGGGTCCAAATGGATTTCAAACTTAGCCATATTTTAGGGTTCTAAGATTTTAAACTTAACCATATTTTATGATTTAAGGATTTTAGACTTAGCCATATTTTAGGATTTTAAGGAGGCATCATAAGAGTTAAAATGGATTATAAACTCTAAATAATTTGGACTAATGGTAGGAATGATACAAATCCACAATAATCTTGCAAACTACCAATGGTCTACCCACCCCTTTCCCGGTGTACCATTTAAGGTGTGCACTCAAAGATATTGAGAGTCAATGGGTTCCTAAAAGAAATGAAGTATTAGTAAGTATTTAATATTTAAAAATATTTTGTGGTTACATATGCCTCACTCTAAACTCATCATGTGTCACAAAAGTGTAAAATGGGATGGTGCTTTGAGAAATAACATAAAAACATGCAAAAATGAGCTAACTAAAAATGGAATACTACATCCACTGTGAGAGTTCTTATGCATCTCTCATCACCCAACTTTCCTGAAGCAATTAGCCACATCTTCAAGACTGGGACCTACATGACCTTCTTCAACACCCATGTGTTGGCCGCCTGCACTTTCAGCAACACTTCCCCTTTGCCAATACTTTGACAAAGCTCACCAACCCCTCTATATGGGGTTGCATGGAAAGAGGCAATAGAATCTATAAACCAATATTCTACTTTATCCAAGAAACATCCCAGAGCATCCTGTGCAACAACACCTGCAACATCTACTTCTTCAGTTCTTTCATGTTAATCTTCTACAAACCAAAAAAAATTCTTTACCTGCTCTTTCTTTCCATAACACCATAATTGACTATTCATGCTTTTCAATTCCTCCATTCTTAGCTTACTTTCTTCTACCATTTCTATACTCCCACTCAATGAGAAACCCCTGAGAGTGACTTGTAATCAAACACAAACCTGCTCCCTGCAACCTTAGCTCTAATACCAACTTGTCAGGCATCTAGAACAACAAACATGCTCTGATACCAACTGTTAGGACCTAGAAGCACAATTGATTACCATGTACAAGAAACTTAACATGCAGAATTAAACCAGAAGGCACAAGTAACTAAAATTCAAAAATAACACAGAATATGAGAGACAATACCCAATTGTATTAATACTCTTTCAGAAGGAAATACAATAAAGAAGATTGCCATAATATTCTTCCTTACACACCTCTAGGGATCCCACACCTCTAGGGTATAAAAATAAATCTCTTCAAGAGCTCACTCTCTTTCTTACGGTCCCAACACACAACTCAAACATAGAGTTGGTGTTCACCTCCAACCAGTCAGTATCACTACCGCCAGTACCACCAGTCAGTATCACTACTGCCAGTACATAAGTGCTCCACACACTCCAAGTACTCAATGTACTCCAAGTAGATCTCTCCTAATCTTACTACCTATTGTGTTGCCTATCACCTTTGACCTTGCTATCTTATAGATCCACCTTAGACCTTGCACACACAAACACCTACAAATCAACTATTCTTACTTACCATGTAGATCTCTCTACACCCTGAAGAACCCTTGTCCTTGCCTCACCAAGTCCTTATGATTCTTCAACTAGTACCCCAGTGGATCTTCTCCCAAAACTTGCACAACCTACAACTCTCATTGATCATACACACTCAGCATCCCTATGGAACTAAGAGGAGCTACCCTTGTTCTCTTCACTCTCAGAAGGAGCTAACCAAGCTCAACTCAAACTAGAATAAATTACAATACAGCCCATGAGTCTATTATATAGATCTCATGCAAACAATAATTAGACATCTAATTACAATAATTAGATCTACAACTCTAAGGCTAAATTAGCCTTCTACATGTAAACAACCAGTTCGTTAACTAATTATTTGTGTAACTGATAGTTTTGAAACTACACAGGTGATCGATCTCGGTCCCTATCTAGCTAGAGATGACCAACATCAGCTAATTCCTGACCAATGTCGGTTTGCTCTACACTAGATATGATCGACATCAATTGATCAGACCAATGCTAGTTGCTCTGCAACTCATCAACCTCTCAATAACCTCCTCCATGTCTGTATTAGTGAAGCTTTTAGCTCTACAACCTAACAATCTCCCACTTGGAGATAAATAGCTGCACTATACCTGTACCTGTATACTATCTAATTTGTTTCTTGGCTTGTATCCCTCTTCAAGCTCAATCCTAAAGACCAACCACCACACAACCTATGGTGCACCTCCTATCATCCAAGTAACCTACCACATCTGAACCTACAAACCCATGTAGTGAAGTCCTAACCCTGCATAGCATGTATACCTATTGCTGATCCCTCTCAAATACTTAAGAACCCACTTCCTTGAATTGGCTCCTAACTCTCTGACAGCTCCCACTGCTGGAGAAAACTCAAGTCTATACCAGACCTCATGTGATTTTGGACACTGAATTGTCTAGCCCTTAGTGTGCTCTGGTTCTGCATCCTACGTATTAAACCTCGCCAACACCTAATTCACATCAGCTCCCACTGGAGACAAAATCAACCTGTGATCTTCTATATCTCTCATGCCAAAGAATTTCACTCCTCCAAATTCTTCATGACACACCTCTAAACTAACTTTACCCTTAGCTCAAAAAAATTGTGTATGTGTAACCCTGCATCAAGCAAACACACAACATACAGTAATAAGATGATGTTGCAATCATCACCCACCTGGTAAAGAAACCATAGTAGTTACAATGACATTGACTAAAGCCATGCTTTGTCATCCACCTATCAAACCTATACCACTATCCTGGAGCTTCCTCAAGACCATATGACCTGGCCTTCTATCTCATGTATCCATTCTCTCTATTTTTTAACCAAGGAATCCATTCATCTCTCAGTGCTCTTATCCCAACTGGCAACTCTACCAAATCTCTCATTTGGTTCTTCTCTAAATAAATCATGCCATGCTCCCACTGTTTCCTGTATCCTTCCTACTCTGCAGTGAGTAACAAGTATAAAGAAGAGGAATAATGAATTTGAGGCTTACTTACCCTTTCAGTCCTCCATATGGGCATTTGAGACTCCTTGATAGCATGTTGTCCACCCAAAATCTATTTTAGTGACCAACCTCGATCACCACACAGTCTGCATTCAACCGACGTCAGTTCCATGTGACTGTTCAGGTCATCGACACTGGTTATCTTATCGATGTTAGTATCCACCTGCCTGACACCACTGACTTTGCCTATCTACACATGACTGATGTTGGTGCCTATCTATTCAACGTCAGTTTTCCCTGACTAATGCCAGTACCTGTGTTTGCCTGTGAGTGATGACTTTTTACCCGTGAGCTCTCTTTGGATCAAAACCCTATCCAAACTACCCTGCTCAGAGTTACTCAGCCTTCTCCACTGATCTCTATCTGTCATCTCCTCCATAAACACCAAGGCTTTCTAGTTCTTAAGTCTGTCAAACACATCTGTCTTCTGCTTAAGAACATACATCTCCTTTTTACTCATGTGACCAAGCCTACAAAGCCACATCCTCACAATAGAAGAAGAATCAGTAATACAAGCAAGTAGATAAAGAGTACCTGCTTTCTTACCACTTGATAATTCAAATGCATACATTGTGAGAGTTCTTATGCATCTCTCATCACCCAACTTTTCTAAAGCAATTGGCGGCATCTTCAATACTGGGACCTACATGACCTTCTTCAACACCCATGTGTTGGCCACTTATAATTTCAGCAACACTTCCCCTTTGCCAATATTTTGACAAGGCTCACCAACCCCTCTATACGGGGCTACATGGAAAGAGGCAACAGAATCTATAAACCAAGATTCTACTTTATCCAAGGAACATCCCAAAGCATCCTATACAACAACACCTACAACATCTACTTTTTTAGTTCCTTCATGCTGATCTTCTACCAACTAGCAATTTTTCTTTACCTACTCTTTCTTTCCATAACACCATTATTGACTATTCATGCTTTTCAATTCCTCCATTCTTAGCTTACTTTCTTCTGCCCTTGTTATACTCCCACTCAATCAGAAACCCCTGAGAGTGACTTGTAATCAAACACAAACCTACTCCCTATAACCTTAGCTCTGATACCAACTTGTTAGACATCTAGAATAATAAACATGCTCTGATACCAACTATTAGGACCTGAAAGCACAATTGATTACCATGCACAAGCAACTTAACATGCAAAATTAAACCAAAAGGCATAAGTAACTAGAATTCAAAAATAACATAGAATATGAGAGACAATACCCAATTGTATTAATACTCTTTTAGAAGGAAATACAACAAAGAAGATTGCCACAGTCTTCTTCCTTACACACCTCTAGGGCTCCCACACCTCTAGGGTATAAACAATAAATCTCTTCAAAAGCTCACTCTCTCTCATACGGTCCCAACACACAACTCAAACATAGAGTTGGTGTTCACCTCCAACCAGTCAGTATCACTACCACTAGTATCACCAGTCAGTATCACTACTGCCAGTACACAAGTGCTCCATGCACTCCACAAGTGCTCCACGCACTCCAAGTACTCAACGTACTCCAAGTAGATCTCTCCTAATCTTGCGACCTGTTGTGTTGCCTGTCACCTTTAACCTTGCTATCCTACAGATCCACCTTAGACCTTGCACACACAAACACTTACAAATCAACTAATCTTACTTACCATGTAGATCTCTCTACACCTTAAATAACCCTTATCCTTGCCTCACCAATTCCTTATGATTCTTCAACCAGTACCTCGATAGATCTTCTCCTAGAACTTGCACAACTTGCAGCTCTCCCTGATCATACACACTCGGCACCCCTGTGGAACTAGGAGGAGCTACCCTTGCTCTCTTTACTCTCAGAAAGAGCTAACCAAGCTCAACTCAAACTAGAACAAATTACAATACAGCCCATGAGTCTATTATATAGATCTCATGCAAACAATAATTAGACATCTAATTACAATAATTAGATCCACAGCTCCAAGGCTAAAATTAGCCTTCTACATGCAAACAACTGGTTTGTCAACTAATTATTCGTGCAACCAATAGTTTCAAAACTACATAGGCAACCGATGTCAGTCCCTATCTAGCTAGAGATGATCGATATCGGCCGATCTTTGACCGATGTCAGTTTGCTCTGCACTGGATATGATTGATGTCAGTTGATCAGACTGACGTCGGTTGCTTTGCAACTCAGCAACCTCTCAACAACCTCCTCCATGTTTGCATCAGTGAAGCTTTTAGCTCCACAACCTAACATATACATATGCCTCACTCTAAACTCATCATGTGTCACAAAGTGTAAAATGGGATGGTGCTTTGAGAAATAACATAACAACATGCAAAAATGAGCTAACTAAAAATGGAATACTAAATTTTTTTTGAAAGGAGATGAAAGTAACTAGAAGTACCATATACATACCTTGACTTATCTTTCTAATGAATGATTACATGCAAATATTCTAGTACTAATTATGGAGGGCACGTTACCTATATTTGATAAACCCTAGGGATACAATACTAATAATAGAAGTAATGTGTGTATACATAAGATCGTCAATGTAGCAATGAATACCTTGAAAAAATAATCAAATTACTTCGAAAAAGTGGGAAGCTAAGATTGTTAATTCTAGGTTAGAACTAAAATATCAAACATGTAAATGACAAAATGATGACAAATGAATAAATGAGCACACTAAATTAAGAGATAAATGATAAAAAATGAATGTATAACATACTAAATCAATTTGGGAATCATGTAAATTATGAAATGACAAAAAAGAATGTAGAATATACTAATTTAATTTTGGAAGCATGTAAAACATGAAATGATAAAAATGAATATAGAACATACTAAATCAAATTAGAAAGCATGTAAAATATAAACTATAAATGAAATATCAATGCAATAAAAATATAAAAAATATGTGTAAGTGGCAAATAACTTTATGTACAATAATCCTCTCAAATCAAACATAGATAAAGCCTAAATGATTGAAAATGAAATTTAAGTCAAGATGTAATATAAGTATTTCAAATGAATATGAAGAAAACATAAATGACTGAAAATGAAATGTAACTCAAGATGTAATACAATTATTTCAAATGAATATGAAGAAAGCATAAATGAATAAAAATGCAATTCAAGATGTAAAACAATCATGTCAAGTCATAAATAAATAAAAACATGTAAGTATGTTAAATTTCACATGTATGATAAGTGAAATCCATAAAAAATCATAAAATAACATGATAGATAGATGAATCCAAATCTCTAAAGGATGACAACTCAAACTTAGTGCTTGTTGTAAGATACAATGTAATAAATCACAACTAGCTAATGACATGAATAGGATGACAATGAGATGTTGTGGTAAGAGAATGGTGTATGGGTGTTTGTGATGAAAATTTGGTCTTATAAAATGTATTACAATGTAACTTAAAAACTATAAACCAAGAAGCATAATAATTAAAATGTGATCAAGGATGTGATCAGTTAAAATCAATATCCAACAAGGAGAATTTAAGAAAAATATGATATAAATAAGGAATGTGAGGCACTACATTAGTGATTTTTAAATCCTTGTCAAGAATGAGACACATTAGACAAGTGAGAAAAGATAATAACTAGCTACAATAAGGACTTAAGAAATTCTTAATAATGAACACAAAGCTTGGGCTAACAAGTGAAGTACATAAATCATTCCATGAAGGCTATATGCATGAAAATTAAAATGGACCTACATTCTCATAATGTGTTCCCCATTTCTCAATACCCCTTACATAACTATCAATCTATTACAAATATTGGGTACTCACATGACAAAGTAGGTGGAACTAGATAGTATAAAATATAATGAGACCTTCTACCCCAGTCTACTGACTTACTCTATCATGAGACTAAATATGGATTTTGAGCATCAACTAGAATAGTAGATGTTCTAAATCATGTTTTTTAGTGTGATATGAATTTTAAGATTATTTTTATTTTCCTTTTAATCATTTCCTTATGACTTGTATTTTAACTCTTTTAGATTTTTTTATTCCTCTTCCATATAGATTCGAATAACCAATCATTAGGAAAATATGTGATGAACACAAGAGAGCTTACCCTTGGTCACTATAAAAAAGGACCTAAATACCATGGTTTCTAAATACTCCCATAATTTCCCACAAGTGTACAATATCAAAATTGTCCTATGTGTGCCTCAAATGACAGGAAATAAGGGAAAGATGGGGATTATGAGACATACATCCATGTAATAAGTGATAAAATGAGGAATTTGCTCATATCTGATCATAAGGAAGTATAATAGTGATATGAAAGGGATAGGGTTATGTTATGATAGTCATGTCACTAGAAAATCCATACTAGCCTACAAGGTATATATCACAAGCACCAATGAGAGTAGCAATCATCCTAAAAGAGGAGGAAACTAAATGAGGGTTAAAGAATCATAAAATTACTAAGATAATGAATGACATAAAAATATAATAAATAATGATAATGAAAGAGATATCTAATAACCAAAATGGAAATAAAGTATAAATGTAATGTTTAATAAAACCAAAGAACCTAAAGAGACACAATGGTGCTAGTTAAGTTAAATAAAACCAAAGGACTTAAAGGAAACAATGTTGATAGTAAAATGTGTTTTTGAGGAAGACCTAGTCCTATCTAAGTTATTAAAATGTAAATCACAAACTATAAAGTGAAATAAAACCAAATAACCCAAAGGAAACAATGGTGGAAGTAACATGGAACTAAATGAAATAAAATGCACAAAAACAAAGAAGCATGAGACAAAAATAATAAGAAACATCTATGTTGATGTCTATATTAAAGATGAGCATTCAAAATATATCCTATGTATCTCAAAAAGTTTATTGAAGTTGAATTTGTTTTTTATTATGTAATGTAGGATAAGATTGGGAATCGTAGGATGACCCAAAGCGTAATTTGATGTAGGGATGGGCATCAAAATATTACCCATAGTCTGAAGTGACACATGGATGGGCATATTAATATTCTCCAACATGTGATGTGAAGTTACATAAATTAGAATGATTGGAGTGAATTTTATTGGGTTGGTAGGTGCATTTATTGACAGGTAAATGTGTGGGTATGTTTGATTTTAAAGATGTTGAAATTGAAATAGGATGTGTTAGAGAGGTATGAAGATATTTATAAGGTAAAGGAGGACCATGTATGATGTGCTTTGGGGTAGTAATTTTAAATAGGTGTTCATTGGCTTTGTGTGACCTAAGATGTTGAGGATTGACAAATGCACATGCCCATTTGAATTTGTTTATATTATCTATCATTTCCTTATTGGTGTAGTAAGAAGGATCAATTGTGGCTTGGACAACATTAGTATATGAGGTGGAGATAATGGGTAATTATTGATGATCATTAGGTAGGTGATGTTGATGTGATTGAGATTATTTAGATTGGATTTGTGATGCTTGAAGATAGTCTTGATAGCATTGTTGTGTTATAGTATCAAGATTAAAATGTGGACCAAGTAAGGAAGCATGAAGAAATTGGTGAAGATCATGAGAATAACTTATAGTAGCATTCCACCAACATAATTTATCAAGATTATACCATTTTAGAGGAGGTTTTAAAAGATCAAAGTTCATCGGTTTAGCAGGTGGAAGTTTTTTTTTAAGTTGTTCTAGACTCAAGGGAGGATCAGTGGGGTTAAAATTGGTTGAATTGGATGCTCCCTTTTAAGTTTTATGAGGCTTATAAGAATAAATGTTATGAGAAAATGATTTGGAAGGTTCCTTAGTAGTTTCTTGAGGTGGTTCAAATTGATTCATAATAAAGTCTTGCCTTTTTGCTTAGTCTAAGGTTTCTTCTAAAGTTTTAGGTGAAATGATCCAAACTTTGTATTGAAGAGGATATTTAAGAGAGGTAACAAATGGTTATAAAAGAATGTCATCATTCATGTTATGGTCCACTTTATGAGCTAGATACCTTCATCATTTTATGAAAGTGTGAGTAGATTTATTAGGAAGTTACTTGGCATTTATGAAGTGGATAATAGAATTTTCAAGAAGGCCATTACATTGGAATTATTTCACTAGATCATTGATTAAATCCTATAGTTGTGAGATGGAAAGTATAAGAAGGTAATTATACCATTCAAGTGCATTACCAACAAGATTTTGGCTAAGGCTTGGTGGTATCAAAGGTGTTAGTTTTAACCCAATATTTATAGATATTACCAAAATATTTAAGAAAGATAGTGGGATCTTAGTTCCATCATATGTGATAGTTGGAGAGATGCTTCCAATGTCTATAGATGCAATGAATGGAGCTAAAGTTTTATTTTAAATATGTTGAAGAATTTTTTTATGCAAAGGGGGTTGAGGGATGAGATTATCATTGACATATCTAAGAGAAAGAGGGGGAAATTTTCTGATATGGTTGAGGCATGATAAATTGAGGTGGTCGACTATCCATTTTTAATATATGATATTGCATTTACATCATTCAGGAATTATTAATTGTTTGCATAACACTAATTTGTTGAATAATTTGAGCAAGGATTTGAGTTGTATCAATGGGAGGATTTTGATTCCTAGTGGTAAGAGGTGGAATGTTAGCATTGTTATGAAGATCATTCCCTATATTGGTATTAAGGGATGGATTGTTGGGTGGAGGATGCCCAACACTATTAGTAAGAGGAGGTCTATTGTGAGTAACATCAACTATATTATATTAGGTAGTAATTGGTTTGGTATTACAAAGACATCAAGAAAGGAATTTAATAATTTGATTTGAATTAATAATAAAGTGAATTTTAAATATAAATCATTAATTATGTAGTGTTCTTGACTAATTAAAATCTAAAAAGAATATTATGAATTAAGACTAGGTAGATAAAAATAGTTAGAAAACTAAAAATTATTGATCTATGAATTTGAATACAAAATTATAAATTAAAGTACTTAACAAAATTGAAATGATAAGTAGGTGAGAAGGAACCTAAAAACTAAACAAGTTTGACCACATTGACTTAGTCTATTGAGAAAGCTTAAGATATGGAACTAAAACTGAGTCATCCAGCTCAACATAGTCATGTAGAGGAAAAAAATTAAAAACACAAAAAATGAACTGGCTCAACTAACTTATCTTAGTTTCTTGTTAGTTGCCTGAAAGTTAAAAAAATTGGAAGACATAAAAAATGTATTAGTTTGACCAGAATGACTTAGTTTATTAAAACTAAAAGTTAAAATTTTAAAAACATAGAAATAAAATAGGTCAACAAAAAAACATAGTTTGTTTTTTATTAAGGCGGCAAACCAGGGGCCGAACCCTATATAGTCAAAAAAAGATAAGAAGGTAAATAAACAAAAAATGCCTTCAGAGAGACGATAGCATAGCTGAGAACAATAGACAAAAATAAAACACAAGCCATAGGAAGACCAAAGTCAGAGAGGTCTCCCCTTACAGAACTATTGATTTGATAAGATCATTAAGTTTCTCATTCTCCACGTTGTCAGCATACCCAGTATTACCCACCACTTCCAGCATAGACATGTTTAGTAGAATTGTAATATAAAGCCCTTTGGCAAAGACCTTCTCCAGCTTCTAAATGTGGTCTTTTAGGGCCCCAATTTTAGTTTTCCAATTAGTCTCATTCTCAGTGCCCTCACCAGCTTCCTCGACATACATTTTCCCCTTATTTTTAGTAGTTCCCATAGTGTCAGCACCCTACTCCTCAGTAACCTCAAAATCCCTAGTAGCCTACTTCCCTCCAGTGTCCTCTAAAATTTCCTAGATTTCTAGCTCCTTAGACTCTTCCTCCTAGATTGCTTCTTCTAAATCACTTTTTGAATAATCAATCAGTCTAGCCTTCGGGGCTGGTTTACCAGCAATCCACCTTAACCTTCACACTCTAGAGGGGAATCCTTCCTTATTAATTTTGGAAGGCTTGTGAGATTTGCCACCTTGGCCCCCCATGGCCTTACCCAGATTCCTATGGATCCCTTTTGTAGTCTCTTTAATATTTTCTTCCTCTTCATCAACCTTTCTCTTCTTGCCCTTCTTGCTCAAAAAAGATTCAGGGGTATCAATAGGGGTCTTTTTAGGGTCATCAATATGCCTCATTCCTGACAAGTCATCTCTTTTTAAATGATCATCCTAATGTTTAAGGGAAAACGAACACCTTGTCGCCACACCCTCCAGCCTGAAAATTGTTGGCTAAGGTTAGCACAAGCATCAGTGACCCTGTTGCCTTCTCTGTAGGTATGGAAAATCTCAACTTCAGAAAATTTTTGTAAAAGAAATTGGATATCAGTAATGATGTCTTTTAGCTTGATTTCCACATTTGAAGCTTTATTAACAGCGTCTATGACCATCTTAGAGTCTCCTTGTATATTCAAGTTCCTTATTCCTAGGGATATATCCGACTTTAATCCCCATAGTAAAGCCATTACTTCAACATAGTTGTTGCTCTGGCATCCAATTCCACTGGCATAGACAGAAGACATCCATCCTTTATCATTCCTTATAATTCCTCCTCCACTAGCTTTACCATCCAACTTGGATGCCCCATCAAAGTTGAGTTTCATCCAGCTACGTTTAAGAGGGATCCATTTAGTATTAAGTCTCTATAGTATTTTAGAGTTATTATACCCAAGGATCTAGTTTATAACCTTCCATTTGGCTACAATTTGGCTTTCAATTTGAGATAGGGGTTTCTCCACAACATGAATATGAGATGTTGTAACACTTTCCATAATGGTCTTAGCAAAGTAGTTAAACACTTGAGAAGCATTTCTAGCACTGTCCCTAAAAATTCTATGATTACACTCTTTTCAGAAAATCCAACTCAAACATGGCAGATCTTGCTTCCATAATTCCATAAGCCAGGGATGTGTGAAGGTTGGGTTCCAACTAAGAATTACTTCTTTAAGGTCAGAATTGTAGACCCATTCAATACCAAAGTTGTTAAGTATTGTGCCCCATAATTCCCGAGCAAACTCACAGTGGATAAAGAGGTGTGAAACTGATTCCTCTTTTGAACCACATAGGAAACATCTATTAAGCAAAGTAAACCCTTTATTTTGAAGGTTATCTTGAGTAAGGATTTTATTATGAGCAGCAACCCACCAAAACATGTTAATTTTTGGAATAATTTTATGATTCCAAACCTTTTTCCATATATCTTTATTCTGAGCTTTAAGAATGAGCAGATGATAAGTAGATTTGATAGAGAATGATCCATTCTTATCTAGCCACTAGTATTGTTCATCCTCTTGAGGAAAGAGAGGGATTCTGATCTCTTGAATGCACTATTAGATCTCCTAACCTCTTGAGTAAAACTAAGGTTGGTGCACACATCAATCCAAAATATTTTTCTAGCTCCTCATCCCATTGTTATTTTCCATATAATCACTGACCCTATCTCCAAAGAATTGGGTAGTCAAGTCAACAATCTCTCCATAGTTTTCCTATGTGATGAGAACCTTGTCCTTTAACTAGATATCATCCTAGAATTTAATATGCTAGCCATTTCCAAGTTTCCATCTAATTCCTTGTTTGATAAGGCTTCTACCTTTTAGCATTTTATTCCATATCACAGATCCCTGGGGTAATCCCATCTGTTGAAGAAAGTTGGAATCATCAATGCTATGAATGTATTTGGCATACATTATTTCCCCCCAATCATTGTTTTTATGGATCAGGCTCCAACTAAATTTTGAGATTAGGGCTTTGTTCAAGTTCCTGATGGACCTAATACTAAGTCCACCATGAGATTTTGGAAGACACACTTTTTCCCATCTGACTAAATACATTCTCTATTTGTCTTCCACTCCTATCCATAAAAATTTCCTTTGGATCTGTTCTAGTTTCTTAGCAAAATACACATGAATTTTAAAAAGAGATGGGAAGTATGTAGGAATACCTTGTAGCAAAGCCTGAAGAAGTTGCAGTTTACCAACACTGCTGAGTAGTTTCCCCTTCCAACCAAGAAGTTTCCTCTGCATTCTTTTCATAATTCCATTCCAAAATCTAGGAGATACCTCTTTGACCGAGAGTGGGAGACCCAGGTAGGTAGCTAGTAGGCCAGCTTTAGCACATTCAAATATATCAATGATTTTATGTCTAAGTTCATTAGGAGTGTTGAAGAAATACACATTGCTTTTCTAGAAATTTATCCTTTGTCCTGACTCTCTGGCATAATTATTTAAGATATTCTTCCATCTTCTAGATTCAATCACTGATGAGATGCCAAAGAAGATGGTATCATCCATAAACTATTGTACCACCATAAGATGAAGGGAGGAGGTAGGTTTAATGCCCACTAGCTTTTTTGAGGCTATATCTACTTGTATATATCTTCCCAATGCCTCAACCATAATGATGAATAAGTATGGGGAGAGAGGGTCTCCCTAACAAATTCCTCTCAAGGATGGAAAAAACCCTCTAGAAACACCATTAACTAGCACTGAGAATTTTGCAAAAGAGACCGTGTTCCATAACAAGCGAGACATTTTATCATTAAACCCAAATTTTTTGATCACTTGGAATAGAAAAGTCCATGAGACTCTATCATAAGCTTTATAAATATCAAGCTTGAGAGCCATCCCAAGGATTTTACTCTTATTTATGGACTGAATAGTCTCATGTGTGGTGATCACAGCATCAAGAATCTGCCTGCCCAGGATGAAACCTTTTTGAGTAGGAGAAATAATTTTGTCTAGCAAAGGTTGAATCCTCATGACCAGCATTTTAGTACATAACTTATACACAATTTTTCATAGACTAATGGGCATGAAATTAGTGAGGTGTGAAGGTTGTGATTTTTTAGGAACAAGTACTATGAAGGTATTATTAGCTTGTTTCAAAAGTTTACTTGATCTAAAAAAATCACACACAACAGCCATGAGGTCCGCTCCTACTATCTCCCAATATTCCTAAAAGAATATAGGAGGAAAGCCATCAGGACCCAAGGCTTTAAAAGCACCCATGGACAATAAAACAGCATGGACTTCTTCCTTGGATATAGGCTTTAACATCTCTAGATTATCTTCTTTCGTTATCAAACAGGGGATTTTATCAATAAATTGATTCATAAGTCTATCGATTCTATCATTATTATTTTCTTCCATAAGCAAATTCTAAAAGAAAGCCCTAGCTTGTTCCCCTATTTCATTAACCTTAGTAATAATGTTGCCATTATCTAGGACAAGCTTAGTTATTGAGTTGGCTTTCCTATGTTTCATAACTGAGAGATGAAAAAAGGCAGTGTTCCTATCCCCCTCCTTAAGCCACTGAACATGAGATTTTTGTTTCCAAAAAATATCTTCTCTTTCCATAAGATTCTTCCATTCTAAAGATAGGATATTCTCTTCTTCTAAAGTGTCCTTAGAGTCATCCCCTTGATCTATCAGTTGTTATATATCCTTGAGTTTTCCCACTATATTTTTCTTCTACTGGAAGACCTACCCAAAGTTGTATCTATTCCATCCATAAACTTCTTGTTTAATGTGTTGGAGTTTCTTGACTATTCTAAACATAGGAGTACCTTGAATAGGAATTTTCCACTATTGGGCTACCATTTATCTAAAGTCTTTGTGTTTGATCCACATATCTTCAAAATGGAATGGGGAAGGTCCAGAATGTCCCTATTTTCTCCAACTAAGGAAGATCAGGCAATGGTCAGACATGGTTCTAGGGAAAGCCTGCACCTGCATATTATGATAATCCTTCTAGTTGCTTGATATAATAAATCTATCTAATTTAACTTGAATCATTTGATCTCCTATTCTTTAATTGGTACAGGTAAAATTTTGGTTTTGCAGCTCTATGTCCAATAATCCCCAATCATTGATGAATTCAACAAAGTCAAACATGTTGTCTGAGTAAACCATAATTCCACCCTATTTTTTAGAAGGGTATAGAGGGGTGTTAAAATCTCTAGCTAACATCCATCTAATGTTCTAGGGATTATTCCTGAAACTACTCAGGTATATCCATAATTTCTATCTCAAAGCTCTGTTATTCGGTCCATAGACATTGATCAATGACCAATTCAAAGATTTCATAGAAAAATTGGTAATCAAGAAGTGCTTATTATAAGCCATAAGAGACCCCTAGATTTTAGCACTATTCCACATAGTGACAATCCCCCCTAAAGCCCCTTCAATAGGACTAATGCAAAAAGCCACCTTAGGCCATATATAGGTAGCAATTTTCGTAAAATTCTCCTCATTCATCTTGACTTCTTGGAGTAATAAAATATCTATTATATTATCTAAAATGTAGTTTTTAACCTCAAACTACTTTGAGGGACTATTAAATCCCCTCAGGTTCTAAGATAATATTCTCATTTAGAGGGTTTGGGGGGTTGGGTCTCCAGTATATTTTGTTTACCACTGGCAATCTCCCTAGCAATCTCTCTTTGTCTTGTTTCTCTTAGGGTTGGCCTCCCTTGTTTGGGCTCAATGCCAACATCTATAGATTTTTTACCTTTTTAGTTCTTTTTCTTTGGGGTAACCCATTCCTTCTATTCATTACTACCACTTTGTCCTGTTATACCTATTGCTAAGTAGTTTCCTACTTGGTCTTTGACTTCCAGAGCATGGAAAATGTCTGTATTTAGCTGTGGGTCTGATTCTCCTTTAGTGGGACTTTCTAGAGTTACTTCTTCATGTCCAACTCTTGAAACTTTATCTTCTTCATTGACTTCCTCTATCTAAAGGTTACCTCTTTCTCCTTCCTTACACATATTAGTCTATTTTTCTAGAGGGTTGGTTGTGTTAAATGTAGCCTTTTGACTATCAACTGATACTATATTTTCCTTTGGGATAGCTTTTCCCTCACTACTAGTGATATCCTCCTTTCTCGTCTCCTCCTCTCCCTTTTCTATGTTGTCAGGATTTTCCACATTACTCTCCATTTCTTGCTTGTTATTCTTTTTTGTAATTGAGATCCTGATCATCCCCTTCAATCTTGGAATCATCTTTCCTCCCCTTTTTCTCTGTTGTGCATTATGTCATTAAATGTCCCTTTCTCTTACATATTTGACAGAAAGTGGTATCATTTTCATAAGTGATCGGCTGAGTTTAGGTCCCATATTTAGAGTTTAGCTCTATGGTCATAGGGAGAGTCCTATTTATTTCAACATTGGCATAAAGTCTAGCATACATACATTTGGACTTTGTTCTAGTTGTATGATCTGTAGTGACATATTGGCCAATAGAATTGCTGATAGCTGTGAAAAAAAATTCATCCCAGAATTCCAAAGGGAACCCTAGCAATCTTACCCAAGTAGGAGCAGACTTATTAAGGTCTAAGTGAGGATCAAATCATGGTTTCCACAAGCATAGGGCAAGATAATGTGGGCCATACAGCCATGGTCCTCTAGCAAGAGTAGCGATCATGTCCTCCCTACTCGTAAAACTAAAAAGGGATAGGCCTCTTGCCATGGCAGTGATTGAAACACTACCATTAACTTTCCACCTAGACAGAACCCATTTCCTAATCATTTCGATATTAGGACAGAAAGAAAAAAAATTACCTACCAACATAAGGTCCATGGATGCCATGATTTCCTCCACCAAATCGTCTGGGATATGCAGGGTCGTGCCCTCTGAGATAACAGGGAGGCTCATCATGCTTTTCAAGGGGCACGTCTTTTCACTTGTAAGTGCCTTCTTCCATCCATTGGATGGACTATCCACTACCAAATTTTTGAACAGATCCCCAAAGGCACTACCACCAGTAGTGTCCTCCATTAGATCCGTGATCCCACCGATCACACTCAGGGGGCCCAACTTGGCAGGAAAAAACTAGTTTCAAATGTTGTCCACATGCTACTAGAAGATGTCATTTTTGAGTTTTTCAGTCGTCCTTCCATCCAAAAAAAAATAGTTTGTTAAAAATCAAAGTGAAAATTTTAAAAACATAGAAATGAACTATGTTGACCATAATGACTTAGTTTATTGAAACTAAAAGTAAAAATTTTAAAAACATAGAAAATGAACTAGGTCAACTAGAATGATATAGTTTTTTGAAAATAAAAGTAAAAATTTTAAAAATACATAAAATGAACTATGTCAACCAAAATGACTTAGTTTGTTGAAACTAAAAGGAAAAAATTTAAAAACATAAAAAAATAATTAGGTCAACCAACATGACTTAATTTGTTGAAGCTAAAAGTGAAATTTTTAAAAACATAGAAAATGAACTAGGTTGACCATTATGACGTAGTTTGTTGAAACTAAAAATAAAAATTTTAAAAACACATAAATTGAACTAAGTTGACCATCACAACTGATTTTGTTAAAAATGAAAGTTAAAAAATTAAAAATGCAAAAAATTAACTAGGTCAACTAGAATGACTTAGTTTTTTTAAATTAAAAGGGAAAAAATATAGAAATAAATTTAGTTGAATAGCATGATTGATATTCCTAATTTAAAAAATATACAAGGGTTAAATTCACATCAAGTTCACTAAAATATATGCAAATTAAAGTGAAGTTGATCTAAAAATCAAAACCTAACTCAAAGAAGATAAATCAGCTAACTATACTACTAAAAATAATTTGATAATTGGGTTAATGACTAATATGGATCTGATAAACCTACCTAAGGTATTTATTATCATATAATATCACTAGAGAGTATTCCAAATCATCTAGTCAAGCAATACCACATAATAACCCTAATTAAGCTTATAATACAATAAAGTAAATCTAATCTAGTGCTTACTAAATCTTGTGGCACAAATGGAGGATCAGCTTAAATAATAAACATGCAAATTAAAACTCTACTCAATTAAATTTAGAGGTAATTCTAATCAAGGATAGATATTATTCATTAACCAATAGTTACGCAAATCTATCTATAAAAATAGAGGAGTAAGAGTTAGCAATACTTACCTTGAAGATGAACCCATAAAGCCTCAATATTTCCCCTAGGTAATGGTGTTTTACAATAGGTTGGTATGTGTGTTAAAAAATATAAGGATGGATAATATACTATAGTAATCAATCTCAATCCTTAACAAGACCCAGGTTCTTATTTAAGTATGAAACCCTAAGTAATGACTCTTCAAGTAGAATAAGCATACATGAAGACTTTAAAGACATGAAAATGAATTATATTTTATTTATAAATGAATTTAAGGGGGTAATTATAGCTATGGATTGACCCTAAACCCTTCCATAGTTTTTTTCTATAAAGGTCAGCTAGGTCGACCATATTAGGCATTAAAATGAGTCGTTATAATTTCAAACTAGGTTTATTAGGTTGATACAATTTTATAACATGTGTTTAATTTCAAATGGGGTCAATTAAATCAACTGCATCAATTTTTATAGACCTACCGACACAGTATAAATCACAAAGTCATCCTAGTCGACTCTATAGGTTATAACTGAGGTAGTATAAATATAAAATAAACATTGACTTTTAGACATGGACATATAGTTTCTTATACTTTAATTTATATTTTATAATTATACGTTTAGGATGTTTGAGAGTGATTTAAGACCTCTAGGAGTTATAATGCAAATTCTATATTTTGGAGGGTCCTAATGAATTTCAGACTTAGCCATATTTTAGTTTTCTAGGATTTCAAACTTAGTCATATTTCAAGATTCCAAGATTTTAGACTTTAGCCATATTTCAAGATTTTAGGGAGGCATCATAGGAGGTAAATGGATTAGAAATTCTAAATAAGTTGGACTAATGGTTGGAATGATACAAAGCCATAATAATCTTACGTAGCACTAATAGTTTGTCAACCCATTTCCCAATGCACCCTTTAAGGCATGCACTCAAAGAGGTTGAGACTTTATAGGTTCTTGAAAAAAAATAAGTGTAAGTGTTAAATTTTAAAAATATTATGTGTATACATATGCCCCATTCAAATTTCATCACATGTTATGAAAGTGTAACATGAGATGGTGCTTCGATAAATAACATATCAACACATAAAAATAAGCTAACTAAAAATTAAATACTGAAATTAATTCTAAAAGGAGATGAAAGTAACTAAAAATACCATATGCATACCTTGACTTATCTTTATATTGAATGAATACATCCAAATATCATAGTTTTGATCATGGAGGGAATAGTCCCTGCATTTGATAAACCCCAAGGATATAAGACTAAAAATAGAATTAATTTTTGTGTACATAATATGGTTAAAGGAACAATGAATACCTTAAAAAACTAATTAAATTAACTAAACAAAGTGGCAAGCTAAGATTTTTAATTCTAGGTTAGAACTAAAATATCAAGCATGTAAATGATAAAATGATGATAAATGAATGTATGAGAACACTGTTGAGGTCAACATACCCCCTATTTTTTGAAAATTGAGACCCTTGAGATACTTTTAACCTTAACACTAAAAGCTATATATGATTAGATCATTATCATAATTTGAAAATCATCCATTTTGATAACAATGGCCTATTTAATTGTAATTCTAGTTTGAGCTTGCCTAATGTTGCTAATAATTGGTCCTCATGTCCTAAAATTATAGGTTTCATGGATATTTTGTTGATAGATCATGCTTAGAGTTTACATATTGACTTTATTCAGGGTTTTCACTAGCCTTTGGTTTGTGAAAACTCGACCCTAGATTCATGTTTTAAAAACTCTCCTTCAAAAACCCTATCATAAACCCTTGGCTCAAATTTACATTTGGTAGGAGAAAATTAGTGAAAATATTTCAAATTACTTTGGACTTAAGCCTAATTTTTATGTTAAGGCTTGGTCATATTTCTTAACATGACCAGACCTTAACTTGAAAGTCTTACTTGGTCCCTTTTTCCCCTTTTTGTTTCTCTTATTTATAATCAAGTCTAATGTTCGTATTGGTAGGGTTCATTTTAATTTTTATAGCATGGTCCCCTTTGTTACCTATTTAGCCTAAATTCTTAAGTCTAAGGCCCCATTTGTGTTTATAAACATGAATGAGACTTTAGTATTAACACTTTAGCTTAAGTTCATATTTTATCTCAAGTCCAACTTAAACCTTTTGCCTTTTGTAGATCCAATAGTTATCACTCCTTCATAGACCTTAATCAAACAGAGTGAAAGAAGCCCTAAGATCCTAAATCTCTCACCCTTCATACCAATTCCACATCATCATGAATATCATGATCAATGGCCCATGCTTAAGTAGAACCAAAGATCTAACGGTGCAAGATTGTCTGAGGTTAAGTGGGTCCCTTTCATTGAATATGAGTTTAAGCCTTAGTTTGACCCTAAGGCCCCTTTGTATTTTTTAATGCAATCAAACCTTATGATAAAACTAAGATCATGGTTTTAATTATTTAAAGGAGCTAATCACATGCATGATCCTATATCATGATCAATGGTCTATGGGTATTCATATAGATGATGATCAAATGAAGTGAGAAAAATGTTGAAATGTCAAAGGCCAAAGGAGACCTACAAAGATGACAAGTGTCATCATCTCAGGGACTCAAATAGAGATCAATGACCCATGGGTCCTGTTCAGGGTCAATAGGTTCAAATCTTGGGATCCCTATATAGCTACCATGTGGTACTCCCACATTCAAAGCTTAATGTTAATAGAACCTTAAACCAATGGTGTGTACCCACTCGGATCTTGATCAAATGGATCTCAACTCATCATGTCTCTTGATCAGGTGGAGAGAATTGAATCTAAGATCTATGGAATATATGAAATTTAAGAGATTAAAATTGATGTTGTCATGACCATTATTTGATGTCCATGAGGCTATCATTGACATCTGCAAGACCATCAACTTTAAGCTTACCAAACCTAAGGAACTTTGTGAGGTTAAATTTGACATTATTATGAACATCCTTTGACATTAAAAATGTCATCATTAATTTTCACGTCCATCTAATTCAAGCTCTTTGAATATTTTACTTAGACAAATATGGGTGTTTTATATCATTCAAGGAGTCATTTGATATCATGCTTTTAAACTTAGCATAAAATATTTTAGCGTAAGTCTATGGCATGTTTACTGACATGAAATAAACTTATCTTAAAACATTTTATCCTAAGTTTTTTTATATGACCATGCACTGATTAAGGTTCATACATATTATAGGATCAATATCTTCTATTTCATTGGGCTCAGATGATCCAACGATGTGAAATCACTGATGACTATTCAAAATAGCTCTAAGAGCCCATGTGCTCGAAATGTGAGAAATGCATGCTCAATATATGATTGGTGTAAAGGATATATCTCAAAAATCTCATAAAGGTTCCAAGTGGCATAACTACAAGGCTTAATGAAAATACAACCAATAACATGTGAGATCATAGATCATGATCAATGACTTATATTGATTCTTGGATGATGATCCAATGATGTGAAATAAAGGCAAATTTTAAATAATAATAGCTAGTGCTTTGAAGTCATTTATGAAAAATGCCATGAAATTTGCTAGATAGACACTAAATAAGTACCATGAAAGCACAAAATGACAAAAATAAAGATCATGTGTGCTAAAAAATGCAAATGTATAAAGGCAAAGGTCAAAATCAAATCTGAGGCACAAATGAGCCTAAGTCTAAATAAGCCTTCACCATTAAAGACTTCAAGAGAGCCCCAAACCTACATAAAATACCCTATGTTGAATTCAGATTAATCACAATCAAGTTGAAAAGCATTTAATTACAATTTACACATGAAGGAATTAACCCACAAACCATTTGCAACATAGAAATAAATAATTTATAGGTTTGGAAGCCAAAGCAACTCAGAGGTAATAATACAAGGATGAGATAGAGTTAATATTTTTCTATAGATAATGAAGGGAGGATCTTCAAGGAAATAGACCTAGACATAATAGCGTTAAACATAGGTAAAATGAATTGGTCCAAACTCTTTTGGACTATTGAAGAGATGCAGGCCATCATGAAGGAGGAACAAAAGATTGCCACCATGAGTAGAAGATATTATGACCTAGTTGCAGTCCAAATGGCTAGTATCCACCTTACTACTACTAAACCTAAGGTAATCCACTATTTTGGAATCCTTTCTCCACTTTTTAAAGACTATAAAATTTAACAAGGTTAGATTATTCATGAATGACCCTTTAGTATAATTTCATACATTTCCCCATTGGCCTTAAAAAGTTATTATAAACTTAAAAAAACCCAAGTAAACTTGCCCACCATCAACGAATGGACTGGAAATAATGATTTGGATACCATCTTTAGGCCATGGTTGCTCTGAGGGAACTATGTGATCTGAAGCCTTATTGGCAATATTCAATTGCCTAATTTAGATAGGGGGTTAGGGTAATCATGACTCTATTGATTATAATATTGATCCCCTTCAACCACTTATTTCAATAATATTAGGGTGTCCTACATGTACTTAAGGGTATAAAAAGAGCTCACTCCCTTAATTGGAGAGATGATAAGTATCTATCTAGAATGTCAATTCATCACCATCAAGAATAAGACCAATACATAATTCTTCATGATGTCATATCTATTGGATGCCTTGATAGCCTCCACTAAGATTCCTTATATCAAAAATTGGTCACCTAAGCATAGATTCATAGTCTCCCATCACTATTCAAAGCTACATATAGTCAAATATAGTTAAAACATATAATTCATCTATGACTGTGTGTATCCAACCTTGGTAGAAGCCATCATAGGGATCCCTATGCCCAGGGTAAGCCCTCTAGTCAAGAAATCTGTCAAGTTAATGGGAGCCATCTTATTGTATCTAGATTATATAGTGATCAAAATTGAAGGGATTTTGATTCAACCTTACAAGCTCCCTATCTATGTCTCATCAAGCTGGTAGAGCAAGAAATTACATACCACCTTCCTCATGGTATGGATAAAGTGTACAAGGAAAAGAGGAAAGGCCTCTTCCATCCCTTTCTTTTGACCATTGGAAAAATTATTCTACAAAATTAGCATCAGGTAAGTATTATATCCAGGCATAGGGAATCTTTCAAATTGCAACTTGATGATAAAGCAGTGGGACCCTAATGGCATGGTCTCCACACATTTAAAATCTAAGAAATTAGCTAAGCTAGTATACGAGCACCATCTTAGTGTCCATGACACCTTATATATCAAAGCAAATAATTTTGAAGAAATGTTGGCTAGGCTCAAGAGACATAACATTAGAATTGATCATATATTGACTAGTGATCAAAATCCCCTTGGAGACATATGGCAAATGGGACCTCTACAATACCATTTGTTACCTAGACCTTTAAGGCCCCCTCAAGATCAACCATAAATGGAAGGGAAATATCCCCAAACATAGATTACATAAGGTCTTGTCAAGGGAAATATATAAGAGAGGCCTAGTTAGGTACCCTCATCCTCAAACCTACCTCAAAGACTAATATCCCCCATTGAATACCTAGACATGATTTCCATGAAGCTAGATGAGAAAGTGGAAGATGCCCTCATGGTCCTTGATAAGACATATGGATTTGATGAAGAGGAAGAACATACTAAGGAAGCACAAGCCTAAATAGAGGAGGTTGAGAAATAAAAAGGGAAACAAGTTACCCTGGACCTACTCCCAGTGGCACCATTGAAGAGAAAAGCAAAAGTGGCAATGGTCCCAGTTGGACAAAAGAAGATAAATTTAACTTCACTCACCCCATGAGTGAAGTTAACTTGTTTAGTGATGAACACCCCATCCATAGACCAATCATCCTTGATTAGTTCATCTATGGAAAATATAGAAAATACCAACTTATCAACACTTATGAGCCCTAACCAAGACTGTTAATATTGATGTACATGATGATATCAAGCCTTGAATAAGTGATATGATGGAGGAGGAAGAGATAATAATAGTGGATACTACAAGGTCAGATAGTAATTAGATGAAGACTCCATGAGTTTTAAACAGCACCTAGATGGAGGCTCTTAAACCTCTAAAATACAATGAACCAACTACCACTATATGATTTAATCTAAAGATAGTTGGATTAGAAAGAGTGACAACTAGAAAGGCCATGGTGGGGATTGAAGAATTTACCTTTCAAAAGGTTGATACATTTGTAGGCTTAACTCTAGTTAGGGGATAGTATATTGGTGAACCCCCCATCCATGAGGAAGATGTAGAAATCCTAGCTTAGGCTCATTCAACTTAGGTTAGAGCAGGAATCAGGGGTATGAAGCGAAGAATATATAATTTGGAGAAGGAAAAGGAGAATTTGGAGACATAAGCTATCATATCAATACCTAAGGTAATAATTAAAATTCTTGATGAATATTTTTATGACATGTTTGATGTATTGAAAATAATGAAGTTGAGGTAGAGTGCATTGGCATAAAAGAATACAGTGGTTAAGTGTCTAATATCCCAATGGTAAGCTTCATAGGATAAAATAATAGGGTTGATTAACATTCAAGTTGAAAGTTAGATCCTTATGTTTAACACCATTAGTTTGGGACATCTGAACACAATTATAGGAATTGTTGTTGACAAAGTCTAGAGTTTAAGTGGATGTCATCAGAACTAGAGAGATTCTTGAAGGATGATGAGGAGATAATGGGGATGATTGAACATCTCATTGGGATAATGCTCATTGACCCTACATATCCCACTATCCTAGGTATCATTAAAGATTATGGATTCAAACACAAGGCTACTATGGTGATGCAATAAATAACAATTAAAATTCAAGGCTAGTCTAGGGTAGACAATAGCAAGATTTGAGACATGATCTTCAATGGAAGTGAAAGAATAACTGAGGCTAAGAGCATCAAATAAGCCATGGCTAGAGATGATAGAGAATTAAATGAGCTAGCTAAGGATGAGTGTCTCCTAAAACTAGATATGGACTTGGAGTTAACCAATGAGTAGTACTAAAGGGCCATGAACATCCTCTAATAATAGTAATAAGTGAGTTCTCTAGCATAGTGCCCACCAACCAATTAGTTGAATGATATTCTATTTTGTAAAAACTTTGTAACATTTTGAAAATGGAATGTACTTTTTCAAAGCCATATTCTATTTTGTTAGTGTATTTGCCTCTAGGTCAGTTTAATTTATAAAAATAATTGTATTCTAGAACTTTATCAAAAAGGATAGCTATCCTTATCTTATTTGTATCTTGTAACTAATTGATATACTACCTTGTCCTTTTATAAAAGGTAGTACTACCATTTTGTAAAGAGAGAGAATTTTAATTAAAATTTGTATACTTTGATCAATTAATACAATTAAGGAATTCAATAAAGATTGTCCAAACTTATGTCAATTGTTAATGTGGTTTTTTTTTCAATTTTTGGTTCTAAATCTTGAATTTGAATGGCTTTTATGAATTTTAAAATTGAATCTTTGATACAGGTTTGCTAATTTTTTCTTATGCTAGATTAGTTGAAACATCTTAAATTTGCTTCATTTCATTTGTTCTATATTCAGATGTGTTGATGTTATTTGAGTGTGGTGACAAATCTTAAAAGTAAATCTAGTTCTTACTTGTATGCTTTCATATTATCCTTAGAAATTTGCTTAGTGTATGGTGAAATATGAGCTTATTCTATTTTTCATTATGTAGTGGTTAAATTCATATTTGGTTGAAATTCAAGCCTTGTCATGATGTTTGAGACAAAGACCAGCAATCACACATTCTCTTTCTACCTTACCTTTCTCTTTTGCTTCTTTTTTAACCAAATCACATTAGTATATATCTCACTTTAAAGTTCACCTAGATTAGATTTTAACTTATAAATTTGATCATAATTCACTAAAATCAATATAGATACTTAAAAATTCACAAGGACCATGGTGGCTCCCAACCATCAAATAATATAAATTTGTTGAACAATTAATTTGCTTTGCCTCTATTCCACCATAGTTAACTAAATTGCTAAAACCTGCTATTCATGCCTAAATTCCTAGAATTCTAAAATGAGAAGTGTTCTTAAACACTAAGATTACCTATGATACACTTAAATTCATCAACAAGAATAGCTTCCACTAGCGCTACAAGGAGGGCTTTATGAATTTGTTAAATATTTACTTTTTTGGTATGTTTTGATCTAAGATTGGTGTTATCTTTGTATTTTTGTGTAATTATTTGTTTAGAATAATAAATATCACTAATTTTTATGGTATTTTACCCATATTCATGATTATTTTAGACAAAGATCAAATTTCTTTGAGATTGGATGCTTAATTCTATTAAAGATAGCTTAAGATCTAAAAATTCATAATGTTTAAGGTTAGAATAGCTTGTTTTGATCAAAGGTTGGTATATATTTTATAGATATGGGTTTATTGAAGCTTATAATTGTAAAGATATACCATATTTATGTAATTAGAGACATCTTTTATCTCAATAAATTAAATTTGTGTGCCCTTTATCATTCTTTACATAAAACTTTGCAATATTAGCTTAGTGTACAAATATGATCCTCTATTCTTTATAAAGATTGGTTTGATATATAATATTTCAAATAGGATCTCAAATATTCAAGTTGGAACTACCTAAAATTCAAATAATATCACACTCAGAAACGAGAGAGCCTCTACATGAATTGGAAGTCCATAGGAGGACCAAGAGAGATAAAGGTAGACATAGGTGCTAAAAATCTTTGCTAGCTTTAACACTTCAAGGTACTCCTGCATTCAACCTTCATCAAGGTATGGCTTGGTTAGGGAGTTATCCTATCAATGTATAAGGTGTAATTCATAACCTCCCTCGTAATCCTAAAAATTATTTGCCAAATTTTAGTCCTAGTGGTGTTGTAACAACACAGGAACATGTTAAGTCGTTTAAGGTTTTATTAAGATTATTTAATGTAGTTAATGAATATGTATCATGTAGTTTATTTCATTTTACATTTAAATAAACTACATATGAGTGATTTATAAACCTACATGATGACTACATCACCACCTATGATGATTTTAATAACATCTTCATTGACCAATTTGGAAAAATAATCAACCCATGTGTCCTATACTAGTAGTTTACCACCCTGAAGAGGGATACCAATGAACCCATAAGATATTTCAATGTAAGGTTCCAAAATATGTATAGCAAAACCATTGACCCTTATAAACCTAACTATTCCTTGGCATTTGAAATCTATAAATATGCTCTTGATCCCATGACCTTTATATTCATAAAAAAGGTTGTAGGTCAAATGAATATATTAGTTTTAGCTTATGCTAAGGCTATGGTCATTAATGATTAGATACAACATAAATTTTAGATGTCCTAATTTTTTCCTAATGTTAATACACACATGCCTACTTTGAATTTATTTCCTACTAATAACCAAAATGTGCCTACTCTTAACCATCTCCAAAATTTGGCATTCCTGAACCACCATGTTAATAATGGATTTAATACAAATGATCAAAGGTCCTTGGTAATAACCACTACTACCAATAAAAACCAAATTCATAATTCAAAAAATCTTAAGAATGAGAATGAATCCATCCTAAAAATGGTCCAAAAATTAAACACTAACTTCCTTCAACTGCAAAAATAGGTTGGTGATACTGGGGAAACTTTTGGTAGGAACTTCTCTTTTCAAAGATTTAATAGACCTAGTAATAGGTTTAATAATTATAGTTTTCACAATAATAATAATAATAAAACCATCTTATAAAAAGAAGACTATGGATATTAATCTCATTAACATTGCTTTGCCAGATCATTATAGAATCCATTACACTGTTAAGCATGGTGAGATTTATTGCATTGAATTTTGTAAAGCTTTTGAGGCATTTCAAGAAGAGTTGGACACTTTTGAATTAGTTCCTAATAAATATAATGGTTTAGGTACTTTAGGATCCAAGCTAGCTCGCAAGAAGACATATCCTCTAAGGAATAGAGAATAGAGGCAGCCTTTGACTATTTCTACTCCAAATAACTTTGGTACTCCTCTAGATACCACTTTGGATAATAATCCATATCCTTCAAATGGAATTATTCTAAAACTATTATTTATAGTTCAAATTATTCTAATAGGATTGGTTATAATATTATAGAGGATATGAATAAAATCAAATCTAATATCACCTTACATGAATTGACACAAATCATAGAGTAAAGAGATCTATTGTTGGAGTCTTTGTCCAAAAAATCTAGAAAGATATCCTAGATTGATAATGTAAATATATCTATGTATAAATCCAAAATAGAGTCTCCACCCTTCTTACTTACAATCAGAATGTTTGTCAAGAACTTACATAATTTTCTATTAGATTTTGTTGCCTCCACAAATATCATGCCTACGGGTGTTTGCAAATAACTTGGTTTGACCCCCATTAAGTTTGATAGGGTTGTCACTTGATTAGATAAATTTAGGGTCAAGGTGGTTGGACAATTTCTAAATGTCCATATGTAATTGGCCTCTAATCCAAGGGTCCAAAAATTTATAGATATCCAAGTAGTAGATATCCTTGATACATATCTATGGTTTTCTTGGAAGGGAGTTCTTAGCCAAATTAGGCTTGAAATGAAACCAAGAATGAAGCATGGTATCACTGAGTATAATGATGTTAATGAAAGGGTCAACATAGTTGATTCAGACTTAGGGGTTTTCACCCTAGAGACTGCCAAATTTTGTGATCCTAAACCTTCTAATAGTGTGCCTAGGTTGTGGAAGTGACATTTTGATGGGGCTAGGTGTAAGGTTGGATCTAGGGTAGGCATTGTTCTAATTGACCCTATTGGAAAAAAATACCATGCTTCCTATAAACTTCAATTCCCTTACACAAACAACCTTGCATAATATGAATCCCTCATTTTAGGCTTGCAATTTGCCATTAAAAACAAGGTCAAAGAACTATTGGTCTATGGTGATTCAGAACTAGTAATGAACCAAGTGAGAAGCAAGTATCAATGCAAGTTGTCATACCTCAAGAGGTATAAATTTAGAGTCTAGGATCTTTTGGAACCTTTTGATGCCTTTAGTATTGTTTCTATCCCTAGGGAAGAAAATAAAGTTGTTGATGAGCTTACCTCAGTTACAGCTAATCTCATGCCTAACCAAGATTCACCCAACTTTAGTATTAGCTTGTACTTTGACCTTCTATCCTAGACAACGTGAACCACCTATAGGTTTTTAGTGATGACCATCAAATTCTAAACTTCATGACTAGTTTAGGGACTTTTGAATCTCAAATCATTGATGAGGTTGATGAGAATGCATTTAAAGAAGGCAAATTTGATGGTAAAGTCATTCAATTGAATGATAACAAGATCTCTAAGGGGATGATTACCTTGGAAAGGTTGTTTGATCAATATAAGCTAGTTGAGACTCCTAAGGTTCCCAAGGTAAGTGGTAAGGACTTCAATTCTATTGATCTTGGCCCCCAAGATTAACCTTAGCTAGTTAACATTGGAAAAGCCTACACTAGTGCTAAAAATAAGAGAGCTAAAGAGTTGTTAACAAAGTACAATGATATCATAGCTTGGTCTTATGATGACTTAAATATCTTTGATCCAAGATTAATCACCTATATTATACCTCTTAAGAAAAGTTGAAAACCTTTTAGGTAGAAACAAAGGCCTGTGAACCCTGTTTTAGAACCTATGATTTTTAAGGAAGTCAAGAGATTGATAGATGCTAGAATTATGTTTCCCATTAGGCACTCTACTTGGGTTGCCAATTTGGTGTCAGTAAAGAAAAACAATGGTGAAATTAGACTATGTAAATACTTTAGAAATTTTAATAAAGCATCTAAAAAGGATAATATCCTCTTCCCTCCCTTGACTAGGTAATATAAATTATTTTAGGTTTAGCCATGATATCTTTTCTTGATGTTTTTTTAGGATACAACAAAGTCCTAGTTGACAAGGAAGACAAAATGAAGATAGCTTTCACCACTAAGTGGGGCACCTTTTCATGAAAGAGAATGCCTTTTGGATTGATAAATACAAGAGCCACTTTTCAAAAGGCCATGGACCATGCCTTCCAGGGCCTGATTGGTAAGTGTATTTTTATTTACATGGATGATCTAACTATTTTTTCCAAGAATAGGGAATACCATTTCATGAATTTATAGTAGGTTTTTGAAAGGTGAATAAATTATGCAATCTCCTTTAACCTTAAGAAAAGCATATTTTGTGTTACCGAAGGTAAACTATTGGGCCATGTCATCACTAAGGATGGAATTTCCATAGACCCTAAAAGAGTGGAAGCTATATCCAAGATAGATCCTCCCAATAGTAAAAAAGAATTGAAAACATTTTTTGGTAAGATAAACTTTGTAATAAAGTTCATTTCAATATTTAAAAACATTATCAAACCATTGAATGACATGCTGAAGAAGGTTGCCAAAGTCTCATGGAATGAATAATCCAAGAAATCCTTTGAAGACATCAAAAACGTAATCAGCCAGGCTCCATTCTTGATACGTCTTAACTTTTCAAAGGACTTTTACCTCTACTCTTTCTCCTCTGATCACACTATTGCTACTATTTTAACTCAAAAAATAGAAGGATCTAACCATCTAATTAATTTTATGAGTACTAATTTGAAAAATTATACATTAAATTCCCTTTGATTGATAAGTAAGTCTTTCCATTACTTAAAGTTGTCAAGAAATTTAGGCACTACATTTTTAGGAACAAGGTACATGTTATTCTACTAGATCTAGCTACTAAGCTAATGATAAGCCAGTGTGAACTTGGAAAATGAAGAGCTAAATGGATGTTTGTTCTCCAAGATTATGACATAGAAATAAATATTGGAAAATTGGTAAGGTATCAAGGTCTGATCTAAATGATTGCTAATACCAACCCTAAAATAAGTATTATGTAAGTTGATCAGTAAATCTTCAAAGCTAGTGAGTGGTATGATTCCACCATTTATTTACTAATTAATGGCACTTATCCCATAGGTCTAACTAGGGAGTAGAGAAGAGATTTGAGTCTCAAGGCAACTCACTACCTCATCAAAAATGGGACCTTGTACTGAAAAAACTTTGAAAGTGTGTACCTGAGATGTATCTTCGAGGAAGAAGCCACTAAAATAATGAGCACTTTCCATGAGAAGTTGGGAACTAAAAATAAATCCGGATGAACCACATCTCACAAGATTCTCAATGCTAGTTACTATTATCCCATTATCTTCAAATATGCTCATAAAAATGTGAAGGAATGCCATTCACGCCAAATATTCAACATAAAAGAGCCTAAGGCAGTCATGCCTCTACAACCAATCATGGTTGATAAACCCTTTGCATAATGGGGGTTAGAATTTTTAGGGTTAATCAACCCCAACTCATCAGAAGGTCATAAGTATGTTATAATAGCTACTGAATATTTCATAAGCTGGAATGAAGTTATAGCCACCAAGCAATGTAGAATAGAAGAAGTGATTGGTTTCTTAGAAGAAAACATATGCACTAGATTTATAACTCTAGTCTCTTGGTATGTGGCAATGGGTCAGCATTCATATCATAGAGATGATAGAATGGGTATATAATAACAACATAATCCTCAAATTCTCATCCAAATATTACCCTCAAGGTAATGGAGTGTCTGAATCAACAAACAAGAACTTGATGAAAGCCATTAAGAATTTTGCTATAGATAAACCTATAACGTGGCATAAACTTATCAAGTATACCCTTTGGGTTGAAAAAACAAGAGTCAAATAGGTTCTTAAATAATCTCCTTTCTTGTTGGTATACGTCTAGGAACCTAAATTCCCCATCACACTCAAGTTGCCAACTTACAAGTTTATGTTGGAGTACATAGAGGAAGACCAAGAATTTACAAACTCAAGGTTGTTAGACATTGTCCACATGGAGGATGCACGAGAGAAGGGTTTTTTAATTTTAGCAGACATCACACCATAGTAAAGAGGTGGTTTTACAAGAGATCAAAGATCAAGGTGTTTAAACAAGGTAATCTAGTTCTCCTTTAGGACAAAGCATATGATCCTAAGGGCAAACATGGCAAGTTCACACCTCTATGGATTGGCCCTTATTAGATTATAGACATGCTTGGAGATAACACATTTAGACTCAAATACTTTTAAAGAGTAGATTTCACACTACCCACCAATGGGAAGTACCTCAAGCATTACTTCTTTATTGTTTCCCCTGAGGTCTTCATGGAGTAAATCAATAAGATGGTTAGACTTATTGTAGGTAGGCTAGTTAGTTTCCTTTAGTTATTTCCTTTATGTCCCTTATTTTTATATAAGCATGTATATATTTTTTTGCTTCTCTTTTTCCTTCTACTTCACTACTTTTATTATGTGTTTGCTTCATTGCTTTATTCTTTGCTTCTAATAAGTCCTTTTGGATAACCCTCAGCTCAAATTTTATTTAGTTTGATTGAAACTCCAAAGTTCAAGAATATGGGTATGAACCTATTACATATGCTAACCATGGGTTTGAAATGTGAGCCTACATTGTGAATTGAAGAAACTTGTAAAGACTAATGGAAAAGGCCAATTGTTCCATGAGAGCTTAAACATTGTCTTGACCTAAATTTGGTTTTAAAAATATTTGCACTTGTAGGATGAAAGCTTGATCCATTGAGGCACAATCATGCTTGCACTTAATAAACCTCCTTGCTTGAGATAATGGTTACAACCATAGGTGATTTTTAAGGATCAAACATTGACCAAATCCTTAAACTTGGCTACCCTAGTTACCAACCTTACTGAAAGCATAAAAGATCTAAAAATACAAAAATAAGAATTCAATGCAAAATCAAAATATTTTCAAGCATATGTGATTTTGGTAATCTCCATCGAGGATATGGAGGCCTAGTTGGTAGTGGAGTAAAGCCTTAAGAGGATTCAAAATCATCTCTATCAGGGCTATGGATTCCTGAGTAGTAGTAGAGCAATTCCTAAGCCTTCCTTGAACTTGAATCATGGTTCTTCATGAATATCTAAACATGATGAAAGTCAATTTTAGTGATTAAAGACATGAAACCTGGAAGTTGTCCCCTAAATCCCATGGCAAACAATAAGTGAAAACAAAGCACACACACATCATATCTATGTCTTAATGTTTGATCCTAACTCTATAAGTACAAGGTTTGTTTCAACCATAAACTAATCTAGTTCATGGCATTGATCAAGTGGAGTAGATGACCTAGTTGTTTGTCTGGACCAAAGTGTCTAGGATCTAACATATTGTTATGTTTCCTTTGGAATTATCCATTTTTTGAGGTTAAAATACCCCCCATTTTTTGAAAATTAGGACCCTTGAAATACTTTTAACCTTAACACTAAAAGCTAGATATGATTAAATCATTATCAAAATTTGAATATCATCCACTTTGATAAGAATGGCATATTTAATTTTAATTATTCTTTGAGTTTTCCTAATGTTGATAATAATTGGTCCTTATGTCCTAAAGTTGTAGGTTTCATGGATATATTGCTGATGGGTCATGCTTAGTGTTTACAAATTAACTTTATTTAGGCTTTCACTAGCCTTTGGTTTCTAAAAGCTCAAACTTGGATTCATGTTTTGAAAAACCCTTAATTTAAATTTAATTTTGGTGGGAAAAAATTGGTGGAAATACTTCAAATTACTTTGGACTTAAGCCTAATTTTCATGTTAATGCTTAATCATATTTATTAACACCACTAGATCTTAACCTAAAAGTCCTACTTGGTCGCTTTTATTTTCCCCCTTTTTATTTCTCTTATTTATAACTGAGTCTAACATTCATATTGGTAGGGTTCCTTTTCCTTTTTCTAGAATGGTCCCCTTTATTACCTATTTAGCCTAAAGTCTTAAGTCTAAGGCCCTATTCATTTTTATCAACATCAACGAGACCTTAGTATTAATGTTTTATCCTAAGTTCATATTTTACCCTAAGTCCTAACTTAAACACTTTTGCCTTTTGCAGATCCAATGTCTCTCACTCCATCATGGCCATTGATCAGATAGAACAAAGGAATCCCTAAGATCCTAAATCCCTCACCCTTCAGACCAATCCCATGTCATCATGAAGATCATGATCAATGGCCCATGATTAAGTAGAACCAAGCATCCAACAATATGAGATTTCCCAAAGTTAAGTGGGTCCCTTTCACTAAATATGAGCTTAATCTTTAGTTTTACCCTAAGGCCCTTTTGTATTTTTTAATACAATCAAACCTTAGGATAAAACTAAGGTCATGTTTTTAATTATTTAAAGGAGCCAATCACATGCAAGATTTTGGATCATGATCAATGATTCACAGGTGATCATATAGATGATGATCGAATGAAGTGAGAATAATGTTGAAATTTTAGAGGCCAAAGGAGACCCATGAGGATGATAAGTGTCATCATCTTGAGGACTCAGACAAAGATCAACAACCCACAGGTCCTCCCCAAGCTCAAATCTTGAGATCCCCATAAATCTACCACATGGTGTTCCCACATTTGAATCTTAATATTAATAGAACCCCAAACTAATTTTGTGTACTCACTCAGATCTTGATCAGATGGATTTCACCTCATCGTAGCTCTTAATTAGATGGAAAGAATTGAATGTGAGATCTATGAAATATAGGAACTTTATGAGCTTAAAATTGATGTTCTTGTGACTATCATTTGATGTCTATGAGGCCATCACTGACGTCCATGAGACCATCAACTTTAAGCTTACCAAGCCTAAAGAACTCATGAGCTTAAATTTTTTGTTCTTATGAATGTGATTTGATGTTTATGAGGCCATCAAATTCAAGCTCTTTAAATATTTTACTTAGACAAAGGGGCATATTTTATATCATTTGAGAGGTCATTTGATATCATGATTTTAAACTTAGCATAAAATATTTTAGCCTAAGTCTATGGCATGTTTATTGACATGAAATAAAATTAAAATATTTTATCCTAAGTTCCTTTCTATGACTATGCACTGATTAAGGTTCAATAAACTTATAGGATCAATGGCTCATGATTCATTGGGCCTAGATGATCCAATGGTGAAAAATCATTGATAGCTATTTAACAGAGCTTTGAAAGCCCATAAGATTGACACATGGTAAACATGCATTCAATATATGACTGGTGAAGAGGATAGAGCTTAGAAATCCCACAAAGGTGCCAAGTGGCACAACCATAAGGCTTGATGCAAAGATGACCAATAACATGCAAGATCCCAGATCATGATCAATATCTTGTATTGATCCTTCGATGATGATATGATTATGTGAATAAAAATGCAAATTTTAAATAACAATGACTAGTGCTTTGATTGCATTTAAAAAAATTCCATGAAAGTTGCCATATAAACACCAAATAAGTGCCATGCAAGCACAAAATGACAAAAATTAATATCTTATGTGCTCAAAAAAGTAAACATATAAATGCAAATGTCAAAATCAAATCTGAGGTATGAATGAGCCTAAGTTTGAATAAGTCTTGACCATTAAAGCTTCAAGAGAGCCCTAAACTTGCACAAAATTCCCTAAATTAAACTTGGATTTATCATAGTCAAGCTAAAAGGAGTCTAATTGCAATTTAAGCATAAATAAAATAACCTAGAGATCATTTACAACACAATAGTAAATAATTCATAGGTTTGGAAGCCATGGTAGCTCAGAGGCAATAATACAGGGATGAGATAGAGTTGTATTTGTCTATAGACAATGAAAAGAGGTTCTTCAAGGACATAGACCTGGACATTGAAACATTAAACATGGGTAATAGGAACTAGTCTAAACTCTTTTGGACCATTGAAGAGATGTAAGCCATCATGAAGGAGGAACAAAAGATTGCCATTATGAGTAGAAGATACTATGACCTGGTTGTAGTCCAAATGGCTAGTATCCACCTTGCTGCTACCAAATTGGAGGTAATCCACTATATTGACATCCTTACTCCCAATTTTAAATATTATAGAATTTAACAAGGTTGGATTATTTATGAAATGACCTTTAGGAGAATTGCATACATTTCCCCATTGACCTTCAAAATTTATTACAAACTTTGGAAACCCAAAGTAAACTTACCCACCATCAAGGAATGGACTGGTAAGAATGCTTTAGATACCATCCTTAAGCCATAGTTTCTCTAAGGGAGCCATGTGATCTGAGACCCTACAATCAATATCCTAGTTTCCTAATTTATAGAGGGGGTTAGGGTAATCATGACTCAATAGAATATTAGGAGCCCCTTCAACCACTTATGTCAATAAGATTTTGGTGTCCTACATCTAATTCATGTTAGAGAAAGAGCTCACTCCCCTAATTAGAGATATGATCAACATGTATCTATAATGAAAATGCATAGCCATCAAGAAGAAGACCAGTACATGATTCTTTATGATGTCTTATCTATTGGATGGCTTGCTAACCCCCACCAAGATCCTTTATATCAAAAATATATAGAGATAATGGGAGACACCCAGTTGTATCTATATTATACAATGATAAAAATTAAAGGGATTTTGATTCAAACTTACAAGTTGCCTATCTGTGTTCCCATCAAGCTATTAGAGCAAGAAATTGCATATCAACTTCTTCATGGTGTGGATAGAGTGTGTAAGGATAATAAGAAAGGCCTCCTCCATCCCTTTCCTTTGACCATTGGTATAACTATGCTATAGAATTGGGATTAGTTAAGTATTGTATCTAGGCACAAGGAATATTTCAAATTGAAACTTGATGAGCTAAAGCAATGGGACCCTAATAGCATAGTCTCCACATAATTAAAATTTAAGTAATTTCTTAATCTAGTATATGAATACTAGCTTGGTGTCCGTGACACCTTATATATCAAAACAAACAATTTTGAATAAACATTAGCTAGGCTCAAGGGACATAACATTAGACTTGAGTATAGATTAACCAGTGATTAGAAGCCCCCTCAAGACATATGGTAAATGGGACCTCTACAATACAATTTAATGACTAGACCTTGAAGGCCCCCTCAAGAGCAACCATGAATAGAAGGACAACAGCCCAAAGAATAGATTACATAAGGTCCTGGCAAGGAAAATTTAGAAGAGAGGCTTAATGAGGGACCCTCATCCTCAGCCCTACCTCAAAGACCAACATCCCCCATTTAATACCTAGACATGATTTCCCTAGAGCTAGATGAGAAAGTGAAAGATGACCTGAAGGTCTTTATTGAGACATATGGCTCTGATGAAGATGAGGAACATACTAAGGAATCATAAGCCTAAAAGAGGAGGCTAAGAAAGCAAAAGGGAAAGAATTTACCCTAGACCTAGTCCTAGTGGCACCATTGAAGAAGAGAAAGGTAGAATTGCCAATGGTCCTAGTTGGACAAAAGAAGCCAAAGTTGATTTTAACTCACCCCATGAGTGAAGTCAAACTATTTAGTGATGAATACCCAATCCATGGACCAATCATCCCTGATTGGTTCATCAATGGAAAAATGCAAAAAATCCCCACTTGGCACCACTCATGGGCCCTGACCAAGACTATTAATATTTATGTACATGATGATATCAATCCATGGATAATGTATTTAATGAAGGAGGAGGAAGAGAGAAAAATATTGGATACTATAGGTTTAGATAACAAGTAGATGGAGACTCTAGGATCTTTAAGCAACACCTAAATGGAGGATCTTGAACCTCAAAAATACACTAAACCAACTACCACTATAAATTCAATCTAGATATACCTAGATTAGAAAGAGTGACAACTAGAAAGGCCATGGTGGGGATTGAAGAATTCACCTTTCAAAATGTTGAGCCATTTGTAGGCTTAAATCTAGTTGGGAGATATCAGCTTGGTGAACCCCCCATCCATGAGGAAGATGTAGAAATCCTAGTTGAGGCTCATTCATCTTAGGTCAGAGCAAGCATCAAGGGTATGAATCAAAGAATATATATTTTGGATAAGAAAAAGGATAATTTGGATATGTAATTTATCCTATCAATGCCTGAGACAATAATCAAAATGCTTGATGAATCCTTTTATCACATGTTTGATGCATTAAAAATAATTAAGTTGAGGCATAGTGAATTGGCATACCATAATACAATGGCTAAGGTTATAATATCCCAATGGAAAGCTTTAGAGGAAAAAATAATAGTGTTGATCAACATTTAGGTTGAAATTTAGATCCCTAGGTTGAAAGCCATTAGCTTGGGACATCTAAACACAATGCTAGGAATTATTGTTGACAAAGTCTAGAGTTTAAGTGTATGGTCACTTGAATTAGAGAGACTCTTAAAACATGATGAAGAGATAATGGGTAGGATTGAATAGATCCTTGGGATAATGCTCACTGACCCCACATAGCCCACTATCCTAAGCATAATGAATTCAAATATAGGGCTACTTTGATGACACAAGAAATAAGAAGTAAAAGTCAAGGCCAATCTAGGACAGACAATAGCAGGATCTTGAACATGATCTTTAATGCAAATGAAAGAATAACTGAGGCTAAGAGCATCAAAGAATCCATGGGTAAAAATGACATAGAATTGAATGAGATAGCTGAAAAAGAGGAGTGTCTCCTAAAATTATCTATGGACTTGGAGTTAGTCAATGAGTAGTACCAAAGGGCCATGAACATCCTCCAATAGTAGTAGCAAGTGAGTTCTCCAACACAAGGCCCACCAGCCAATTAGTTGAATGATATTTTATTTTTTAAAAACTTTGTAACATTTTGAAAATGGAATATCCTTTTGTAAATTCATATGCTAGTCTATTAGTGTATTTGCTCTAAGTCAGTTTAGCCTATAAAATCAAATGTATTATAGAACCTTGTTTAAAAAGATATTTTTCCTTATATTTTGTACATTTTTGTTTTGTAACTGACTGGTATATTTCTTTGTCCTTATATAAAAGGCAATGCTACCATTTTGTAAAGAGAGATAATTTTGAGCAAAATTTATATACTTTGAGAAATTAATACAATCAAGGAATTATGTAAATATTGTTCAAACTTGTATCAATTGTTAATGTGTCTTTTCTCTCAATTGTTGGTTCTCAATCTTGAATTTGAATGGCTTTTATGAATTATGAACTTGCATCTTTGATACAAGGTTGCTAATTTGTGCTTATGCTAGATTATTTGAATGATCTTGAATTTGCTTTGTTTCATTTGTTATGTATGCAGATGTGTTGATGTTATTTAATTGTGGTAATAAAAATTTAAATTAAATATAGTTATTACTTGTATGCTTTCATATTATCCTTAAAAAATTTCCTGGTGTATGATGAAATTTGAGCTTATATTATTTTTCATTATATACTGGTTAAATGCATATTTGGTTGAAATTCAAGCCTTGTCATGATGTTTGAGACAAAGACCAGTAATCACACATTCTCTTTCTACCCTACCTTTCTCTTTTGCTTATTTTTTAACCAAATAACTTTAGTATAGATATCACTATAAATGTTCACCTAGATTAGCTTTTATCTTAGAAATTTGATCATAATTCACTAAGATCAACATAGATACTTCAAAATTCACAAGGACCATGGTGGCTCCCAACCATCAAGTAATATAAATTTTTGGAACAGTTAATTTTCTCTACCTCTATTCCACCACAGTTAACTAAATTGCCAAAACTTCCTACTCATGTTGTAAATTCTCAAAATTATAAAATGATAAATGTTATTAAACACTAAGACCACCTATGATACACTTAGATGCATCAACAAACACTAAATCATGTTGGAAATTATGTAAGACATAAATGACAAAAAGGAATGTATAACATACTAAATTAAGTTGGGAATCATTTAAAATATAAAATGACAAAAAAGAATGTAGAACATACTAAATCAATTATGAAAGCATGTAAAATATTAAATGATAAAAAATGAAAGTAGAACATACTAAATCAAGTTAGAATACATGTAAAATATAGATGACAAATGAAATATCAATGCAAGAAAATTTTAATAAAGATATGTAAGTGAAATATAACCTTATGTAAGATAATGACGTAGGTGTATCCAAAATTCATGTAAATAAGTCTTGAATAATAGTGATAAAGGTATTATAAGGGTTTTAAACTCATAATAAATCTCATTGAGGTATTATTAGCTTTTTTTTTAGGTCATTTAAGGTCTTGTATAAGTTTCCTTCCAAAATTAACTATTTGAAATTCCAAATTGTATTTATGTAAATACATGTAAATGTGAACTCATTTATGAGTAAAAATGAGTTTTCCTAGGTTATTTAGTTGTGTTTAATATATTGAATACCCTCTTGGTCATTTTTTCAAGTCATAAGTCATTCTATAAAGTTAGATTAGGCAAGTGTAACAAAAAGACTATTTATGGCAATCAACTTATTATCTTAAGTTTGAAGATGTCGAGAAGAATATTGAGAAAAATGGGAACATTATAATATTTGGAAAAGATTTAATAACCTGATTCATGTCTAATCTATAAGAGTGGAGACATTAAAATATGGAGGCAAGCATTAAAATGAAAATTTACATGACTGTAACTAATGATGAATAGTCTACTAGTAGTGTGTGTGAAAGTCTATGTAAAAAAATACCTTTTATAGATGATTAAAAGGAGTATTTAGTTTCAATTCATTTTTAAAATATTTTAATATCTTTATTGAATGGAAAACTAGTATTATTTTAATAATTTTATAGTCTATTATATGTTAAACTCCTTGATTTTGTGAATACTCTATTATTCTTTATTTGTAACAGTATACAAAGTCATTATTGTACATGAAAATTTATATATGGATTTTAAATGAGTACATGAAAAGTTGGATTAAGTTTTTAAGGACCTCAAATATTCATTATTTCATTGATAGAGTCTAAATAGGCTATGAACAATCAATAAATTCCTCACAGGCTCTATGACAGTCAAATAAACCCTAGGTAAGGGAAGATTATTCTAATTTACATTGTACCCCTTCAACTCCTATAAAAAATTGTATATAGTTGGATAAAGGATTATAATCACTGAATAAATTATTATTTTAATTAAAATTTCCCTTAATAACCTTTTATAATGGGCTATGTCAACAACAGGCCTATAAGTTACTATTATATATGATAGCCAACGTCAATTTTTGAAGTTCTTGAGTAGAGATACATGTAAAATAAATTTAATAACCTTATAATATTTTGGTTTTAACCTATTAGGTATTATCCAAGTGAATTTTTTTAAAATAATATGTATTTTCATCCATTTACGCACCTATATACTACTATGGTGACTGTAGATGTCAATTAGGTCTATAAGACCAAAATAGAACTATAAGGTTTTTGTATAAAATATTTTGATTGAGATATAAAACTTTGTCTAAGCATTGAATCATATTTCTATAACCTAAATACATGTGTCTAAGCTTTTTATAAGATATAGATAGGTAAATTTTAGGTTTTGACCTATTTGAGCACCATTAGGTCTCTAGGCCTAATTAAGCCTGGTTATACTATGTTTTAAAGAATAACGCATTTATGTATAAAGGATTTGACCTAAAGAGAAAGGTATGTTGTAAAATAGTGTAATGGGTATTTTAAAATATTTAAAAGTGATCTTGAAACTCAATATGGGAAAATATATCCTTAAAAATCAATCCTTAGAGGGCTAGAAGGCTTAATAGGTCTTAAAGTTTGTTTGGCCTCAGAGGTAAGTCTTGATAAATAAGGAGTGATTTAAAACATTATATAATATTTATTATATCTAATTTCACATTATTAAATCATTCTAAAGTTACAGGTGAGTAAATCTCAAGTTTTATCTTATTTGAGCTATTTAGGCCACTTAAGCCTATAATAGGATATGAACTAAATCTCTTGAATTTCAATCTTATATTTTGTTATAAATATTGATACACCTTATTCATATAAAAATAGACCTTCATTTATATTTTATTAATATGGTTTAATTTGATCTAAGTTGCATCAGATAAGCCTCTCAAATCAAACATAAAGAAAGCCTAAATGACTGAAAATGAAATGTAAGTCAAGATGTAATGCAATTATTTCACATGAATATGAAGAAAATATAAATGAATAAAAATTAAATGTAAGTCAATATTTAATACAAGTATTTCAAAATAATTGAATAAAGTATATATGATTCAAAGTGAAATGTAAGTTAAGATGCAAAACAAGCTTGTCAAGTCATACATAAATAAAAACATGTTCTTAAAATTTCCAAGGTATGATACATTAAATCCACAAAAAAACACACAATAACATGATATATAGATGAATCCAAAGCTCTAAAGGATGATGACTCAAACTTAGTGCTTATTCTAAGATACATTGTAAGAAATTACAACTAACTAATGACATGACTAGGATGACAATGAGATGTTGTGGTAAGCAAATGGTATAAGGGTGTTTGTGAGGAAAACCTAGCCCTATCCAAGGTATTATAATGTAACTCACAAACTAGAAACCAAGAGGCATAATAAGGAAAATGTGATCAAGGATGTGATTAGCTAAAATCAATATCTAACATGGGTAATATAAGGAAAATATGATGTAAATAAAGAATGTGAGGTGCCACATTAGTGATTTGAACATCCTTAGCAAGAATGAGACACACTAGATAAGTGAGGAAGGCTAATAACTATCAACAACAAAGACTTAAGACACTCTGAGTAATGAACACAAAGCTTGGGATAACAAGTGAACTACATAAATCATTCCATAAAGTCTATATGCATGAAAATTAAAATGGACCTACATTCCCATATTGTGTTCTGAATCCTTAGGACCCCTTATATAATTGTCAGTATGCTACAAATATTGGGTAATTTCATGAGAAATTAGGTGGTTGTAACATCCCCACTAGGATATACTTAGAATAACATGATTTTTTTAAAAATTTAATCAACGTATTCTTTCATTAGATTTCACCATGAGAATCTAATTAGTGATCTAGATAAAACACCCTAAGTATGATAACTATAAAATGAGCATGTGATTTCTAACCATCATTTTTCACTATCACAACATAACTAATTATAAAAAGTAATTAAAAATATTCAAGCATGGATGGTACAATGATATAGTCACTACTATCAATGTATAGGTAAGTAAATAATTACATATCATCATAAATAATGTCTCAATAATAATAACTATAATATAATATAAAATATACAAGGATCCATAGAGCATGAGTTTCCAAACTCTAGTATATATGTCAATCTCAAGTGTAGTCTTTAAATAAGTACTATTGTAAGAAGGGAGAGCATTATCTAACTATTTTTCTACACAAACCACAGACCATCAATCCCCTACATAATCCCCCATTAGAGAATCACCCTCCATTCATGGATGAGTAAATAGTGACAATGTGGGAATCTAGAGAGACAAGTTATTACCCATGTGTTGTATGATTTTTAAGAACATGAAGTGTACCATAAATAAATCTATTCTAACATGATATCGAACAAACATGTAAATCATACATATGAAATGACAATGTATAACTAATATTACTTTGGCCAAAGTTTTCAATAATTATTTATCTCTAAGATCAGTCAACTTCATACACACCACTCGATTAGATTACTTTCATTTGGCATTGGTGATATTAATAAGCTAGTGAAGTTTGTCTCACTACTTATTTATTACTAGCAATGTAAGATTTGGTTAATATAAATATAATCAAAAAATTTATACATATTACTTATTACTAGCAATCATAAAATATGATAAACATAGGAATAATCAAAATGCATACATTTAGTCTGTCAAACATATAAATGAATCTCCATAATATTATTTATCACATAAATAATACGTAAATAAGTACAGTTTATACCAACTAGGTATAATCTATGTTTAGACTGCATACTACTAATTTTTGTAAGTAGATTCAAAATATAGTACATTTTATGATAATCACTAATGTCATGGTCCATAATTTTCATGTACACACTACTCAATTTCATTAGCTAGTCATATTAAAGAAATTCATAATGTTCGTGACAACATAATCTTTTGTTTAAGCAACTTGTTATATTTTTTGAAGGTTGTATGCATAGTGTCCAATCCTTCAAGAATATATGACTTATTTTTTTATCAAACAATAAACTATAAATGTAATCACACCTCTCAATGTAATAATATAATTATATATGTATATGCACTTGTAGATATTAATATAATCGTAGTATGCACTATACACAAGTTTTCAATAATATATAAATATTGTATGTAAATGCTAATAATCATTTATAACTCTAATAAAGGACTTTATAATATTTTAACCTCTCAATATGATATTCTTTCTCGATTTGATCCATATATAAATAGATCATTGAATATCTTTGCTTGGTAAATAATATCACAATATACCACAAATCAATATCACATTATTAATATCCACAAATCTGATATATCTAATAAAGAATGTAATGATATATATATTTTCAAGAATATATATATATATATATATATATATATATATATATATATATATAAATAATATATATAATATACTAAACTCATTTTTGTTTATCTATGCCATTCTTAATAACAAGATTATATGCTGGAAATACAAGAACATGCTACGTAATTCGCATAGTCATATGAATTGAAAAACATTTAACATTAGTTTCATTCATATATAGGTATCATTATATACCTATTAGAATATTCATAGATTATAGAAAGTATAAAAAGTATGTACATGATGTTATTTGATCTATATTATATATAACATGTTAGTTGTTAAGTCATTGAAATGTTACAGTCTGTAGGTTATAGAATGTGACCAAAACCATATGGTTATATTTTAAAATAAAATATATACTTAGAGCTACATTTAAGCACTACGTAGAGAGTATATATATAGTTAGCATCATATATAATATAATATTTCTACACATAGTTCATTGTTATGTGAGGAACTGGTTGGGAAACATATGTTGGATGTGACATGTATCATTTTATATAACATATCTATATATTAAGACATATGATTTTATATGATCAATATATATATTAAACCATACAATTTTTATAAAACAAATTTATATACTTAGCTTCACATAAAATCTTTACTGTAATTTGGAGATCAAAGGAGATATATATAATTATATCGATTCATGAGCATACACATACTCTCAATGTTAAATTATAGGCACATCTTGCTTATACTAGTCATATCACTTATGATAACATCCATATTTCTCTGTAATGGTAGTCAGATCAATAATACGACATATCCTTAATGCTCATTTCAGTATAAAAATATAAGATAACTCATATTCATAATACTATATCAATAACAATATAGGATATCAATATAACAATAGTCAAAACACTATTTTAATACCACAACTAGATTACATAGCTCACCTAGCTCATACAACATAGCATCTCAATATGATACTTATATGATATGTCACAAGCTTTAAAGAGAAGAATATATGCATAGTAGGGAAAAATAAATACATAGTTTATCATATATATATATATATATATATATATATATATATATATATATATATATATATATATATATGTCATTTTAAAGAGGTTATAAGGTATTTATGTGTATAAAATAAACACATGGTTTATAAGATGCATTATCCTTTAGTATATCCTTTCTTTACAATCTCTCATATGGAATTGTACTGCTCTGAGAATATCCTTTCTTTACTCGGCTCTTCCTTATCCACTATATTGCCTCCTTCTCTCCCCTTTTTTGCCCTTGCCCCTCCTCTCCAATTTGCCTCCCCTAACTTCTCATATCCTCCTATCTGTGTCTTCTCCTTCTTCTCCTTTTTTTTCCATGAATAACATATTCTCTTTAAATCTCTCCTAACTTTCTTTACTTTAAAGCTCTCTTTTTTTTCCATTTTATGACTTTCATTTTTGTGTTTTTCTATTTTTCTATAAATTTTTAAGTCGTCATATCATTTTATGTTGTTTTTCCTATTTATATGTTTTCCCTAATCAATGATTTATTCATTTTATTTCTTAGTTATAAAAATCCATTAAAATTGCTAATACATTACAGTCATTTTATTTGTTATTAATTTAGTATAGGTAAACAATCATCATGACTTAATAATAATAATGCAAGTCGATAATATTATTTTAATCTAAAATAGTAATTGAAATAATATTATATCAAAATATAATGGCATAACCATATAATATAAATATACTCTAAATCTTCATTTAATATCCATAATGCAATCACACAAGATTAACTCCACATAGGCATAAATCTAAACTAACACACAACTAGTATGCATAAACAATTATCTAAATAAAAACAATCATAAAAAATGTACTAACATTAACCATTCAAACTATGTATATAATAAGTGTCATTAATGTGGTGTGTGCATGGGTTGTAGCTATTCCTCTTTCATCTCTCAACACTTCCATCTACAACACTCTCTCTAATGATGTTTTTCCTCTATCATGCTTTGAGGGATAAATCTCTCCTATGACAAAAATCATGATAAAAAAATTAGTTAGTCCATATCATCATGACATATATCATAAAATAGTACTAAAATAACAAATAAACATGACTAAAATATAATAATATATAATATAGCCAACTCATAGCAATCTAATCATGAAATCAAAACAACATACAATTATCTCATAATAGTATATGACGTATAACTTAATCAAATAATAATCAAATCAAATTTATAACCATAGAAATCCATGGATAATCAAGTAAATTTGTTTAGTTAACAATCAAGATGAAACATCATTCCCCCTTAAAGCTATTCATCATCCCAATAATATTTAAACATTATTCAATAGAAAAGTAACATAGTATGAAGTATCATATCAAGTAAAATGTAAAAATTACCTATATAACTCATCATATTCCTCCCAAGTAGAACTATATTTAAATTATTGGTCTTAAAAGACATTTTACTATGACATCTCTCTATTATGCAAATAAAATTTGAGTGTCAATTAATCTGATTAGTTCTACCATGACCACTTCAGGATCTAAAACATGCAAAGCATTCTAATCCAACACATGTAAAAGATCAGATATATAATTTTTAAGATAATAAACATGGAAGATATTATGAAATAGAGTTAGGGTTGGAGACAATGTAAGCTTATATGCTACAGGATTTACCACTTCTAAAACCTTGAAGGGTCCCACATATCTCTATGTAAGTTTTGCTAACTTCCCAAACTTAATCAAGATTTTCTATAGCTTAACCCATAAGAACACTTTATCATCTACAAAAAATTAACTATTTAACCTCTTCAAATTAGTATAACTCTTATGCCTATCATTAGTCTCAGCTAATCTTTATTTGATTAATTTGACTTGATCTTCCATTTCTAAAAGCATCTCAGGTCCAAAGACTACCCTATCTTCCAACCTGTCCTAACCAATTGGTGTCCTACACCTTCTTCCATATAATAATTCAAATAGTTCCATATTAAAAGCTAATTGATATGAATTATTGTAATCAAACTCAACCAATATAATATAATCTTTCCACATGTATTTTGATCCATTTAATGATTATGAAGAAAATCTTCTAACACTTAATTAACTTGCTCAGTCTAACCATTAGTCTCTAGGTGATATGTAGTATTGAAGTTTAATTACATACCTAAATCTAAATTAAGAGTTACCGAAAGCTTAAAAGTCATATGTGAATCATGATCTAAAATGATCTTCTTTATAAAAACATGTAATCAATACACTTCCTTTATAAATTTCTTCTCAAGAGTAGGTGCATCATCTGTAAAATTGCCTAGTATAAAATGAGTCACCTTGGTTAGTTTATCAACTACCACAAAGATCATGGCATGTCTATTTCATATAAATTGTAAAACTTGGACAAATTCCATACTAATCACCTACCACTTCCATTCTAGTATATCATGCAGATATAACAATCTAGCAAGATGCACATATTTGACTTTCACTCTCTGACATTCCATACAATCTGACACAAAGTCTATTACATCTTTCTTGATTCCCTTCCAAAAATAAAGTGGTATAAGTTATACCATGATCTTGGTTATTTTTGAATGTCCAAAATATGGGGCATTGTGCAATTTTTTTAGCACTATACTCCTCATATTCTCTTGATTTGGCACATACATCCTTCCATTATATCATAACATACCATTATTATCTAATATGAATCTTTTATACCTAGGATTTTAGCAATTCTCAAATAATACTTTCTTAACTTCATCATATAATTCATATCTTAGCAATAATTTATATCACACTATTCTTAGAATTACTTCTGTTAGTAGCCATAGCTTCTATATTATCAGTTACTCTAATTTTTTTTGCCTTTGATATAGTTGATATCAAAATCATAATCAGACAAGAACTCTAGCTAGCATCTCTAATGAGCATTCATATTTAGTTGGGTGAAGATGTATTGGAGTCCCAAGTTGTCAGTCTTGATACTCAAATAGTTTTCTTAATAAATAATGCCTCTATGCTTGTAAATCATACATTATTATTACAATTTTTAGATCATGAGGGGCATAATTCACCTCATAATTTTTTATTTTCTTTGATTCATAGGTTACCACTACACCATCCTGCATAAGGACTCCTCCTAGTCCATCCTTAGATGCATCTTTGATCATTAAAAATTGACCATTGGGGTTAAGAACTCTTAGTATTGGTGCTAAAGTAAGCCTTTTTTTAATTCTTGAAAAACTACTTCACATTTCATTGACCAAATAAAACTTTGGTCCTTTCATGTAGAGAGGTAATCATATTACCTATCTTAGAAAAATTTGGAATGAATTTTCTGTAATAGCCCACTAATCCCATGAAACTTCTTATCTCATGCAAATTATTTGGTACTAGCCATTCCATAATGGCTCTTATCTTTGTTAGATCTACTAAAACACCATCCTCAAAGATAATATGCCCTAGATATTGTACTCTCTTTTTAAAAAATACACACTTGGAAAACTTGTCATATAATTTATACTTTTACAACTGTTGTAGAACTAGATATAGATGTTGAAAATGCTCTTCTTCATTCTTAGAGTTATAAGAATGTCATCAAGAAATTCCAAAACAAAATGATCTAGATAGTCTCTGAATACACTGTTCATGAAATTCATAAATGTTATTGAAGCATTTGTCAACCCAAATGGTAACACTGTGAACTCATAATGCCTATATCAAGTTCTAAATGATCTCTTTAGAATATCTTCATCCCTTATCCTTGTTGATGGTAACCTTATCTAAGATCAATCTTATAAAAAATTATTTCACCTCAAATTTTATCAAAAATATCATCTATACAAGGTATCGGATACCTATTTTTGATAGTTGCCTTACTCAACATTCTATGGTCTATACAACACCAAAGAGTACCATCCCTCTTCTTGATAAAGATAACTAGTGCACCCCATGGTGACACACTTAGAACTATAAACCCCTTTGACAATAATTCCTATATTTGAACTTTTAATTCAACCAATTTAGTGGTTGTCATTTTATATGGTGCTTTAGACTATAGTTTTGACCCAAGTATGATATTGATAGATAAATAAAATTTACACTTAGGGGGTAATCCTAATAATTCCTACATAAACACACAATGAAAATTCTTAAAGAATGGATAATCTTAAAGGGATGATTCCTTATATTCCTCGATTTCATTTATATTGATGATAAACTTTTGGCACCTTTTTCCTTGATTCTTTTAAGTTGCATTATAAAAATATACCTAAGCCTCAATTCTCTCTTCTTACCCTAAATTTATGTTTGATTTCTAAAATCATATAGACAATCAACCTTATTTAGGTATCAGTCAACCTTAACCTTATGATTCACAAGATATTTGACTCCTAGGATCACATTATATGACTCTAATAATGTTACATAAAGGTCCACTACCATTCAAAATTTAGGAAACCTAATCTTAGCTTCAACTAAACACTTGTCAACTTTCACTTTTGAATCATTTTCATATTATACTGACCACACATTTGCCATTACCCCAACTTTTCTAGATAGCTTATTTAGAATTTTAAGAGCTATAAAACATTCTATAGCCCCTATATCTATCAAAATATAAATTAGATGTTCAAAAAAATACCCAATAGTTCTATGGGTGAAGCTTGAAATTTAGCTTGCCAATTATCCACTACCACATGAATATATTGCTAAAGTATTCCTTACTGAGTAATAAAACTTTTGTTATTTAACTTATCCTAGTTGCACTCATGAGCATAATTATCACCTATATAAGTGAATCAACCTCTAGGTGGTCCTTTTCTATCAACCTATTGGTTTCCCTTGAAACTACCTTTGAAATCATTATCCAATTTCTTATTACCTGAACTATTATTAAAGCTAGCATTTTGATTTTTGAATTGACTCTTGGAATCTCCACTCTTTTGCTTCTAATTCTTATTTTTGAAACTTGGTTTATAAATTCAAAAAAAATTATTTAACTTGTCCCTGACCTGAGTAAAATATTTTAATTATTGTTCCTACTTTACTACCTTATCAAAGACATGAGCCATGGTAGAAGGTCCATGAACATCCACCTCTCCACCAATCTAGGGTTTCAATCTTATGATAAGCTTCCTAATTTTGAACCTGTTATCTACCTAATACTGAGATACATATTTTAGAACTTTGATGAACTATTATTTGTATTCATTCATTGATAAGTCTCCTTGATTTATATTCTATAAATATATAAAATTTTGATCAAAATATATTTTTGAAATCCACCATGATCTGAATAATGTCACAAACTACTCTCATATAGTGATGGTTGAGTTGAGATTCATTTATAACTTCTTATTGGCCCACCATGTAGTTGTTTCACTAGCCAGCTGATAAGCTCCCTAAATTAATTTGATGACTTTAGAGTAGTTCTAAATCTGTAAATACTTTTCCATCTCATGTAACCATTCTTCAACTCTGTCACCCAAAATAGTTCTATCAAACTAAGGTGGATTCACCTTTTTCATATCTCTATCCAATTATGTAGCTACCTATGTCTCTTGAGGGATTTCATGCTTAGTAGAATTCTATTTAGGTACATCCTAGTATATTTCCTCTTCATGGCCATGAATATATTTTAGGGATGAAATTTAGTCCCTAGTTTCATTCATGGAATGAGAATCTGATCCAACTTTATTGATTGCTTAATGGTAAATTGATTAGGATCAAATAGAGGGTTATTGTCATTGACATTTGAAGGACCCTCTCTAGATACTCTAGCTTTCACCATTATCTATTTTGATAAATAGAAGGATACAAAAATATTGGTGGACTCATTAAGTCTTATATTTTGAGTCATATATTTGATATCACATGTAATATCCCCATTAAATTAAAATAATGTGAAATTTTGTTTTAAATTTAATCAACATATTATTTTATTAAATTTAATCACAAAAATATAATTAGTGATCCAGGTTAAACACTCTAAATATGATAACTTTAAAATAAGCATCTAACCATCATTAATCATTATCACAATATAGTTGATTATAAAAAGTAATTATAAATATTCAACTATGGTTGGTACAATGATATAGCTACTACTGTCAATATACAGATAAGTAAATAATTACATCTCATCAAAAATAATGTCTCAATAATAATAAATCTAATACAAGATACAAGGCTCTATGGAGCATGATTTTTCAAACTCCAGTATCTATGGTGATCTCAAGTATAGTCTCTAAATAAGTATTATTATAGGAAGGGAGGGAGAGCATCATTCAAGCATTTTTTTACACTAATCATGGACCATCGATCTCCCATAAAATCTCTCATCAATAAATGGCTCTCCCTTCATAGATGAGTAGATAGTGATGATATGAGAATCTAAAGAAACAAGATAGTACCTATGTGGTGTATGATTTATAAGAACATGAAGTGTACCATAAAGAAATCCATTCTAACATAATATCACATAAATATGTAAATCATAAATATGAAATGACAATATTTAACTAACATTACTTTAGCCAAAAAATTTAATAGTTATTGATCTCTAGGATCAATAAAATTCATACACACCACTTGATTAGATAATATTTATCTAGCATTGGTGACATTAATAAACTAGTGAAGTCTATCTCACTACTTATTTAGTACCAACAATGCAAGATTTTGTTAATATAAATATAATCAATATATTCATACAAATTACTTCCTACTAATAGTCATAAAACATGCTAAACATAAGAATAATAAAAATGTATATATTTAGTCTATCAAACATATGAATGAATCTCCATAATATTATTTATCACATAAATAATAAGTAAATAAGTACAGTTCATACCAATTGGGTATAATCTATATTTAGACTGCGTACTACTAATTTTTATAAGTAGATTCAAAATATAGTACATTTTATGATAAGCACTAATTTTATAGTCCATCATTTTCATGTAAACACTACTAAATTTTAATATCCAATCATATTAAATAAATTCATAATGCTCACGATAACATAATCTTTCATTGAAACAATTTATTATATTTTTAAAAGGTTGTATGCATAGTTTCCAATCCTTCAAGTATATATGACTTATTTTATTAATAGAAAATAAACTATAAATGTAATCACACCTCCCAATGTACTAATATAAATTATTTATGTATATGCAATTATGCATATTAATATAATCATAGTATGTATCACACACAAGTTTTTAATAATATATAAATATTATATGTAAATACCAATAATCATTTATAATTCTAATCAAGGACTTTATAATATTTCAACCTCCTGATATCATATCTTTGGTCAGTTTAATCCATGTATAAATAGATCATAGAAATATATAGATCACCGAATATATTTGCTTGGTAAATATTATCATGGTATATCTACAAATCAATATCACATGATTAATATCCACAAATTTGATATATCTAATAAAGAATATATTGATATATATCTTTGTAGGAATATATATATATATATATAAACAACTAACCTTATCTCATTTTTTTCATTTGTGCCATTCTTTCTAACAATATTATATGTTATATATATATAAGAATACGCTACAGAGTTTGTTATACACAATTCACACAATCATATGAATTAAATAACATTTAACATCAGCTCATTCATTCATATATATATATATATATATAACGTACTAGAATATCCATAGAATATAGAAAGTATAAAATGTATGTACATGATGTTATTCAAGCTACATTATATATACCATGTTAGTTGTTAAGTCATTGAAAAACTAAAATCCGTAGAGTATAGAATGTGACCAGTACCATATGGTTATATTTTACAATAAAATATATACATAGAGCTACATTGAAGCAATACGTAAAGATTCGGTTATATATATAGTTAACATCATATATAATATAATATTTATACACAGTTCAAATCTATGTGAGGAAATGGTTGGGAAACATATGTAGGATGTGACATGTATGATTTTATATGATAGATGTATATATTGAGCCATATGATTTTATATGATAAATATACATTAATCCATATGGTTTTTTATATAACATATTTATATACTCAGCTTCACATATTTGGAGATAAAAGGAAATATATATTCATATTGATTCTTGAACACAAACCATACGCATACTCTCAATGTTGAATTATAGGCACAACTCACTTATACTAGTCAAATTTCTTAGGATATCATCCCAATTTATCCATAATATCATTCAGATCGCTAATACTCATTTCAATGTAGCAATATAGGATAACTCATATCATTAATAATCATATTTTTAATACTATATCTATAAAAATATAGGATATTAGTATGGCAATAGTTAGATCACTATTATAATACCACAACTTGCCTACATAGTTTGCCTACCTCATACAACATAGCAGCTCGATATGATACTTATATGATAAGCCATAGACTTTAAAGATAGGAATATATACATAGTAAGGAAAAAAATACATAGTTTATATATATATATATATATATATATATATATATATATATCATTTTAAAAAGGTTATAAGGTTTTATTGTGTATAAAATAAATACACAGTCTATAAGATGCATCATCCTTTAGTCTATAAATACACAATTTATAAAGAATATACAATAGAGCCTACCTCATAAAAGCTTCCTTATGGAATCATACTACTTAGATAATCTCCTTCATTCACTCATCTCTTCATTCTCCACTACATTGCCTCCTTCTCTCCCCTTTTGTGTCCTTTCCCCTTCTCTACAATTTGCCTCCCCTATCTTCTCTTATCCTCCTACCCATTCCTTCTCCTTCTTCTCCCTTTTTTTCCATGAATAACATATTCTATTTAAATATAGCCTAGATTTCTTTCCTTTAAATCTCTCTTTTTTTCCATTTTATGACTTTTATTTTTGTGTTTTTCTATTTTTCTAAAAGCTTCTACTTCCCCATATCCTTTTATATTTTTTTGTTTTTATTTCCCATGTATATATGTATACTCAATATGATTATTTTTTATTTATATGTTTTCCCTAATCATTGCTTTATTCATTTTATTTTTTAGTTATAAAAATCCATTAAATTTCTAATACATTATAATCATTTTATTTGTTACTAACTTAGTATAGGTAAACAATCATCATGACTTAATAATAATACTAGTAATGTAAGTTGATAATATTATTTTAATTCAAAATGGTAAATCAAATAATCTTATATCAAAATACAATTCCATAACCACATGATAGCATTCTACTTTAAATATTCATTTAATATCCATAATGTAATCATATAATATTAACTCTGCATAGGCATAAATCTGAACTAACACACAACTAGTATGCATAAATAATTATCTAAATGCAAACAATCATCAAAAATATATTAATGTTAACCATTCAAAATATGCATATGATGAGTACCATTAATGTGGTGTGTACATAGATTCTATGCTTTTCTATTTCATCCCTAAACACCTCTATCTACGTTATCCTCTCTAATTATGCTCTCCCTTTGTTACACTTTGAGGGATGGATCTCTCCTCCATCAAATTGATGACAAGAAGGTTGTTAGTCCATAGCATCATAACATATATCATAAAATACTACTAAAATAACAAATCAACATTATCATAATATGAGAATATACAATAAAATTAACTCATATCAATACAATCATGAAATCAAAGCAATATAAAACTATCCCATAATAAGATATGACTTACAACTTAATCAAATAAAATTTTCAACCATATAAATCCATATATAATCAAATGAATTTACTTAGTAATGAATTGGGATGTAACAATGGCACTAGATAATGTATGATATAATGAGACCTCCTACCCTAGTCTACTTGCCTACCGTAGCCCAATGGACCTTAGCTCTATTATTGGGCCAATTTTGGAGTTTGAGCTTCAAATAAAATAGGATATGTGTCAAATATAGATCACATCTTTTGGTGTGATCTAACTTTTAATATTTTTTTAATTTGTCTTTTAATTATTATCTTTTATTTATTTTATGATTTATTTTTTAACTCTTTTGGGTTTTTCTATTCCTCTTTTATACGGATTCAGAGAACCAATCATGAGATAAATAGGTGACGAACAAAAGAGAGATTACACTTTGTCACTAGAGAAAAGGACCTAAATACCATGGTGTCTAAATATTCCTATACTTTCCCAAAAATAAATGTGCAATCTCAAAATTTACCTATGTGTGCCTCAAATGAAAGAAAATAATGGAAACATGGGGATCTTAATAGATTCATCCATGTAATAAGTGATAAAATGAAGAATTTGCTTGTATCTTATCACAAGGACATAAAATAGTGTTATGAAATGGATAGGACTATGTTACGATAGTCATGTCACTATAAAAATGATACTAACCTACAAGGAATCTATCACAAGTAGCAATGAAAGTTGTAGTCATCCTAAAATAGAGGGAAAGTAAATGAGAGTTAAATAATTTTAAAGGTACTAAGGCAAAGAATGACATAAAAAGATAATAAATGATGATAATGAAAGAAATATCTAATAAAAAATGGAAATAAAGGCCAAATATAATGTGTAATGAAACTAAATAATTGAAATGGATTCAATGGTGCTAGTTAAGTTGAATAAAACCAAATGACTCAAAGGAAACAATGATGCTAGTAAATTGTGTTTGTGAGGAAGACCTTGTTCTATTTGAGGTATTATAATTCAACTCACAAAATATAAAGTTAAATAAAACCAAAGAACCCAAAGGAAATAATGGTGTAAGTAACATGGAACTAAATGAAATAGAATTCACAAAAATAAAGAAACATGAGAAAAAAATAACAAGAAACATCTATTTAGACATATTTATCAATGATGAGCATGAGAAATATAATATTATGTGTCTCAAAAGTTTTCTTGAAGTTGAGTTTATTTGTTATTATTTAATGTAGAATAAGATTGGGCATCGTAGGATGGCCCAAAGTTAATTAGATGTATAGATGGACATCACAAGATGCCCCATAGTCTAAAGTGGCATGTGCATGGGCATTGTAATATACCCCAACATGTGATGTGGAGTGAGGTAAATTGGAATAATTAGAATGAATTTCATTAGGTTGGTATGTGCATTTAGAGATAGGTAAATGTGTGGGTATGTTTGATTTTTAAGATGTTGAAATTGAAATAGGATATGTTAAAGATGTATGAAGAGATCTATAAGGTAAAGGAGGACCATGTATTATGTACTTTAGGGTAGGAATTTTAACTAGGTGATCCTTAGATTCATGTGAGCTAAGAGTTTTAATATTAACAAATTCACCTACTTATTTGAATTTGTTCATATTAGTTATCCTTTCTTTATTGGTGTAGGAATAAGGATCAACTATGGTTTGGACAACATTAGTAGATGAGGTGGAGGTATGGGGTAATTTTTAAATATATTTAAGTAGGTGATGTTGATGTTATTGAAAATCTTTAGATTGTATTTACAATGCTTGAAGATAATCTTGATAACATTTTTTTATTGGAGTATCAAGATTGAAATGTGGGCAAAGCAAGGAATTAAGAAAAAAATATTGAAGATCATGACAAGTCTCAAGAGAATGACCTATAGTGTCATGCCACCCATAAAATATTTTAGGATTGTACCATTTTGGAGGAGGTTTGAAAGGATCAAAGTTTATGGGTTTGAAGGGTGGAAATTTCTTATTAAGTTATTCTAGACTCAAGGGAGGGTGGGGTTAAAATTGGTTGAATTCAATGATCCATTTTGAGTTTGGAGAGGCTTATAAGAACTAATGTTATGAGAAAATGATTGGAAATATTCCTTAGTAGTTGCTTGAGGTGATTAAAATTGAGTCATAATAAATTCTTTTCTTTTTTCTTAGTCTAATGCTTCTTCTAATTTTTTTAGAGGAAAATATATGAACTTTGTATTGAAAAGGAACTTTAATAGAGGTAACAAATAGTTTTAAAAGAGTGACATTATTTATGTTATGGTATACTTTATGAGCTATAAACTTCCATCATTTGATGAAAGTGTGAACAGATTCATTAGAAAATTGTTAGGCATTGGTGAAGTGGCTAAGGTAATTTTTATAAAGGTCATTAGGTTGGAATTCATTAACTATAACATTGACTAAATCCTCTAGTTATGAGATGAAAATTGTAAGAAGGTGAGTGTGCCATTTAAGTGCATCACCAACAAAGGTTTTTGGCTAATAGATTTATGGTAGCAAAGATGTTATTTTGTATCTAATATTTATAGAGATTACCAAAAGATTTAATAAATATAGTGGTATATTTAATTTCATCATATGTGATAGTTGGATAGATGTTTGAAATGTCTATAGATGAAATAAATGGATCTAAAGGTTCATTTTTTAAGATGTTGAACCATTTTTTTTATGCAAAGGTGGTTGAGGGATGAGATTTTCATTGACATCTCTAAGAGGAGCAGGGATAAATTTATGATTTGGTTGAGGCATGATGACTTGATGTGATTAAATAGCCATTTTTACTAAATTATATTGAATTCACATCATTTGGAAATTATTAATTATTTGCATAACATTTATTTGTTGAATAAATTGAGAAAGAAATTAGTTGTATCAATGGGAGGATTTTGATTATTAGTGGTAGGTGGTGGAATGTTAGTGTAGGTAGGAGGAGAATTCCCTATATTGGTATTAGGGGATGGATTATTGGGTGGAGGATTCCAAACATTGGTAGTAGGAGGAGGAATAGGTTGATTAGCCTCAAATATATTATATTAGATAGTAATTTATTTGGGATTAAGAAGACATGAAGAAAGGAATTTAATAGTTTGAACTGAAGTAATAATAAAAGTAAGGTTCTGATATAAATCCTTAATTAAGTAGTGTTCTTAACTAATTATAAGTTGAAAAGAAGACATAAATATTAAATAAGACTAGGTAGATAAAAATAGTTATGAAACTATAAATTATTGATCTATGAATTTGAACACATAATTATAAAACTAAAGTAATTAACAAAATTAAAATGATAAGTAGGTAAGAAGGAACCTAAAACCTAAATAAGGTCAATCATATTGACTTAGTATGTTGATAAAACTCAAGTTCTAAAATTGAAATTGATCCATCCATCTCAACATAGTCATGTAGAGGCCAAAAATTAAAAACACAAAAAATGAACTAGGTCAACCAGCTCATCTTAGTTTCATGTTAGTTGCATGAAAGTGAAAATTTTGAAAAACATAGAAAAATAACTAGGTCAACTAGAATGACTTATTTTATTGAAAGTGAAAGTGAAAATTTTAAAAACACATGAAATGAACTAAGACAACCAAAATGATGTAGTTTATTGAAACTAAAATTTAAAATTTTAAAAACATAAAAAATGAACTAGGTCAACCAGAACAACATAGTTTGATGAAACTAAAAATGAAAATTTTAAAAAATATATAAAATAAACTAGGTTGACCAGAATGACTTAGTTTATTGAAACTGAAAGTGAAACTTTTGAAAACATAAAAAATAAACTAGGTCAACTAAAACAACATAGTTTGTTGAAACTAAAAGTGAAAATTTTAAAAACACATAAAATAAACTAGGTTGACTAGAATGACTTAGTTTGTTGAAACTAGAAATAAAAATTAGAAAATCATAGAAAATAAACTAAGTCTACTATCACAACTTTTTTTATTAAAGTTGAAAGTGAAATTTTTAAAAACATAAAAAATTAACTTGGTCAACCAGCATGATGTAGTTTGTTGAAACTGAAAGTAAAATTTTTAAAAACACATAAAATGAACTAGGTTGACCAACACAACTAAGTTTGTTGAAACTAAAAATGCAAAAATTGAACTAGGTTAACCAAAATAACTTATTTTTTGAAATTGAAAGTGAAAAAACATAGAAATGAATTGAGTCAACCATCATGACTGAGTTTCCTTATTGAAAAAATATATAAGTGTTATATTTATGTCAAGTTCACCAAAATGTATGCAAACAAAATTGAAGTTGATCTATAAATCAATCCTAACTCAAAGAAGATAAATCATCTAACTATGCCACTAACAATACTTAGGTAATCAAGGTCATGACCAATATGGATCTACTAAACCTATTTAAGGGATCTCTTATCACATAATATCACTAGAGAATATTTTAAATCATCTAATCAAGCAACACAACACAATTACCATAGGTAGGCCTACAATACATTGAAGTAAATCTAATCTAGTGTTTATTAAAGCTTGTGTCATAAATAGAGGATAAACATGAAAAAATAAATCTCTACTCAATTAAATGTAGAGGTAATCCTAATCAAGGATATATTCTATTCATTAACAATTATTTATGCAAATATATTTACCAAAATAGAGGAGTAAGAGTCAAAAATACTTACCTTGAAGACAAACCCATCGAGCATCAATCTCTCCCTTGGCTAATGGTGTTTTATAAGAGGTTTTTGTGTATGTTGAATAATCTCATGATGGATAATGTACTATAGTTTATCCAAAGACCTCATAATGAATCTCAAGTGTTAATAAGATAAATATTCTTCTCCATGTATGAAACCCTAAGCAATGACTCATCAAGTAGAATAAGCAAAAATGTAAACTATAAACGTACGCAAATGATTGAGCCTCTCTTTAGAAATGAATTTAAGGGGGTATTTATATTTATGGATTTACCCTAAACCTTTATATAAATTTATCTAATAAGTTCAAATGGGTCAACCTTGTTAGGCAGAAAAAATGAGCCATTAGGTTTTTAAACTAGGTCAGTTAGGTTGAAAGAACTATATAACATATGTTGAATTATGAATTGGGTTGACTAAAACCATTTTTATATACCTATCAACATGGTATAAATCATATTTATAATTTCTATATTTATATTTATACTTTTAAGATGTTTGAGAGTGGTTTCAGACCTCTAGGAGTTATATTGTAAATTCTAGATTTTGGAGGGTCCTAATGTATTTCAAACTCAGCCATATTTCAAAGTTCTAAGATTTCAGACATATCCATATTTTAGGATTATAATATTTTTTACTTATCCATATTTTAATATTTTAGGGAGGAATCATAGGAGGTAAATGGATTATAAACTCTAAATAAGTTGTATTAATGGTAGGAATGATACAAAGCCACAACAATATTATGAAGAACCAATGGTCTATCCACCCTTTTATATGTGCACTCAAATATATTGAGACTCAATAGGTTCCTACAAGAAATTAAGTGTTATTAAGTATTAAATATTTAAAAATATTATGTGTATACATGTGGTAACTTGGAAATGATTTAAATACATTATTTTATTCGATGGAGTGTCACTTGATTTTGTATAATATTTTCCTACTCTAGTGGATACTCTATGATTTGTTCAACAATTATATGTTTGAGAATAATATCATTGCTTCTTGGCATCCTATATCTAGTGACATAATTGGCACTAGAATTTTGAGTTTTCATTTCTTCTTAAGATATTATTATTTTACTAGAGTTTTTCCCTAATATTTAACTAGAATTTACCATGCAAAGGACACCAATCTCTACCAAGGATGAACAAACCATGACTAAAGTATGCTTGGTAATAATTTAACCATATGTTTTGTCTTCCAATCAAAATTTTAATGAGTCCTTTGGTAGTTGTCAAAAGCATACATAGGTAATTAGCTGTAAGTTATTATTCAAGATGGGTTATGATGGAAAATGCTTGAAAAGAATAGGAAAGGAATGAATGAATCCTATAAAGGTTGAATAAAGGGCTCAATATATAGGTTCAGGGCATATTGGTGGCAAAGAATAAGTTTGATAATGCTCTAAAATATTTGAACCATGACAAGCTTTCAAAAATAAAGAACTCAAGTCACTAACTCAATAAAAATATAATCATAAGGTAAAGACATGACTCTTTTTGTCAAATCTAATGAGGAATTGGAGTTCCTAAATAATGGATGGGTTTATAATGAATAAGAATGAAATATTTCACTAAATTAAAGGGCCAAAAAAATACCTAAGATAAGGGCAATAACTCTATGAATAAGTAGATAACACAACATCACTTCATACATGGGTGAATGCAAGTTGACTCCAAGAAGAGGATAACCTTTCAATAAATATAAAAGCATCAAATAATAATTCAAAGCATATCCAAAGAGATAACATCCCAAAGGATGAGGTATAACATAACCACTTCATCAAACATTCATAAGTAAAAGGTATAAGGGCATCCCAGTATGGTATAGAGGAGATGAGTATTCCATTATTTGATTCAATTGTATAAAGAAAGGAAATATAGCATAAAAATGCTGGAATACATATCCATGTTAATTTTGTTTAATGAATAAAAATTATTTGGCCATGTTTTAGAATAAGAAATATATCACTAAAAATCCAAGTATTTCAAAAGGAAGAATATTTATTTGCACCTCTCTCCAATCCAAAAAAGAGATCAAGGCGTAATAAGAAATAAGGATGAAATTTGTAAATATTACTCTATAAATTAGTATGAGAATAAGGGAAATAATTAGTAAATGTTTTCCAAGGACATGGGAAAGAGTTATTGAACTCATTGTGATATGTGTGGGCATTAACATGAAAAATGTTGGAAATTTCTTTCATAACTCCACCCAAATAATTGTAAGGGGAAATCCAAAAAGGAAGAGGTGTCTAAAGTTAGGAAGGAAGAAGTTGTTCCAACACCTACAAGTCAAGAGATAATAAGTGAATAAGAAGAGCTACCAAGGATCAAAAACCCATAGATGAGTCCCCATCACCATTGCAAGTGGGTAAAGGTAAGAATTCATTCTTGGTGTCATAGATAAATTACTTTCAAAGTTAATATCTTGATTTACATGTATATTTAAGAAGCACCTCAAATTTATGTGTGTTCCATTTGTTGAAAGAATAAAATATGGAATCAACCCTATTTGCATGAGAATGTAATGAGTAATTTTGCTCTGAAAGGGTGAATATGAAGTAATTGTCTAATCTATTTGAGAAGCATAAGTTAGATCAACCCATTTCATCAAAGAGGTTATATCATTTTTAACATTTTCATGTTGGCATATGATGAGAAGAGAAGAAATGGTCAAGTTTAATGCAGTGGTGGGGGATAAAATAAAGTTAAGGAAAAACAACGTAAGAGATATAACCACCAAAATATTCCAAGGCCTCAATGTTATTACTAAGTTTAATTAATACAAAATGTGAATAATAAGTGGCAAATAATATATCTCAAAAAATCATGAGAGGCACTTCATACTAATATATGACTATATCTCAAACATTATACTATTTTCTCCCATATAATCTTACTTATAACATATATTGAAGGATTTTAAGTTACTTTTTATAATTACATGAAGGAAACATTAAAGATGATCATATTACAATATTGTCATACAACCATCAAATTTAGTTTTGCAATAATAATGTGAATATATGTATGTATGTATCCATAAAATTCATAAAGGCATACAAAATAAGAACATAATAGAATGTCAAGTGAATGTCATATAGTCATACAATGCCAAAAATGCATACATTGTCATATAAGAATACAAAAAAGTACATCATCTAATATTATAATAGAATGTCGATCGATTTTCATATGGGCATACAATGCCAACAACATGTACATTGGCATATAGGAATAAAAAATGTACATCATCAAAGACATCCTAATCATAAAAAAACCTCCCTCTATTTTCTTTCCATAAAGAAGACTCTCCCTCAAATTCCTTGCTTATAGATGGAGATCCTCATATGCCTTGGATTCATCCAAGGTTTGACTAGGATTCTTATGCTCATAGTTAGCCTGTAGTTAGACCTATTCATATATGAATATTACTAGAAACTTTACAAACTAGACATGTAGTGAATTTAAGAAATTAATTTTAAAATATTATAAATATTATTTAAATATGCACCTACCACAATCTTGTGGTAACATTCAATTTTCCTCTAATGCTCAATAAGGCTAGTGATACATGAGTGTGAAAGGGAGGAAAACATGAGAAGGTATCATGATAATCATCTGAATGGGACCATTAGATGTCATCATACAACTTTATGAACACAATACATTCACATAATTTATGTTTTCCCAAGTATAGATTAAAATTACTATAATAAATCTATATTAACATAATAAGAACATCAATAGAATGTCAAGTGAATGTCAACATACAAAATATGTTCTTATTTTGTATGTCAAGTGAATGGCTAAGCATACAAAATAAGAACATAATAGAATGTCAAGTGAATGTTAACATACATCAGTGAGTAGTTGCATAAATGATATTGCAACATCAATATTTGTGTCTATTTCAACCTATAAATATGGAGGAATATTGAATTTTTTCATCAACTAAATAAACAATAAATGATTTCTAGTTGATCATATATCTATATAAATAAATACATGTATATAAATTATAATATTAATAAAAAGTTACCTTTGTATATGTAAATATCAACTAAGTAAAATTGACCAAATACAATAGTATACGAGCCCATAAACTAGATATGAATATGATTGTACAATATCCTCCTACAACATTAAAAATTACATATATATTATTGAATTTTTATGTAAATTAATTGTTACATTTTAAATACTAAAATAACTAAAATTTAACAAGTCAAAAATATAAGATACATGTATATGTGTAGTCAACATCTACACACCAAATGTACATGACAAAAATCAAAAATCAAAATTATATGATAAAAACCATTGTAATCACCACCATCACCATATAAAGGTTTAGTGCATATATCACCATAGTGTTTTCAAGAGTGTGGTCATGAATCCACACTAGGTAGAGTATCTCCATGTCCACCCTCTCCAACATCAATCTCAAAAAGTTTACTCATATGTTGAATTAGTGTGTCAATAAGTGCATGAAACATGTTAATCTTGATTACCTCCTTCACTACAAATTAAATATATGATTGAAGTGGGTTTTGGGTAGGTACTCTTACATGTTGAATAGTTGTATGACATACACTTGGTCTATCCTGTGTAAAGCTCTTTTCTTAACCCTAAAACTTTGAATAGTAAAAATAATTAAGATTCTCATTAAGGAAAAAATTACAATATAGTTTTGTCAAAAAATAAAATGGAACCTCATGGTTTTTAAAAGGTGTGTAATTAAACACCATCTACCATAAATCCCAAAAATTACTTCTTATCAAACTATGTTGGCATCGATGAATTGGGAACCATTTTACTAATAATAAAAAAGGTGAAATAGTTGATGGATTGATGAATAAAGCACAAATTTAGTTTTTTATTATTTATTTTTCCTTCATCTAACATATTAATAATTTTTCATCATATTAATCCCTTATAATCATCTAAAGATTACACTTGAGTGCTAAGAGTGTTACTTGAGACCACCCATCCCTAGCTTAGCCCTAGACATATCTTATGGCCTATTTAGACATTTATCCAGCGTTTGTATAGGCCACACATATCTTTTAATAAGTTTCATATCTTCACTTTAGCATCTTGGCCCCTATTACCTCAGGTTCTACCACCTAGACATTAGCACCATAACTTGAACAGTAGCGCTAATGGCACTAGTGTCCCAGTTTGGGTGTTATTATCATTTTCTTGTATTTTATCACCAACAAATATTTTCTCAAATCAAAAACCACCTAAATTCAGCCTATACCTCTTTTAAGACACATACAAGCACTAGAATAATATTTATACATGAACTGTATCCCTTTATTCACTAGAAAGAAATCAGAGGTAAATAACATAAATTAAATTAAAACAAGTTGTGCACAATCAAGTTTATCAATTCTTATTCTACCCTACTTATACATATAGTCATCTACAGCCATATCAAGCTTAGAATACACAAATTTATAATCTCAAGCATCACTCAAAGTACTTAAATCAACATCCATACTAGTTTAACATATAATTGTACCAACACTTAGGTGGGGAGAACTACATCAGGCTTGATCCCTCCTTAGAGTATTAGTATGTAGGCAACTCTCATCATAGTGGGGTGTTGAGGATGTCCAACCTACCCCACTAACATCAGACTTTTCTAATTGTGCCAATCAGATACCCTAACAACATAGAGGTATATGGTTTACATAAAAAAATTAATTAAAATAGGTCACCAATGGATAATCAAAAAAAATCACATAGGAATAGGATTGATAGAATATGATACAGGTGCACCTAAAATCTCAGAGTAGTTATGTATAGAGGACACTAGTGCCAAAAGGAGGACACTAGTGACAGTGGTGCTACTATCTAATTAGGGCGCTACTATCTAGGAAGGTTTTGGACACTATAACCTATCCATGACACTTAGATCCGCTCTTATCCCCATTTGTAGCCTCTGTATCTTCCATCTCAGTCAGTTTCTAGCTAAGTACTTATTTACATCATTTATTACTATTTTTTGAAAGTTTAAACTATGTCAATTCATTACAAATTTTTGGCTATATTTATTGCATATTTTATATCCTAATTTATTGTACTCATCCCCTTTAACAATATAGGGATTACACTCTATGACTCTAAAATTTTATAATCATTTGGTGAACATGACTTACTTTGAGCGCATTGTTTCAAATCCTAGTATACCATTAGGGTTTCCCTTCTTATTTATAGAATATAGTCAATTTTCAATTTGTAACCTATCATCATGATTATCATTATGGATACCATTTTCTTCTTTTTGGTAAAAAAATATCATGGATTGTCTTGCATGCCTATTACCTACCATTTATAGAAATATGTACATGTATGTCACTCCTCTCATGGATCACATTAGAACTTGATTTATTGCATTCATTATTCTACCCTCTCTTTAGTCCCAATTATATGAAGACCATTGTTGCATGGCTTCACTTTGATTTACCCCCAATCATTACTTGACAATAGAGAGCTTAGAGGACTCATTTTATTCCACCTCCACCTAGACCAGTTGATTACCTTCACTCCCATCCAACCTCTACTACTCACCCTCAACAAATAGTAGATCCTACATTTTGAGTTATTACTAGATGAAATAAGATGCCTCTTTAGCCTATATAGTAACAACATAATCCTACCATCCTTCCTCATCCCCAACACACTACAATGAGACCTGGGGTTCATCACAAAGAATTTGATATTATGCATCAATTGATAAACACACTGGCTAAGATATCCATATTGGAATTACTTCAACAAACAACTATCTTTAAAGATATTCTTTTTCTAACACTCAATCATACATCTTTACCTCATGACACAGAACCAGCTTACTTTGCATATATCATGAACACTATCAAGGACATTAAGGATTTTATATCTTTTTCCAATGAGGATTTTCCCTCAAAGTTAGTTATTGATTATAATTTATCATTCTTCCATCAAGAACAAATCAATACCACCACTATTAAATAAGTTTTAATTAATAGTGGTATAGTACTTAACATAAACAACCTCACATTTCTATGGACTATGAAGGTTGATATAACATCCATTCAAAAAACATATAAGAACATTAGAGGTTTTTATGATATTCTTAGATAAACATTAGGTTATATCACATTGGATATTATGGTTGGGTCAGAAACCCTACCTACATAATTCTAGATGATGCCTAACCATTTACACTACAACTTATTACTTGGGAGACCTTCGATACATGTTATGGAGGTTGTATCATCTACCTATCATAGATGCATCAAATTTTTACATGATGGATACTTATACACTTATTAAATTGATAATCAACCATTCATCTATTATAGAGCCACCGAGCCTACCACCCATAGCACATCCTTAAATGGGACACCTCATGTTCTTATAGAGTCCCCACCTCACAAGATTTTGATCAAGAATATGCATACATATGAGGTTGAAGAATCTAACACCACTATTCCTACACCCATTCTATATCCTCATACAACATAATTACCTTCACCCATGATGGAAGATGCTCTTATAGTACAATTATCTCCATCTACTATAGATGATGGGATTCTCATAGCATAATTACCATTACTTGTTAATTTAAAGTAAATATATATCTACAACTCTGATATAGATTCCCAGGACACCATAGAGGATGACCTAACACTTGTTGACATTGATGATTGCTTGTGTGGATTGAGTTTTACACTAATTGGCCCTAAGGAGTATAGAGATAACTCTAAGGAACTCATGTATTTTTCCACACTAGCATCACCACTAGTTCATAGTCCTATAGTTGTAGGCCAACCCACTCAATCATAGTTAGAGGTATACCTCTCCCTTCACTTAGTACATATGGTTACATATATGAACATTAACCTAATTATACATATTAAGGTAGGCAATTCATAGGATATACCACATTAGATTTTTTAGATATTACTTGATAAAGGATTGATGGCATCACACATAGTTTGTCACATATCCATCAGCAGATTATCATAGCAGGAGTAAACCCTTTTATCATTTTCCTAAGCTTATAATACATGATATAGATACATGCTCAGCATTAAAAAATAATTTGATGGTAAACCCTTTTATCATTTTCATAAGCTTATAATACATGATATAGATACATGCTCAGCATTACAACATAATTTGAATAAGTTAAAGGCTCAAGTCACTATTTATATTACATATACTTCACCACCACTGGAATAGACACCATGATAGATTCATTATTGATATAGATACTCATAGAATGATCCATTGACTATCCAATTTTTTTTAAAGACCTATACATCCCCAATGTTGTTATAGATAAGGATTATGATCTTAATACTTTCACTTTGGAATTTTCATATCATATAGGACATCAAGAGATTGAGTTATAGTATGCTATACATTATCAAGATTCCATAGGATATATCACACTATCAGTTAGATGTGGCCCCAAGGTGGACAACATGTTAATTTTTATCATGAGCATGGGCACTCATATACAGGTTACATTAGGCATTACATGGTTACAGGTGATGGATGCCATGGTTTATCAATCAAATAAATGTTTTATATTGAGTCATGAGGGACACATAGTTCATATTCTACATGATGGCATAAATGAGAACCATAATATATATATATATATATATATATATATATATATATATATATTATGGTTCTCATTTATGCCATCATGTAGAATATGAACTATGTGTCCCTCATGACTCAATATAAAACATTTATTTGATTGATAAACCATGGCATCCATATATATATATATATATATATATATATATATATATATATATAAATGATGGATGCCATGGTTTATCAATAAAATAAATGTTTTATATTGAGTCATGAGGGACACATAGTTCATATTCTACATGATGGCATAAATGAGAACATAATATATCTATTTTATATATATATATATATATATAATATATATATATATATATATATATATATATATATATATATATATATATATTATGGTTCTCATTTATGCCATCATGTAGAATATGAACATATATATATATATATATATATATATATATATATATATATATATATGGAGTTCATATTCTATATGATGGCATAAATGAGAACCTATAATATATATATATATATATATATTATATTGATAAATTATGGTTCTCATTTATGCCATCATGTAGAATATGAACTATCATATATATATATATATATATATATATATATATATATATATATATATATATATATATATATATATACCATGCAGTCTAATGAGATTTACCTTGGGACCATATGGGAGGATTATTAAATAGTAGAGCATCACACTATCAGGATGCATAGAATCCAAACTAATGTCAAGGATAAGGATACACTCATACACACTACATGTTATGATGATTATGATGATGACTTATTTGAGTTCAAATAGATTCAGTATCTGATGTTGGATGACCTCCCACAAATTTAATGTTTGATTATACATATCCCATAGATGTACTCTTGGTTTTATAGAGATATTACACTTTAATTTTACATTCTCTCATTTATTTATAGCACTTATTTTTGCATATCTTATATCCAAAAAATTTAAAAATATATATAATATGTCAAAACATAGAAAAAACATTGTTTAGAAAATACAAATTATATACTATATGCATTGTCATGTTTACATTTATAAAACTTATTAGGTAATACATATGTTATCTTAGTATAGTCAGTTTTATCATACATATTGTTTTATTATTTTTTGGAATCTAGTGTTTAGATCATAAATAATAAGGGTCTGGAGCAATAGGAAAAATCTAGTTTAATGGGGAAAAATATAGATTTTTAACAGGTAATTTTACAAGATGAAGAATAATAAACTTATATAAAATTGAGTTGAAATAAATGATCCAAGGGCTAGTAATTGAGGTTCAATAATAAGATAGTAGTAATAATCTAAATCTATATTTCATTTTCTATTTGGATAGGAACATCAAAATAAGACACCCTAGTGTCAAGCCGTCCTTTCTTGACATTTTTTGTCTTCAAGATCTAAGCTTTTTAGATTTTGTTCATCATGTCTGTGTGAGCCTGTGTACTAAATTTTGAGGGCTGAAAGTCAACATAGCTCATTGTAAATCTATTTCAATATCAAAAACTTATATCCATCTACACACATGCAAACAATGAATACATCAAAAGCAAAAGGGGGAAAAAAATGGGTTAGGGGAAGAAAGATCACATGATCTAGAACCCCTATTGTCCTAACCATTTCCTACATTAACCCTCAAGCTAGGGTCTTAGATCAAATGTATTTCAGCCTTAGGTAACATGCATAATAAACACACATGATAGATGTAATAATAACTTTCACCTAGGCCCTTCCTTGATCAGGCATGCAAGTCTATGTATGATGCATAATGTTGAGTTATACTATTGATTGATTTTTATTATGTCTACTGTACTAAAATAGTAAGTGATAGATATAAAATGTATTGTGTAGTCCTTTATATAGGAGACTCATTATTTAGAGTTTGGGATCTCTATTTATATTTGGCCAACATTGAAAAGCTTAGGCATGAAGCAAAGAAAAGGATTAAGACTCATCCAATGGTAGAAACTGACCATTAAGGCTCAATTTGACTTTGGATAGGAGTGCTAAAAACTAGACACCCTAGGTTCCAGTGTTGTAGTCCAATCCTAGCACTCTTGTCCTATAGGCTAGAGACTGGGGGGATGGAATAAGCATGAAAAACCTAACCTACTTGATGTGGAATGATCATTTTAAAAGCTCAAGATGACTAGGAATAAGTAAAAAGGTGACTCAAGCCTAAAACAAGACTAAGATGACTAAAATGAAAGACATGATTAAATGTGAACAAAGCTCATATTCTTCAGTTGGAGTCTCTTATGAAAGGACTGTGAAGAGATATGATATGTGTAATTGCTTGACCAATTTAGGGTGTATACATTTGCCCCCTTTTTAATCTAGTGATGCAATAAAATGAAGTAATAGAGTAAAAGAAAGAAGATGCATACCTAAGCTTACCTCGATGGAGATAAGTGTGCTAAAAAAGGGTCTAAGTCCTAGCTAGGGAAGTGGATAGAGAATTGAATAATTCTTATAGAAATAAGGAATCCATGAAATAGATGCCCTCTGTACTGAATCTGAATAGTGTCTAGAGAAAGAAGGAATCCCTAAAATGGATACCCCTTGTATTGAATTCAAATAGTGCCTAGAGGAATAAGGAATCCCTCAAATGGATGCCCCATATACTGAATCTGAATAGAAATCAAAAATTCTCATAGGCCTAAAACTAATGTTTACCTTCTATCCCACATAAAATCATATAATCTAGAATTTATATGTTTTGAAGATCAAAATCTATCATGTCCCAACTCTAAATAATCTAAACTAAAATTGAGAAGTGCTCAGAGGTCCAAAACCAATGTCCACCCTCTATCCTACACAAAATCTTATAGTTTGGGTCTAGGTAATGCTATGGACTAACCACCATAAATGATCATATGATCCAACCTAGTGATAACCTGGGTACAACTATGTGTAATCTAAAACTCTAGTAAATGTGTAAGAAAATGGCATGTATTTCCATTCCAATCTATATAATCCTAGATAATGAAAAACATAAACATCTATGCCATGCCCCTAAATTTGGTATGTGAGTAATGCATATGTATAGTTTGGTAATCTATATAACCACGTGTGATATGAGCTATTGTGATATGCCCCATGTGTAAAACTAGAGATCAAAACAATGTGCTCTACACTATGCCTGTGATCTACTATCTGGTATGTAACTATGTCATGTTGTATGAATATGTATGTATGAGACATGTAGTGATATATATACCCCCAAATCTAATATCTAGCCTAAATATATATTGAAGTCATTATGAATCCATATGATTTGAGCCACTATATATTTGACTAATCTATCTATTTGTAAATTAAAGGTATTTCCCTCTGAATGTCTTGAGTAATATTGAATGGCCCATGTAGTCTGAATCACTATATATCTTGATCAATATGAGTTAAATCTAATAATTTTGACTACTAGAGATGTAAAAACCATGTTGAGTGACCCGTGTAGTCTAAATCACTGTATATTTCTACTGATTTGAGGTGAATCTAATAATATGACTACTATAGGTGTAAGAACCATGGTGTATCCATTAATGAGAGTGGATAGGTGTGTTGGGTAAGTGTATGAAATAGGAATAGTAGGAATGATGCCCCCCTTTGGGGAGAGGGACAAAATTTGTAATAGAGGAGGTTGAGCCAAAAGTGATGACTAATAGCATAATGTTAGGAACAAAGTTGGTATAAAGATGTGTATGTTATAGTAGGTAAATGATGTATTAAGAGAGTGAGGATCATGTGATGCTATAGGTATTGTAGTTATGATTTTATGAAACAAAATGGTCATTAAAATAGAGCTATAGGGTTGAAGTTATAGAAAAAATAGTACTTTGCTTTGAATGAGAAAGTTGTTTGATATAAGATAATTGGTTTGATTCTCGATTCATTTGTGCATTGACTATGTTGAGATATAGAGATCTAGAGTAGGAGATATGTTGAGGAAATGAGCACTTTTTATGACCCATTTTGAGTAGTTGGCAGCTCAGATGGAGTCTGGTAGGGAGGTTACCCTGGTAAGTAGCTAAAATGTGTGATTTTTTGCCTATTTAGAATCCTATTTTTGATGTTTTTGAATTGTTTTAAGATTCTTTGGAAATTTTTTACTAGATCCATCACTCTTTTCCCTCCTCTAGCACTGTCATCCAAGCTCCAGCACTTCTATCTAGGTTGTAGTGCTCTTGTCTAACAATGTTGTCCTATACTCAACACTATTGTCGTAGAGGCTAGATTTTTTGAATTGATGCTTAGTTTAGTTGTTATAATTTTACTTGGATATTGATTTGGAAAGATTGGCTAATATATATGTTATTTTTTGGTGTTTTTTAGGGAGAGGTAAAGATGATGGAGTTACATAGAGGCTAGGTGATGGAGACTCTAAGATTTTTGCCTTTATTAGCTAATAACAGGGCTATGATAGATAGGGCATGGTTGGGTCATGTGTGTTACCTAGGCACTATGCAGTTGGATAGGAATTTGATTACCACCTTATGTGAGAGGTGGAATGTAGACACCTATACTTTATAACTTCTTACTAGAGAGATGATTATTAATCTAGAGGATGTGTACCATATTTATCATTTACTAGTTAGTGGATGATGTGTGACTATGTAAGATGACATGGGTATGAATGTTATTGATCATGCATCCTTGTATTTCACTAGTGTACCCTCATGCATACATAGGAGAGGTAGTGATAGTGATGTATTATTGTTAGTTATTGTACATTTGAGTGTTCCACATCTACAAAAGTGGTTGGTAGTGTCATTGGCTTCATTTGTAATATTGGATGGGAGTGGGGTGTTGATTGCATATAGGATGAATAGGATTATACATAGTGTAGAGGTATATGGAACTATGTTCTCATGGGGTATAACCATGCTTGATCACTTATATAGGGACCTTTATAGGTTTACTCAAGAGGCATTTAGTGGTGGTTTGAGTGTGGCTACTTTATTACACTATTGGGCTTACAAGCACATAGTGGTTGTGCATTCAATGGGATTACCAAGAGAGAGGTGGGAACCTCCATACCCATATGGGGAGTAGTACATAAGTTCATTGGATATTATGTCTCCTAGGATGGATCACTATATATGGGTGTTAGATAGATTGGTGGCTTAGGATATCATATGAAGGCCCTATAGAGGATTTCATGGGTGGCCCAAGGATGGAGTGTAATTATGGTATATGAGGGTCAGTTATTGGTTACATGATCATTGGCTTAGAGTGTATGATAACTTTCAATATGAGTATGTAACTAGATAGTTTGGGGTTCTATAAGATGTGCCCCAAATAGTGTGGTGTGGGTGAGGAGTACATGGGCACCAGTGAGAGTAGAAGCTCATGGTAGGCCTATTAAGGCTAAGTTAACACCACTACCTTTAGATGCACAGGATGCAGCTATCGATATTATTGATATAGATGATGTTGGTTGCACAAAGGCATATACCACATGGTGGATAAGGCATCGATGGGATTTATTATATTTTATTCATGTAGGGGATACCCTTGAGTATGAGGATCCTACTCTGATTCACATGATGGGAGGTAAGTTTTGATTATACTTGAGTTGTGTATAAGTTCAAGTTGTGTTTTAGTTTGTTTTGAATGTGTATGATTAACATTATGTTGGATATTTACATGTAGGTGGTGTGAGAGGTGCATAAGATGAGGCACCTACTAGGTTAGGTGGTGGAGATGATGAGTATTGGGAGACTATTATTGAGTCTACACTTTGTGAGCTTACATAGCATGTGCCTAATGATGTTGTGGAGAAGGGTTTGATAGAGAGAGTGATAGTTATGTCTAGTGTTTATGCTCAATTATTCAATAGGGTTTATATAGCTATGGTTTCATATGTTAGCGTAGCTGGACAAAGAGATGAGCTAAGGACTAAGCTAGATAGGCATAAGATGCCTCCACCTGATTATAGATCATTGAGTTGTCATATTATGAATGAGTACATAGATCTTCAGATATAATATGTAAACTTATGTGAGGACCATGGTTTATTACTATAATGAGAGAGCCATCATAAGAGGCATTTAATAGGTCAAGGAGGTGTGGATCCATCAAGTGCTAGACTAAATTATGGGAGTAGTACTGGAAGAGAGAGTGAGACTGAGAATGAGGGCATGATGTCCATTTATGATTGATTATATTTTGATATGATGTATATGTTTTTAAAATTGTGTAATATATATATATGGATGCTAGTTTGATTTTGTATTCATGCATATTATGTTATGGATTTTGGAATATACTAGTATTTTGATTGTAAGTGGTTGATTTAGAAATAGTTGATCTGGTATTGATTTTGAATATCCATATGCTTGGTAAAATGGTACTTAGGATATGATTCAATTATTCATGATATGTTTTGATGTGTTTTTTTACATTTGAATTGTAATTATATGTAAGAGAAAAATTGTCAATTTTGTAATTTGTAAAATTGATTTGGTAAAGTGGATTGGTTTGAAATTGAAAAAAATAGGATATTGGTAAGGTCTAGATTTAGATAACTTGGTTTGTCTATGAATGGATATTTTAAATTAGGAATTTTAGTTGTTAATAGGGGGATTTAAGATAGCACTATGTGTATATCACTTCCCCAAAAGTGGCTCAAGAATACAAAGGTTAACTAGACCTTTGGCTCCATCATTACCCTATTAAGTGAAGCTTTATGAACTAAAAACAATATGACTATACGGTGTGGTATATTTTGTTGTATCACTATCTAAATGTTGTCATCCAAATGAAAAAGTTCCCATAATAATCATGCTATGTAGGAATGTGCTTTATATCTGATATTATCTATTGTGTACTACCTATAGTTGTGCATGGAAATTCCACAAAGTGTAACTTTATTGGTCATGCAATTGAAACTGTGTGTTGTGAAGAAGGCTCATCTATTTGTAATCATATACCATGTGGCTTTTGTTGTGATGTGTATGACTATGCAATATATCAAGATGGAGATAAAACCTGTAATGAGGTTCATTTAATCTTAACTTTAGTAGATTGTTATGTGAGATAGGACCCAGAAAAATTGGCCCTAGTGAATATTTCTCATGAGCAGTACTCTATAGTGTAGGGTAATTTAATCTTAGCTATAGTGGATTTCTAAATGAGATAAGACCCAAAAAATCTACACATAGTGAATATTTCTCATGAGTAGTACTTTGTTGTAGTGCTTGTGTCTTTGTTAGATATGTATATAGAATTGTACTATGTATTCCTCAAACTATAATGCTATATGTAGGTTATTATTGTAATGGTTTCCAAACCTTTTGAGGCAGTGGAATAGGAGATCTCTTATGATATTTTGTCCTAAAACTTGCATTGCTCTCATGATGAGTGACTGATGATTCTTGTAAAGGAATGTCCTGGGATGACTTAGTCATGAAGGAATGAGGTCTAGGGTTCCATGATGGAAGAGATATCCCCTATGTGAATGTTATGATGCCATTATCAACACATCTAGTAATGCAATCCTTGAGTCCATAACAATCATTATATGTGTGTCCACATATATGATGATAGTTACAAAAGGGTCAATGTGGTTATCTATATAAGAGATGTGGATCTCATTGATGACTAGAATGCAGTGTGATTAACCTCCTATCTAGTAGTGATAATAATATGGTATATAGGCTATCCTGATTTGAATCAAATTATAGTGGTGACTTATTATTTAGAGTGCATACTATAGGTTATGGTCTAGAAACTAGCTCTTTATTATTAACAGGTTACTTTTCTAGTTGTGGTCTCCTGTCTTGTTTAGTACATGGTGGATGTTGAGTGCTAGGAGTTATAGCTGAAGATGCTACTATGAAGTCTAGAGTGATCTGATCAATTGAATCTACCTCAATCAATCCCAATTTCTTTTCCAAAGATAAAATTATATAACACCAAGCATCTGAAAGAAGACTCTATTTGATATAGTAGATGCTTGAAGAGAGGTTGGTGAAGCCCCTTAATAAAGATATGTTGAATCTATAAATCTCTTGGTTTGTATGTCAGCCTTAACATGTGAGCCTTGAATCTTAAGATATACTCACTAACTAGCTCTAAATAGTTTTGATATAGTGTGGAAAGTTTCTCGTATGTAACATGAGGGCCCATGTTTATGATCTAATATCTAAGAAATGCCTCCTCTAATTCATCATATGTTTGTAATGAACCAATGGGGAGTAGATGAAAGAACCAATTTTTTGCTTTTCCCACTAATGTCTATTGAAATAACTTCAGTAGAATTAAAATACTCACATGAGATGGCAAAGCCATCCAAAAGGCCTGAAGGTGTATGAATTGATCTATAGTTCCATCAAAGTGCAAAAATGATGGTATCTAAAAATGCTTAGGCAATGAAGATTTTATGAATGTCTTCAGAATAGGATTACCATGTAGATCATTGGCATCCATCCAAGACTTATAAGTTTTGTTTTCCAAGGTAAAGAGATGTACTTGGTGTTGTAATTCACCAACTACATGCATCAAATAGATGATCTTCTAGGATGGTACATTATTATCATGAAGTGGCTCATTTAGTTATTAAATTTGATTGTTAATTTTAACCATGGGAATGCTACATTTAGAAATTATATCATAAAGAGGGGGTGTGCTCAATTGAACCTTGAGAGTAATGGTAACTTGGACCTTACTAGAGGGATGTAGCCTACCATTCTCTTTATGTGAAAAGTGATAACATGGTTATACTATAGTGAGCGGTGGCTTAAGAGATTCATTAGTATCTTTATGTTTTAGTGAATCACATTCTAATTGAGTAGAAGATGTGCTATTAGCATTAACATGTGTATTATTTGAAATAGAATCATTCATAGAAGTAAAAAACACATTTGGAAGTGCATTATGTTTGAGAGGAGGGTTAGAAACATGAGATGCATATTTTTATTAACTATGTGCATAATTATCATCATTGCTATCATATATGTAATATTGTTCATAATCACTCTCATTTTCATGTTCATTGGCATGTTCACTATCATATTCATTATCACTTCCATCATTATGAGGGAGAGGTGTAAGAAAATAATTTATTTCTTTTCTAATATGCAATAAATTATCATTTAAGATTGAAATATCATGTGCATCTATGTCATCCATTAATGAAAGACATGCATTATTTTCATGTGCAATTTGAGAAGTAAGAGAAGGAGATTTTTCATTTGAACATTCTTTTGACAAAGTAGAGTTAAGAACATGAGATGTATCATTTAAACTATGAATTGGTAATTTGATTCTATTATGTTTATATTGTTGTAATTTGAACATTGAAGTATCAAAGGAGAGAGAGAGATTAGGTTCACATGGAAGCAAGTTATCACTAATAAGAAGTTCACTTGGAAGTGCATGATTAATTTTTTCATTTTGTGCATTGTGGATAGGAGAATGAGGTGAGAAGTATCTTTCCCATTATCAAAATTATTTTATTTAGAATAAGGAATAAAAGAGATGGGTTTGAGAGAAAAAAGTGCATATATTTGTGTTTCACTATCATCATATCCCTCATTACAAAAATAGTAATTATCTTCATTTTAAATAAAATCATTTTTTAATTTCTTAGCTAATGTGAAATTTTTCAAATTTGTCCAATCATTGTCATAATTATAAGAAAAATTTAGGAATTCATCTATGAGATGAGAGGGAGGAATTGCCTTTGTGGCCATTTTATTTCTTTCACCAAAAAGAATTTTAAAATTACTATGAAGCAAATAAGGCACAAAGAACTACTATCATCAAAATTTTGAAATTACTTATGATAATCAAAACAATTTGCAAAAAAAATCAAATTATTTTACTAAAAATTGTAAGGGAGGAAAACTTGAGGTTTGAGGACCTAGTTTTAAAATCTAGTGTTTTGAGCTAGGGTTTTAGAATTTTGTAAAATTAATGAAATAATTTTAAATTTTAAAAATAATTTTGAATAGGAATAATGCACAAAAATTTATACAAAAATTAGAATTGTGAGATTAAATTTTTGCAAAAGAAAACTACTAATATTTAAATTTTGAAATTATTTTTGACAAAGTAATCAATGTGTAAAAATTCCAAAATAGTTTTCTATAATTTGTAAGGTAAATTTGAGGTTTGAGGACCTAGTTTTGAAATCTAGGGTTTTGAGCTAGGGTTTTAAAATTTTGAAAAATTATGCAATAATTTTAAATTCTAAAAATAATTTTGATTAGGAATAATGCACGAAAATTTATACAAAAATCAAAATTTATAAATTAAATTTTTGCATAAAATATGAAAGAAAAACCCTAAGTGTAGCTAGGGTTTTAGGTTTATTCAAAGTAAGTTGAGTTCACCAAAATATTTTATTATTTTTGAGAATCTAGTGTTTAGATCCTAAATAATAAGGGTCTAGAGCAATAGGAAAAATCTAGTTTAATGGGGGGAAATATAGATATTAACAAGTAATTTTACAAGAGGAAGAATAATAAACTCATATGAAATCAAGCTAAAATGAACAATCTAAGGGTTGTTAATTGAGGTGTAGGATTGAGACATTGTTAGGAATCTAAATTTGGCTTTCATTTTCTATTTGGATAGGAACATTGAAATAGGACAGCATATTGTTCAGTGCTATAGTCTTTTCTTGATGCTATTGTTCTCAAAATCTAAGCTTTTTGGGTTTTGTTTGTCAGGTCTGTGTGATCCTATGTACAAAATTTTGATGGTTGAAAGTCAACAAAGCTCACTTTAGGTCCATTTTAATCTCCAAAACTTGTATCCATCTACACACATGCAAACAATGAATACATGAAAAGTAAAAGGGCAAAAAAACTAGGTTATGGAAAGAATGATTGCATGATCTAGAACCCCTATTGTCTTAACCACTACCTACATTAACCCTCAAACTAGGGTCTCAAATAAAATTCAGCTCTCCCTTAGGGAATTTACATAATCAACACACATGATAGATTCAAGAATGACTTCACCCAGGCCCTTTCTTGATCATGAATGCAAGTCTATGTGTGATGTAGAATATTGAGTTATACTATTGACTAATTTTTATTATGTCTGATATATCAAAATAGTAAGTGCTAGATATAAAATGCCTTGTGTAGTTTTTTATATAGGAGACTCGTTATTTCAAATCTAGGAGATTTATTTGTATTTGACTGACATTAAAAAACTTAGCGACGAAGCAAATAAAAAAGGTAAGACTCATTCAGTGGATGAAACTAACCATTAAGGCTCAATTTAACTTTGGATAAGAGCATTAAAAATTGGACACCTTAGGTTCCAGCACTGTAGTCCAATCCTAGTGATTTTGTCTTATAGGCTAGGGAATGGGGGGGATGGAATAAGCATGAAAAAACTAACCTGGCTAAGGTGAAATGATCATTTGAAAAGCTCTGGATTACTAGGAATAGGTAAAAAGGTGACTCAAGCTTGAAACAACACCAAGATTACTAAAACAAAAGACATGACTAAATGTGAATAAAACTCATATTCTCTAATTGAATTCTCTTATGAAAGAACTATGAAAATACATGATATGTGTAGTTACTTAACCAATTTATGGTGTATACACATACATGCTTCACTTATTCTTATCAAGTGTTTGAAAATACTTACAAGACTCAGGTCCACCACATAGATCTAAATCTATCACTATCTACCCACTTGGGGTATTTACATAGATACATAAGCTCCTCATTTGACACATTCACCAATTTGAGGGCACCTTATACATTATTACAATTATCAGGTTACATATTTTTATACTCTACATCATAGATCTAATATTGTTAAATCTTGATATTAATCATCCTACACTACTTAGATTTATTACTGACTACTACTACTCTAGACTTGGCTTATGTACAAATTTTCTCTTATATAGATTTTATCACATGTTCATGCATACTTTCATTTCTAGATTTCCTAGTTTAGAATTGATTATGTCTCTATGATTTACATCTATTTGAGGGAATTTGAATATGTCATTGTTATTTATCTCTATCCCACTTCTTTTCATTGTATGTATGCTTTGGACATGTCCTTGTGTGTGCCTTTTTGCTTGTATATGCAAACATTTAAACATGTATTTCCATGTGGCTCTACACCAATCTAATTTTTATGTGCATATGTGTACATTTAAACATGTCATTGCATGTCTTGATTTTTCAAATTTAGTTACATGTGCCCATGCCCCTTATATTATATCCCCTTAACCTAATTTGTGTGCCTCATGTGTTTTGTATGTATGCTTTCATGTATGTGTCATGGCCATGAAACTTGTCTTACTTATTTCACACTCTAATTTTAGATTTCGTGAGGGACCTCATGCATCTCCCCTTTCTCCTTGGGTGCCTTGATGGACATCATGCCCCATCCCCCTAAGTAATTACTCAGTTTATTACTTAGATGTATTAATCATATACATGCTTACATTATTATATCTATTTTTATAGCCTTGTGAATATTAGATCTAAGATATATCATACATGAAAACTTATGCTTAGATTATATTACATTATGATGTCATGTATGCACATTATATAGGTTTAGTATGCACATATGCACTGACTAACACATATCATGTAGATATTTTTATTTTGAAGATAATTATTGCATAGGTTCAAAAACTACCCTCAAAATAGGGAAATTAATAGAAGTTTTTCATAGATATAAGGTTATCTAAATGCACTTAAAGTAAAAAAATTAGTAATCAAGAATATAGTACAAAGATCAATTTTAAGAAAACATAGTAAGAAATAGTCACATAGAGACTAGTTTTAGTTGCACATAAATTATTAAAGTTGGACATTATTTACTAAAGTGGGACACTAACATCACCAGTGTTATTTTTCAAATATTATGCTACGATCTAGTAGCCTCAATTTTAGGAAATTCCATATTATCCAAAAAAGTATAGTAGGTAAAATCTAGGTTTACATAGGTTTAGATACATATTACTAGTTTTTTCTCAATTTAAAACACATTAATTTTAGTTTGATCAAATTTAGAGCATCATGTGTTGCATGATCACTCCTATTTCAATTTTAGATACTCATATAAATTATTAAAACTCAATCCAAAATCCATATATTTAAATATTAGATTTGGGGGCATGTGTGTAGCACATTATTTTTGTATGCTCACTTATGTACCAATTAAATAGATTGAATGAAAAACTCCATATATTTATTTTCATTATACACACTAGACACTATGTTCCAAGTTATACACCAAATTGATGCCTTACTTTGTCTGTAGCAGTTGGCATTCCTGAGTGGCCTAGAGCCATCTTGTATTCTTGAATGGTCTAAAACCATTTTACATTTCAAAGTTTTAGAGTGGCCCAAATCCATTTTATTTAGTTTTAGTTACAACACAAAGTTTTATTTTTAGATGCATCTAATACATATGGGTAGGCAATGATGGATTCATAATCTACTTGAGTTATTAAACTAACTACATGAGAAGGTTGAACACACCATAAGTCCAATATAATCTATTCATAGTTCATGACCCACGAAGAAGTGGTGGGTAATCATGGATTCAAAATTGGATTAAGTTATTAAGCCACCCACACATGGGGATTGAGAAAGCTATCAACTCCATCCAAGTTATTCTTTGATTAATCACTATCTACACATACACACATAAGATGTCATCAAGTTCATACATTGGTTCACATACCAATGAGGTGTATTCATTCCTTTTATTTCTCTTATATACTTATTTTTATCTTTTCATTTTGATATCTCTTGATTAAGGACTAATCTATGCATCTTTCATTTATAGGACATGCAATAAAGCATGTTTCACACTTAGACCTAGATTCATGAATTTAACTTCAGAGGTAAGTCCAAGTCCATTTATTTTTCATTTATCCTAGTAATTTTTATTTGTTGCATTTATAGAAAAAAAGGGGGAAAATTTAATCATCTAAAAAGGATACTTTAGTGCTAAGAGTCTTACTTTAGACCAGTTATCCTTATATTAGCCCTAGACTTATCTTAGGGCCTATTTAGACACTTATCCATTTCTTGTGTAGGCCATGCATACGCTTAAACATTCCTAAAGTAGTCTCAGATCCTCACTTTAGTATTTTGGCCCTTAGTGTCTCAAGGTATTCCACCTAAACACCAATTCCATAATTTGGATAGTAGTGCTTATGGTACTAGTGTCTTACTTTGAGTGTTATTATTCTTTACCCACATTTTGTTAGCAATGGATATGTTTTCAAACCAACCACCACCTAAAGTCTGAATAGACCTCTTTTAAGACTATTACAAGCAATAAAACAATTTATATACATGAATTTTAGTTATTTATTCATTACATGGAAAGCAAATATAAATAACTCAAACTAACTTAAAACAAGTTGTGAACAATAAAGGTTATCAAGACCCATTATATCCTACTTCTACATATATTCATCTATAGGCATCACAAACTTAGAATACACATATTTTTAGTCTTAAACCTCACTCAAAACACTCAAACCAACATTCATACTAGCTTCACTTGCACTTGCACCAATACTTAAGTGGGTAGAACTAAATTAGGCTTGGTCCCTCCTCAGAGTATCGATATGTAAGCAAATCTCATCATAGTGAGGTGTTGAGGATGTCTAGCCTACCTCACTAACATCACACTTTGCTACTTTTACCAATTGAATGCCCTAATAATATGGAGATCTATTTTTTACATATAAAAATCAATAAAAATAGGTCATCAATAAGGAATTAGAACTTGTACATATAGGAACAAGCTTGGTAGATTCTGACATAGGTGCACCCATAATCTTAGAGTAGTTATACATAGAGGAAACTAGTGCCAAAATGAGTATACTATCACCATTGGTGCTATTTTTCAATTAGCCCACTATTATCCATGATCCTATCTATGATACTCAGATCAGTTCTTATCCTAGTTTGTAGCCTACAAATATTTCAACTCAATCAATTTATAGCTAATTACTTATTTACATCATTTATTGTTATTTTTAAAAAGGTTAAACTAAGTCAATTCTATTACAAATCAATGGTTATATTTATTACATATTTTATACCTTGATTTATTATACTCATCCATTTTAACAACCTAGTGGTTACATTCCATAACTCTAAAAATTTAAAGCATCCCTGCATATATCCCTATATGATACCCATCTATCAATTTGAATTTTTATCAAGTCAACTTGACCTAATATTAATTCTAAGGTATTATTCAAATATGTACAGTGGGTGTTAATAGAATTGGGTTCTCTCATTCTCCTAATTACCTTTAAATTTATATTTTATTCTTAGCTATATGTGTAGCAAAATCCTCCTAACTACCTAGGAGGTTTTTGGGATTAGTAGTAAGGATAGGAGAACTAGGAGGGTTAGGATTATGTTGTCTTATATTTGAACAGGGTTTTAAAACAAAAAATTAGTTTTGATAATAAAATAATGTAAATAAAAAATAATTGTTAAAATCTAGTGTTAATAAGTTTGAATTTTACTTGCTTACCTCCCTTCCATGATAGTATTGTCAATTCATCGAGGTAAGGGAAAATAGCAATGCGTTTTCTCTTGACAGTAAAATATGATCATGGTAGGGTAGAGCCAAGACACCAAGGCAAAGCAAAATGAATTTGATTGGGTTTTTTATTACATTTTTTATTTTATGTCTAATAGACATAGTGCATATACATTTTCATTACTATAAGAAACACGTACGTATTTCTTATAGTATAAAAATGTGTATGCATTTTTAAGAATATAATAAATGTGAATATAATGTTAAAAGTATGTATGCATTTTAACTTGGTAATTATTGAACCTATATTTTAATAACATGTGTGCATTTTTATCATTACGCATATACATTATTTTCATTATGCATACACATTATTAAATAAATCATACGCATTACTAAAAAATATCCACAGAATTGTCCCTTAACTCCATGCACTTACCCTCTCTTAATAATTTGAAATAAACCTTTGATCAAGCTAAAAGATAAGAGTACCTTATAAGCCATTTTGAACTATCTCAAAATGTGCATAGGGAATCCTTTCAAAAATCAACTAGTAACACATCTCAATGCAAACCTCAACAACAATGTAAATAAAAATGTCTTCTTCCAACCATCCAAACAATGAAAAAAAATTCCACCCTCCTTTGAGTCTCTAATAACTTGAGCACAAAATTCAACCTTCTCAACCCATGAATATTTACTCTTCTAAATGTATCCCCCCATGGTATAATCCTGATAGATTTTGTTAGTTGTATGTTATTTTAGTTCATCATCATGAAAGTTTTCATGATCTTATAAGATTTACTTCTACCTTAATGTTATCTACACACTTAAACTATGAAGATATACTCAAGAGAATTATAAAAAATATCTCAAAGCTTCTTAATCTTAATCAGACTAATCAAATCAATGACATCCTAATAAATCTCAACATGTAAATCAAAAATATCAAAAACTCCTAAAAACCTCTAATACTCATATTAAAATCTATAAAAAACTTTGTAAGTTCCATTTATGGATAGTATCACTAACCCTATATCAATTATAATTATGTTAATGTGTCCAATAATACCTCCCCAACTCATGAAGAGACACTATTTCACATGCCTAGTGCAAAACACATTATAGGTCATGTCAATTGTTATCCTAGTATTACCACTCAGCCCAAAACCATTCCCCAAATCTACATAACTATCTAAGCCTACCCCATAGGTTAGGTTACCACTTTTATCTCCTTTGAAAACCCAAAATCAAAAAATCACAAAAATCTAACAAAATTTGCCATATCAATCTAATTCAACATGTTTCTAGAATTTCAACTAAATCAACCACATTAATTTAGTCTTCTATTTCTACTACCTAGATGATTGATCTAGTATAATTTGATATAAACACTAAAATTGACAGACATCTAAAGATGATTAATTTATTTCAAAACCACCCTCATGAAAATAATAACTAAATTTAAAAGCATCCATAGATGGTTAATTTAGTTCAAAAAATCCTTTTACCAATAATAATAAAATTGGCACAGACACAGATATGAAAAATTTATTATAAAACCTAATAGATGGAAAAAAATTAATCAATACCCAGACATGGTCAATCTAGTTCAAAATAGTCTATCAAAATAAAACAAAATCCACATAGCCTATTTTATCTAGGGAAATTCAAAAACACTTCCCAAAGATATATAAATTATCTTATATGCCAACATTCATATTGTGAGACAGATTTACACAAAATATAACAATAAAGTTAATAATTATGTTAATTTTAAATTTAATACTAAATCCAATCTTATTATACCTTACATGTTGGGGCATCTTATGATGCCCATATTTATCCTAATTTATACTTTGGGGCATCAAAAATGCATACATAGGGGGCACTTTACGATACCCATCCTTATTCTTCTTCAATTTTACGAACATCTTTCCCTAATGATGAGCTAATCTTAAATAATATTGCACACATAAAAGACAAACAACTTTAACTTCAAGAAATATTTAAAGCACCAACCAAGAGTTATATTTTATATATGTTTTTTATAGTTTATTTCATGTACATATATCATGCTTGTACTTAGCATATTTTGTATATGTTTATCTTTCTTACAGGTCTTCTAATTATTTAACCCTAACATAGAGATTAAGGGGGATCTAGAGTTAAAGAAAAATATATAGTCTAGGGCATAAGGATGGTAGACTATTTATAGAGCAAGCTAATTATTTTTGAAAATCAAATAAAATATATAATAAATTTATTATGTTGATTTGCTAAAAATAAAAAGTACAACTATGTTAGATGATAAAAATATAATATCTAACTAGTTTTGATACTAATATAGATCTAGATATGGAGTAGTCAAAGATCTAAGATTTAGAATAGTTGCCTAATTCTAAAAATTATGCCTTTGTAACCTCGAACACTTGCATCAATCTGAGATAGTTATGTCAATGTTTTTATTTGGATTAGACCCAAGAGTTTAGCATAGAATACCTACTAGAAATGGATACAACCACCTTGATACTTTTGAGTTTTGTGTCACCTTCATTCTAGTGAATTCAAACTTGGGTCATGGACTATTACTCTTTGTCAAATAACAAAACCTTAGTTCATCTTCATATTGGATATAGAAAAAATAGGTTAGTGGGGACACAGTGTCTAACTTCTCTAAATACTTCTTTGTCAATGAAGATAAAATTAATAGAATATAAAATATATATACAATATGAATTAGATCTAGATGAATAAATGATAGCAAAGAGTACATAGAATTGACATAGTATATAAAAATTTAAAGTGAGAAAACTTCCAAAAGATAAAAAACTTACGAAGATGATATTTAATAATTGAGAAACTCTACACCCCAATACAAAGTCTTTCATTCTCACTTATTCACATAAACCTTCATAGAACCTTTGTAAATATTTGTCACACGTAAATATTAAATTCATTAATTGTATTTTTGTGAAAAATACAATAAGGATAAGACCTTATAATGAATGTGAGGAAAGGTGACCACTATAACCAACGGGTCTATCCTTCTAGAGAATCATTTAAATTAATTGGTTAATAATAAAATATATTATTTTATTATTTATTTATATAAATTTTTTATCTTGTGTTTAATAGAAAATAAATTATTATTATTATTTAATAATAAATCAAAGTATGTTAAGTGTCTAAATTTACCTACTTAGACATTAAATGTTCTAACACTCCTCTTTAATTTTAACTGGGGATAAATGTCATAATCACCTTAATATAGGAATATACTATGTACATAATTGAAGGATTTAAAAACTTTCATCATGCTAAACATTACTTTTTGAAATAAAAATATTTTTAATCCATAAACTATTATAAAGTAAATATATGCTAACATGATTGTGAGACTACATCTCACAGTTTATCATGAATAATCAGCTAAGCATATTTGAAACCTTTTATAATATAAGGACCTCCATTAAAAAATATGATTTTATATATTAGGATACAAAACTTTAAAAATTTACATGAAATATCTAAATCACATAACTTGCATATGAATTTTTTACAATGCTTTATAATGATAATAAGTATAGAGAAAAATAAGTAACATATGATCATTAGAAAGTGACATTGTCATACACAATCTCCAATGAAAACTCTAAGAGGCTCAGCATTATACAAAACTAAAAAACCCTGATAGCATCTAGTGATTTTATAAATATATCTACCTCTTATCTATCTATAGAATAAAATTATAGATTAATATCACTATGGAAGACTTTATCTCAGATAAAATACACGTAAACTTCAATGTGTTTAGTTCTTTAGTGTTGTACTAAATTTTTTTCTAGAGATATACAATTTCGATTCTTATAATGAAAGATGATACTGTGATAAACATACAAATGAAGTTATTTCAACAACCTTCACTGCCACTAACTTTTTTAGTAGCTTCCATATCATTTTTATACTCAACTTCTATAATAGAGAGATATTAAGTTAGTTTTTGTTTCTCTAACTGATAAAACTTACACCAAACTTAAACACATATATAAAAGTAGATTTATAATCTATAGTATTACCAGCATGGTCAGCGTCATAATACCTATATAATTTAACATTATCAATAAAATAATAAAATAAATCAAAATTAATTATTTTTTTGATATAATGAATAATTTATTTAGATAATTTTCAATGATCCAAATATGGATCCTATATAAATATAGAAGTAACACTAACAACATATAAAATATTTGACCTAATAATAGTTAGATAAATCAGACTACCAATAAGTTATTTATATAAAGTAGGTTTAAATTTTTTACATACAAGTTTATGATCAAATTTAATACCAACTTCAATAAAAGTAGAATTAGATTTATAATCATTCATGTTAAACTTAACAAGAATATTATGTGCATACTAAAATTGTGATACAATAATTAAAATTTTATCTTAAAATATAGTTATTTCTAAAAAATAATGTAAAATACTAAAATTGATCATTTTAAATATTTGACTTAGTTTATCCTTATATTTATAAATTAAACTAGATAAATCACTAGTAATCAACAAATCATCAACATATAATATATTTAAAATTTAATGACCATTTTAAATTTTAACAAAGAGATCATTATTTGAATAGTAATTAAAAAAAATTAATTCTTTAAAAAAAATCTTAAAATATTAAGCTCGAGGAGATTATTTTAAACTATACAAAAAAATTAACTTGTATACATAATGTTTTATGTTACGGTCAATAAAACCTTTAGGTTTAGTCATGTAAGTTTATTCTTTTAAATCATCATTTAGAAATATATTTTTAACATCTATTCGGTAGCTAACCTAACTATTTTAGACTATAAGATCAATAAGAAGTCTAACAGTATTCATTTTTGACACGAGATCAAAAGTTCCAACATAGTCAATCATAGATTTTTGAGTAAATTTGTGATTAATTAATCTATCTTTAAACTTATCAATTTTATCAATTAAATTATATTTGATTTTATAAATCCACCTATAATTGACAATATACTTTTTAGGTGGAAGAGGGATAAGATTCTAAGTCTAATTTTTTATTAAAGCATTATATTCATCCTGTATAGTAACATTCAATCTATTATCTTAAGTAACTTCATACATAGTCATTAATACATGATAATAATGTTGACTTCTAATTAATTTATTAATATTTTTAATATTAGAAGATTAAATTAGGGATACTATCCATTTAAGCATGTTAGGTTGAACATAAAACTCAAGAAGTTCTTTAGATTCTAAGTTATTTAAAATTGGATCAACTTCCTCAAGGACACTTATTTTATCACTAGAAGAAACATGAGAGTTAAGATCATCAATAAAATAACACTAAGAATATTCTATAGAGGGATCATAAAATAATTTTTTAAGAATAAGAATATTTATATTCTCAATGATCTAACATTTATCGTACACTCTTAAACCTTTTATCTTACCTCCATAATCTACAAAAATGTAAAAATAAGAATTAGGATCAAGCTTCTTCCTATTATCTTTACGAATAAAGATAGAAGCATGACTACCAAAGATCTTAAGATGAGCCACACTATATTTTTTATTCTATATTTTTAAAGGGGTTAAAAAAAAAAAAAAAAAAAATTGATAAGGACTCTATTTAGAATATGCACAATAGTATTCATGACTTCAACCCATAAAATTTAAGAATATTTATAGATTGTAATATTATTTTATTTATTTATAGACATATCATATAGACTTTTAAAATTAATGTCTTAATCTTTTATGCCATAATTGAGATTCATTCTTACTATGTGATTAAAAAAATATGTAGAAAAAGGAGAAGATATATAACTCATTATTTTGAATACTTTTAATAATAAAAAAACTAGATTGATTTTTAATGAACTAACTATTTTTAAGTAATGTTACAATGAAATCATTATTTATAAGCTGAAAATAAGATAGCAATTTTTTTTTAAGCTTAGATACATAAAAAATATCATTTATAGTAACATTTGAAAAAAAAAAATTAATTTAGTTGCTTCTAAAAAAGAATTCTCCTAAATAAATTCTTTCATATATATCTCTAAAATCACATAGAATATTAAAAAATCAAGTCATATGGTGCAATACATCACTATTTAAAATCTACTCATTTTTATTTGAAACAAATAAAGCAGTATATAAAACAATAATATTTGAATTTTGATTATTATTTTAATTAAGATTTTAATTTTTTTACTTATTTTGATTAGATTTCTTTCTTTTATTATTCCTAAAATTTTGATTGTTATTTATATCCATATTTTTATAATAAGTTTCTCTTTTATGATCAAATTTACTACACAGATTATAATTTTTATTAAATTTAGGTGTATGATTTTTATTACCAAATTAGGTAATAAAATAGATAGTAATTTTTTTTAGCTTAGACAGAAAAAATATCATTTATAGTAATATTTGAAAACATTGTTTTTTCCTATTTAGCTACTTCTAAAAAAGAATTGTCTCCTAAGTAAATTCTTTCAAATATATCTTTAGAATCACAGAGAATATTAAATAATAAATTCATATGGTGCAATACATCACTATTTAAAATCCACTTATTTTTATTTGAAGTGAATAAAATAGCATATAAAGTAATAATATTTGAATTATGATTATTATTTTAATTAGGGTTTTAATTTTTTTACTTATTTTGACTAGATTTATTCCTTTTATTATTTTTAAAAGTTTGATTGTTATTTCTATCCATATTTTTATAATAAGTTTACTTTTTATGATCAAATTTACTAGACAGATTACAATTTTTATTAAACTTAGGTTTATGATTTTATTTCTATATTTATCTTTAATAGAATTAGGGTTAGATGTTTTATTTTTAATGTTATCAAAAATATTATTAAGAATGAGAAATGTTTGAGTGGCATTCTTTTTAAAATTAAAATTGGTCATCACTTATTCTTATTGAATTAGAAGAGCAGACAAGGTGGTAAGGTCAGGGATATCTTATTTAGTTTGATACTTAAAATTTAAAATTGAAATAAAATTTTTAAATTTTTTATTAATATTTAACTAAATGTTAAAATAAAATAACTGATCTTAAATCAAATTATAATTATATCTATCTAAGCTTTAATATTTTTAATTTTAATAAAACAATTAATAGCTTTTTCATCACCCTTCATAAGTATATTTAGCAATTCAAAGATTGATTTAATGATCTTTGAAATGTAAGTGCCTCCATACATGGACTCAAAGATTTTTCAAGCATCACTAGTAGACTCTTGATTACCAATGTGGAGAAAGAATTTTTTCTTAACACTCTGCAAAATAATAGACATAGTTTCATATGATTTCTATTGAAATGCATTAGTAAGCTCAAGGGTTACATGTCATCTAGAAGGGAAATTTTTAATTTTGATGACAATATTCCATAATTTGTAAGCTATAAATTAAAATTTAACACAAATTTTATATATATTATTGTTATTTCTATTAAACATTTCATATTTATCTAAGAAATAATAAGATGAAGCCATAGCTTCTATTTAAACAAGATAGTAAATAAATGCTTTAAAAAAATTATCATAAATAAATTTTTGAATTTATTTTTTTAAAAATAAATTGTACAAAAAATTATACTTAATTACATAATTTAAATGTCAAATAATTCAAAAAATTGAATTAAAATTATACAAATCTAAGTGTCAAAAGAGCCACATTCAAAATAATCACTTAAATATTATTATTAAAAAAGTATAAAAACTTTAATATAAGACCTCAAAATAAAATAAAAATATATATCATTCAGATGTGTTTAGAATGTGTCAAAATATATAGATTGACTAGTTACATGATTATATTTGTCAAAACATTCACTAGATCAAAAATCAAAATAAGTTTGACAGGTTAATTAGGGTTTTGAATGCTTAAATCATAAAACGCAAACTAAGAATGTAATTAAAATTAATTTAATTTAAATTAAATTTAAAAAAATTTAAAAAATAAATAAATAATTTTGGGGAGGATTTGAACACAAAACCTCTTTTGCGACAAGTTTTTAACAAAATGAAAGCTACCAACCCTTCTAAGAGTTTACTTAAGATTTTACATATACTAATTTAAATTTATATGTTTTTATCTAATATTTTTAAAAATAAATAAATATATTATGTGCATGTAAATAACATAAGTGAAAAAAATAAAAAAATAACTTTTTAGTAATTCTTTCTTTTTCCAATGTGGGACCTAGGATTTTAAAAAAGAAATTAAGAAATAGTTTATTTGATAAATACTTTTCTAACATTATATGAATTTAAAACATACATGTACCTTCATAATGGCTTCACTATAAAATTTCAAGAGCTCAAATTTATTTGTATAGATCTCAGATTTACTTGAAAATTTAGCAACCATCCTATTTTTATTTGATAAATATAACTGAACCTTCAAAATAAAATTTTTATTAAAGAATTTAATATTTTGAATTGTTCAAGCTGAAGTATGGAACCCATATAAATGCTTGAGAGAGGCCAGAAACTTGTATAGTCACTCAAAAATCTTAAAATTTATTCCAATCTTCTATAAAAAAATTAATAATGAAAGAATTTTAAAAATTGAATTGACTTAAAAATTATTATTTTTAGATTTTTAGGTTGGTTATAATGTCTCAGGCTCAGATAAATAAAAAATTTATTTGAAAAAGATTTTAATCTTCTAAAAAATACTCTTGCCAATCACCCAATCATCTCATGGCTCTAATTCTATGTTAAAATCAATAGAATATAAAATATATATGTAATATAGATTAGATTTAGATGAATAAATGATGGCAAAGAGTATATAAAATTAATGCAGCACACAAAAATTTAAATTGAAAAAACCTTTAAGAGATTAAAAAATCATGAAGAAAATATCCAATAAATATTTATCACACATAAATATTAAATTCATCAAATGTATTTTAGCGAAAAATAAAATAGGAGTAAGATACTATTTATAATAAATGTGAGGGAAGGTGACCATTATAACTAATAGGTCTATCCTTCTCGAGAATCACTTAAATTGATTGGTTAATAATAAAATATAATATTTTATTATTTATTTATATGAAGTTTTTACCTTGTGTTAATAAATAATAAAGTATTATTATTTAATAATAAATCAAAGTATGCTAAGTGTCTAAATTATCCCATTTAAATATTAAATGTTATAACAAATTAGTTTTGTCTACATAACCAATATTCTAAAGATGGTTTTAGACTTATGTATTTCTCTCCTATATGTTAATTTATATGTAAATCATGTAATTTATAATAAATAAGTATAATAGTGACCTAATTTGTATCTTGATAAATATAGCTATTAGGTTGTTCTTTCGATACTTTAGATCTATCTATGTGTTGTCCCTATGACTGATATGAAAATAAAATAAAATAATGAAGCTTTACTCACTTGAGTTCTTGATAGAATACTTTTGGTAAGTTGCCTTAGTCTCTCTAATTCTTTGTTAGATGAGAAATAAATGAGGATTGATCTTATATTTATACCAATCCTTTTGAATAATATCTTATATTAAATCACTTAGACTGACCATAAAAATATATTTTATTTATAGATTAGATGATTTTAGGGCACTACACACTTTCATTAGGGTAGGACACTTGTATCAATGTAAGCATCTGACTGGGTTGCAAGTGTTTGAGCAATTAGAAAATAGGTACATGTTTAGAACTTGAAAAGATGGAATATAAGTAGGTTTATAACATTTTAGATAAGATAAAAGGTCTAAGTCATCATAATATCATTGGTCAGACTAAGAAATAAATAAGTATAGAGAGATAGTGTACGTGAGCCTTTTAGCATTAAAAAAAGTCTTAAAACTATATATATATATATATATATAATACAAAGGTGATATATAATTTATAAATAGTATTTACATTTATTCCCTTTAATCTAGTAATAAAATTATTGGTTTAAAGGAGAATAAATATATACATGGGTGTATATAACACATTATTTTTGCTTGAGTCCAATTGGAGTGTTTTGTTAGTGACTAACCTACAAACAAGATCATGTTATAATATATAATTAATGTATATAATATAAAATTGAAAATATTGAAATGATTGAAATTGAAAGAGAAAAGTTTAAGTATACACATGTGTATTGATGCAACTGTCTTATCTTTTGACAATTTAATTTGAAATATATATAATTATGAATCACTAAAATAGAGATTAAGACAAATATAAATCTTAAAAGTGCATATATATAAATATAGAGAAAGAGAGATTGAAGGGAACTATTGACTTTTGAATATGGGTTCAGCTCTTATGGCCACCTTAGTCCCATATCTAGTTATGAGTAACATATGTGACCAGTCTGAAAATAAGTATCTAGCCATCTTTTCCATAAAGTTTTGAGAGAGGTAGATGGACATAAATGGATCCTCACAGCCATGGACTATTTCATGAGATGGATGGAAGCAGTAGTACTCAAGGAGGCTAAAAATATGTCTATCTTAGACTTTTATAAAGGCATTGTAGTCAATTTTGGTGTTCCAACCACCATTATCTCTAATAATACATTGGTCTTCCTTATCACTAGGATCGGGGAATGGGTCATAAAACATAACATTACCTTGAATGCCTTATCAAACTATTGCACTCAAGTTAATGGTCTGACCAAGTCTATGAATAAAAATATGATTCACATTATAAAGAAGACCATGGAGAATAATTAATGAACTTGGCATACTAATCTCAAGACTACCCTTTGGTATTATCGAATCACACCTAAAATAGTGTTGGTAAATTCACCCATTGTGTTAATTTATGTAAGGGAATCTAGATTACCCACATCTCTTGAATTACCTTCACTGAAACTCACCCATCAGTTGGAGTTGCTCGAAGGTAATCCCCTCATAGTAATGTTAGAAGAACTAATGGAACTCAAAGAGATTAAAGCATAATCTATACATACGATGGAAATTTAATATGCCTTGATGAATAAGACCTTTGATAAAAGGGCCATTGATATAAGTTTCCAAGAAGGAGATTTAATGCCCAAATGGGATGCAAGCAAAGTGAAAGCTAGAAGTGATACTAAATTTAATGTGATATGGAGTGGTCCATACCATAATCAGTTGTAAGCAAGCCAATGCTTTTAAACTCATTAAACTGAATGGAGAAGAACTAGCCATCCTAGTCAATGGGATACATATTAAACAATATCTCTATTTATACACATATAGTTTATAAATAAGTAGATTAGATGTTTTTCATTTTCATAAGTGTCTTGTTCACATTGTTTTAGGATAGCTTTTATTTCCTCCAAGCACTTGTGAATAGTGTTCTACTTAGCTTAGATATTCTTTCCTCTAAGTTATTTTGGCATAGTTTTTTTTTATTTTGCTAGGAGATCTTAGTTTATATCAAATCCATAAGTACATAGGTATTGTGTTCAAAAATAAAATGATTGGAAGTTTCAATGAATCTATTTCCAATTGATTGTTTCAAAGGCTACTAGATTCTCATTTATCAAGATAGTAACCTGTAAAGGTCACCAAAAATGTTGACTTTATAAGTCATCCCTAGATTATGTGAAACTCACAAATATCTTATAGAAGGTTTGTGTTCCTATGAAGTGTTGGGTTCTTTAAACCAAGCCACACACTTATGCTTCTTATTCATGTCTGTGCTTAAATCAATCAGAATAGATCTATGAATCAATTAAGTATCAATTTGTGATCATAGGAAATTTTTAATGCACACCCCATACAAAGATCCTCCATCACATAAGCACAAATGGCACATAGGTTCAAAGGCATAAAGCTCCCATTCTTTAGATAATGCAAGAAATACACAAAGAGTAGTTACAAATCATGAAGAGTGAACCTAAAATATTCAATATTCTTATGCATTCCTATTCAAAATACTCCTTATGCCCCCATGAGAAAGTCCCACACCAAATCACAGAATTCTATATATGCACCTTTTACCAACTCACAACTCATTACACAACCTAACTATGCATCCCTCAATGTGTAGATATCCCAAAAAAGCATAAAGCACTATTTCCCATCAGATACATAACAATGACGTAGAATTTAAAAAGAAGCTTGCATGGTGATTGAAAAGTGAAAATAAAGTATAAAATGATAGTTTAAAAATAGTTGAGTGGTATTCAATGGCTTTTTAGGATGAGTAAATGTAAAAGTTGTTGTCAAACATCAGAATATAATCACGTGCCACCCCTCTAACTATTCCAAACATCTTCCATTCTTAGACATGCACATGGATATAGAATAATGCTGTGACTAACTCCCAAATTTGGATCACCAGGCAAAATTTAAGAAGCATGGATACATTGTTGCAATAGAATCAAAATATCGTATCTTCCACTCTAAGGGGCACATTAATTTTAAAAAGCTTTCCATTATAAAATTCTTATTCTTCATTATAAAAAAGGAGGTTGAGATTTTTTTAGGCAACTTCATGCTATCAAAATTTTCCTTCTAAGAGCACTTATATTGGTTAGACCTTACATTTTAATAAGAATTGAGTACACCTCCCTCTATTACTATTAAACTCTATGTGTGATTTGTGTTTTTGATATTTGTCTATGGTTAAAGTTTATCCTTTTCATTGCCATCCATTCCTAAAACCTATGTGTAGAACTTAGATCTCACTTGCAAGTCATATTATGTGTGCATTTTGGTCTACATAAGCTTTGTTTATGGATAACCTTCATCCCTCTCAATGTTGCATTATGTTCCTACACCTCTATGAAAAAAATTTATGCACTTAGATTGTCCATGGTGGAGTTTGTGTGATATTCTATTATTCTTAAAGATTTGTAGTGTGTTCATCAAGGCAATAGAAATATTCACTTTGTTCTTGATTCACCACCATATTTTTTTATGTAATCTCTTACCTCCTCCCTTTTTCTTTTCAAGTTTAGGTTTGAATTAGTGGTAGATTTACCTTTCTAATCTTTAGGTTTTTGCATTGGTATTAAATTAGGTGCACTTATAATAGAAAGAATTTGGCCTACTCTAAAGGTTTATTCTAAGGAGCACAAGGGTCCCACAACTTGAAGATGTTTTCATCATTGAAATGAGATAGTCAATGTTTTACATATACAACTGAGAGATAATACTTCTATGTCTATCATCAAACACTTTTATTCTATATGTAAAGTATTCATGCTCTACACTCTATAGTAAAACCTCTCACACTAAAGATCATACATGGGTGTATGTTTTGAATGATAACAAGCACATACCCCAACCTTAGAGAAAAAATGAGTCACCACCCAACAATTGAGATTATCTCAACCGTACAACCCAATCATACTTATAACTTGGTGAGTGTGAGTGAACCAAGTCAACTCACACTATAAAATTGGTGAGGTTGGATGATGTAAGGAAATCCAACCTATAAACTTGGTAAAATTGAGTGATTTAATCACCTCAATAATACTAAAAATCAAACCAATCATTCTAGTAGAATGGCTCAATACACTCCATAAGAGTCTAATTTGGTGGGTGATAACAGTCCTTAAAAATATTTAGAATCTAAAATTGATTTGATTTTATAATATTAGACACACATTTCATAGCATATACATTTTAGATATATCTCATACTAAAATAGTGTATAATAATGGTAATAATATATAAAATTTTACCACAAAAATGTATATAAATCATATAATTATGCAATTTGACCAATCTAAAATTGTGTAAATGTAGAGAATGTGTTTTTAAAACATATCTCTATTATATATAGATAAATATAAAAATTGATATAAGTGTCAATGTGTAGAACATGTTTCCATAACATGCCCCCACTGTAATCTAAATCTATGAACTAGTGTAAGGGTCAATGTGGAAGACATGTTTTCAAAACATGTCTCCATTATAATTTGATTTTTTTCACTAATATTGAAGTCATGCCTCTATGGCATGCCTCCATTGATATTTTGAGGTGAGGGAAGTAGCAATAGGTAGTTACCTTGCCTCAAAAGGATAAGATAACCATGTAAATTATATAAGTACCATGTAGCATATATAGAAAATATGTCTAGATATATATATCATTAAATCACAAATAAATTGATCATACCATGTTTTAATATGCATAATATAGATCATGGCAATGTCTAGATAGTAACAGTACAAACTCAACAAGTAATCAATTACCCATACAAGATCACTCAAAATTAAATCAAAATATAATGGTTCAAGAAGATCTCAAACAAGAGACAAGTTTAAGTATTGTGCAGTCAAAATGATATGACTTAGTCAAATATCCACAAAGCAAGAATAACATATTCACATGTCAACATACAATAAACAATGACATATTCAAATGTCAAAAAAGAAAACAAAGGCATGGATGTCAAAAACAACAAAGGATATTCAAATGCTCAAATAAAGAATACAATAGCAAATTAATACACTCAATTAAGTGTATGAATGAAATCATAATCAATTAATATAAACATAGCATACTAGACCCTAAACTATATGTGCTATCAAAAAATATTAAGTACATAGTATATCAATTACATTATGAAAGATATAAGTATGGATAAATACATGTGTAAGAATATATATGAACTCAAACATAATATTATAAAATTACCATATAATGATATAACATGGATGTATCATAATCATAGAGGTGGATGCCCCTAATGTCCTAGTGATGTGAGTAGAGGGAAAGCCCAACATCTAAAAGTGAATATATCATGTATCTTTGTATGCCTATATCACACTCAAAAAATGTATAAAATCCATGTGTATATAGAAAATAATTATATACCATCTACCAACATGAAACTAACAACATATATCCCAAGGAGATAATATAACATGTAAATGCTGAAAATATTTTTAGATTTTGGAAGTTTTTTTTTATTTTTTGATATTTTTAGAATGTATGAGACCCTTCAACCTTGATTTGGATATTTTACATTTCTTGTGTCATGGTTGGATAAGTGTAAATATTATATGGCATGTTCTTCATCACATTTTACATGGACAATAGAAGAACCAATGCTATCATTTGGAATATGAATCAATTTTCCTTCATTAGAAAAGAAACTACCTTACTGATTTTTATCAATTTTTGTTTCCTTTTGGTATAACCAAGAAGTGCCCAGTGTAAATTCATATGGAGATATGGTAGGTATAACCCAAACCCTTATTTTAAATGCTTTAGGACCACAAGAAATTGATATTATTATGTTTTATAAGGAGTCTTTATAACCAACTTATTTTTGTAAGTATTTTAGATCAAATCCAAGTTGTTATAAACATCTTACATTACAAGTAGTTTTTATTTATGTAGGATAAATATAATTATGTCAAAATAGGTACCACCCATGAATAATGTGATTGTTAAAAATTTTTAGCATGGATGTTTTTTTATTTATTTAATTTTAAATATTTATTATGCATTGTCTACCATTTGCACTTTCAGTTCCTTCTTAAAATATTTTTTTAAAGAATCATTAAATATTGTTTGTGTCTAGTAATTACTAGTTTGTGAACTTAATTCCTTTAGAGGATCATCAAATTTAATCTTTTGGTTATTGATGAGGTCTTGGATAATATGTTTCAAGGTAAAATAAATGTCCATAAAATGTCTAGGACTTTATTGGTAGCCATAATAAGTATTTGCATCATACCCTTTAAGTAGAGGTCTAATCATATCAACCTCTATAAAATGAAGGAGAGATATAATATGACATTATATAATTAATGGGAGTAATTAAGTAAGAGACTCATATAAAACATATAAATTCTCTTTATGGTGCATTAGATAAGAGAAGTCGATTAAGTTGTTGTGACACCACATTAACTATGGTAGTCATTTTTTAGGCTTAGGAGGTTTGACTTTATAACTTGGTTTGATAGCAAATTTGGTAATAGATGTAGATGTAGTCAGTTTATTTGCTATATACTTAAGTTTTTTGAATGAGATAAGTTTCATTTCATGATCGCAAACAATATGTCAAAAGTCATCAAAAGATTTAAACATTTTAAATACAATGGACTTGTGTAAAGGAGCAAGTAAAGTTTACTTTAAAATATCTTGAAACTCTTTAAATGTCATATGATCTGTTATGTTATCCAAAAAAAATTGTATCTTAAAATATATTCATTGATAGATTCATTAAAAACTTTTTTGGTGATGTTAATGGAGAAGTGTGTAAAAAATTAATTCACAAAGGGTTGGAAGGCATTTACTGATTGAGTTGATAAATCATAAGACCACCTCAAATAATAATTCTTGATGATCTTTGAAAATAATTTGGTCAAAAATTTATCATTGAAGGCATAATCAAGATATACCACATAAAAAGATCAAAGATGTTCAGGTTCACCCTTGCCATCATAAATTATGAACTTAGATGCAAAAAAACTAGTTAGCAAGAGGTGAAAATATATCTCTAGTGCAAGAGGAGTATGCAACACCTCTTATGAATCAATAGTATAAAGTGATTTCATATAAAAAAAATTAATATTTGTAACCTTATTTTGTAATATTTTTATAATTTAGAAAAGATCTTTCACCTCTGGGTCTATTAGGTTAGATATTTGATAAGTCACCAAAAGAGGTTTACTCATAGGTTGGATAGGTATAGGCATTGAAACTAGTATTTCAGTTTAAATATTTTGGTTTCCCATGTAAGATGTGGCAATGGTAGTTTTAAAGAACAAAGGTCAAAAGACATAATCCATGTCTTCACTAGATGTAGGTAGATTGATTGGTATGGAATAAGTTATATTACTTACTAAGGAGTCATCATCACTAAATGATGAATCCTTAACCTTGTCATGCTTACTAATTCCATCTCTTGTAACATTAAAAATACATTTATTTTATTATTATTGAGATGATTGATCGATGCTTCTTTATCTTCTACTTGAAATCAAACATTTGAATTGAATTGATTCTATAAATTATTTATTTGTAGTCTTATACATTTGCATCGACCTAAGATGGTTGCACTTAAAAAAAATTCTAGATCAGAGGGATGTTTATAGCATAGAATACCTATTGAAACTGAATGTGACCACCTAGGTTAATCTAGATTTTGTGTCACCTTCACTTTGGTGCATTTAGATGTAGGTCATGGACTCTCACTCCTTGTAAAATATAAAAAAATTATTTTTTCATCTTCATACTATAAATACAAGATCAATCATTATTTATTCTTCACCTAACAAAGATCTATCAAAGATCTAAAGAGATCAAGGAAACTTACCAAAACATTCTATCAAGTACTCAAGTGAAAAAAGCTTCCCTATTTTATTCTATTTTAATATATAAATAGGATAAAATAAGGAAGCTTTTCTCACTTGAGTGCTTGATAAAATGTATTGGTAAGTTTATTTTCTCTCTCTATGTCTTTGAAGGTCTTTTCTAGATGAAGAATGAATGAGAATTGATATGGTATGTATACAATTCTTTTGGATAATATCTTAGACTAAAGAACTTAGATCGACCATAGTAATATGTTTTATTTACAAATTGTATGACTTTAGGGCACTCTACACTTATATTAGGGTAGGATACTTGAGTCAACATCAGCATCTGACTGTGATGCAAGTGTCTAGATAATTGAAAAATATGTGAAGGTCTATAAGTTATAGAGATGAAAGATAAGTAGGTTTATAAGATTCAAGACAAGATAAAAGGTCTGAATCATCAGAATAACATTGGTTGACCTAAGAAAAAAGTAATTACACACAGAGAGATAGTGTATGTGATTTTTTTGATAGTAGAAAATGTATAGAAGCTAAAGTTATATCCATTATATGTATTTTCAAAGTGTACAAGACTAGGGTGCTATGTGATTCAGAAATGATGTCTACATTAACCTTTCTATACTTTTTATTATACCATATTTTTATAGTCCTTACTTCCTAATTTTATTCAACTATTGCCTCTTTTTTGGGCTCTTTAATAGCTTCTTTTTATGGTCTTTCACCTCTTGATTTTATTTGACCATTCTATATGTTCCTAGTTCTTTAGTATCTTCATTTTTATAGTATTTCCCTCTTGATTTTCTATTTTTTGGTAAAATATTTGGTACTTGTGACAAATCTAGATTTCACAATAGTATAAGAGACAAAAGGTCTCTCTTATATTATGAGGTGAAATTCCCTTTATTAAAAGTGGTAAATAATAATCTATAATATATACAATATTTATAAGTTAGATTAGGAGCATTTAGTGACATTCAACTAGGATAGGAGAAAATGAGTGAGAGAAAAAGTGGAGAGTCACAAGTAAATGAGTAAACATAGATTTCATTCAACTGCATAATAGAAAAATAAACTAAAAAGAATTAAATTAATTTAAGAAATTGAATACAATTAGTGCTTGAAACAATAACTTATGCATTAACATGATAAAAATACATATCTATTAAGTAAAACATGAACAATAACTTATGCATTAACATAATAAAAATACATATCCATTAAGGAAAACAAGACACAAAGTTTTGGTATTTCCTTGGTTCATGGACAAAGGAGTAAACACAAAGTTTCCTTCTTCTTCCTCTTCAAGATTCACCAATTGCAAACATCTAAAATTCCTCCTTACAATATTCATTTTTTATATTTATAACAAGAGGGAGTGGGCTAACCCTTCAAATTCAAAATGACTCTTGGCATTTTATTTTTTATCTTATTATATATTTTATAATTTTTTTTTACAAAAAAGAAAATATGAATTTTTTGAAATACAAGTTTGACAAAAATAAGAAATAAAATCCATAGGCTCTGTGGACAATGAATACGTAGAGGGGAGGTTAGTCTTGTGTTAGTCTAAGAAATAAAACTCAAATAAACATACTAAAATCTTAACACCTCTAGTCTATACACTAGAGAGAGCATAGTTAACAATAAAACATATGAAAACACAAATAAAACATAAAAGAATGCACTTTTTTACCTTCTTTGGATTTTTAAATGGCTTGTTGAATGTTTTTCTTAGATTGTGCATCAATAAATCTTCATCAATGGAGCTTTGTTGGCTTCACCTTTCCTTGACACCTTAACTTTGATAGTTTGGCTTAAGATTTGGTCATGGTAATATTAATTACATGAGTCTTATGGATTAAATCCTATATAATAACTACAATATCAGAAATTAAAAATGAATGTGTATGGCCTTATATTTATAGCTTCAAGAATTAACTCTCACCCATGGTGAGTTAAATTTGAGTTTAAATATGGAATGAGTTTAAACTAACCCTAAGTGAGTTGAGACTAACTCTATTTGAATTAAAAAGATGTCATGTAATTATATTTTTAAATTACTATGCATGGCTCTCAAATTAGATATTTTGAGATATTTTGGAAGAGCTTGACAACTTATAAAATTAATGATGAAAAAGCTTGGTATTTTGATTTTTTAAATTTTTATTTTTAGATATTCATTAATTATAAATGGATAATTTAATTAAGCATTTAATCTTGTTTAATTAAATAATTCAATTTGATTAACATTTTTTATCTTTCAAGATTTGATCAAGTGCCCCACTTAATGGGTACATAGGTCAAACTGACAGTTGTTATATCGTAAGGTGATTAAAGATGAATCTGTGAGAGGTTATTATTACATACAAACTAGTGTCATAAATATAGATGCTTCAACATGATTTTGAGAATTTATATATGACACGTAGCTAAATTTAAGATGTTTAGTGATTCTTAAACTTAATTTACAATGATTGGTAATAATCAATCTGAACTCTGGTCAGAAACTAGTTGTAACCAGAATTGAATGTTCATAGTTTTCCCATATTTGGGAAGATGTTGTAAGATATAGACATAGTAACATCTTCTCAAATAGTGTAAAGCTTATATATGCCTTTGAATTCAATGGAAATGGATGAGCTTTGGATGCTCCCTCAAGGGAGTGGTTGGCAATGAAGGTCGGTAATCAATCCCTTAAAAGAAGGAAACAATGAGATCAAAAGGTAAAAAGGGGTTAAAAAGACTAATTTGCCCATAAGCAGTTATAATTAGTAGCATGATGATCTTCTTCAATTGGATAGATAAAAATGATGATTTGCTCGAATATGGTTAAAATCATCAACATAACCAAGTAAATAGATAATGATTTTTTTAAACGCAGTTATACTCATTAGCCAAAGATTAAGGGTCTCAAAAAATTGATTTGTCCAAAGGTGATTATAATCATGAAAATAAAAACAATAATTTACTCATATATGGCTAGAATAATTAGCAAGATAAAACATACCCTAATTGGGTGGATAAAGATAATGATTTTTTTAAAGCCAGTTATAACCATTATCACAGTGAGAACGTGCCCCAATTGGATAGAAAATGGTAATGATTTGCCCAAAGGTAGTTAGAAGCATTAACATCTAAATAGATTGAAATACAATGATTTGACCCTAGAAAGTTATAATCATTGGCTATGTGGGTGGGATGATACACAATGATTTTCTCAAAGATGATTAGAATCATTGGTAGAATGATGGAAGTAATATGGCAAATTAAATTAGAGGGCTTACATACTAAATCTGCACTCACAAAGCAAGAGTAAGATGTTACAAAGGAGAAAGATGAATTGGGGCAACCTGATAATATGGAGATGCATGTCTTAACTAGCAAGGATTAAAATTATTTAATGATTTAATTACTATGTCTATGGAGAATAATTTGGGTAGATTGGTAATTTTACAGGTGCCAAGAAGAAGTACCACAACCTCAATGCATGTAATATTTCTTGAGATAAGTTTTTTTGTAGTACGTGATGGTAGGCATCATGATATAAAACATGAGAATGTGTCTAAAATATGCAAAAAAACTAACACATGGTCTAATAAACAAGTGAAAATAATGAACCAATAATAAAAACTATGATAACAATGTTGACAATAATGTTGGCATATGTATATGGATGGACTTAAGTATAATGCACAAAGAATCACCTAATGAACATAGATATACTAAGTCAAGGAAAAACATTGAAAGCAAATAAGCAGGAAAAAAAATAAACAAATAGGAAAACAAAATACCAAAAAATAAAAGGCATAAAAAAAACCAAGAAATAATAAAGAAAATAAATAAATAATGGTTAATCATAATGTTAGCACAAATAGAGAATAAATAAGATGACAAAAAATTTCTCCCAGGTTGTAATAGATAATGAAACAATCAAATAAAATAGAAGAATATAAGAAAAGAAAGGGGTACCCAAGCTAACTCCAGATGCACTAGGCAAGTGGACGCTACCTAGATAGTTCCATGAACACAAAGTCCAACATAAACTTTAGGTCAAATGTAGTTCTCCTAGGATATGAGATAGAATAAAAATGATGATAAGAAATATATGATTGATGTTAGAGAGGAATATGAGAATAGACTCATAAGATGATGAGAGCATGAGATAAATCCTAGTGGTCATTAATGTATCAAAGTTGAATACATAATATGTAATATGAAAACTTGTAAAATGGAGAGAGTGTAAGGCTTAGGTGTGCCCATAAAGATGGGGAAACTAATGAACAAATAGTTTCTTATAAATTGGATAGGGGTCTAAAAATCTTTAAGGCAAAGAAGTGATAAATGTGGTTATTTTTAAGATTTTCTATATCACTTTCAAATGTTTTTGGATTTTTCTATGTATCTCAACTCAATTGGAGAATGACGAGATACTAAATAGTCTAGCTCACAAAATAATGAGAGAATTTAAACTGTAAATTGCTCATAGAATGGTGAAATCATGGAAAAGAGTTGATTGAGTTAACCTCAATATGAATCGAGCATTACCTACATAGTTGCATCAGGACCTCAAGTCACTTTACTTATTCCTTATAGCGGAGAAATCAAACTAGGTAGTAGCAAGTTTTCAAAAATGGCACATTATGACATAAGAATGGCAAGGTGGGACTTCAAGGCATGATAAAACTGTTGTTCCTAATTTTTTCATAGGTAGTTATAATTAAGAAATAATGGCATAGATCAATGACATTAATTTGCCTACAGGTAGTTAAAACTAGTAGAATGATGTGAGACACTAATTTGCACAAAGATTGTTATAATTAGGAATACTTGGTATGAAATAAAATAAAAAGTGAAGGATGAAACTACCAAACCATTGTCATATTTCTCAAAAATATATCCTCTATCTAGAATACTAAATCAACTACTAAAACATGATCTAAATCCCCCCTCTAAAGGTACCTAGAAAACATATGGAATGGAACCAAGATCAAAAAGGTTAGGTAGAGAGGGTAAAAACAACTTGGTCAATAAGAAAGGCATGGTAGAATGGTATAGGTTATGGTACAAAAAAGATCATAATATTTTACAACAAAAATGGATTTCATAAACAACATCTCTTGAATGAAGTAATGCTTAAGGTGTTTAATATTAATTAGCTCATCAAGTTCATATTTGTCTGGTGTAGCGAGCCTATATGCTCTTGAGCCATAATTTTCAAAAATGATATATGGGCCTATCTAATTGAGTTTGAACTTGTCTTTCTTATTATTCTCGATCCTGGTATGCTTTTGGTTTTCTTTGAGAACAAGAATGCCAAGTTAGAACTCTCTATGTTTGAATCAATGGTTATAGTGGACACGGAGTCAGTTCTGATATGCTTAAAGGTTATTGACAGTAGCCATACATTTCTAATCAACTCTAGCTCTTGCAGGTGAGCTACTCAGTAATATTCATCATCTATGACATGCTTCAACAACATGCGTAGAGAAGGTAACTCAACCTCAATGTAAAGAATGGCCTTAATGACAAACTAAATAATATGGAGTGGTTCTGGTTGGGGTATGATAATTAGTACGGTATGCCCAGAGGACATAGAAAATTTAGAGATGTTAATTACATTTAGTATCATTGAAAATATTTTTATGGATGTTGACAATAGTTTTATTGGATGCTTCTTATTTAGCCATTACCTTATGATTAATATGAAGTATAACAATGTTGAGTAATATTATACTCAGCACAAAGTGTTTTGACATCCTTGTTCTTAAATGATATGTCACTATTAGATATAATGTCAGATGGGATACCATAGTGATAGATGAGATGGTTAAAGATTAATTTTTAAATTTTTTTGTTAGTCACGTGAGGGGTATAGCTTCAACCCACTTAGTGAAATATTTGATAGTAATAAGGATATGTTTATTTCCATCAGATGAAGTTGGATTAATCTTTCCAATGAGATCGAGGCCCCATGTTACAAATGGCCATGGTTCAAGTATGGTTTTAGTGTTTTGGCTGAGGGATGAATAAGATTGGCATACCTTTCATATTTTTTGTACTTTTTGACATACATAGTTATATCTACATCTATAGTTAGCCAATAATATCTGGTACATAGGAACTTTTTCACTAAGATATCCTCATTGGTTTGGGCTACACATACTTCTTCATGAACTTTACATAATGTTAATATTGATTATATTAAATTTAAATAATGTAGAGTTCCATCAAAGCTGTAGTGATAAATGGTTGGGCTAAGTAACGTATAATGTGTGGCTTGGTGGGTAAAGGCCTTTTGTTGTTTACATGATAGGTATGGTGGCATGATATGGTCATGAAGATAGGTAAAGAGATTTGAATACCATCTATAAATGGGACCAATAATATCACAAATCATTACGATGGTTAAAGGTTCATGAGTAGGTGCTAGAAGATTTGTAACAAAGAATTGATATTATTTTGCCTTGTCAGTATGGTGGATCAAAGAGCCGATGTTGGCCATGGAGTCTATTTTCTTATTATGTAACCTTAGTATGTGTTCAAACTATAAGTCAACAATGTATAGCTTTAAAGTGTACACCATGGCCTTGTATGGCACCAACTTGTCATTTTTGGTCTAAAAATAGTCTGTAACCTCATTGATGATTAACTAAGAATAACCATAAACCTTGAGATGTTGAATATTCTATTGTACTACTTGGTGAAACCTTACAATGAGTGATTCATATTTAGACATGTCATTTGTACAAGGAAAGATAATATGAAATGATTTAGAGATAAGATCCCCCTATGGTGTAATAAACAATAGGCCTACCCCCGATCTATACGATATGAATGAGCCATCAAAATATAACTTCTAGTGTTACTCCTTAAGATGTGTGTCAATGATTTTCATGATGGATTCATCTAGAAGTTTAAATGTTATAGGTTCATTATCTGTAAGGGGGTATTTAGTAAGATTATCTATAATAACTTGTCCCTTGATAGCTTTCTAGTTGACATATTATATCTCAAACTCAATCGAAAGCATGACCCATTTAGCCATGGATCCTTGTAAAGTTGTGTTGGATAGTATATACTTGAGTGGATCTACTTTAAAAATAACTATGGTTTTGTTGTTAAGTATATAATATAGTAGTTTCTATGTTGTAAAGACCATAGCTAAACAAGTTTTTATATGGATGTATATTTGTGCTCATACACAACTACTGTATGAATTAAATAGTACATGACATGTTCTTTTTTATTTTCATCATGTTGAACTAGAAGTGGCCCCAGGGCTTTGTTTATGGTAGATATATGTAGTAGGAATGGATTTCTTAGCACATGTGATAATAAAATAGGTAGATTGACAAGATAGTCTTTTAGGTGTTGAAAAGCTTTTTGGCATTTGTCATCCCAATGAAATGTAACATTTGTCTGCTAACTAATATATGAAGCATTTGATAGACTTAATCTTGCCCTAAAAATTATATAATTGATTTAAATTATAAGGTGGTGGCATCTTGATAATGGCTTGGACTTTGATAGGATAAACTTCAATGTTTCAACAAGACATGATGAAGCCTAATAGTTTCCCTGAAGTAACACCAAAAATGCGTTTTTTAGAATTGAGTCTGACCTTGTATTCACTAATCCTTTCAAATATTTTTCATAATGCAACAAGTAATTGGCTTAGGGATTTTATTTACTCTATATGTCGTTGACATAGTCTTCAACAATGCCATGCATCATATCATGAAATATGATGGTCATGACTCTTTGGTATGTGGCCCCAGCATTATTGAGACCAAATGGCATAACCTGATAATAAAACATTCTCCATGGAGTGGTGAACATTATTTTGTGTTGGTTTTATAGCACAAACCTGATCTAGTTATATCTTAAAATTTTATCTATCAGTGAAAGCATTTCATAGCCTACTATGGATTCAACTATCATGTCAATGTTTAGTAGAGTAAAGTATTCCTTGCAATAGGCCTTGTTTATATCTCTAAAATCAGTGCATATTTTGATTCTTTTTGGCTTCTTACTAACTAAAACAATATTTAAGATCTACTCTAAGTAGTCAATCGATCGAATACATCTCGTATCTAGGAGTTTTTCCAACTCTTTATTTACTAATACAGCAATGTGAGGATGCATTTTGCATTATTTTTGCTTCATAAGTTTGGCATCAAGATGTACAATAAGGTGGTGTACAACCAAGGGGGGTCCAAACCAATCATGTCTGAATAGGCCCAATCAAAGATGTTGACAAATACCTTCAAAAGGGATGTAAATATTTCACATTAATTATCAATGAAGGATGTGCTTAATTTAATCCATTTTGGGTCATTTGGAGTCCCAATATTGACTTACGTATTACCTTCTACAAAGAGAGTTGAACTATCCTCCAGAATGGTTGGCAATGTTTTGAGTTGGCCTACAATGGTAAAGTCTTTTATCTAGGCTATTTCTTCAAGTTATCCTAAGTAAGATGAATCAGAATCTCCCAATGGTAGGGATGGCCATGTTACAAACACTATTAGAAATTTTTGGATATTTTGGTCAAAGGCATGTTGTTCTTCATAACTGAACTTAGACCCAAAAGAAAGTTCATTGTTGGTGGTCTCCTGAGCTTCATTTAAGGAAAGTTGAACACTCCTATCTAATCGTGCCTAAAATAGGTTTTCACCAGAAGACTTTCCTTTCTCTTTACTTTTACTCTGATCTAAAAGTGCCTCAAAAAGGTTTTCACTTTGGGACCTTGATGTTTTATTTATTTATTTGTGGCTAAGGGTGTTCACCGATTTTCCAAAATAGACTGCATGATCCAATTTGATAGAGAACCCTTATTTTTGGTCTCCCAACAGAACATTGTCTCTTAGGCCTAGAAAATTTTAAAAGGCCTCATCATTCTCAAACTCATCTAAAGGTAATATGGATTCTTATTTGTCACAAGTTATACGTTGAGGGTTCTATAGAGCAAGTAGTTTTTTTTTTAATAATTAGGGTAAGGATACAAATGACGTGGGTGTCAAATAGATTGATATTGGCAAGGTCATCATAAAGATTGTAATCAAACTCTACTTCCCTGTCGACATTATTGTCACTAGTTTTTGGCATTGGAATATGAATAAGATATGTGAGGTCACCCCTAAATGGTTTAAATCTGAGACCATAGTTTCCATTGTATTAAGAGATTGTCTCAAGAGTACCTTATTGATTTGGCCCTAAGCATCCTCTTTCATTTTCTTGATTCTCCATGATCTTGATCTTGTTAGGAATGGGGTATTTTGTATTCTTCTAATAATTGGCCAATTTTTTATTGTATAATTAGGATTTATCATTGATAAGTGGGTCCTCTACTTAACCAGTGGTTGGTGCAAAAATGATATGAGTTGGATTATGTAGTTTTCCCTTTCCCTATTATTTTCATTCCATGTAAGGTGGCTTAGCTTTAGGTCCTACACAAGACTTGGGGTTCTATGGAAGCTTGGCAATGTGAAACATGTCGTGGGTCAAATACTCTATTGAGTCATTGGTTGAGATGGTAAACTGATTAGACAATTTAAGAAGTGGCATATGGGATGATGAATCAAGTCTATATGGGTCTATGCAATTGGCATCTAGAAAATAAACAAGTATTTCTTTCCCCTTATCCTTTTTAGAAACTAGATCTAAGCCAACATAGTAATTATGACTTTCATACTCTACCTCCAAATGTTTGTAATGTTATAAATCTCCATTGATAGTGACCTCCATACCTAAGTGATATAACTTGAGACACTGGTGTAATGTTGAAGGGATTGCAAAAATTTCATGTATCCAAGGTCTACCATAAATCAAATTGTAAGATAGATCTAGTTCTAACACATGGCAAAGTGTATCATAGGTCAAAGGCCCCATGATAATTGCTAAGCTTATAGTGCCTTGTGATACCTGCTCTTCATTTTTATAGGCCTTGATAGTGATCTTTTTCAGAAATAGATCAGTTGTAAAGTATTCAATATGTTTGATGAGCTTTACAGACATAATATTTAGGCTTGATTCATTGTTCATGAGGACACATTTCACTTTGTGCCACATGATGACAACTTCAATGTATAGGGTATTGTTATAGAGAAGGCCAAGGGATAACATATCACTTTGGTCGAAGGTTAATTATTGGCTTGGGGATAGATGTCCAACTAAAGCTTGGAATTTGTCTAGACTTATGTTGTTTGGAATTTGGGATTGGCCTAGGAACTTTATTAAGATGTTTTTGTAGATATTAGATGTATGCAACAAATATAAAATGGCGACTAATGAGGTTGTCTTTTGAAGTTATTCCACAATGTTGAATGTTTTTTCCTTAACAGTGGTATATGGATTTTTATTAGCCATAATGGTGGGTTGGATGGTTTTAGTGGTTGGTGGTTATGGGCTAAGAATGGTAATCTTTGATCACTGAGATGTGATTGCACAATCGAGATTAGATACAAGACTATTATTTCTATAAAATGATGGTAGAGGGGGGCCAGATAGGATACCTCTCGATTGTCGGTGCACTTGTTTATGGTCACAGGGCAATGATGAGTTATCAATATAAGGTTTGGTTGTTTGTATCCTTATTTTTTGTGTTCCCAGGTCAAGAAAGGATTACTGGCATAAATGGGTTGATTGGAATTGTTTAGCAATGGTCATATTATATTAGAACTTTGTCTTGGATTAATGGTGATGGTGGAAACATGACCTCCCACAATATGACCTACAACTTTGTTCTAATCATGTGTAACTACATGGTAAGTATATTGGGTATTGGAATCATTCTAGCCTCGGTTCCTTCTATTTGGTTGATGTTGTTATTATTGTCTTGGTTATTGATATTTTTGTTGTTGTTATTCTAGCCTTTGTTATTATTGTTATTGGTTATTATTATTATGTTATGGAAAAGGGTTTTGGTAGAGACTCAGGGTCTGATTGGATGTAGAATCTCTATTATCTAATGTAATCTCCCCATTTTTAAACATATTTTCAATGAGGTGTTTTATATGTATATATGACATAGATTATGTCCATGAACACAATGGTATTCATACAACTCATTCTCTCTATATCAATCTAGATATAGAATACCCTCAGGATAATACTTTTATATAGGCCAACTAATCAAATTAGTGGTGGCTAGCTTGCAAAACATGCCTTCAATAGGCTCACTAAGGTCACTAAACACTTGACAATTAAGCACATTTCTCCTTGAAGGAGGGGTTTGCAAATGTGATGGTTATTGTGTTTATTGAGCTGGTCTAGGTTACTACAAAGGTTGTGCTTATTGAATGGGTTGTTAATGAGTATTAAGTTGCATGTATAGTGCAGATTGAGAAGATATTGTTTACACTATTTAGACATGACGTGACTCGATTACTCAATTTCCAACAACATTATTTTTATGATTGAATTGTTTAGATTTTTTATAATTACTAGCCTAGGCTAGTGCCAATGCTTGCGCTTGGATTTGTCTTTGGTTTTGATTTTAGCATGTTCCTTGGTTTTAGTTCTAATTTTGATTCGATGAGGTTAATTTGATAATCCCTTTGTTAATAAGGGTCTTTTCAATCAATAAATCTTTGTCAATGATCATTTTATAGGTATATACACACTAAAGTTCCAAATGATAAGATATTTTATTATGCAAATTTTTAGTAAACACAGTGGCTAATTATTTATCTAGTAAGCTATGATTGAAATAACTAACAAGTGCTCTTCATCACTGTAGATAGCTTGTAATATTTCATTGGCTTTCTGCTTGGCCTAAGTCAAATCAACCAACAAACTCTCATGTTTGAGATTGTAGGAGAAATGCTACATAAATTTATCCAAGAGGTCATCAAAATTAGATTTAAAATTCTTTGGTAGTTTTAGAAACCATCTATATCTTGTCCTACCAAACTTAGAGGAAACAATAGTAGTAATTATATGTCACTATAAGCTATTAGCTGGAAAATAATAATGAATTCTATCAAATGGGCCTTAGGGTCTCCTTTACCCTTGTATTTATCAAACTTTAGTTGTTCATACCCTAAAAGAAATGGTATCTGTAGATAGTCCATGTTGAATGGGTAGGAACACATGTCATCTAATTTGAACTTCTTGGTCTATTTTCAAACTTGAATGACAACAATTACATCCTTCATTTTTTACAATTCTTGTGCCAAGAAACTGGATGGAAAATTGGCCTAAGGTAAAGGTTGGGCAATCAAAGGTGGATTACCTTGACTGAGGTATAATTGAGGTATGGTTTATTATAGAATGTTAATTTGGTTAAAGAATCAAATAAGAATATGCATTCATAGATTAGTATGTAATTGTTGGAATTACATGCATTATAGTGTTATATTTTGGCTTGAGTTTGGTATAAAGACCTAATTTTGATAGAATTGTGGTTGTGATGAAAGCATATGGTTCTAGGTAAAGTACTGTGCCTGTTGAGGTTGAGTAAGGACTGGTTATCGACTAGTCAAACCTGGCTAATTAAAGGGAACTTGTTGTAAATCAAGGCACTGTCATTGGATTTGTGGCATGTTTGGACTAAAAAGTAATTGTTGCCTAATTGGTACTTGTGTGATAGTGATACCTCATTGTTAAATGAACACCTATTGTGGAATATATGCTTGTAGAGTAATCAGCATTTGTCTTTGACCAATGAATCTATGTTATTGATTATACAACATTTATGATTGTAAAGGCATATTGGTCTGTGACTGTTGAGGTATACTTGTCATTACTTATCGAGGTAGAACATTTGTTACCCCTTATTAAGATGATGGAATGTTATGATTTTGTTGCATTGGTATATTATATTATTCCTATTATTGTGAAATTTTAGTCATCACATGTTGAGGTGGAGTAGCATTCATCATATTTTTGTTGAGGTAAGGCACTAGTCAATGCTTTATTACTTAATCTTTATGGTTGCATGGTTGAAGAAGTAGTTGGTTGAGAATTAGAGGTAGCTTCTTGTGGTTGGGGAAGAAGATTTTTTGCCCCCTGTTGTTGTGAACCACTCATGGTATTAACTAAAGGTACTTATTATGGACTAGTTGTTGATGTAGTTAAACCATTTTGGCCTAGATTGGATGACACTTTCATGTTATCCATCATGTTTGGCACATTGATCTATGTAGAAGAAATAGACACTTATTCAATAGTTGGGGCATTGAACATGTCACCAACTAAATTGAGTTGCTCAGATGGGTCTATACCTGAATTATCTTGGCCTATCAATTCAATCAATACCCATATTAAAGAATATAACTTGATGAGTGTGGCATTTGATATGGTCATGTTATTAAAATTATGCACTAAGTTCAAATAAATTTGATATGTTGTTTGCATTTGTATAAATTGGTCCTCCATGAATCCCTTTCCTTGAACAAGCATATTGATATTTTGATACGACATTGGCACGAGCATTTGAGGATTGATAGAAGAGCCTTGTTCAATGGTTTGATTATAAGGCATGTTGAAAGGCATTTTGACTAGACTAGACAAATTTTCATGGGGGAAGTTTGCTGGAAACTTAGCCCCTACCTATATGGCTCTGACTAAAACTTCATCCTTATTTTCAATCAAGTAACTATCAAATAGATAATGATCATATGTTGATGGCATAATGTAATATGATTATTTTTGAACTTGTTCTATAATCAATGGTATGCTAGAAAGGTACTATATAGTTTTTTGTTGGTTTTGCTTTGGTATGTAGGCATGTTAACTAAATAATTGGCTAATAGATCTTGACTTTGTTCCCTAGATTGAGTAGTATAAAGAGGATAATGATCCATCCCACAAACTACATTGTCACCATAGGGGTCTTGAACAAAGTCTTCTTGTGCGACCACATTATCATAACCTGGATTGTACATGGATCCACTATGAGTGTAACGAGACATATCCAACTTAATGATGAATGTTTCACAAAAAAAAGGCCTAGAGTTCTAAAAACTCTTAAAAACAATGTCCAAAGGATAAATGGTCCAAACTTAATCTCACTTGGTCTAAGAAATGGAGTTGTATCTCCCAAAAGGTATATGTTAAAACTTGGTCTAAAATAGTCTAACATCAAATGTCTTACATAAAAGGGTCAAGTGGATGAATAAAAACCAAAATGCCAAACTTAGGTATAAAGTGTTTCAAATAAGTTTAAACTATGTCTAAAGAAATCAAGGTTGTTGGGTCTTTGGGAAAACAAGGCACAAAAGCTAGACTTTAAAAAAAACAAGGTCTAAAAGGAAAGAGAGTTAAATTAATAAATTTGAAACACTTTAGCACAAAATAGGCATTCAGATTTAAACATGAACTTGATCATTTGGAAAAATACATGGAACATTAGGCACATGGAAGGTAGACCACTTTCCAAATTTAGGCACAAAAATATACTTTAAATCGATCTAGAAATTAAGCTAAGTTACACAATCCAAAAGGTAAGGGTGAACACTTAAGCCAAAATTACACAAGGCATAGGTATAAACCAATCAATGTTTGAATCTGAAATTGTCAAGACTAATTTTGATTTTTCAAACAAACAATAAGCTAGACAAGAATGAATGGCATGACGACACTTGGTATAGATTTAAAAGGCACACATGGCTTTGGTTTTAAAATTTCAACATAAGACAACAAGTCTTATAAATAATTTGAGTAGTGTAATGACGTTATCATGCTCTAAAGGTATGACAAATATTTTATTTTAAGACTTAAAAAGCACAAAAGTTTAGAATATTTGGGCAATGTAATGATACCCTTTTTCAACAAGTGACACACACACAAAAATGATTGACAAAAGAATAAGTCAAAGTGTGACATCAAATGGATGGCATGACACGTATTCAAACAAAGGAGTGATGTAAAAATAGGACTCATTTTGGACATGGTTTGATAAACAAATAATTTTGACTCAAGACGATGTAAGTAATAAAATGACAAAAAACACCTAAATGTAACATCTTAAATCCTATAACTGACAAGGTTGCATTGTACTATCAAATTTCATCTACATACTTGATCTTGAGAGGATTTTAAATTGTTAATCCAAAAAGTAAAAGTGTATGAAAAGTAGGGTTTTTAGCACCCTCTTCTTTCAAGAGTTTGTATGGTGACATGAAACTTTAGGTTACTTACCTTGCATCAACAGTATGTCTGTAGCAAGTGGGATTGTCTAAACTATCAACTTTTATTCATTTATAGATGGTTCCAAGTGTGGTTAACACTAGAGGTGAAATCACATCATTTATATTTATGTCAACTGGGTTGTAAAAAAAATTGTATTTTTTTACAACCACTACATCTATCAATTGCTCAGTATAATGTGATGTCTAAGTTTCCAAACACGTTAAGGGGTCTTTTTGCTTAGAAACTTTTCATGAGTAAATAAATCACTTTTGAATTATTGCTCTTGGGTTTCTAAAATTTTACATAGAGTGAAAAATCATAAAAACACAGAACAATACCATGACTTTTCTTGTAAAAGTACAACTGTTAGCACAATAATATAACGTATTTGTAAACATAGAGTTAGAGAAAAATCACTAGTATTAAGGTAATATCATTGAAATAATGACAAAACTGCTACTCTAAAGATAATAATGCAACTTAACCCTTAGCATGAAATGGTTAGTGATAGACTATTACTAGTCAAGAAATATCGCTAAAGTTTCGACAATATTGCAACTTACATAACCATGATATTGCAATATCTTAGAAGTTTAAGTGACATCATGACTGTGAAGTCATGATATTACAATATCATGAATTTCTCCTACAAACACAAATAAATAGTTAGAAAGCCATGGTAGTTAAGCACAAAACTATAATAGTTAAGATAATATTGCATAAAATATGATAAAATCATGACTGTAAGATTAATGATATTATGCAATATCACGATTCCAAAGAGCAAAAATATGACTTCACAAAATAACTTCATGATTTTTAGAAAAAAATGTCCCTAAGCCTTCAATTTTCACTTATTTTCATCAGTAAGTTTGAATTTTGATATGAAAATTGTTAGGAGGGTGTCTTAAAAAATTTTAAGAATAACTTTGTGGGGTGTGGGTCCCACCAAGCATACTAACATGTGGATAAGGAATATGTAAAGGGGAGGTTAGTCTTATGTTAGTCTAAGAAATAAAAATCAAATAAATACACTAAAATCCCAACACCTTTAGCCTAGACACTAGGGAGAGCATAGTTAACAAGCAAACATATAAAAAGACAACTAAAACATAAAAGAATACACACTTTTATCTTCCTTGGAGTTCCAAATGTCTTGTTGAATGACTTTCTCAAATTTTGCATCAAGAAATCTTCATCAATGGAGCTTTGTTGGATTCACCTTTCCTTTGCACCTTTGCTTTGATTGCTTAGCTTAAGATTTGGGCATGAGAACATTACTTATATGAGGCTTATAAAGTAAATCATGTATAATAACTCTACAATATCCAAGCTTAGAAATGAATGGATATGGCCTTGTATTTATAGCCTCAAGAATTAACTCTCACCCAAGGTGAGTTAAGGTTGAGTTTAAATGTGAAAGGGGTTCAAACTAACCCTAGGTGAGTTAAGACTAACTTCAATTGAGTTAAAAATTTATCATGTAATTATGATTTTTAAATTACTAGACATGGCTCTCAAATTAGATATTTTTGGATATTTTATAAGAGCTTGATAATTCATAAAGGCAATGATGAAAAGTTTTGATATTTTGATTTTTGAAATTTTTATTTTTAAATATTGATTAATTAAAAATGAATAATTCAACTAAACATTTAATATTTTTTAATTAGATAATTCAATTTGATTAACATTTGTATTCTTACAAGATTCGATCAAGTGCTCCACTTAATGGGTCTATAGGCTAAACTGATAGTTTTTATGCCGCAAGGTGATTAAAGATATATTTGTGAGAGATTATTATTTTATACAGGATTGTATCCCAAATAGAGATGTCTCAACATAATTTTGAGCATTGATGAATAATGTGTGGCCAAACTTAGGATGTTCAGTTATTTCTATACTTAATTTATTATTGTTGGTAGGAATCAATCTGAAATTTGATCAAAAACTAGTTCTGAACAGAATTAGATGTCTATAGAATCCACTAGGGAGTCTTCGTTGGTGTAGTGGTTGGTGCTAAATAACTTGGTGTAGATGAAGAAATTTTGGCTTGTTATTTGTCTCGAGCAGCCTTGAATTTTTTGAATTATTTTACTACTTCTATAACATCTTGACTTTCCGAGACTACTATGTTTTTACACTATATAATCTATCTCTCATTAACTAGTAGCATTGTATTCAATATCTTTGTTGTTCATCTAGATAATTATTCATTTATTTGATTGAGACATGGATCTCACTGATTATAGACATGGAAGTCATATTGAAATAAATTTCTTTAAATAAATCTTCTTTTATAACCTTTATGAATTTTTATTTCACTTCATCAATAGTATTCAAGGTGATTTCATCTTTCTAAAATAGCTCACTATGAAACTCATCTAAGTTAGAAGAGATCATATTCTAACTTTTTTTTGTAATACTATTTTGATCCTTTAATTATTTTATTATCCATCTTAAAACCTTAACTTTTTGGAGTATACATGCATACCTTTTTCAATATGTCTCATCTTTTCGTATATAAAAAATCCTAGATTTGATCATTATATTTTTATCAATTTCAATCATTTCATGAACATCTTCCTTTACGTTATCCCATATGCTTATCTTATTTGTGTGAGCTTTGATATGTTTATTTATATCGATGACTTATTTGTCAATGGCTAAGAACAAATTCATCACCTCCTCAATGTATTTCATTCCACTTATCAACACTACATCCACCCAAGCCTCCAAAGTCTTTCTATATGAATTGTATTTTTTAATCGTGGCTATGGCTTCCTTGTTTATACTTGATATTTGAGAAGGAGAATTAACCTAAGGTGTTGTGGGCATGTAAACAGGACTAAGAAAGTAGTTGATATAACCTGTCAACTACTTGATCTTTTTAGAACATTTAATTCTAAGTGGGATTAATTAACCCTTAGTCTTGGTATTAATTAAAAAGAATTAATAACTCCTTACTCCCCTTAGTAAAATGGTATTTCTAAAATTAAAAATTGTACTATTATTGAGGTGGCTATAACAATATTGAATTATAAAAATGTTCCTCCTATTTATTATGGTTCGAAGATATGATTACTATTGTGCATAATTTAAATAATAATATCTAATTAATATTTGTTTTTTTATACATCAAAAATACATGTATGTTCATAGCATTTCATTTGATTTGATAAAATTATTTTTACTTTACAGATACTAACTATATTGATAGTGTCTCATCTACATTATATTTGTTATTAAAATGATTTATTTTGACTCTTGAAAAATGTTTATTAAAATTATATTGTAATAGATATATTTGTATTAGATGAAAAAGAAAAGAAAATATTGATCATTTTATGCATATCATAAGAAATACATTATATGCATAACATCATGCTTAATTTGACAAAATGATTATGTTTAGTTATTGCATTTAGTAAAAAGATTATTCTCAGTGAGTTTATATATTTTGTGTTTCAATTGATTAGATACTCTCATTTGATTATTTTGTAATTTGATTGTTGATGCTAACATCTTTATATGCTTCATTTGATAATAAGATTTGTTATAAAATGCAAAGTGTAAATAGAGTTTACATTATTGGCTCTTCATCATTTAATTTACTAAGTATTATATTCATACATCTCAAAACTTATTTATTTTAATATCATATATGTTTGATTAGATGGGATTTCATGACAAAATTATTCATATTAGATGTATGAGAGGTTATACCTCAATATTTTGTTGAATCATATTAAACTTGAAAAGTTTTTTGATAAAATTCAAATGATAAAATAAGTTATTTTTAATAAGATATCTAATGTTTGGATAAACTTAGTATCATATTATTAGTAAATTATTGTATGTGTATCACATAATAATTGGGAACGCTCATCTTATCAATATTAAAGATGTCTAATAATGAATTACATACAATAATTTATGTTTTTTTACTAATTTTGTAATCAAAATAGTGAACTTATTTACCTAAAATATAACATGATTGCTTTAAAATATGTTTTACCATATAAAAATATATGTCATATTTTTATGTATGTGGTTATTGTGATGCTAATCATATTATGATATCATGAATCTATTTTTTGATGTGTTTAAGTTTTATGTAGGTGCACAACACTAACAATTTAAGCATATTGAAGTTCATGTATATTTTATATGAGAGAAAGTCCAAAATGGTAATATTAATTTATAATTTTATATTAAGATAAACAAGTAGTAGATATATTCACAAAACCACTTGGTGCTACCAAGTTCTATCACTTTTATGTAATGTTGGGCCTCTCAGAGTTGCCATTGAGAGGGAATGTGCAAGATAATGACACTTCCTAATAGCCATGTGTTTCTTCTTCTTCTCTATACTTCTTCTCAATTGTATAGAATTTTAAAATTTATGTAAAAGTTATGTTATTGTAAATTTCATATGGAAGTTTTAATTTTGTACCCAATACAAAAAAATATACTTTGTAATAGAAGTCCTTATGTTATAAAAGTATTTAAATATGCTTAGATGATTATTCAAGAGTAACTATGAGATGTAATCTCATGATCATGATAGTCTAAACTTGTTTTTGAGTAGTTTATGGATTTTAACTCTTTTTATTTCAAAAGATGATGTTTGGCATGATGAAGGTTTTTAAATCTTTTAATTGTTTACATAATATAATTCTTTTTTTAAGGTGACTGACATTTATCACCATTTGACATTAAGGAGGAGTGTTATAACATTTAATTATAAATATACTTAATTGACCCTTAGCCTTGGTATTAATTAAATAAATAATAATATATTATTTATTACCATAAGGTGGAAACTAAGTGATAAGAAATAATAGAGTTATAATTATTTAATTATTGCCAAATTTTAATTAAATTATTTTATCAGGATGGATCGACCCATTATTTTTACAACGGTCAACTCTTTTGATATTTCACTATAAATAGAGTTTTACCCTTATTATGAAATTATTTAAATATGAATTATTTTATCATATTCAATCTGTAAAACTTATGAAATATATTTGAAAGAAGAAATGAGAAAAAGAAAAATATGTTGTATTGGGTCTTGATTTCTCAATAATTTGAATAATCATCATTGGTAAATTTTTTACCTCTTTGAGGTTTTTTCATGAAAAATAACTGTGTACTATGTCCATTAATATGTGTTTATTTCTATGCTTTGATTATCAATTATATTCTAGATCCTATTTTGTGTGAATTACTATATATATTGTCTATCAATTTTATCAGATTTGATCTTGGAATTGTTCTTAGGTGATCTCATCTTGTTCTGATCTTTTGATTATTCTCTCAGTAGTCTCACTCAAGTTATGAATGTCATTTTACCTAATTACTTATATAAGTGATTTTATCTTGAGATTATAGTCACCTTTAAGTGATGTTATCTTGAGTGTATAATCACTCACGTTCATCTCCTAGACATCCTTCTTCACATTAGGTTCTGTAATTTCAACAAATTGAGCACTAGAAGGATCTAACACCTATATGAAAATAGTTTTAACCTTCTTGAGAGGAGGAGTCTTGAGTAGATAAAATATTGCATCAAAGTTAGGTATATCTAATTCTACCACCTTATTTTTTTTTTAACATTGGTTGCATCTATTGGAATGATATAGTAATGAAAGGAGTCATTCATGTTCCAATTATAGGAGGTGTGGGCTAATTTGGAGGAGTAGCTTCTAAGAGGGAAGGAACACTTGGGGAAACTAAAAGTCATGAAGGAAGGGACACATTAACTTATTTTTAAGGTGTCTATTGTGTTGAACTGGTGATAATAATGGAGGGATCACCAAGGGGGTAGGAAAGGACTGTATCATTATAATTTTCTTTGACAATTTATTCTTACCAATTGCAATACTTTATTCGTGGGTTTTTCCTAATTGTTTCCCTTGATCAATATCTTCATCATTATCATCTTTAGAACTTAAATAGCTGTCTCAGTTATCATGCTAGCAATGCCTTATTTCATGTCGGTGTAGGAGCTTGTTCAGGAGGAGCTAAAGTTTTTCCCTTCTAGGGGTTGCCTACTCTGTCACTTCAACAAACTTATTATCGAACCATTTCTTGGTTCTATCCCATACTCTCCAAGTCTACCCATGCATATCTACTAATTCCCATACTAACTAATTTATGGTACAAGGGGCATTTACAAACCTGGCAATGTATTCAGGATCTATGAGTTCTATCATGTTGTTAACCATGCCATCTAGAACCCATTTGTGAAGGATTTTATTTGATCTATTGTCATTCAGCTCCAGTCTCTTCAAGCTACATTGTATTCATTTGCACAGTCTGCTTAGTAGTTTTCCAAGTGAGGCATATGTTTGTAGGTTAAATTGATACCATTACATATTTTTGCGTACCTCTATGTCTATAGAAGATCTATTAGCATATGATTTGAGAGTGAATTAGAAATGTCTAACTCAATATCTTGAGCATTGACCATTGTATTATATGTGAAGTGTCCCAATGAAATAGGTAAAGAACACCCAAGACATGTCTATCTCTATAGCATTTATGTATTGCACCCAATTATCTACATAGCTCTATCAATATTATCTTGTTATTGGATAGTCTTGGGAGTCTCAATGGATAACCTCCAAAATCACTAACTTTGATGTAGGTCAACTGATGATATTGAAGATATAAGCTTCCATATTGGTTAAGGTGAATGCTTTGTCTGAAATCCTTCTACCCAAATCTTCATCTATAATTTTCATTGCCCTCATGGTGAATGCATCATTCACCCTAGTGAAATTTTTATTGTTTTATTCCAAGGTTAGTTAGGAAAAACATTCATCTACTTGAGTGGTAGGGGTGATACTCCCATGCTATGATATTCTTACATAAACCATCTAAAATTCAAATAATACATGAGGTAAGAAGACATAAATAATTCTTTTATCGATTGCATATTTAGCAGTTGATGGTGTAGGGACTCACTAATCATCGCTCCCCAATCGATAAAATACTTTCCTCAAAAAATGATGTTCATTGACTTGAACATCTAGGAGTGAAAACTCTAAGTGTCTTCATTGCCTCCCACTTGGTTGAGGAGAGTAGTAATCGTGTGTGAGAGCTTATCATGGAAATCTACACTGCAAAACTTCTTCGGCAACTTTAAGATTCTTTCTCTCTTATACTTTAGTCATGAATTATTCATAGAAAAAATCACATGTTTGTATCTTTGTCCCAATATTTATGTCCCTTGGTGATGTTCATACTAACGATGTCTTCAAAAATTGTCATTATTATTTTTGTGTCATCGACTTTGGCCAAGAGAGATACACTACTTGATTTGATCTTGTGAGTTGATGGATAATAGTGATTTGCATAGGTAAACATTAAATCAGAACATTAGACTAAAGTTGGGAAACCTACCACTTGAGGAAGCCCACTCTCCATAAGGTGATAGTCAATGTGCTTAGATTTTATAAATTCAACCTATGGTGAAATTCCTCCAAGTATACATGTCTAATTTTTGGTTCATCTTAGGTATGTTTTTATCCATTACTAGTAATGGAGCATACCCCATACATTTGGACTTCATTTTGGTTGGTCCTAAGTACAAAAAATCAATTTCACAGGTGAGGGCAAGGAGTCTAAGTGAATTCAAGGGCAAAAAATGTTGAATTGGTTGGAATGAGTGAATTAGGAATCATATGGAAAGATTCTAAAACTGTTAGAATAATCTCATAATAGGGTTATAATGAAGGAAAAAATTAGGTAGGGTTTCACTAACAAGGAGAGGATAGGGGTAGAATTCAATCTCAGAGTGAAATCACATAGAGAAATTAACGTAAATGAGATCTAAGTTCTTATTTAAAGGCCCTCAGATATTTTAGCATACAAGGGCCTACCATAAAAATATATGCACACTCAAGAAGTCTACTAAGTCATCCCTAGCACCTCTACCAATGTGTGGTCACAAATGCAGATAAGCTCCACATTCATGCATTCAAAAGGGTTGAGGGTTGGTGGGTCATCCTTGGCACCTCCACCAATATGCAGGAATGAATTGAGGGGCATGCATAGATGCATATGTGCATCTGTAGGGGTCAGTTGGACACATCAATTTAAAAAATTTGAATGCAAGTCCATGGGATTATGTTTTAAATGATGGCATGGATTAGGGTCCAATTAAACTAGCATGATACATGTGAAGCACTTTATGCATATTTTAACTTGGTTAAATTTTTCTATTTTTTATATATTTTTTAAAAATTCATCTTCTCACTCAATTCTTCGACATGAAGATCTAGATGTTTTGACTCATGATTAAAATTAGTGTTGACAATTTTAGGAATAATAAATGGCTCGGGTTGGGAATGTGAATTCATAAGAGGGCACAAACTTAAATTTCATAATCTCAAGTTTTCACCAGCCAATGCCTTATCCATTGGGTAAAGGAGTCAAAAAGAAAATAAAGGAAACATGAAAGACAAAAATAAGGAACCACACAACTGAAGAGAAACACACAACTGAAGGGAAACGGTAGGGGACAACCTACCTTCACTTTTTATACAACTCTAGATACTACCCATTATATGGTAGTGGGAGGTGATTACCATATTTTTATGTTAAATAATGTGTTTTCACAATAAAAATGTTAAATTTTGAATGGTCCCAACCATAAAGTGTCAAATTTTCTATGACTTCCTCTTGGTTATCTCCTTCTGTCCCAGAGAAGGACTAGGTCACCGATTTAGAAATCATATTGTTGAGCCTTATGATCAAAAAAATTCTTGACCTTTTTATAATGAGATACAATTATATCAATTATCATGACTCACCCTTTTTTAATCTTTGTCAGGTACATGACTCTATTCTCTAGAACATATTTAAAATATTCATCTTCAATAGCATGTGCTAGTTTTAAAGCTATCAATTCCAAATAAATAGGAATCATAGCATCCCTTCCATAGAGTAGATGAAATGGATACATTTTGATTTCTCTCTTAGGCATGATTTGACCAATCCATAGTGCATCATATAACTGCTTATGCCAATTCTTTTGATTTTCATCAACTAGCTTACAGGTGATGGTAGTTATATTTTTATTACTAAATTTTGTTTGACCATTACTCGAGGGGTAGTAGTCTAAAGAATATGCAATAGATATGTCATACCATAAAAAAAAAACAATAAACTTAGTATAGGATAATTTAAAATCATTATCAATGATTAAATTATGAGGAACACCAAATCTAGCCAAAATATTCCCCTTTATAAAGTTACACACAACTTTAAAAGTGCTAGATCTCACTATGATGGCTTCCATCCACTTCATGAAATAATCAATGGTTGTCAAAACATGGGTGTGTTCAGCACTGGAGTGAGGGTTTAAAGTCCTAATTAAGTCTAACCTCCATTGCTAAAATGGTTCCTCGATGACCATAGGTCAAAGAGGTAATGTTATGAGCTTGGGTTGGCCAACAAAGCATTGACAAGATTTGTATTTAGAAACTCATTCATGTGTATCCTTGAATAGTATGGTCCAATAGTAATTAGCTTACAATATTTTGAATGTTGTGACCTAAAATGAGAAATGTCTTCCACAATATTTATCATGTAATACCTTCAAGATCATTTTTTACTATTCTTTGTTTACACACCTCAAGGTGTTAGAGCATTTAATGACTAAGTGGTGATTTATTCACCCTTATCTTACCTTGAGAAGTAAATAAATAATAATAATTTATTATTTATTTAAATGATGTGAAAACCTCATGAAAATAAATAATTAAATTATATTTATTTAATAATTTTAATTAAATTATATTTATTTAATAATTTTAATTAAATTAAATGTTCATCGAGGAAAATATGGGACCATTGGTTACAGTGGTCACCTCCACTCGTAAAAATTATAAATAGGTTTTATCCCTATTGTAAATTCACATCTTAAACATGGTGATTATTTTTTCTCACAAGCTTTTGTGAAGAATATTGAATTTATGTGTGGCATATACTTGTCTGAGAATAGGTTTTGTAAAGAATTTATTTGAGGAGTGAAATTGAGAAGATTTTATGTATTAGAGAATTATTTCTACATTGAATAATCACTGTGATTTTTTCCCCTCCATTAAAGGTTTTCCCACATAATATTTTATCACATTGTTCAATTGAACCATGCTCCTTATGTTATGCTTTGTTATTCATTTACACTTTTAGATCTCCTATGTGAATCTTACACACACACACACACACACACACACACACACACACACACACACAAGATCTTTTTAGAATGTGCCATCCAAATACTTCTTGAACAAGGTATTGTCCCAAATTATATATTTGATTACCTTTAGATTGAGAGTTCATCTTTGCTAAGGATTTAGATGAGCCAGGAATTTTTATTATGAGATGAAGTATGTGATATCAGAATATCATTCATCAAGAGAATCAATGAGAACCACCAATGATAACTCTTCCTTTTCTTCTCTCTAAGACTTAGTGCTTTCAACAATCAATTGGCAAAGGCCTTATCCTTTTACCAACTTCATAGGATTGATCTCCAAATCATACTCCTACACTTTATTGATCCAACTGCCTCTTTTTAATCCAATTTCTTGTTTGGTGAGGATGGATTTCACTGCTAAATCTATTACCATTATGATAGTATGATAATTCAAGGTATTAAATATGAAATGCTTTAGTATTTTGACCATGGTGTATGCATTTATCTCTACTAGTGAATACTTAATCTCATGATCTTTTAGTCCAAAACTCATGAAGGCAATGGGGGATTCAATCCCCTCTTCATTTTTTTGTACCAAAATAACAAACATGGTGTATTCAAAGGAGTATCAATATGCAATGAAATCCTTCTAAAAATTCAAATGAGTTAAGACCAGTTCTTTGGAAATTGATTTATTAATTTCACTAAATGTTTTCTTCCCATCATCATTCCATTTTAATTTCTTTCCACTCATCATTTATATGATATGCCTGGTGAGTTCAACAAAGTAGGGAATGAACCTTTTAAGAAAATTGACTTTGTTGAATAATGAGTGAGTGCTAGGTTTACTAGTTGGTAGGGATAGTTGTTGGATGGCTTTAACTCTTTCTGGATCAATCTTGATACCTTATTTAGAAATAATTTGACCTAAGATTTTACCTTAAGTCACTATAACTATAAACAAAATTAGGATTCAAAGAGATACTGTGGGAATGACACCTTTCAAAAACTCTTTTTAGGTGTTCAAAATAGTCTTCTCCCTTCTTTGAGAAGACAGTGATGTCATCTAGGTAAATCAGGATTATTCTATTCTTCATTTTCTTGAAGGCCAAATCCATCACCCTCTAAAATGTTGTCCTTGTATTGGTAAGCAAAATTTCCCCATGGGGTGGTGAAATCCATTTTGAATTGATCTACTATAGCTACTTCCACTTGATTATACCCTTAGAAGCCGTCTAGCACAGACATCATTTTAGATCTCATGACAGCTTGTAATATTTGGTCCATTATCAGAAAGGAGTAGTTATCCTTGAGTGAAGCTTGATTGAGATTGTAGAAATTCACACAAATCTTAACTTCCCCATTCTTCTTCCGAATAGGCATAATGTTGACTACTCAAGTTTAATGTTGAATAGGAAAGATAATCTTGGAGTCTAACATCTTTTTGATCTCTTTATAGATAGTGACAGTAATTTTTAGATTATAGTGCCTTAATTTCTTCCTAAATGGATTAACACTGGGTTTTCATGGAATGCTACGTTGCATGCTTTTCGCTCTAAAAGACTTTAGATCAGCATAATGCCAAGCAAATATGTCTTTTATAGTTTTAAAAAGGCAATGAACCTTCTATGATCTGATTTAAAAACATTATTGACATACCTCAGCTCTTCTTATATACCAATATTTACCTTCTCATATTTTGTGGAGCCTATGGGATCTTCCTGAATCTTTTTCTTGATGTACTTGTTATGTTTGTTGAACATCTCTTCCAAAGAAACCATACCTTTTGGAATCTCACTCCCTTTCATTTGTACGATTTTATCAAGTTGATTATCTTTTATGTTGGGTGTTTTCAAAATCTATTCCTCTTTTTTTTCTAAAGCAAAAGATTCTCTATATGCAAGGAACTTCCATCAAATTACAAATTCCAAAAAAATATTTTTGCTCCAAGAAAGCAATGATTTGTTCATCCCCATTGAATAATTTCCAATGCTCAGATTTTTTTGGCACACTAGGGTAATATACCATTTCAATTACATATCATTCCTTGTCAATTTCTAGAGGAAGAATCAATAAGGAAGCATATACAGTTAGGGCATCAGCTTTGGAGTTTTCTTTTCTTAGGATTGCATTAATAGAAAAAACTTGAAAGGATTTGATACAGTCATAGACCCTATTTTTATAATGTTCGAGCTTATAATTTTTACCTGATATTAGCCTCGTAACTTTTAACGATTAATTTTGCATCACCTTGCACTTTGAGGTTTTGGATGCCCATCTCTTCTGCTATCTGCAATCCTAGCATGAGTACTTCATATTCAGAAATGTTATTTGTACACTCAAATTCAATGTTGTATGATAAAATAAATGATTCTCTCTATGAAGAAATTAATAATATTCCATCACTTGAACCAATCATCGATAAAATTCTATCGAATTTTAAAGTCTAGGTATCGTTAAATTCACCTTTTACTAGTTTAGTAAGTTTCATATCTTTTTCAGCCATCATCATGTATGTGCCAAGACCTATTTCCTCATATAATATGTTTGCCCTACTATCATTTGACTTCTGCACCAAGAGCTTGGCTTTCAATTCTAGAAGTAATCTCTCGTTAACTCCTTTTATAGGAATCACCCCCTGATGTTTTTCCAATTTGATTTCTCCTCTAAGGTATCTATAGAAGGATTTCCTCAAAAGCATTCCATAGCTGGGAGGATCCAATATGGTCATTTTGATTCTATTTTAGAGAAAAATAGCCAGATCAACCTATGCATCCTTGATATGTCCAATCAAAGGGACTTGTTTTACTTTTATGTTAATAGTGACCAAATATTTTAGTGCAATTCAATCCCAAGGCGTGTGCAACTTTGTCTATCATGACATTGTTAGAATCTCCTGAATAAATGATGTAGTTGTTCAACCTAAAGCCACGAACAAATAGAGACACATAAAAAGTCCCAAACCTTTCATTGCTTGGAGCAGTAATGGATATATTGTTTTGTTAATCAAAATCAACCAACATGATATGTGTTCCTTAAGAAGCGGCATTATAACTTCCTCATTTGAATGAACTTTACCAATCTGTCTAACTATTCAGGGTTGTTCCTAGGGTATTCAGTTGAATAAATTTAAACCTTATTCATGTTCATATGATCAATTATGTCAAAATAAGAATTTTTGACCTCGTCATTGGTAGACATATGAGAAGATTTTGAATTACTAAACCTTTCTAGTTATTTACTCTTCAATAAATTCGACAACGGAGTAATTCTATTAAGAATAGATTTGGAAATAATTACAATTTTAGGGCCTCTTCGCCTTTTGATTGTCAAATTATTTATTCTTTTTGTAACCTTTCATCTTCTCATTTTGAGATTAGGTGAATACTGAATATGAATGGTTGTTCATATCCTCAACATTTTCATCATAACCATTGCCTTCGAGTTCGTATTCAAAATAACCCACAGTAGAGTCACCATCAAGTTATTGAATTTCAAGATCAAAAGTGCCCAAAATACTTTCTTCAAGTGGTTCTTAAATAATGAAAAGTTGCAACATTATAGTTATTTTTTTTAGTTTGAATCATCGTGGTCAATGGTAGTGTGAAAAATGCATGCATAGTGAATGATATCAGGAGTTACTTCAATAACAAGTCGATGAGTTGAAGGAAACAATCTAGGATAAACATTGCCATGATATGGAACAAAGGGTCTCCTAGGTATATCCTTATATGGATTATTCTATGATTGAGGAGTTTGTTTCTATAAAACCAAGATATCATTTTTAAATTTTTGAATCAAAGGATCTAATGAATTATATTTTTTACTTTTGAAAAAGTCTTTATTTATTTTCCTAGCCATGATCATGTTATCTTCAATTCCCATAGCTTGGGTTTGTGTAGCCACCAACATTGCGAGGTGATTCTTCTATAAGAAGAAACTTACTTTAGGCACTTGTGCATTCAAAAATAAACATTTTAGATTTTCTATTGTAGGCATTGTAGTAGTTAGAATTTCATGTACCATCTTATTGAATCAGGCTAAAATATCTCTTGTGGGTTCGTAATACTCATTCTTGATTTGAGACAATTGTGTTAATAATGAGTGTTCATCTTCAACCAGTTTGAATCTATATTCAAATTTATCTCTCATTATTTTCCAATCCATAATGGAAATAGTGGGAAAATGTAATGATATTACTTCACAAAATAAGTAGAATAATAGCAATAGATCACAATAATATGAAAATTTAGCAAAAAATATGAATAATAGATAAGCCACTTCAAGGGGGAAACCTCTCAAATAGTTGCAATAAGAAATGAATACTCTGATATGATGATGAATACTAACCCTAATAGTCTACCAAGGCCATGGACAACCCATATGCCGACCTACTAAGCATATGAGTGCATAGAGAAATGTAAAATAATATGTAAAAGGGTTGTGCAAGCCACAAGTCAACTACACATATTCCTAGACATACTAATGATTAAGAGCATAGAATGTCCCTCATTTTCAAAAAAACATTGTCCTCAACATTAAAGCAATCTCAGATGTTATTGCATGAAGGCTTCATCCTCCCAAGTATCATCTTCAGAAGGCATATTCTTTCATTTGATCAGATATTCTATAATCATTGTAGACCATAGCTACTTAGTGCATGTTTGAAGGACCGTTTTAGGATCAAGAATAACCCTTCATCATCTAATTATGGTAATTTTATTTGAGTGGTAAATTTATGTCTGATGACCTTATTAAGGCAAGATACATGAAATACTAGATGAATGCGAGTGGATGGAGAAAATTCAAGCTTGTAGGCCATACTACCAGTTTTCTTCAAGATCTAATAAGGGCCATAATACTTAGGAGATAGCTTGTTATCCTTTTTTTGTTTATTCAAGGACATATACTTATATGGTTGTAAGCAAACAAAGATATAATCACCAATTTCAAAATGCCTCACTCTTGTGTTGATCTGCATGTTGCTTCATGTGATTTTATGCCAAAGCTAAATTTTCATGCAAACTAGAAAGGACCTCATGTTGATGTTGAAGATGTTCCTCCACTACATGCACCTTTGGGTGGGCCCTCAAGGGTGAAGTGAGCGATGGAAGATGGTATCCATATAATGCCATAATAGGAGATATTTTGGATGAACTATGCACTAAAGTATTATACCACCATTCAGTCAAGGGCAGCCACTGAATCCATTTATCTTGTTTATCTAACACAAAGCAATGAAGGTACCCTTCCAAACACTTGTTGACTACCTCAATTTGTCCATTGGATTGAGGATGATAGGATAAGATATGAGCCAATTGGGTTTCCAAACATGCAAATAATTATGTCCAAAAACTACTAGTGAATATGAGATCTCAATCACTAATAATAATCTTGGGAGTACTATGCAATTTCTAAACTGTATTGAGAAAGGCAGAAGATATTATATTGGCCACCAATGGTTGAGATAAAGAACAAAAATGAGCATACTTTGTGAGTCTATCCATAAAAACTATGATAACATTTCTACCTTTAGATTATGGTAACTCAGTAATGAAATTCATAGACATCTCTTCCCATCATTGACTAAGGATGGGTAAGGGTTGTAAAATACTTAGGGTTTTAATGGTTTCACCTTTATTTTTTTGACAGACCATACATTTGGCCACATATTTTTGTACATCCCCCTTGATTCCTTCCAAAAAAAATCTTTATTGACTCTATGATAGGTTTTTAAAAAGTTCGAATGACTTCCAAGTGGAGATGCATGAAGCTATTGAAGGATTTTCTGTTTGAGATGAGAATTCTAAAATAGATATAATCTATCTTTGTACCATAATGCATTTCCATTCCATATAAAATTTTCAGTCCCATTTGAACCCTACTGTAGATTGTGAATCAATATATGGGTATCCCTGTCATTCTCCCATTATGAGCTTGTTTCCTTAAGCCAATCTACCTGCCAAATGGTCATGGCACATAACAATGCCTCAAATGGTTCATCTCACCTAGATAGTGCATCAACCATCACATTTTATTTTCCTTTCTTGTAGACTATTTCAAAATCAAAGCCTAACATTTTTGTCACTTATTTTGTTGTTCTTCATAGGATAACCATTGTTCCAAAAAATATTTAAGGCTACCACGATCAATCTTTACCTAAAAGTGATGATCTAACAAATAATATCTCAATTATTTAACTGCATGTAGAATAACCATCATCTCTTTTTCATAGATAGATTTGAGCCAATTTTTACCCTTCAATTGATGAATTTCAAAGGTAATGGGCCTACCCTCTTGCATGATTATTGCACCAATACCTTATCTAGATGCATCACATTCAATCACAAAAGTCTTAAAAAAATCTAGAGTAGCCAATACTAGAGTGGTGCACAAGTCCATTTTCAATTGTTCAAATGCCTTGGTAATTATATCAGTCCACTATAAGGATTCTTTTTTCAATAAGGAAGTGAGCGATATTTTAATACTACCATTGTGTTTGACAAACCTATGATAGTAACCAATTATCTCCAGAAATCCTCTTAATTGCTTAAGTGTCTTGGGAATCTACCACTACATTATGTCTTGGATTTTTATAAGATCAACTTTTACTCCCTCATGTGATACAATATGACCCAACTATTCCACTTATTGGGCTCCAATAGCACATTTAAAAGTTTTAGCATACAAATGATGTTATTTGAGAACTGACAATACATGTTTCATATGCTACAAGTGGTCTTCCCAATTTTTGTTGTAAATAAGAATGTCATAAAAAAACATAAGTACAAATTTTCTCAAAAGTGACCTAAAAACCATATTCATCAAACTCTGAAAGGTAAATGGTGCATTGGTGAGACCAAAAGTCATGACCAAAAATTTATGATGTCCTTTGTGAGTACGAAAAGATATTTTAGGAATGTCCTCACAGATTTGGATTTGATGATACCCAGAATGAAAATCTAATTTAGTAAAATAAATAGTATTATGTAATTCATCTAACAAATCATCAATTACAAGAATATGAAACTTATCTTTGATAGTGAACTTGTTGAGCTCTTTAAAATCTGGGCACATCCTCCAAGTTTCATCCTTCTTTTGCACCATGACTATTAGAGAAGAATATTCACTTTAGTTGTGGCAAATGGTTCCTACCTCCAAAAACTCTTGTACCTTATTTTCATTTTCACTCTTTTGGGCATAAAGATATCTATATGGTTTGATGTTGGGTGGCATAATTCTAAGAATGAGTCTGATGGCATGATCATGGGTACGGCTGGGAGGAAGACCTTTTGGCATGGGGCCAAAAATAATTGAATGTTCATCTAATATTTGTTATAGATCAGGATGGGTAGACTCGTTAGTTTGTTGAACATCAATGGAAAACAAATGCACCACAAATCCTTTGATGCTTTTTTTCATCATCTTGGTCATTTAAACTAACCACTAATGGAGATTTAGTTGTTAATCCTATAGTTCCATTGGCTTGCTTCATAATGAAAGAACATGAACATTTCTTGGAAATTCATCTCAATAGTGCCCAATGTGGTGAGACATTGTACTCACAAAATAATGTTAGTATCGCCCATAAGATTAGAAAACATAAGACAATCAAGAAGATAGTCCCCCATTGATAACTTAATACTATGAAATTTTTTATAACAATTAACTATACCACCATCTATAATCATGACCTATATTTTTGGATCTAGATAGACAAAACAATTCAAATGAGCACCCAACTTAATGTTGATGAAATTATGTGTACTTCATGATTCAATCAACACTGTGACCTTCTATTTCTTAATGAAACCCACCACCTTAAAAGTTTAAGGAGTAGAAATACTTATAAGGGAATGGTAGGAGATAGTAGGTTGAGAATTTGTAGCCACATCCTCGAGTCCTTTAAAACCCTCACCAAATGCCTCATATTCTTCATCCTTATTGGCCCTGTCAATGTAAAATAACTTCTTTTAAGCACATTGATGACCTTTGCTCCATTTGTTATCGCAACCATAACATAACCCTTTGGCATGCTTCTCCTTAATTTATTGTGATGTCAATCTAGTAGGTTGAGGTAGTGATGGAGTTGGAGAGGTGCATTCTCAATTAGTAGTGAAAGGATGATATTTGCTCATCTTTTTTTCTTTTGCTAAACTTGCCCTTGGTATAGCTTTAGATAAAATTGTGGGGTTAAACATGCAAACCTTCAATTGAATGCTATATTTTAGTCCACCCAGAAAAAAGTCAGTTGGATTTGCCCCAATAATGTCCTCCACATGTAAGAATAGATTTTTAAACTAATGAAAATAATCCTTCATTGTCCCTATTTGTCACAGTTTAGCTAACTAGTTGAAGTAGTTTTCAAAAACATTATCCTGATAGTGAGACATCATTTCGTCAGAGAATATTGACCATGTAACAGGAGCACCAGTGTTCTTCTTTTAATCACACAACCAATGATACCAAATGAATGGTTCAGGTTCCATATACAGAGATGATATGACCACCTTTTGAGAGTTAGGAATTTGGTGCAGATCAAATAGATTTTTAATTTGAGTGATACAAGTGAGTGGATCCTTACCATCAAACTTGCACAAGTCCACTTTTGGCAACACTAGTTTCACCCCCATATTAGTGGTGTTAGTGTTGAGATGAGGACCATAATGAAAAAGTGGAGGGTTATTGAGTGAAAAATGAGATGAAATCTTACCTAGTTGTGTCATGATCTATTGCAACTGATTGCTCATGCCATTAATCTCCCCTTGTATTTTTGACATTTGAGTTTGGACTTACACATCCTTATGCATCAGGGCATGTAAATTCAACTGAATTTGGGAAATCATCTCTAAAGACATCATATCAGAGTTTCTAGACTCCATGTCATCCTTTAAAGTATTTTTAGGGGTTTTTTGTCCTTTCACTCACCCACAAGTGTTAGGACCAGTCATAAGAAGGCACGATGGTGAACCTTATTTTGCCCCATTGACCCAACTTTGACCATAAATTTTTTTAAATATGTCAACCTCAAATCACAAATATCAAATAATAGACCCAAACTACTTTTTTCCAAGCTTTCCAAAAATATAAATAAATTTGAAAAATTCTATAAAATGTGAGTTATGGAGTGAATTTATGAAAAACCCTAAAATAGAGTTAACTTTTAAAAAATACATACAAATAAAATAAAATTTGAATGGAAGCTTACTTGACTGATTTTTCACCTCCACTAAAATAATTGTAAAGAAATTCGCAACTGTTTATGATATATAGTCAAATTCCAAGATCTAAGGTTTTGACCTGATTATGGTCTAAATCAAAGCTCTGATACCACTTGTAGTGATATTACTTCACCAAATAAATAGAATAATAGAAATAGATCGTAATGATATAGAAATATATCATAATATATGAATAATAGATAAGCCACTTTGAAAGGACAACCTCTTAAATGCTTGTAATAAGAAATGAATACTCTAATATGATGATAAATAACTAACCCTACCTCCTATTTATAGTCTACCAAAGCCATGGACAACCCTTAGGCTGACCTACTAAGCATATGAGTGCATAGATAAATGTAAATTAATATGCAAAAGGGTTACACAAGCCACAAGTTGACTACACATATCCCTAGACATGTCAATGATTAAGGGCATAACAATAGATGATGAAACCATTTAGCATCTCCTTCGGTCAATGTCTCTATGAATAACCTAACCAACACATCCTGATGTTTGACACCAAGAATACTGCAAGCAAAGAAGAAAGATTTTATGTGTTCATCAAGGTGTTGTCTACCATCACCAATAAACTTGGGGAAAATATTTTTTGAACATTTCAAGAATTCATGGATTTGATCCCTTAAAGATAATGTACCTATACGAGCACCCCATGGTAAACAACAACCATGTTCTAAAAATTTATTACTTCTAAAATAAATATATTTGACAGTGACATTTTTGCTTATAGGTTGTACTCTTTTTATCCGATTAGGGGAGAGTCTGAAACTAAATTGTTCTTAAAGGTCAAAGAACAAACCAGAAATACATTTCTTCTTGACAAACCTTTTATATCTTGTATTAGCCAAGATGCTTAAAATATCTCGATGAACTTTATGAACTACCTTAATCATTATTCTTCCATCAATAAGTGCAACAGTCCTCTGAGCAAACTCAGCATGTTATTCTTCTTCATCTAACATGGTTGCAACTCTTTGAAAGTGAGAATTATCCACCATGTTGTCCTAGGTAAACTGTCATAAATTGAAAGAAATATCTGCTTATTCATCTTGAGTCCAATTAATTTTTGATTTCTAGGGATAGTCATAAATGACTATAATTAAAATATTATGGGTTCCAAAAAAAGAACAGAACGTGTCCCACGATGGGTGCCAAAAAACTATTGGTGAAATATTTGGTACTTGCAATAAATCAAGGTTTCACAATAGTATAATACACAAAAATTCTCTCCTTTATTATGAGGGGAGGTTACCTTTATTGAAAGTGATAAACATTAAATTATAGTATATATAATATTTACAAGTTAAATAAGGGGGTTTGGTGACATTCAATTGGGAGAGTAGAAAAGGAGTGAGAGATAAAGTGGAGTCACAAGAGAATAAGCAAACATAGATTTTATTCAACCACATAACGGAAACAAACTGAAACGAAATAAATTACTTTAAGAGATAGAATGCAATTAGTGTTTGGAACAATGAGTTATGAATTAACATAAGAAAAATATATATCCATTAAGAAAAACAAGATACAAAGTTCTGATATTTCCTTGGTTCATGGACAAAAGAGTGAGCAAAAAGTTTCCTTCTTCCTCTTCAAGTTTCACCAATTATGGACATCCAAAAAACCCCTTTACAATATTCATTTCTTGTATTTATAACAAGAGGGAATAGGTTGACCCTTCACATTCAAAATAACTCTTGACATTTTATTTTTCGTCTTATTATATCCTTTACAATTTTTAATTTTACAAAAAAGGAAAATATGAATTTCTTGAAATAGAAGTTAGACAAAAATAGAAAAGAAAATATGTAGAATCCACTAGGGAGCCTTTGTTAGTGTAGTGGTTGGTGTTGAAGAACTTGGTGTAGTTGAAGAACTTTGTGCTTGTTCTTTGTCTCAGGTGCCCTTAAATTTTTAAACTTTTTTACTGATTATGTAACAGCATGACCTTTTGAGACTACTACGTGTTTACATTGTGTAATCCATCTCTCAAAGACTAGTAGCATTGTATTTAGTATCTCTGCCAGTTTAGCTAGTTGATTATTCATTTATTTGATTGAGACATTGATCTCATTGATTATAGACATGGAAGTCGTATTTGAAATAACTTTCTTTGAAGAATTCTTCTTTTATAACCTTTTTGAATTGCTCTTTCACTTCATCAATAGTATGCAAGGTGATTGCATCTTCCTAAAACAAGTCACAAAGAACCTCACCTAATTTAGAAGAGATCATATTCTACATTTCCTTTGCAATATTGTTCTCATCCTTTAATTATTTTATTGATTGGCTTAAATCCTCAATATTTTTAAGGATAGATTCATACCATTTGTAAGAAGTCTCATCTTCTAGTTTATCAAAGATCCTAGCTTTGACCATTACATTTGTATCAATTTCAAACATTTCATTAACATCTTCCATTACATTATCCCATATGCTTATTTCACTTGTGTGAGATTTGATTTGTTGATTTATATCAATGACTTCTTTGTTAATGGCTAAGAACAACTTATCACTTCCTCAATGTATCTCATTCCACTGATCAACACTTCATCCACCCAATCCTCCAAAGTCTAGCCATATGAATTGTATTTGTTGATTGTGGCAATGCTTCCTTGGAAGGAGCATCAACTTGAAGTGCCACAAGCGTGTCAACAAGAATGAGAAGGTAGTTCACATAACCCACCAATTGCTTGATCTGATCTTGGAGATGTTCCTAGGTGAGCTCATCCTTTCTGATATTTTGATTATTCTCTTAGTAGTCTCTCTCAAGTTATGAATGTCACTATTCCTAATTGTTTCTCTTAGTGATATTCTCTTGAGATTATAGTCATTCGCATTCATCCTCGAGACATCCTTATCCACATTAGGTTCTACAATTTCAACAAATTGAGCACCAAAAGGATTTGACACCAATTTGGAAGTAGTTTTAGCCTTCTTGAGAGTAGTCTTGACTAGATCATATATTGTGTCGAAGTCGGGTAGATTTGCTTCCATGATTCTATTTCTTTTGGTGATCATTGGTTGCATCCATTGGAATGACATAATACTGAAAGGATTCATTTGGGTTCCAATTGGAGGAGGTGTGGGATGATTTTGGAAGACTAACTTCTGAGAGGGGACCAATACTTAGGGAAATTGAAGGTGATGAAGGAAGGGCCACATCAACTTATTTTGAAGGTCCCTGTTATGTTTAACTGGTGATAAGAAGCAAAGGATCACCAAGGGGGGTAGGGGAGTACTGCATCATTATAGTTTTCTTCGTCACTTTCTTCATAGGTTTTTACCAGTTGTTGCCCTTGCTTGGGATCTTCATAGTTGCCATCTTTAAAACTTGAAGAGCTAAGTGTCTCAGTTGTCATACCAGTAGTGCTCTTCTTTAGAGTTGGTGTAGGAGCTTATTTGGGAGGAGTTTAAGTTTTTTCCTTATTAGAACTACCTGCTCCAATCACTTTATCCAACATCTTATCAAACCATTTCTTGGTTTTGTCCCATACTTTCTAGGTCCACCCATGCACATCTATTAGCTCCCTCACTGACCAATTTATGCTAGGTAAGGGCGCAAATGCAACCCTAACAATGTATTTAGGATCTATGAGTTATGTCATATCGTTAACCATGCCATTTGGAACCCATTCTTTTGTGAAGGATTTTATTTTATCTATGGTCATTCAACTCCATTCTCTTCATTTTCAAAGTCTACCTAATAGTCTTCCAAGTGAGGCACATGTTCGTAGGTTGAATCGATACCAAGGTGTCTTTTTAAGTACCTCTTTGTGTCCACACAAGATTTATTGGAATATGATCAGAGATAAAATTGGGAGATGGATGACTCAATATCTTGAGTATTGACTGTCATCTTGCATGTGAAGTGTCCTAATAAAATAAGGAAAGAAATACCCAAGACATGTCTATCCATGTAGCGTTTGTGTACTATACCCAATTATCTGCATACCTATATCAATATTATCTTGTTATTGGTTAGTCTTGGGAGTCTCAATCGGTAATATTCAAAACCACCAACTCTAGTGTAGGTAAACTTATGATATTGAAGATAGAAGCTACCATCTTGGTTAATCAAGGTGGTTGTTTCATCTGAAATCCTTGTACCCCAATCTTCATTTAGAATTTGCACTTACCTCATGATGAGTGCATCGTTCACTCTAGTAAAATGTTTATTTATTTCTTCCAAGGTTAGTTGCAGAAAACATTCATAGACTTGAGTGGTAGGAGTGGCATTCCCATGTTTTGAGAGTCCTAGGTAAACCATCTGAGAAGCCAAAGAATACATGAGGTAAGAAGTCATAAATAATTATTTTGTCAATTACACATTTAGCAGTTAATGATGTAGGGATTCACTGATCATCTCTCCCCAATCAATAAATTACTTGCCTCAACAGATGATGTTCATTGGCATGAATATCCATGGGTGTAAACTCTTAGTGTCTTCATTGCCTATCACTCGATTGAGGAGAGTAATCATGTCTGAGAGCTCCTCATGAAATCTACCCTGCATAAATTCTTAGGCAACTTTGAGAATTTCTCTCTTATGATTCAACTAAGCAAACACTTATTTGTATCATTGTCCCAATATTTCTATCCATTGGTGATGCTCATGATGACAGTCTTCAAGAACTAGAATTCTCATTGTCATTCCTATTTTTGTGTTGTTGACTTTGGCCACGAGAGATCCAATGCTTCATTTGATCTTGTGAGTTGATGGATCATAGTGCTTTTCATAGGCGAACACTAAATCAGAACATTGGACTAAAGTTGAGAGCCTACCGCTTGAGGAAGCCCACTCTCTGCAAGGCGAGTAGTCCATGTGCTTGGATTTTGTAAATTCAACGTATGGTGAAATTCCTCCAAGTCCATGTATCCAATTTGCGATTTAGTGATCTTAGGGATGTCGTTATCCAGTACTATAAATGGCTCATACCCCATATATTTAAAATTCATCTTCGTTGGTCCTAAGTACAAAAAATTAGTTTCACAAGAAAGGGCAAGGAGTTTAAACAAATTTGCAGGAAAGAAATGTTGAATTGGTTGGAATGAGTGAGAAGTAGTGGTCATATGACAAGGTCTTGAAACTAGTGGAACAATCTCAAAATAGGGTTTTAATGAAGGAATATAAAGTTAGAGAATAGGGTAAACTGCTAACAGGGTATTGCAAACTAATCCAAAACTCAAAGCTTTGGTTGAAAGATAATTCAAGAAATAAGAACAACACAATTCAAATAATGTTATCTCTGAGAAGAGATGTTTTATTGATCACATTTGCAGATCCAAACATATGCCTATCTCTGAGAAAAGATGTCTTATTTCTATTTTGAGTTACATCTTCATTTATACATGTTTTGAAGGTATGAGGAGGATGTGGAAGGTCACCAATATCGAGGGAGATTAAGTGGTTTGACTTTCACAATTTACAACAATACATAATTCGAAGAATTACTATTTTTAGACTGCACTACTAAAATTAAAAGTTGGGGCACTTACGTTGGGTTTTAAAGGGTCAAAATTCATTGATCAAAACTCCATGTCATCTCACTGCATTCTCATAATTATTATATTTCCAACGGTTCAAACGGTGAGTCAATTGGAGCTACAATGCAAAAATTATGGCTCCCAGAAGTGATGTCATCAATTGGGGTGGACCCGTCCCCTGAATTGTCGCCTGAATTGTTGCCCAGATCATTCCTCCCTCCTTGAGAAGCAATGGTCCCCATTGCATCAAGATTTTTCATCAAGTATGGCAGTTGTACTTTGATTTGATTCCTGATGCATACTTGGAATGGACTGTGATTTATGGAACTGTGCATGGCTCGATTGTTCACCATTTTTGTCTGACCATCAGTCTGTGGATGGAACGCCATGAACTTATTCAGCTTGGTATCTATTTGCTTCTATTGTTGTGTTGTTTGTATAGTCAGGGCTGCAACATTGGACCTTTTGGATTCTTGTGGCTTGACCACCATGAAAACAAATTTCTTGGCACTAATCAGAGAGACAGATGTAAAAGGTGGTACCTCTGGTACCCTGTAGTATCGTGTTCCAAGATTGAGAGTGATCCTTCGAGTTCTTGATTCATAGATGCCATGTCGATCATACATGAATGGCTAACCAAAGATTACATCACAAACATCTAAATTGACCACATCACATAAGACCTCATCTTGGAAAGGTTTTATTGCATATGAGAGAAGACATTGGTGGGTGACATGAAGGTTTCTCCCTGGACCCAACCATCCAATACTATATGGCTTTGGGTGAGGCTTCATGGACAGATTTAGGCTTTTTACAACATTGGTAGAGATTAAATTCTTTTGACTTCCACTATCAAGAATGAAATGCAGAGGCTTACCTTTCACCCATAACTTAGAGTGAAACAATCTTTCCTTGTCATCTAGCCTCTCCTTGTGGGTTTATGATGAAGCAACAATGGCTTCGGGCTCAGCGTCTACAATTTCTTCTTCAACCTCTTCAAATGCAAGGTTTGTATGAGGCAGAGCAGTAGATGTTGAGGATTGTGATTCAAAAAGTAGGGACTTGATGGCTCGACATTCTTCTTTGGAGTGAGTTCTATATTTGTGATAATCACACCACCTCCCAGTCTTTCCTTCCTTTTGCTTCCAATTTTGGCCTCGTGTTTGACCTTCTTTGTCACTTTTCTATTTTGAAGGCTGACTCTTTGTATTCATTCTTCCATACTTCTGCTCAATCTTCACTATGAACTTATACGTCTCACCGATGGTTTCTAAATTGAAGAGTTTCATTTCTCTCCGTATGTACCATTGTAGTCCGCCACGATATTTGAGAACCTTGTGTTTCTCACTTTCTTGGATGCCCAATCTCACAAATAGAGAATGAAAAATGTCAGTGTAATCTTGAACAGACTGTTCCTTACCTTGGTGAAGTTGTTGCCACTCTATATACAGATCGTCATATGCTCCAATGAGGTAGTATTCTTTCTTTATAGCTTCTATGAAATCATCCCAGGTAGGTTCCACCTCAAGGCCAATATCATCTACACTAAATCTCTTTTTGTACACTTCACATCAATTTTTGACAGGCAATGATGGTTTCAAAAGAGCAGAGGTCATCTTCTCTTTATCGATGAATTTATTTACTAAAAAATAAGATGATAATTGATCCAACCAATTTTCTACTATATCAGCTTTGATTTTGCCTTCAAATGTAGGGATATCAAAATTCAAGTGAACCTTGAAGGGTGTTGGGGCACTGAAAGGATGTGGGGTTACAGATGAGAAGCCAAAATTTCTCATCAAGATTTGTTGGAGAATTTGAGAAAATTGTTGTAGCATCTACGCTTGTTGTTGTTAGAGGGCTTCATTCACCATTTCCTTGAAAGGATCGGATGTATTGGTGTTGTCCACCATTTGAAGTCGGTTGGAGCGAATACGTGGATAGTCTTCTGATTTTATTTTCCACCCAAGCTTCCTGTAATAAGACATCGTTCTTGGGATCATACACTCTAAAGACAACCTGCTCTGATACCACTGATCCAAAACTCAAAAGCTTTGGTTGAAAGATAATTCAAGTAACAAGAACAACACAATCAAATAATGCTATCTCTAAGAAGAGATGTTTTATTATCAAACTTGCAGATCCAAACATATGCCTATCTCTGAGAAGAGATGTCTCATTTCTATTTTGGGTTACATCTTCATTTATACATGTTTTGAAGGTATGAGGAGGATGTAGAAGGTCACTAATCTCGAGAGAGATTAAGTGGTTTGACTTCTACGATTTACAACAATACAGAATTTAAATAATTATTATTTTTAGAAACTTACTATTTTTAGACTACACTATTAAAATTGAAATTTGGGGCACTTCCATTGGGTTTTGGGGGGTCAAACTTCATCAAGTAAAGCTCCATGCCATCTCACCACGTTCTCCTTGTTCTTATCTTTTCAATGGTTCAAACGGCAAGTCAATTGGAGCTACAGTGCAAAAGTTATGGCTCCTAGAAGTTCTCGTCATCAATTGGGGTGGACCCGTCACCTGAATTGTCACCTGAAATGTTGCCCAGATCAAACTTTCTTAGAAATGTAAAAAAAAATTGGGCAAAGCTTCACTAGCAATGAAAGAATAAGGGGTAGAATTCAATCTCAAAGAGAAATCATAGAGAGAAATGAATGGAAATGAGGCCCAGACTCTTATTTAAAGGCCATTAGATGGTTCAGCATGCAAGGGCTTGCCATCGAGAATCATACGCACTTATGAAATCCAGTGAACCATCCATGGCCCCTCCTTCATGCATGGACGTGAATGCATATAGGATGTGTTCACGTGTTCTCAAAGACCAAGGGTCGATGAACCATCCTTGGTACATCCACCAATGCATGGGCATGAACTAGGAGGGTTACACGTGGATGTGTATGCATGTCTACAAGGTTGACTGGTTGGCCACGTCCATTTGTAAAACACGATCATGAGCCTATGGGATCACATTCACATGGTAACTATTGACCAAATTTGACCCCAATTCAAATTTGGGTCAACCCATACTATTTTAAACTTTTTTATAAGGTTTAATATGTCCTATAGGGGTTTCATTGTTGATCTAGATGTTTACTTATCCCTAGCCTAACCTTGGTTCAAGTCTAGCCTCTTTTACTAGTCAAGTCCATGAAAGTCAACCTTAATCAAATAGGGTCAAACCTAGTCAAAGGCATGAATTATGTTGTTTTAGTCCTAATATGGTTTTTAATATGATTTTAAGATCTTTCTAAGTCATTTAATTGCTCTTATCATGTTTAATATGTCAAAAATGCTTTGTGGAACCACCTTTTAGCTAAAAAGATGACTTATACGGATGGCTAAAAAGACCAACTTGTCATCAGGCTATGGTTGACGTGGGAGAGGTTAGAGAATGTCATAATTAGGCATATGACAGGCCAAGAAGTAGTTATGTTCAGTAAATGGCAGTATTTTCTTCAAAAATAGAAGTTTTGGGCACTTGTACAGACTTCTCAAGTTCACCATTAGTTGAAAACATGGAGTGAATCTTCACCTCCCCACAGGTCATTTACATGTTTGGTTTGTAGGGAGAATGCAAAAAGATCTATCTGCAACTTCTTTTCCTTCATTTTTCATTGACAAGCCAAGGGCAAATTCAATCACTTGGCATGGATCATACAGGTGGAATTGGAAAGAGTGATTATGGGGGTGGATAGTACTCTGAGTGCACTTCACTTTCATATCAAGAAGTTGCAATTCGGTGCCTCCTCCTTTATGAACTATCAGTTTGACTTCAAGCAGCTTTTTATGCTTGTGCATCTAAGAAGGGGTCATTGTTTGCAATTGTTTCAGAAGCTTTTGATTTGATCTGATATGAGAAGTTGTTCCATGTGTTTCTCAGGACATCTCCATTATTTTTCCACTAATCTCTTGCTTTTGGAGGTCTCAATAGTTCAAGAGGCTTCTTCCTAAGCTTGTTTTGGTCCATTTTCACTACCACTACTCTATACTCAAGAATGTGCACCTACAAGTGCCATTGAAGGTGTTGTGAAGACGTTTCCAAGTGTCATCAATGAATGTTGTTTAATTTAGGACTATCAAATGCATTATAGGTGTTTGGAGAGTCTCATCCTTGCATTTTCTTTCTCTTTCATGTTCTTGCCTACATATCACAGTCAAACCTTCATCTACAGGCCTTATCTGATGTCATGGTGGCATATATGGAGGTGTGATGAAACCCTATTTTTAAACCTTGTCTATTGATGAGAATCATGTTAGGATTGTTTAAAATGGAGAATTTTCAAGAGGCTATGAAAACCACTTCCAAAAGCTTAATGATTGTATTGGCCTTGCAGTCCCAAAAGGACCAAAATAAAGATCCTTGAGCCTTTTGGGGATAAGATATGGCATGACAAAAGGGGTTTCTAATTCTCTTGATTATTTGGCCTAGTAGCCCTATCCACAAACAAGGACTATGCCAATTTTGAGGTTAAAATGGTAAGTGGAAGATGGAGTTTGAACACCTTGAAAGTCCTTGCAAACACACTAAAAAAGGGTAGTGATGTCTATAGGAGGTTGGTGGAAAAGTGACTTTGAAATTATTATGGAAGATTCTAACTATGCCATCAAGATCAAACCATCCTAAATGATTCAAACAACACTCTTGAGCCAAAAGGACAAAGAAAAGGTGAAGTTTGAGGTTTTGATCACCAATGCACCTTCCCTTGTCCATACACAGACCTGGGAAGGGTCACCTACAGCAAGGTTAGTAAACAATGAGTTGGAAGGTTGGAATTTAGACCTTGTTTGGATCCTTCAAGATGATACAAAGTGTTTGGTGATTCAAATACCTTCATAATAAGTCAAAGCATCATCAACAAACACCAAATAAGCCATGGTAATCTACCGCAGGCCTAAAGGCATGACTGTCACAGTCAAGGTAGGGTGTCCTAGTTGAGGACCTAGAAGAATTGATATGGTTTGAAAGGCTTCCAAGAGGGATCAAAGCATAAGGATCACCTACATGAGCTTATGAACATCAAGGGATGTTGTATTGTGTCCTTAAAGCCCAAAGTAAACCTAAAACCACCTACAGCCAGTGTCCTAAATAGTGGTCCTCAACAAGCAATCAAAGACCTAGTCTAGGTTTCCAAAAGGTATGGAAGATGTTTGAAGGGCCAATAGACTAGAGAATGGTTGGGATACATCATGAGAGGCATGGAGGATACATACATTTCCCAATCAAGCTCAAGGTCATCTCTAAAACCTACAAACACAGTTATACCCTGCCCACCTTCACAGACTATGTAGTTCATAAAGTCTGCCTAAGAGATGTGCAAAGTTGGAGGGTCAAATGGAGGAGTTAGGTGCCAAAATTTGGTACAAAGTACAATCAAGACTTGTATAAGATGATCCAATACGTAATTTGTCAAAACTAGCAAGGCAAACCCTCTTTGTTTTGTCTCAGAGTAGGGGCAGTTTTTCCATGCCCAAGGAGACAATTTGAAGAAGAAATGGGTCAAATCATGGACTAGAGGTTAAGTGAGATCAAATGGAGGTTTGCATCGCTGGTACACATCCAATGGAGCATGAAAAATCAACCTAGAAGCTTTGCAAGCAAGCAAGATGCTCTAACCAAGAAGGGTTACATAGAGATGTTGAAAACTATAGACTCCATCAGTCCAACTTCAGACTCCTACAGTTGAACTACAGACTCTATCAACAAAGCTTCGTTACTTTCACAAGCCTCACAGAATGCAAAGATTATAGTGCCAAGTGTCAAGGAATGCCTATTGGAGAGTGATCTTGATGATAGGTGATGATTGAACTTGTGTAAGATAATGTCATGATCAAGAAAACTCCCAATTTAGGTGAGGGCTTCTTTGTTACTCCCTCTCCTCATCACACATGACACATTTGTCCTAACTTGCTTTGAAATGCTCAAAAGGAAGCCTATGATGAAGGCAGTTTGCAAGAAAGAATGATTGAGAAGATTTGCTATGTCACACTTGGAGAAGAGGCTAATTTGGGATGAGATGATGTGTAAATCAGTTTCATGACTCATTTTCCACTGCATCCACATGTATTGTAACTGATTCTCACCTTTGGACACTTATCCTTGTGCCTCTTCAACTTCTCTCTTCTCTCTCTTCTTCCAATGTCTATAAGTATGAGTCATCTTGGCTATTGTAAAGGATTCCAACTCTTGGTATGGCGAAGCCCTGCCAAAATTGTACCTTGATTTGTACTTAAGCTAATGAGAAGCAAGTTGGTTATACTTTAAATCCATTTGCACTACGTGTTGAAGTGATCCATCTTGAATGTCAAGTATAGATTGAGTTCATCTTATTTTCATGCAATCCTTGAATGTGTTGTTGCAAATGACTTCTCTCCTAACAGGTTTCATGAAGTGTATGTTGCTGCAATAGACTCTTAAAGTGTGTATGAATTTGGTGGTGTCATATCTAACCTTCCCTTCACTTGCCTTCATTTATTGAGTTGTTATTTGCCTTCATGAGAAACACTAATGCTATGGAGCTCCATTAATGGTGTTGAGGCTAGCTTGGTTGTCTTAGTTCATTATGCAAATTCCAAGTGTATGAATGGAAGCAACTCTTGGTGTATCACCTCCTAGTTTAGGTTTGCTTTATGTATCTTTCTCTCCCTTTTCACCCATAATAGGCAGTTTTAGTAGCATAAGCACATCAAGTCATATATAGGGAGCTATCACTTAAAATCTAGAGGTTTACTTCCACTATAGGTGCCCCACACACCTAGAAGTATTCCCATGTTGGCCAAATCTTGAATAGGCTTGAAAACCTCGTCTAGGGTACAAGATTTGAAGAACACAATAACATAGATGGGGGTCCGATCGACCCAAATCGAGACATGTGAAATGTTTTCTACAAAATTTTATTTAGTTAAATTTTAACATTTTTTGTATTTTTTAAAAATTCTTCTCACTTAATTCTTTGGCACGAAAATCAAGATGTTCTGACTCATAATTGAAATTGGTGTTGACAATTTTTGAAACAGCAACTGGACACAGTGTCCTTTATGATTCTTTGGTATCATTTTTACACTCTTCCCTTCTTGGGTTTATTCATCCATTACCTCCTTTTTGAACTCTTCGATATCTCTTTTATTATTATCGCAGGTAAAAAATGGGTTTCTAAAAGGGCCCAAACATTTATACAATATTGATCAAATGATAAGAGAATGAGCATCCAAAACAAAAAACCAAAACAACCAATAATCTATAAAAATAATCTAGGAGAACAAAATGTGAACAACTAAAAATAAAACATCAGTAAAACTAGCACTACATCAAGAGATCAACGAAGATAAACTTAAGGCACAACAAGATCATTGAGGGCAACTGCAGCTTCCCACTCCTCCTTCAACTACTAGATATGGTATTCTACAAAGTCATCATCAAGGTCCTACACTTCTGCTACTTGATTCTTCCTCAAATCCCTGGGTCTCTTGTTCAAGCCTCCTTTGACTACCATTTAATTCTTCTTCCTCAAGCCTTTTTGTAATATTTGTATACTAATTACATAATTGTTTATGGTAACTTTGCTAATATTTACCACTGTATTAAGTGTCTCCTTTAAAGACAACATTCACTTGCCAATTTTTACAAACTACCCTTTAACTTGCCATTTTCTTCACTTAAGTAACAAAACTCTTGGAATAATCTCGATTTCTCTCTTTCTGACTGTATATCCTTTGAGGGGGTATGTTTTTATCCATTTATCTATTGTTGTAGAGAGTCAATTTTGTCTTTAAGCCTATTGTTTTCACTAAAGAACCATATTAAAATGCTCAATTGTAAATTTGATTCATTCTTAAGGGTCTCAACCCTAATTTGAAGATCATCAGTGTTAACCAGTTTTCCCATGATGTTTTGGTTGGCACTCCTCTAGAATAAGAATTGTGGGTGTCTGCATTTTGGCTAATGTTTCCCCTCTGCAAGAGTTCTATAGTCTAAATGTCCTCATCATTCGTAATTTCAATGACTTTTCCTTTTTTGGGCTTCTAATTCCCCTCCATTCTCAGGATGCCACTCTCCAAACAGGGCTTTTCACTTTGGGAGGAATCCACCTTTGTATTTTGCTTCTTCCCATCGAGATTCTCCTCTGTATCCTTCTTCTGAGTATTCAAATTATGTCATCTTTCCTCCTTACCATGTCCTTGAGTACACATTGATGGGATTTTGATTTTAATAGATATTGGCCTTTCCTTGGTCTTGTTCCCACCAACCAAGGGAGGAGGGTTAAGAGGACATTCCTTCTCGTCTCCCCTATCTTCTAAAGTATTTTCCACTTGGTCAACTTCAACAAGATAAATATTCAGTTGGGCTTCTTGGAACAATAAATATACGACCCTGGTGAATGGAGGCTTCCCCTTTCCCTAATTGAACCTCCATAACTGAATTTTATAGGGACATTAGCAACAACAAAAAAAGGAATGATCACTAGTATTTTGTGTCGAAAGTGGTTCAGTAATGAGAAATGGTGGGAGTAGCTTCTTTTTTGTCTATCCTTCAGTTTATTCGGCCATTGTCTCCTTTTTGAACTCTTTGGTAGCTTCTTTTCTTACGACCCCTCTTGGGTTCATCCTGACCCACTTGGGAATATAATCAATGCCTCCTCACAGACACCCATCCTTTATAGTTGCACCTCCAGGTTTTCTCTCACTCTACCTTTATCTCTTTGAGCACTTATTGGTTTTGGCATCTTATCATATTACTATCTTTCACCTCCAAGCTCATTTATCATCCTTGAACCCCTTGGGTTTTGACATCTTTATTACTACTATTCTTTGTGCACTTCATAGCTTTACCCTACTTATTTTGTCACCTCTTGGATTTTTAGTTTTTGAGTTGCATTGTAAGACCATAGGGAATATAACTAATGCTTCCTCAAAAGTGTCTATCCTCATATTATTACCCTCTATCATGCTCTCACTCCCAACCTTAGCTAGGTGTCTTCTTATAAAAATAAGGCAATGGTCAAGAGTGGTGTTTTATCGCTTAGAGTCAATTATATTCTCATATGGCAAAAATAGTCTATCTACATGTTTCTCATCCATATTTTACACTCTTATGATGAAGTCTCAAACCTATATGTCATTGGATCATTTTATTTCATACATTGTTTGTGAATGGGGCAACCCAATCATTCTATGTTCACTTCTATTTTTTCTTATTGTCCACCTATTTTTGGGCACACCAAGGTCGGTTTCAACATTGCATTTTTTTCTAAGGTACATATCTATGAGAGTCTGAATGTCTTGGTCTTTATGTTTTCCTCTTTATCATGTAGGTGTAATCTCTCCTGTGTTAGTCATTTTTAGCACCCATTGTTGGTCTTTTGAATCCATATGGAGGAAAAACAATTACAACGTCGAAAGCTAAGATATCAAAGTAAAATTAAAAGGTAAAATATCTTTTAAAATTAAAATCACACCAAAATACACGATAATAACATTGACATACCCCACTTTCCTAATTGAGGCTCAAACTCTACAATTAGCCTCATGATAGAGTTGATGCCCATTAGAATTTTCAATAGCCTAGTTGACTGGGGTAGGAGGTCTCATATATATCATTATTGCCACATACTTTCTCACACAAGTATCCAAACTTTATAGCAAATTGATGGTGTTATAAGGGGCCCTGAGGAACAAGTGAGACGATAGGATCCTTTTATATTTTCATGCATATTATCCTTCATGGAATGATCTTTGTACTTCACTCGTTAGCCCAAGCTTTATGATTGTTGGGTTGGGTTCATTAAGGTCATTCATGTCGAAAACTTTAGACTTGCTAAATTAAATAAACCATATTATTTCCAGTAAAGAACTACATTCATCATGGTGGCACCTTTTTCTCCCTTCTTTTCATTTTTTCTCTTGACAATAGACTCATTTCCAAATCTCTCATATCTTCTATATATATTATTCTTCATCTTTTTTAGATGTGTTAGCATTGTGACAGATGATAGTGTCCAAAGGTTACTCTTTGAGCTTGGCACATTTGAATAGAAGTTGCATCTTTTAGTGGTTGTGAAATGCTCTCTCAGTCATTGCCTTATATTTCTATGATTTATCTTAATTATGTTTGAGCCTTGAGTTTCCATGCAGTTTTTTTCGACTCATCTGATCATGTTTCTCCCTTCCATACTTTGAGTTTCCATTCATCTTTTTTCAAGCCATCTAGTCATGTTTCTCCCTTCCATACTTTGAGTTTTCTTCACCTTTTTTCAAGCCATCCAAACCCCTTTCTACTATTCCTACACTATTGTATGTTTTATCATATTTCACAAATTTTTTATCCTTGGCTTTTTCAAGGCTTAATTTAGCCTTTACTTTGTGGCTATTTGGCCCCTTTTATCCAGATTTTTAGCTATGATTTTATTATCCTTGGGTAATTCAATCTTAGTTTATTCTTATCATCACAAAATGCTGAATTTTCCTTGCTTTTTCCATTAATTTAGCCTTATCATCCCGACCTACCAATTTTCCTTTGTTTTTTCAATTTCTTCCAAAAGTCCATGTATATACATTTATTTACTTCCTTGCATACACCCACAATGTTTTTATTTAGTTTTTAGCCTTGTGTCATTAGGGTTACCATTTGCATTTTATGTACTTGCCACAACTAAGACTAAGGTATTTGCATGTATCTTTTCAACAGAAAGAAGGCATGTATGTGTTACTTCTAAATATTTATTATAGCACTTGCTTTTAACTTTCATATTGTTATGATTCTTTCCCAAACCACCATCTCACATTTACACTATTGTGAGGTGTGATGAGATTTAGATGAGGTATATGCATAAACCTATATTTTTCAATTACTAATAATCTCTCCTACAAGACTCGTTGACGAATCAATCTTGCGGAATGCACATCCCAAGGAGTGCACTTGAAAAAGGGTGGGGTTAGTTCATAACATTTTGTGAGTCATATCCTATTATACCTTCGTGCAACCTTCAGAGTTCCTATGATGTCTCCTTAAAATCTTAAAGACTTGAAGCCCTAAAATAGGATCAAGCCTAAAATCCTAAATCCTAATTCCTTGTAATTTAGTTAAGTCAAAAGTCTGATAGGATCCTCCAAAACCTAGTCTTTGTTGAGCCTCTCCTAGATTTCCCATCCAAGTTTGATATGTGACTTTCAAGATTTAGATAAACAAACGGAATTAATCTTTTTTGACCCTTTTAGATTTGTCAGCAAATTTTGATATGTGACTTTTAAAATTTGGATCTTTGTATACAAGATTCCATAATATCATTTTAAAGGAGTGATAGAAGAACTACACTCAACTGCTCTACTTGCACACAAAAACTTTACTCTAATTATATATAAGAGAATGTAGGAGATAAGATCTTATTCTTGTGGAGGTCTAGTCTTGCTCAAAGTCTTTGAAGCTCAATAAAAGGAAACTCAACCAAGTAGGTGCCCCTTAGTGCTTAGGTCTTAATCTTTGTCATTTGATGTCTTCACCTACTACATCTCTTGTAAAGTGTCAATAGACCTAGAGAGATTGAAATAAATATCCATATCCCCGATCTATTTCTTTTATTTAATTTAGTAGATGGATAAATTTTGCATATTGTTAGAGTAGTCTGTTGTTGTTACTTATCTCTTTGTATGGACTATTTTTATGCTTATACTAGTGTATGTTATCAGGGCTTGCAAATACAACTATAGTTAGATACCTTTATCCATGTTTAGGTTAGTTTTCACTACCTTTGCATGGAGTTACAACCCCTTATAACCATTTGACATGTATATCTAGTTAGTCTTAGCTTCTTACCATCTTGTATCTAGGTTTCCCTTAATCAATTCCTTGTATGTGGTTTTTTTATTATATCCTTAATACCCCCTCCCACAAAGAGCTTTTGCTTTCAGCGAAAGCAGGGTGGCCAATGGTATGTAGTCGATCTTAGTATAGTCTTCTACATTTCTTATATTAAAGGTTATTCATATTGTTGACCATATTTGCGCATATAAAGCCTTGTGTCATGGGAGAGGTTTGTAAGTAGCAAAGTTGTCAATATATACAGATCAACATGTGTTATCTAAGCCATCTAGTTGGTGTTTACGTTGTGGCAATTGACATTCACCTATTTCCGAAGGGCCCTTCTCGATACAAATATCTATCATTCACCGTTGTTTTTTCTACACTAAGTATATTAAGATTAGTTGCTTACACACCGAAACCCATTAGAAATTTAATCCATCTAAAAAAAATTACCCAAAACAAACAAGCATAACATTGTACACTGGAATCAAACTCGTTACTTTGAGGGGGTGAAACATGTTACAGAAAGCAAATTACAAGAATTAAGCCATTAGAAGAGGCACTAACAAGCCTATTAGAGTGCATATTGAGAGAGGAGATGCAGATGAAAAGGACAAATTGTCAAACACACAAAATTCAAACCCTAAACCTAAAATCATAGAAAAAAAAAAGTTCAAACCAAGTTTGTGAATCCCCACCACAGATCAATGAAATTGAAGTCGTGCTGTGAAAATAAAAACTGTCGCATATCAAATAAATTTGGAACAAGAGGAAAAGGATACAAAATTCTAAACACCCAATGGAAAAGTTGTTGTCAGTGTTTTCTACCAAAAACTCAAAATCTCCCTCAACAACCCATGATCTATAACTCCTCCACGCTAATGACGGCATGACAACATCATCTACCCTTCCTCCATTGATGATGCCTTGACAAGTTGTGCTTTTCCTTTATTTTTTGCCAACAAAAACCCTAATCCTTGTAGGGGATCAATGGCCTCAACACCACGTCACATCACAAAGTCGCTTCCTCTAGATCGACTCTCTTTTTCACTACAATCAACGTAAGCAAGAATTTTCTAAATTTAGAGCATCACCAAGTGTCGTCGATCCAGCATAGAGCACAATTGTAAAATTTTGTTTGTAGAGGGTGTTGGGGATGACGAAGGCACCAAGAGGTTTGTTATTGGGATCAATAGGAAGAATGGGGGAGAGAAAACAAATGAGGAGAGAGCTCTCTTGTGAGTGCCCTAGGAATGTTCTTTCAACATGAAATAACATGACCAATTTACTAGTTCCTTAATGTGACGGATGTAGAGAAAGGCATGTGTTTGGTCCAAATGAAACTCATGGTCGTCAAAATATCAAACGAGTTTGAAAATAGAAAATGCAGAGTCCGTCTCATAGAAGGAACACCTATCAACATGGTGAATCCAGCCTAAATTTTAAATATTAATCACAATGTTGGGAATAAATTCTCCGAGTATAGATAATAGGCTTGTGAACATTACCCCTACACCCTCTTATTTCCACCTGGCTTTTTAAGAGTAAAAGCAAAAATAATGCCAATAGTCGCATACAATTTATATACAGCTAATTATCATAACAGATTTTCTCGATTGGTAAATTTTAGTATATATTATCCAGCATATCAAAGTTATGGAATGCTTTAATGCACATGGCACAATTATGACTAATTTAGCACATTCGTTCATATAACATAATTAAGCCAAGCCACACTTGCAAACAAATAGATCTTTATCACAAACCTTTCCTTGCATAATCAATTAAACTGTCAATCTAAAGATTATCGAGCGGATAATTTATTTCTACTTGCTGAAGCATCTCGAATTTACTCAGCTGCTTCTAGTAACTGTTTAACCTTGGTGATGTAATCTTCCATGGCAGCCTCCTGGGATTTATCTGTATATGGCACCATGTAAAACAATATAGGATTAGCAGCCACATCTCACACAGATTGTAGAGAATTTTGTTGACTGTGTTTCAGCATACAACACTGAAGAAACACAAAAATGATCTTAACCTTCAACTCCCTTCCATGCATCCCATTTGGCTCTCTCCTTCAAGCTGAACATGCCTGGGCGAGCTACAAAGAGATGTGGATTTTATTAGCTATTTAAAAAGAGAAAAGCAGTTTCTGGATTTTTGTCAAGCATTACTATAATAACAGGAATGTGATGAGGTTTATAGCCTAGTAAGGGCTAACCGTCTACAAGATAATCAGCAAAAACGTGACCCATGCAACAAAGCCAGAAGACCTCAATATATTGAATCAAATCAACAAGAGCTTTTGCAGACCGTACACCAGGTTAAAAACAATTTGATAGGTTCAGATAACTAAAATATTCAATGAAACTTTTCCAACATGTCCTGATATTTTCAAAGATATGTGACGGCCATAGTAGCAGGACTTAAAGGGTATTATGGGTGTCACTGTCTGAGATGACCAACTTAGTAACTTCACATTCTCTATATTTTGTGAGGTTGGGCGCTCAAGTGATCACTGTCTATGATGACTGACTTTCACAAAAAAAAGATAGATTTGCCTTTAGCAGAGGATTGTTCTCTATAAGGAAACTTTTTTACAATTTTAACAATATATTTTTGTAATTATCCTGGAAATGCATCAAAGAGTAGTCTTATATGGAACAAACAGCAATCGTGTAATACTTGGTATTTTATGCTTCACTTATATTTCCAATGCAGAGTGTCATTCTGAGTTTGATCAAGCAAAGACTTAAAACTTACTAGTATTGCATTTCCCAACAGTTGCCTGCTTGTAAAGGCCATAGAGAATGAGCTTGTCGCTGTCGGAAGTACTTGGCGGCAATGCCTTGGCCTTCTCTGCATGCTCCTCAAACTCTTCCTGCAAACGGGAAAAAGTTGCATTGATTTAAGCACCCAACACAAATAAAATGAAAGCTATCCCAATCAGGTGATAAAAGGCAAGAAACTAATAGATTTGTTTTTAAATCTTTGCTACTTCCAATTGCTTTGCATGGAAAAGGAACTAGCGCTTAATTTTATATCTCGTTGTGTTCTCTCTTTATACTTATGCTGTTTCATCTATTAACAGAAATTTATTTCCAAAGTTAAACAAATGGCATAGATATCAAATCAAGGTAGCCCATTCCTGATTCACTAGAATAGTTGCCCTCAAAAATATAAATCGTCAAGCTAAGATTGTTGGCAAGCATTTAATTGAATAGCTTAAAAGATCGAATAAATAACATTTAAGAAAGCTGTAAATATTCATCCTAAAATTTATGTATGTTCAAATTCAAATTGCTCAAATCCAGGAAAAAGTACAACAGATAGAAGAATGCTAAGATCCCCAGGAAGTCAATGGCCAGTCCTATTTGCTAAATGATAAAAAGTTGAAACAAGGGTAAGGGCCATTTCACTGAGATCCGATATTTACAAATAAATTGCCAATCGTCATGGATTAAGTATGAGGGCAACTTGTTGAATCCTTAAAGACACTTCCTAGGTCATTAAAGGAAAAAAACCCACAACTTTCACACATTTGTTTGAAATATTTTACCAGTGTAGATTTATCCTAAAAATTATGTGGAAACAGGCGATTACAAAGCAAGTTAAGACTCTCATTTAAGTGAACAAGCAAGCCTAGTTATTCGATCAAAGCAGTGCAAGACTGCTAAATCTACTCAGGCATACTGGGAAACAAGATGTATAAGCTTTTCCATATAGACCTCCAAATTACAGGGCAATACATAAAAATGGAAAAGAAATACAATAGTAAAACTTTTTATTGTTACTTTAACCTAGTTTTGCATAAAAAAGTTTAAAATCACCAAACATTTCTTAAAATAGGGGGATATAAAATCAGATGAATCCGTAATCCAATAATTTTTATGGTCTCCGTACCAGCTCTGCTCTAGTTGTTTTTTATTGATCAATGTGTGTGGCTTTTTGGGAGGTACACTCTGGAAGAATATTACCCGGGCATGCTACTGCGCATGCTATCAGGGGGAAATGAACTCAGGCCTCCTGGCTTACCAATTTTCTCATTACCCATTACACGTCAACTCCTTGGGTGGATCTGCTCTAATTTTTTGAGAGGAGAAAAAGAAATTGGAAAGGATGCACTATTTGACAGCTAAGATCAACAATCTCTGCGGATCTAACTTTGTTCCACCAAACCCATCTTATTTACTATCGGAAACTCAGAAAAACAAAGATGATGCATGTCTACAATCTAGATCCAAAAAATTATAAGACAACATATCAATCTTGATTTGCAGATTTCTTCGCTTGATTAGCAAGATAAAATGCATTCAAAAAAGTAAGGTTAAATGTTGTATAAATGGAGTTTGAAATCAAAATGAAGGTAGCAATTCGGCTTTAGAAACTGGAGATTCCAGGTGAAAACAGTGGAAACTTCATTAACAACGTACCTTCAGACCCATGGCTCCTCCTCCTCCTCCTCAAACACAAATTGATGAACTTTGCGATGAGAGAGGAAGATATTCTCAGCGGATGAACCACCCTTTTAATTGCCCATCGATATAAACCACATCTTATACTGCCTTCGCTTTTTCGTATTTAATAATTGTCCACCGTGGATGTGGATGTTTCTTTTAATACATCCGATCCCGTGTAAATTGTTAGAGCATGGTCCCATGCTACGAGAGTTTTTCCTAATGAGTAGTCCCATGCATTTTTAAAAATTATGTAATATATGTTGTTTAGAAAAATTAGAAGTGTCTTATTTATTTATTTATTTTTAAAAAAAAAAACAGGGCACCAATATAGAATTGGCAACCCAAAAAATAGTGGCAGCCATGCCAATATTCAGCGCTTCTTCTTTTTAAATTGTAGTTGCTTCTTATTTTAAGGTGTATGAGACTGTAATATCCAAAATTATAGACGTTATAGTTTTCAACGTGAGATCCTTCTCTTATTCGTTATTCGTTTTCATATTTAATTGTGAGATCGGAGGGCTCATGATCGATATCTCCATTTTACCAATTTGTAAATATATTTATTAAATTTGTTATAATTTAAAGATACTTAATTGTTATGTATTAATATTTTAAAAATAATAAAATTGAAAATTTAATTTTTATATTTAAAAGAAAAAAATATATACTATTAATAAATCGATTGTTTATAATCAATGTTTAAGAATATTTAATTACTATAAAATATAATATTTTTTAATAAAATATATTAATTGGAAATTATAAATAATAAAAATTTGTAATAAATATATTATATTTTATATTTATTTTTTTTACATTAATTATGTCAAGAGGTGTAACCCAGGGGTGTAAAGTGGATGACTTTTATTTTTATTTGTTATGCAGGGGTGTAACCTACAGTAGCAGTCAGGTGTGTAATGGCATGATGGATAACTTTTATTTTATTTAAACGACAGATAAAAATTAATTATAAAATAAAATATATATATAACCAGCGAATAATTTCTTTGAGTAAAAAGATGTGTTGTTTAAAAACAAATATATATGATATATATGATAAAACATTTATAAACACACAACCATATTTTTTTATCGCTCCAACTAGATATAGTTTTTATTTCTTTGTTTATCTCTGCCAAACCACTATATACTTGCGTTCAAGCGGACTCCCTGGTCAAACAATAATTCTGAGTGGAAGAAGAATTTTTGAACGTTTTTACCATATTTTTCAGAGTCGGGTGTGTTCTTCGAGTTGTTTCCATGCCTACTATTTGAAAGTTTGTTTCTTTGCATAACTTTCAATGATAGTGTTTTATTTTCAAAATATTAGAGTTATATTCTTAAATAATAATAAAGATGATGAGCAATGTAAATCAATAAATAAATATGCAAGAATTAACCTACTGATTTGTGTAAATAGATTGTATTTTTATCTTTTCTAAGTATAATAGGAAGTGAGAGAGATTAGAACTTAGCTTATTCCAGCTAATCTGGACCGAGACAAGGTCTAATACCAAAGAAGCAAATTGAAAAATAATAAAAAACAAGTCTCTGAACTTCATTTTTTGATTGGACAGGAGCGTTGAAAATAGGACACCCCGTTGTCTGGCACTATAGTCCTATTCCAACATTGTTGTCCTAAGGCTAAAAGATTTTGGTATTATGTTCGAAATGTCTATGTTACCCTATCACTGGAATTTTAGAGTCTGGGACCTTGCGGAGCTCGATGTGTGCCTGTTTTAATCTTCAAAACTCTTAGGAGCTCCCAATGCTTGAACTTGAATGCAAACTTGGGAAAGAGACATAAGGGGTTAGTATGTAAAGGATATGTTGGATGCACTTCACAGAGCATGTGGGCACATTGCCTACATACCAATACTCCGAAAAGGGATCCAACTAATGTAGTTCTCCTATTGAAGTGCTTGGTGCAATTTGTGTATGATCAATGCAACTAGAATGCAAAATTAGATGTGCTCCAATTGGCTAGGAACTGGGGCAATGAATTGAGTAGGCTTTGAATAATATTGGAAGGTTGTATGCAAAGAATAGGGAGGAGTGCTTGAGTGTACTTGCTTGTATTTTTGCCTCTATCTTGAAAATTAGTGCCAACCTCTCTAAATAGACTTTGAATGGCCTTTTACAGGGAAACTAATGATCATGGATTAAATGAATTTGTGTGAGGCCGATAGGAAAAAAGATAAGGAACTAAAAGAATATAATCATTGGAGCCAAAAGTGAACTTGGATAACAATGCCAAAAATAGAACACTTTGGGTTTCAACACTCTTGTCCTATTTGAGCGTTGTTGTCATAAGGGGATGAGACCTAGAGAGATGGATCTGGGCCTGAAAGGGCTAACTTTGGAAAGCTTTGGATGACTGGGAATTAGTGAAAGAAGTAGCCAAGAAGGGTTGTGAGAGCCAATAGGAGGACCTATGGATTAGGTGTCTTAGCCATATTGAAGTTGTATAATTTTGCATTTTACATGACTACATTTCCCCCCCCTTTATTCTAGTGATGCAATAAAGTGAAATACTAGGATAAAATAAAATAAAAAAGCATACATGAACTTACCAATAAGGGTAAAGCTCATGAAGTTGTGTGATGTTGGATGTGCACAAAGAGAGCACACTATGAATTGTGAATCTACAATAAAAACATAAAGCAGATCAGTTCTTACTAAATATGTTATATCTGAAATAAAAACTTACAAGAGCTGAGTAAGAGGAAGATAAAAGAATATATATACCTCATTGGGTACACAAACCAATACAAAACCTATTGTGATGTTAATGTGTTGATGATGTTGAGTGTGTGTTGAATCAAGAATAATATCATGAATGGAGTTGAGTGCTCAATTCTCCAATAAGTGGTTCAAGAATACAAAGGCTGGCCCTTTGGCTCCATCGTCACCAACTATGTGAAGTTAATGAATCATGCATGTGCTAGTTGATGTCTAGACTATGTGTCCAATCCCTTTAAATAAGTGGCTCAAGAATATAAAGGTTAGCTAGATCTTTGGCTCCATCATTGTCTCGTGAAGTGAAGCTATGAATTAATATCAGTATAGGATGAATGTCATATGAGATGGCTCATGGAGCCCATGGATGTGCTAGAAATCTGACAATATAATGTGGATAGCCTAAATAAATGCTAAAAACTAGGCCATTCTTGGCCATTTCAAAAGATGGAGGATAGGCATGTATGAAAGTCTCTCTGAAACCGATGCAAAATACTTATGTGAAAGCCAACTCAGGAACTTGGGTACTCAAAAAGATAAACATGTACGAAAGTTTAACTCAAATATGATTCCAACCACTTGTAGATGGAGTAAGGCACGTAACTACTGATAATGCCTAAAATAAATTAGACTCAAAAAGAAAAGAAGATCAATATGCTGCACACATTACCCCTAATCATTGATGTTTGGAACATGGATTATGATCTAGAAGTTATGCCAACTACCTAATCTGAATTGAAAGCAAGAACCATCATGTCATGCATGATAACCCCTTGTATCTAGATTCTTTGAGAAAACTATACTAAAACTACTGAATTTGACTGATCTAGAATTGCAAAAACTATCCCTAAACTAAATTGTTTGCCTATTTCTCGAAACCCAGAGTGTGTCTTTGTCTAGACAAGAGCATCAAAATATGGACACCCCTATGTTTGGTGATGTTCTCCATTTTCAGCATTGTTGTCCAGTGTGAAAACTGACTACTGATCTGAAACTATCATTATTTTTCTGCTCTAGTTTGACCAGTTTGACCTTTGGATTCCGTATAGAGTATTTTGAATGTTGTTATTTTGATTGTTAAGAGGTTTAATCTTTGTGATAAACCCCTGTTTGATGCCCCCTCTTTTGAGGATAAGAATGATGAACCTACAATGATTGCCCTCAGAAGAAAAGATTCTTGCAAGTGTGTTAAATTGTATAGATGCAAGATATAACATTGATATTTGACAAGATATCTCTAGATATAGTAATATTTGTATTGATAGATTGCTAGATCAATAGGGATGTGCCTAGTTAGATATAGCAATGTAAGAGCATGTGCATGATACTGAATTGGACTAGTAATGTTAGATATTAGTTGTTAGTTATTAGTTTGTTAGTAAGATTGAGGGATGGAGTATGATGTCCATCATGGCATCCAAGAAACAAGATAAATGCATGATTGGAATCAAGGCATTGCACACAGTGAGGAGCAAATAAGCATACAAATCAATAATCAAGAAGCATATAAGGGTGGCTAAGGGGCCACATAAATAAGGGATATAGACACATGTCACTCAAACAAGAAGACAAGCATGGAAGGCATGTTCAAATGCCACATACACATACAAGTGGAAAAAGCAAAGTTGGCACACGAACCATAAGCACATGAAAGATTACAAACAAAGGACATTGGTAGATGTCCTAAATCACACATATGAATAGAAGCAAAGGACATCGGTAGATGTCCTAAGGTACAAACAGAAGACAAGCAACAATTGGAAAGTGCAACCACACAAGCTATGCTAAGCAAGGAATAGAAGCAAAAGTAAGAATTGGAAGATACAAACACATCTAACTAATCAAATCAAATGTGAAAGTATGCAAAACATGTGTAGTAAAAGACTAGGTATATGCTAAAAAATACATAAGTGCTAGGTACTAGTGAAATGTCGATGTAGTAATCTGTGTAATCAAATAAGGTATGTGCATCAATATGATAATTTAGAGTGTGTAGTGTAGGAATGACATAACTTGGATGGTGTAGTCATGTAGAAGATGCCCCTAGTGGCTGTGTATATCATTGTGTGTCTTGAATTTAAAAGTAGAAATGCCCCCTCAATGGGTAGAGTGAAGCAATCAAAGAGTTGGATGTCACTATGCACACTCAAAAGAGATCAAGTGAAGCATGGTAATGTAGATAAATCGACATACAATAGCATGAAACAACAAATGTAAGTCCTAGCATGATAGTAGTAATGTAAATATGGATGATGCATACAATCAAAAAGTATTTTTGGTGTTTTTAATATATTTGAATGTTTTTGAGTTTTTGAAGTGTTATATTATTTTTATATTTTTGACAATATTTAAACTATGTACAATGAAGCAGGAGATAATACATGCAATCAATGCTAGAAAGAAATTATGTACACATCATAATATAAAAGACTAAGCTGGTGGTGGGAAGGGATTCAAAGATGGAGCCTGTTGGGGATGAAAATGGAGGAAAGGATCTCGGTCATCATCAAATACATCAAGATCATCATTATATGATGAAAATGTTATGTTCATGATGTCATCATGTTGAAGGAAAATTAAGGGTTGCTCTGGTGGTGGAGATGTTGATTCTGCTCTTGGATGTTTGACCTTGTTGGTAAGCGACTTTAGTGGAAGTGGTGGAACTGGTATTGTTTGTGGTGTTATAATCTGAATAATACCTTGATCTTGTAGTTTATTCAATATCTATTGTAAGGCTTTGCATGAGTTTGTATCATGGCCTATAATCCTATCAAAATGGATGATCATCCTGATGTGACAATCTATTGATGGATCTATGTCATACTATAGGTAATGTGATCAATCCATGATCAAGTAATATTTGTAACATAAACTATGGTTGATGTTGTGTGATATCTATCTGAATCTGAATAACTAGATCTATATCTATAGAGGTAACCATGTGCATTGTATGTGCCAAGTGAGCTGACTATGGTCTTGAATGTGGAGGATGTCCTAAGAGTGTAGTGTGAGATGTTAAAAGTAATATAGGATGTGGTATGAGAGGTCTAGAGTCATCTTGATAATCTCTTGGGTTGATTGGTGTAAAGCTCAATCCACACAAATAATTATCTGTAAGTGTGGGTGTTGTATAATCATCTAAAGAAGCATGTGAATTTGTATCAACATCATGTACATATGATAATTCATAATTTACCACCAGGGGTAACTATTATATAAGAGTCTCATCAGTTGTAGTAGTAGAAGATGGCACTACTACCAAAATATCTATAACTAGTGGAGTAACTATGAAATCAACTAAAACTATTGGTGTTGTTGTTAGTGATGGCGGATGTGTAATTGGTGTCTAAACTATGACCGATTGAGTAGCTAGAATGGTAGAAGCTATTATAGCTAGTGAAAGAGTTGGTGTTCATGGTGCAACTATAAGTGAAGTAGTGCAGGAAGTGCTAGTCTCTCCAACTTCATATGTATGTATCTGACTAAGAGAAATGCTATGAAGTGGTGGCTATACTATGAGATATGGTGTCCCACCTGATGAAATAGTCAAAGATGACTCTACATATCGACAATATCTGAATGGTTGGTTGTCTACCAGACATGTGTATAAATATCCCTCATGGAAAAACTTAATACATTAATGGAGAGTAGAAGGAATAACATGCATGGTATGTAGCCAAGGTTGTCTGAGTAAAATATTATAGTGGAGAGGACACATGACCTGGAACTATGTAGAGAGGGTTTTTGGTCCCACCATGACACCCAAAATAATAGTACCCAAAGTCTATCGTGGTATATCATCAAACCCTCAAATGTTCTTATATGTTTTTTGCATTGATGCCAAATCTATACCCATGGCCTGTAAGAATGTGATATTACATAAATTTATTTTGAAACCACTATCATCAAGAATTGTCTTGACTGCATTAGTTTTGACTTGTACTTTTATGAATAGTGGCAAATTTTGATCAAAAACCATTTGAGAAGGCATGTCCTCACTATAAAAAGAAATTGCATCTTCTATAGTTTTTAGAGTATTGACCACTGATGTAAAATAAGAAGGTTTTAAATCGAGAGGCATTGAAGTTTGAGTGAGTGCCTGATAAAGAATGTCCTTGAATACATTATTTTTTTGAGGTAGTTCTAACATGGAAATTTTAGTTGCAGTGTTTCTCAAGTGATCAACAATGTCATTTGCCTTATATGAATCTGCATGTGCTAGTTGGCTGAGCCTAGGATGGGTTGGAATAACAGGGTGATGGGGTTCCTAGGTAGGTGGAGGAGACATAGCGACACGTTGAGTAATATCTCTGACTGCATTATCTACTATCTGTATAGGAGTTGTAGTTGTTATGGGAGGAGGGAAAAGATAATCAATGGGTTGAGGAGATGGAGGAACAAAAGGTGTCAATTGGGCTCTCTGGTGATAGGGAGTGACCTAGGAAAGAGTAAGATGGACCATGCAACATGACTCGATGTGGGGGAGAGGCTCCAAGGGAGGTGATGCAAGAGATAGTTAATATTTTTAAGAAAAAATTTCTCAATATCATCCCATATAATGATAAATAAGCATGAAATGTAGAGAATGAAACTTTGTACTAATTTATGATAGACTTCATCATTCATGTACATGATAGAGCCCATTATGGTTTCCTTATTATTTGCAAGAAATGTAAGAAAATTTTATAAATAAATGAGCATCATTTTTACAATTTGACTATGGATGTAAGGTGATACCTCAACAAGCAAAAAGGAGCGAGTACATGCAACTAGGGATTTTTCAAAAAATATTATTTGCAAAATACTATGAAATTTTGAATTTGAAATTGATTTTCTGAGTTTGATATGCAACTAAATTTTTAGAAAATGATGTAAAAATTACTAAAAAATAATTGAGAATGTATTTGATGGGACTAGGGTTTTGAAAGATTTTTTTCAAAATTAGTGCAATAATTTGAAAATTTTAGACAAAATTTGTAGAATTTTGCTTGAAAAATTTAGGAAATTTTTGAAAATATTTCTAAAATTAGAAATATATTTCTCCTAGTGGTTTGAAAGTGTTTGTATGAAAATAGGACCCGGTATGTATAACTAGGGTTTGGGTGAATTTATTGAAAATATTTCAATTAATTATTAGTTTTTTATTTTTAAATTCAAGAAAAATCAAGAAAATATTACAAAAAATAAAAAATAATTAACCCTAGGGTTTATAGTTTTTTGTGTAAAAATTCAAAGTAAGTTGGGTTCACCAAATATTTTATTGTTTTCAAAATAATGGAGTTATATTCTTAAATAATAAAAGGGCTTAGCAATGTAAATCAGTACATAACTATGCAAGAATTAACCTATTGAGTTGTATAAATAGATTGTATTTTTGCTTTTTCTAAGTATAGTAGGAAGTGATAGAGATTAGAACTTAGCTTATTCCAGTTGATTTGGACTGAGATAAGGTATGATACTAAAGGATCAGGACTGAGAAACAGTCAAAAATAGGTCTCTAGACGTCATTTCTTGACTGGACAAGAGTGCCAAAAATAAGACACCCTATTATTCGGTGTTGTAGCCCTATTCCAACATTGTTGTCATGAGGTTAAAAGCTTTCTGGGTTCTATTCCAAATTCTTGTGTTACTTTGTCACTAAAATTTTAGATTCTAGGGCCTTATAGAGCTCATTGTGTGCCTATTTTAATATTCAAAACTCTTAAGAGCTCCTGGTGCTTGACCTTGAATGCAAACTTGAGAAAGAGAGAGAAGGGGTTAGGTTGTAAAAGATATGTTGGATTCACTTCACACCCCATGTGTGGGCATGCTACCTACATACCAATACTTCAAATAGAGATTAAGCTAATGTAGTTCTCCCATTGAAGTACTTAGTGTAATTTGTGTATGATCAATGTAACTAGAATGCGAAATTAAATGTGCTTCAGTTGGCTAGGGGCTGGTGCAATGACTTGAGTAGGCTTTGAATAATATTGGAAGTTTGTATGCAAAGAATAGGGAGGAGTGCTTGAGTGTACTTGATTGTATTCTTTCCTATCTCTTGAAAATGAGTGCCAACCCCTCTAAATGGACTTTGAATGGCCTTTTATAGGTAAACTAATGATCATGGGTTAAATGAATTCGTGCGAAGCTGACAGGGAAAAAGATAAGGAACCAAAATAATCTAACCATTGGAGGAAAAAGTGAATTCAGACAATAGCATCGAAAATAGGACACCCTAGGTTCCAACGCTCCTATCTTATTTGGGCATTATTGTCCTAAGGGGATGAGACCTAGGGGGATGGATCTAGGCCTGAAAGGGTTTCCTGGGTCTAAAAGTGCTAAGTCTAGAAAGCTTTAGATGACTGTGAATAGTGAAAAAAGTAGCCTAGAAGGGTTGTGTGAGCCAATCGGAGGACCTATGGATTAAGTGTCTTAGCCATTCATATTGAAGTTGTACAATTTTGCATTTTACATGACTACAACTAGATAATTTACGTGGATATTATTGTGGATTTTAGAATGAATATTAGTCTCAAATTTGAGGTCTAGAATTTGAAGGACAGGTTGGATCATCTGAGATTGAAGCCCTTCTATTTTAGGCATGTAGGATATCAAAATGTAATTCAATATTTCCAATTAAAAACAAAACATATACTATTTTATATAAAATCATGGAAAAAAATTTATGTTTGATATAACTCTTTACAACTTTAGGCATGATGAGATGACTTTATTGGTCCTTTAATTTAAACATTTTTTTAATTCTTTAACTTTTTCTCTTGAAAATAAAAATAAAATATTTAATTTATATTATTTTTTTGTAAAAGAGAAAAATAATTCCTGAAATATTTATTATGATATGCATTTTGTTACTTTTTATTAATAGTATATATTATTATGATTTTTTTGTATTTATAAAAAAAGGTTAATTGTAATTTAATTTTTTGAAAAAATAGATTGAATATGTTATGTTTATATTTTATAGGTATGGTACATTCATGATTAAATTTTGAAACAAAAGAACAATGAATAGAATACAAAAGAGAATATGCTCGACAATATCTAAGACAAAAATGTGAACAAATAATAGAAGAACAAAGACAACAACATAATGAGAATGAAAGAGAAAGATGTGCAAAACATAGGGTAGGAAATGCCAGTTCAAGAACTAGAAGTAGAATTGAGAGAACATGCCCAAGAAATGATGGCATATCCCTCACAAACATCTTAATGTGGTCAACATAAACTAAGAAGAAGAATGCAAAGACAAATGCATTTGAATCAATTCAGAGAGGAAGAAAGAAACCAACTACAAGAACATAATCGTGAAGCAATTCGAAGACATCATCAAATGAATGATAATGTTGATGGTAACTTTGAAGAAGTGAATTCAATGACCATAGAACATGTGATATAAATTCTCGATAATAGAGAGAGAAATGAAATGGATGATAGTGTGAAAAACACACATGATAATAGTGGAAATATAGAGGTAGATTTAAAGATATTACAAATGATTTTGTGCCATCATCGAGAAAAATTGGCTTCACCAAGTATATGTTATATTTATCAAGAAATTTACCTTGGCATAAATATCTCTCAAGCACCTAAAGGTTCAATTTTCCATAGATGTTGATAAGAGAAAAATGTTGATCAATTTTTAACATCAAACAATATGGATCCTAGTCTATAACCACTAGAACTTGTGTCCTTAACCTAAGTAGACGAGATGTTGATAGCACAAGTCAATCCAATCCTTAAATTCACACATGCAACTAGAGTTTAATATAAATATAAAGTACATACAATTAGTTTTACATAAAAATTGAAATAAATTGCTAAGGTTTTACCACATCAAATAAAAGATTTACCAATCATTGTTGTTCGAAGAAGAGATCAATGTGAAATGAATTACAATTTTACAGTTAATAGAGGGAGAGTATATAAGGTATTGAAATATAAAATAGAACATGAAAAATTCTATAGATATGTTCAAATTAATGAAAATGCACTTATTGAACTTCCACCCAATTTTGAGAAAAACATCTTTGACCAATTGAACTCTGTACATATGGAGTTTGATTTAGATGTGAGTGAATATGTATTTTAGGGTTCGATGATGGAAATAGATGAAGTAAATATCATAAATCACATGAATTTAATGGCATCTAAATCCCCAAATGCTACAAGAGAGATGGAATTGATCCATGCATTGGTGAATAATCTTAATGCAAAACCTAGAGATCTAATGGATTGGCCAGGAATTGATGCATCCCATATAAATGAGTATGTCACAAAAGGGTTAATTAATATGGCCTTCCCCACTTTGTTTCCAGATGGAAGATGTGATTGGTTAGAACTAAGAATGAAATGAGTAAATCTACATGAATTTGTTAAACATTTGATTCGATACAGGGATCATTAATTTGGATGACACCCATGATTCAAATATTACATAATGAATATGATTATGAGACATCATGCACAAAATTCATCTGTAGTGTTTATGAAAAAGATTTTTCAAGACATGCCAATGATCATCAATGAATTACATGATCATATGGATAACATGTTGCACTCTTATCTTGTTGATCATTTGATGTGTTTTGGTACCACAGTAAGGGGTACAAGGTCTTATTGGAAAAAAAAACATGCAAATTTAAGTGACATGTTGCATCAAATTGGAACACCAATAATTTTCTTCATGTTGAATGCAATTGATATGTATTTTCCTAATCTACATGTGCTAATACTAGGAACACCATTGACCAATCCCCAAGAATCACAAAAATGGTTTCAATAGAATATTATTGACTATCCTCATATAGTGTCATATTACATGCACTTGCGACATACAATTTTTCAAAAGGAGATCCTACAAAAAGGAATGAAAGTGAAAGATCATTAGTCTAGATATGAATGGAAATATAGAGGTTCACCACATGTACATGGTTTGATATGGTTGGAGGGAGCACCAAACATGGAGAACCTTGATTGGACAAATAATCATGATCTACAACATGCTCAAAAATACTTTGATTCTATTGTCCATGCCTGGAATCTGCATGGAGATCCACATCACCAAAACATATAGGTATGCAATCAATATTTTTCATATATAACTTTTGCATAATAATTAAGTTGTCTCATACTAATAGATAAAATTTTATATATGATGTAATATAGGTATTACAAAAAAAATTACATCCATGTCTTCAAAATACACATCAACTGGCACAAGTGGATCTTGACCATGACAATGAAGAGTTTCTCAATTGTGTAGAGCATCATACAATGTGTAGAGAGGGTGCCTGCCTACATAATAAAAGAGGAAAGATGGTTTGTAGGTAAGATATTCATATGTTCATTTTTTATATATAGAAATATATCATAATTTTCTTATAGAAACTATTATTTTTATAGGTATAATGTATTGTGGCTGTTGAATATGAATGGATCAAAATTATTTGAAGACCCAAAAATAGGAGATAAAAAATATGAGCCTACAAGAAATGATGATCGTGTAAATACACATAACTGAAACATACTACAATTGTCGAGAGAAAATGTAGATTGGCAACCTATGCTTTCAAAACATGCGGTAATCATTGCCAAATATATGGCAAAAGCTAAGAAGAGTTTTGAAACTTATCATCAAATGTTAATGTAACTTACAAACATTGAAAACCCTAATGAATTATAAACTAGAGAATATAGAATACTCCTAACAAAAACCCTTATCGAAAGAGACATTGGGGCATAGGAGACATGTCATATGTTGTTGGAGATCCCATTAGTAGAGACTAGTAGAGTGTTTGTCACTTTGAATATTTCACGTGAAGTGTTCAAACTAGTGACATATACTAAAGAACTAGAAAATGATAAACCCTTAAAATATTTCATTGATGGATACATGAATAGACCTTATGAAATGGAAAGTTTTTCACTTATAGAGATAGCTAGATCATGGTCATATAACCCCAAGCGAAGGTGAGATAATAAATGGGAGGCTAGGAGTGTGGCAACTATTGTGAGAGTATTCCAAAGGTTTACTATAGTGCCAGTGTAGAATTCAAAAAAATTGGTTGAATTTTATTGGTCAGAGTTATTGCTTTACAAGCCATTTCATAATATAGAAAGAGATATCAGACTTGAGGATGATATAATAACATCAAACTGGGAGTCATTGAATTACAATCCTTAGCATGTGGAGTGGAGGACTATGTCAGATGACCATGAAAATCAAAGCAACGTTGAATGTGATGATGTTCAATCCATTTATCAAAATATAATGGAACATGAGTGGGAAATCATATCAAGGCTACATCATGGGAAAATTATGGAAGTATTAGAATTAGATATTCTAGGAAGAAGAGATCTTGATAGACAAGCACCATGGAATCATGAATATAAAAGAAAATAATACACAACTTTAGCTATAAATATCATAATCACAATGAAAGACAATGGGTTACTCATACCAGATGATATAATAAGTAATATTTCATATGGAACCTTAGGTGCCAAACAAAAAAAGGCACTTGATATAATCATGAGACATTTTCTTTAGACTCATAATGTCACACCACTATGCATGATAATTTAAGGAACAACAAGAATAGGAAAAACATATCTAATTGGTGCCATTCGTGAAGCTTTTCAAAATGAATCATCAACTATGAAACATTTTCCACTTCTATTACTTCCACCAACTGGAGTTGTAGCATTTAATATTGGTATTTAGACAATCCACTCAACACTACAAATCCCAATCACAAACTTTACAGAATTATAAGGAACAAGACTCACAAGTTTTAAATAAGAAATGCAACATATAAAATACATAATGATTGATGAAATGAGTTTCATTTGGGAGAAAATGTTGCAGAACATAGATACACGACTTCATCAAGCATTTTAAAAAAATGCAAACATATGAATTTTGGAGGTAGATAAATCATTTTAGTACGAGATTTGGGCCAGCTACCTCCTTTGAGTGATAAAGCACCATACAATAGTAATAGACACATAAAAATATTATGGAAAGAATTCAAAATAGTTGTTACTTTGGATAAGGTATTTGGACAAGAATGAGACATTGATGACCAGAAAAGGTTTTGACAGCTACTCATAAATATTAGAGATGCATATTTGACTATTGATGATTGGAAACTATTGATGTCAAGAACAAATAGTGTATTACACCCAAACATCAGTGAAGATTTTGAAAATGCAATTCAATTATTTGAAACAAATGATAATGTGAAAAATCATAATAGAATGAAATTAAAATCATTAAAAGGACCGATTGCATGAAACATTGCACTAGAACAGGTAGTACCAATCCATCAAGAGGTTAGAATGATGAATTGGATGTGGAGTTATTAATATCTAAGGATGCAAGGGTGATGTTAACCTCCAACCTATGGATAGAATTAGGACTTGTAAATGGATCTCTAGGATATATTATAAGTATAGTAGAAAAACTTGGAAGTTCTGTACCAGAGCCACCTACATATGTTATGGTGGAATTTGATAGTTTCTCTAGAATGCCATTTGTAGATGCAACTCCACATACAATTCCAATTACACTAATTCAAAGGGGATGAACATGATAAATACCTTCAAGAATCGCTTGGGGATTATCCATACATAAATCATAAGGATTGACTCTTTCTAAAGCAATAATTGATATAGGGCATACATAAAGACTAGGGTTAACATTTGTGGCCATCTCGTGTGTAAAAGCTTTGGAAGGACTCAAAATTTGGTCTCCATTTTCATATGACAAATATGAGAAGTTGAAAATATGAAAACAACTTTCCAAATGAAAATTTAAGGAAGAGAGACTCAAGTCCTTAGAACTACAATAATGTTACATGTTTAAATCACATATATTATACTTATTTTCAAATTTTGATGTATATGAAATTATTTTATTTAATTTTCATTGAATGTGATATATATTTATTATTTGGATGAATATGAAATAATGCATTAACTGGTAATTATTGTTAAATGTGCATGCCTCACCTATGGGTGCTACTAGCATAGATATCTTAAATACATTTATCTAAAATACACTGAGAGATATTAATCTCTAGGTGCCTATCTAACCTACATCACAATATAGGCACCTTGAGATTGATATCTCTCGACATATTTTAGATAAATGTATCTAAGATATCTATGATAGTTATGTCGAGAGGTGTAACCTATAGTGGTAGTTAGGAGTGTAATGACATGAGTGGATAACTTTTATTCTTATTTGAGTTGATAGATAAAAATAAACTATAAAAATAAATATATATATATAACCAGTTGACAATTTCTTTGAAAAGATATAATAAAAAGACATGTTATTTACAACCAAATATATATATATATATATATATATAAGATAAAACATTCTTGAAAAAATATGAACACACAACCACCAAATTTTTTTATCGCTCTAACCAGATTAACAGTAGTTTTTATTTATTTAGAGAATTTCAGAAGAAAAATATCTCTGCCAAACCATTATACACCTACATTTGAGTAGACTCCCTGGTCAAACAATAATTCTAAGTGAAAGAAGAATTTTGAACATTTGTTGCCATATTTTTCAGAGTCAGGTATGTTCTCTGAGTCATTTTCATGCCTGTTGTTTGAAATTTTGTTTCTTTGCATAAATTGTGGTTAGATTTTAGAATGAATATCAGTCCAAAATTTAAGGTCTAGAATTTGAAGGACAAGCTAGATCATCTGAGACTAAATCCCTTCTATTTTAGGATATCAAAATGTAATTCAACGTTTCCAATTAAAAACAAAACATATACTATTTTATATAAAATCATGGAAAAAAAGTTATGTTTGATATAACTCTTTAAAATTTTAGGCATGATGATATGACTTTATTAGTCCTTTAAATTAAACACTTTTTTAATGCTTTAACTTTTTATTTTTGAAAAGAAAAAAAATCTTTAATTTATATTATTTTTTCATAAAAGAGAAAAATTATTCCCTCAAATATTTATTATAAGATGTATTTTCTTAATTTTTATTAATAGTATATATTATTATGATTTTTTGTATTTATAAAAAAAGGTTAATTATAATTTTATTTTTTGAAAAAATAGATTGAATATTTTATATTTATATTTTATAGGTATGACACGTCCACAATTAAAATTTGAAACCGAAGAGTAGAGAATAGAATATAGAAGATAATATGCTCAACAATATCAAAGACAACAATGTGAACAAATAATAAAATAACAAAGATGACCACATAATGAGAATGAAAGAGAAAGATGTGCAAAATATAGGGTAGGAAATGCTAGTTCAAGAACTAGAAGCAAAAATGAGAGAACATGCCCAAGAAATGATGGCATATTGTGCATGAATGTCTCAAGATGGTCAACATAAACTAAGAATATGAATGTTGTATACACCCTAAATTGGTCAAGCAACCACACATATCATGTCTTTTCACAGTCCTTTCCATAGGAGACTTTGATTGGAGAATATGAGCCTTATTCACATTAGCCATGTCTTTTGTTTTATTTATCTTGGTCTTGTTTAATACTCGAGTCACCTTTTTGCTCATTGCCAATCATCCATATCCTTTGAGATAGTCATTCCAGCTCAACCAGACTCTATTTCTCATGCCATTTCTATCCCCCAGGTTCTAAGCCTGTAGGACAAGAGTGCTAGGATTGGACTATTGTGCTGGACCCTAGGGTGTCTCATTTTTAATGCTCGTATCCTTTTGCATTTTGAGTCCTAATAGTCATTTCTCTTTTCTCAAAAGTTCCTAAACCCTTCTTAGCCCCTCCCTTAAGTTTTATTTAGTTTTTTAAGTCGGCTAATGCGAATAAAGCTCCCAAATTCAAAATAAAGAGTCTCCTATATAAAGGACTTCATAAGGAATTTTATATCTAGAACTTACTATTTTAGCACAATAAATAATTTAAAATCAATCAATAGTATAGATTTACATTATATATCACACATAAATTTACGTGCTTGATCAAAGAAGGGCCTAGGCAAAAGTTCATTATTACATCTACCATGTGCATTGCTTATGCATGTTCTCTAAGGGAGAACTACATTTGATCTAAAACCCTAACTTGAGGGTTAATATAGGAAATGATCAAGATAACATGGGTTTTAAATCATGCAATTATACTTTTCTTAACCTAGTTTTTCCCCCTTTTATTTTTGATGTATTTGTTGTTTCATGTGTGTAAATAGACCTAGGGTTTGAAGATTAAAACAATTATAAAGTGAGATCCATTGACATTTAGCATCCAAAATTTCACATGTGAAATCACATAATAATAACAAAAAGAACCTAGAAAAATCAAGTCTCTATGAGTAGTTTGGATAATAGCAGTAGAAGAGGACAAAAATACCAGACCCTAAAGTGTCTTATTTTTGGAATTCATGTCTTTTCATTGAATGAAATCTAGATCTAGGTTCCTGACATATTCCTAGTACCACACAGTAGTTTTTAGGCTTTGAAACAGTCGTCTTAGTCATATTTATTCTAAATAATTTACTTCTTTCCCTATGTAATTAATTTGATCAAATTGATATAAATCTACATTTTACTATATTTGATTAAATTTTACTCCTTAATCTAGACCCTTTACTATTTAGGAACTAAACCCTAGATTCTCAAAAATAATAAAAAATTTGGTGAATGTAACTTAATTCGAACAAATTTAAAACCCTAAGTACCCTTAGGGTTCTTCCTTCATATTTTTTATGCAAAAATTTAATTTCAAATTTCTAATTTTTTGTATAAATTTTTGTGCATTTATTTTTATTCAAATTTATTATAGAACTTAAATTATTGCAATAATTTTCAAAAAAATTTAAAACCCCAACCCAAAGCCCTAGATTTCCAAACTGGGTCCTCAAACCCCAAGCTTTCCTTACAATTTTTAGATATTTTTTTTGGAATTTTTGGAAATTGTTTGGCGTGTCAAAAATATTTTCAAAATATCTATGTTAGTAGTTATTCTTGCAAAAATTCAATTTTAAATTTCTATTTTTTGTATAAATTTTTATGCATTTATCTTATTCAAATTTATTTTAGAATTTAAATTATTACAATAATTTTTGAAAATTCTAAAGCCCCAACCCAAAACCTTAGATTTCCAAACTAGGTCCTCAAACCCCAAGCCTTCCTCCCTTAAATTATTAGATATATATTTTTTAATTTTTTTCAAATTATTTGGAGTGTCAAAATTATTTTCAAAATATTTATGTTAGTAATTATTCTTGCATTTATTTTCTTAATAGTACGTTTACATATTCTCTTTGGTGAAAGAAATAAAATGGTCACTAAATCACTTCTTCCCTCTCATCCCATAGATAAATTTCTAAATTTTTCTCATAATTATGACAATGAATGGACAAATTTGCAAATTTGCACATTAGTTAAAAACATGGAAAATGATTTCATTTACAATGAAGATAATTGCTATTATTGTAATGAGGAATATGATGATACATATGAAAGCGATAGTGAAAAAAAGTAGATGCATCTTCTTCTCTCAAACCTATATCTTTTCTTCCCTCTTCTAAAGAAAATAATTTTGATAAATGGGTAAGGTACTTCTCATCTCATTCTCCTAAGCACAATGCACCGAATGAACAAATTAGTCATGCATTTCCAAGTTAATCTCTCATTGGTGATAACTTGCTTCCATTTGAACCTAATCTCTCTCTCTCTCTCTCTCTCTCTCTCTCTCTCTCTCTCTCTCTTGCTACTTTTATGTTCAAATTACACCAATATAAATGCAACAAAATCAAATTGCTAATGCGTAGTTCAAATGATCCATATCATGTTCTTAACTCTACTTTGTCATCTCAAATAATGACAAAAGAATGTCTTCATGATAACTCTCTTACTCTTACTTCTCATATTGCAAATGAAAATAATGCATGCACTCCATCCAAGGATAACATAGATGCACACAATATTCCAATTTCACATGATAATTTATTACATATTAGAAAATAATTAACATCTTCTCTTACCCCTCTCCCTAGTGATGATGGAAGTGATAATGAGTATGATAGTAAACATGCAAATGAATATGAAAATGAGAATGAATATGAACAAAACTCTGATTATGATAATACATGAAATAATGATGATTATTATGCACATAGTGAAGAAGAAAATGCATCTCATGATTCTAACTCTTCTCTCACTCCTCTCAAACATAATGTACTACAAAATGTTGTTTCTACTTCTATGAATTATTCTATTTTGAATGATGCACATGTTAATGATAACATCACATCCTCTACTCAATTTGAATGTGATTCACTAAATAATAAAGATACCAATGAATCTCCCAAGTCACCCCTACTACAGTAACACTTATTTCTCAATCTTCACCCAAAGAGAATGGTATCCCACATCCCTCTACTAAGGTCCAATTTACTATTCCTCCAAAGGTTCAAGTGAGCACACCCCCTCTCTATGATCCAATTGTTAAATGTAGTATTCACATGGCTAAAATAAATGATCAAATTCATGATTAAATGAACCACTTCAAGATACTAATATATCATCCTAAGTGATTATTTCTTTGATGCATGTAGTTGATGAATTATAACACCAAGTAAATCTCCTTACCTTGGAAAAAAAGGCTTATAAGTCTTGGATATATGCCAATGTCTTACATGGTAACCCTCTTCAGAAGACATTTATAAAAGCTTCATTGCCTAAACATTTATAAATACCATTATTGCCTCAATTTGATGGAACTAGAGATCCATTCATATACCTTCAAGCCTTTTGGAAGGCTTTGCCATCTCATGCGAGTCCTTTGATTCTACTGAAATTATTCCAACAAACATTAGTGGGTAGTGCACAGAATTGGTTCTTTCATCTACTTCCTATTAGTTCTTTGCATGTATATGATGATTTAGAGGAATAATTCATCATATATTACATAGCAAACATGGGCCCTCGTGTTACATATGAGAAACTTGCCACATTGCATCAAAATACTTTAGAGCTACTTAGTGATTATATCTTACTGTTTGAGATACACATATTAAGATTGATCTATAAACCAACTGATTTTGAGGTTCAACATATCTTTATTAAGGGGCTTTTCCAACCTCTCTTAGAACACATATTATATCAGATAGAGTCCTCTTTTAGGCACTTATGTTATACAATTTTAGCCTTGGAGATGAAATTGAGATTGATTGAGTTAGATTCAGTTGATCAAATTACTCTAGATTTCACAACATTACCTCCATCTATAGCTCATAGAACTTAGCATCCACCATGTCCAAAATAAGATAGTAGACCACAATTAGAAAAATAACTAGTTAAGAATAGAGAGCTAGTTTCCAAAGCACTACCTACAGTATGAACTATAGAGAATAGTAATAGGGCACAACTATAGTTTGATTCAGAGCAAGATAGCCCATATGTCATATTATTAGCACTAATAGATAGGAGGTTAATCACATTACCTTCTACTCATCGACGAGATCCACATCTCTTACATTGACAACCATATTGGCCCTTTTGTAACTATGATTGTATTTGTGGACATAGCGAATGATTATTATGGACTCATAGATTGCATTAATAGATGTGCTGATAATGGCATCATATCATTCACATAGGGGGCACCAAAATCTACTCCATCATGGAACCATAGACCTCATTCCTCTACGACTGAGTCATCTTAAGACATTACCTCAAATAAATCATCAGTCACTCATTGTGAGAGTAATGTGGTTTCCAAGATAAAACATCATAGGAGATCTCATATCCCACCTACTCAAAAGGTTTGGAGACTAGTATAGTGAGAACAACCTACATATAGTAGTTTAGTCCAAGGAGTACATAGTGCAGTTCCATATACATATCTAACACAGTCACAATCACTGTAACAGAGTTCCATTCCAAATAGATATTCACTATAGCCAATGTTTTAGGGTCTTATCTTACATAACAAACCACTACAATTAAGATTAGCTGAACCTCCATCATAGAGTATTGATCTAGATAGATATTCACTATAGCCAAGTTTTCAAGGTCCTATCTCATGTAGCAACCTACTATGATTAAGATTAGTTGAACCCACATCACAAAGTACTGCTCGATATAGATATTCAATACAATCAAGTTTTTAGGGTCCTATCTCACATAGCAACCCATTATGATTGATATTAGATGAACCTGCATCATAGATTATAGTTCCACTTCAATCTATTTCTCAGTCATATGCATCACAACAGAGGCCATAGGGTTTTATTTCATGTAGCAATCCACTATGATTGTAGATAGATGAGCCTCCTTCACAACCCATAATTTTAGTTGCACATCCATTGAGATTGCATCTTATAAAGTCTCCACCTAAGGCTACAATTAGTGCACCACATATAGTATTAGATACAAGGCATGTTCCTACATATCATGAGTAGTATGGGCACTTGTTTAATTGGCCATCAAGGTTTAGATAATGATATAACACACATTCATACTGGTATCAGTTCATAGCTTCACTTAGTAGGCAATGATGGAGCCAAAGGACTAGCTAGCCTTTGTATTATTGAGCCACCTACTCAGAAGGAATGGATACATAGTCAAACATTGATTAAACACACACATGATCACATAGCTTCACTTAGTGGGTACGATGGAGCCAAAGGGCTAGCCTTTATATTCTTGAGCCACTCTCAGGGAATTGAACACAAAGTGATACACATAGAGTGATATATTACATCCCCTTCTACTAAAAACTAACATTCCTAGTTCTAAATAACCATCCCTAACCAAATCACATTATCCAAATCCTGATCTTACCAATATCCTATTTTACCAGTCTTAAATCAACTCATTTTTTCAAATCAATTTACCAATTACAAAACAACAAAATATTTTTTACTCGCATATGATTCAAAATCAAAATCAACATCACACTTGAAATTATTAAATAATAATTAAATCACATCCCAAATACCATTTTACCAAACATATTGAACCTCAACATCAATGCCAAATCAACTATTTCTAATCAACCATTTGTAACAAGTATACCAATATACTCCACATTTTATGAGTCAAAATCGAATAAATATCCATATATATAATGAGTTTTTAAAACATATACACCATATCAAGTATAATCAATCATGAATGGGCATCACACCCTCACTCTCACTCTCACTCTCCCCACTAATACTAGTCCCATAATCGACCCTAGCACTTGATGGCCCCACACCTCCTTGAATTGATGCATGCCTCTTACAATGACTCTCTCACTCTAGCAGCTGACCATGCTCCTCACACAATTCTACATATCACCTCTAAAGATATATATACTCATCCATGATCCTCATGCTAACTAAACCAAACTAAGGTGGAGGCATCCTATGCCTATCCAATTCAACTCTTAGCTCATCTCTCTCTCTTGTTGTCATAACATATGTAGCTATCGCTATAACAACCTTGTCAAATAGATGAGTGTGAATATTGATCGTGACTATCACTCACTCTATCAATCCCTCCTCCACTACATCATTAGTTACATGCCATTTGAGCTCTTAGAGTGTCAACTCAATAATGGTCTCCCAATAATCATCATTTTTACTTCTCACCCCAGCTTGTGCCTCATCTTTCACACCTTCCACTCCACCTACACACAAAGTATGACACTAAATTAGCTATATACTTTGAAATCAAACTAAAAAGCATAAATTTATACATAATTCAAATATAATTGTTGCTTACCACCCATCATCTAGATTGACTCAGGATCCTCATACTCTAGAGCATCCCCAACCTCAATAGGGTACAATGGATCCCACTAATGCTTATCCCATCACATATTATATGCATTTGTACATCCAAAATTATCCATATCTATAATATCTATAGTTGCATCCCTCACATCCAAAGGCAATGGTGCAAGCTCATCCTCAGTAGGTCTCACATGAGCTCCTACCCTCATAGACACTCGTGCACTCCTCACCCATACCCATACCACTGGGGGCACATCCTATGGTACCCCAAAATATCTAGTCATGTGCTCATATTGAAAGCACTCATATACTCTAACCCAGTGGTCATGTATCTAATAACTAACCCTTATATATCATAACTACACTCCATCCTTAATCCACCTAAGAAATCCTCTATAAGGCCTCCATATGATGTCACCAACCACCAATCTATCTAGCATACACCTATAATGATTCATCCAAAGGGATAAAATATCTAATTTAATCATCCATTGCTCTCTAAATGGATGTGGAGGTGCCCATTTTTCCCTCGATAATCTAATCGGCTGCACAACTGTTATGTGCTCATAGTCCCAATAATGTAATAAAGTCACTGTGCTTAATTTACCACTAAATGAATCCTATGTAAACCTATAAAGATACTTGCATAAGTGGGCTAACATAGTATTCCCACATGAGAATATAGTTTCATATACCTCCACACTATGCACAATCTTGTGCATCTTGTATGAAATAGACACTCCACTCCTATCCATAGCAACAAATGATGCCAACAAAATAGCCAACCATTTTTGCAAGTGGAAAACTCTAGAATACATAATAATTGACAATAGTACATCACTTTCACTCCCTCTTTGATGTAAATATGAGGACACACTAGCAAAATACAAGGATGCATGATCAATGGCATCAAAACCCATATCATCTTGTGCTATCAATCACTACCCACTAACTGGTAAATGCAAAATGTGATACACATCCTCTAGAGTCACAATCATCTCTTCTATAGGAAACAAGAAAGTACATGTATCTTCATTCCACCTCTTACATAAGGTGGTAATCTTATACTAATCCCACTACATTGTGCCTAAGTCACACACATGACCCAACCTTATGCTATCCATGATAGCTCTCTCATCAACAAATAATGATAATAGCCTCAATGTCTGCATCACTTGATACCTACATAACTCTCTCATTCACACCTCACCCTCCATCACCAAAAATAACACACCCATCAGTTAATAGTACTAAGTGAAAATCTAAGCAAAAATAACAACAAATAGTAAATCAACACCTTAAAAAATCTTGCCCATGCAAAAAAGACAATAATTCTTGACATGAGTGCTGAAACCTGGACAATAGCACTAAAACTTGGATAAGAGCGTTGAACCTTGGATAAGAGCACTAAAATTAGAAAAAAAATTCCTATGCTACTTTAAGGATCTCAAAAACACCAAAATAAGCTTTAAAACAAACAAGAACCAAATATTTGGGTTACTTACCAGGGTCACATCACCACCAGCCTGAACCTAGGCTAACAATTACTCAAACTAGGTCACAGTAGGTGCTCATCTCCTTAGCATCTCTCTCACTTCAGAGCTTAAAATCTCAACCTAGTCAATACACAAATGAATCGAGAATCAATCTTATATTAACCAACTTTCTCAATTAAAGCAAAATACCATTTTCCCCATAATTCAAACCTCGTAATTCTATTTTTAAAACCATTTTCTTCTACAAAATAATGATAATGATACCTTTGACATCACTCAAAATTCACTCTCTTATTAGCTCATCTACCTACTACAACACAAACATTTTTATATTTATCTTGTATCTAGACACATATCTTGGTCCTCACCAATCCAAACTTGTTCCACTTTCAACAACTTAATGTAAACAATCCAATAACCTTTCAAGCTATTCACAACATGCCAACCTTATTTTTATTATTACGCCACTAGTCATCACTTTTGGCTCGACCTCCTCTATCACAAATTTCATCCCTCTCCCCAAAAGGGGGGAATTATTCATAATATTCCTATTTTTACACTTACCCAACATAACCAATCACTCTCATAGGTGGATACACCATGGTTCTTACACATCCAACATTCATATTATTAGATTTAGCTCAGATTAGGTGAGATATATAGTGATTCAGATTATATGGGTCACTCAACATTACTTAGGACATTCATAGGGATACACTTTCAGTTTATAGATACATAAACTATTCAAATATAGTGGTTTAGATCATATAGATCCATAGTGATTTCAACTCACAAGTTCATAGACTATTCAGACACAATGGTTTAGATTTTTTGGATTCAAAATGATTTTGGTATAGATACAGATTTAGATACCCAAATTTTGGGGTATGTACATATTACACATCTTACACATATAGCTTCATACATCACGACATAGTTATAAAATTAGATAACAAACTACAAGCATAATGTACATCATAGTGTTTTGGTCTCTAGTTTTGCACAAGACATGACAAGATATGTCATTTCACATATGTATATACGGATTACTAGATTATATAGATGCATCACTCACATATCAGATTTGGGGGCATGGTACAGATGTTCATGTTCTTCATCACTTAAAATTATATAGATGGAATGGCAAGACATGTCATTCTCTTTTTACACATTGACCAGAGTTTCAGATTATACCTAGTTGTACCTAGGTTATCACCAAGTTGGACCACATGATTGTTTACAATGGTTGGTCCATTATATTACTCAAATCCAAACTACACAATTTTGTATAGGATAGAGGATAGACATTGGTTTTGGGCCTCTAAGCACTTCTTAGTTCTAGTTCAGATTATTTAGAGTGAGGGCATGATAGATATTTCTCTACACAACATACAAATTTTATACATACATCTAGATCACATGAGTTTATGTGGGAAAGAGGATAGATATTGGTTTTAGGCCTCTGATCATTCCTCGTCTTAAGTCAGATTTAGCATAGGGGGAAAGAATTTCCCTCCTTCTCCATGATACATGGATTCTTTCTCTCTCCATGCATTATTCATCTCTAAATCCATTTCCCTAGCTAGGAAGTGAGTTGGACCCTCTGCAACACATTTATCTCTATGCAAGTAGGTTTAGGTATGAATTTTCTTCTTCTTTTAACTCTATTACTTCATTTTATTACATCATTAGAATAAAAATGGGGGTAAATGTATACATCCTAAATTGTTCAAGCAACCACACATGTCATGTCTTTTCATATTCTTTTTTATAGGAGACTTCAAATGGAGAATATGAGCCTTGTGTACATTAGCCATGTCTTTTATTTTACTTATCTTGGTCTTGTTTCATGCTTGAGTTACCTTTTTTTCTCATTGCAATAATCCATAGCCTTCCAAATGGCCATTCTAGCTCAACCAAACTCTATTTCCTAGGCCAATTCTATCCCCCTAGGTCTTGAGCCTATAGGATAGGAGTGTTGGGATTGGACTATAGCACTGGACCCTAGGGTGTCCCATTTTTGGTGCTCCTATCCTTTTGCATTTTGAGTCCTAATGATCATTTCTCTTCACTCAAGAGGTCTTAAACCCTTATTATCCCCTCCCTTAAGTTTTATTTTTCTTTTTCATGTCAGTTAATGTGAATAAATATCCCAAATTCAAAAAAAATAGTCTCTTATATAAAGGAATTCATAAGGCATTTTATATCTAGCACTTACTACTTTAGCACAATAAATAATTAAAAATCAATCAATATTATAGCTCAACATTTTGCATCACACATATATTTTCATGCTTGATCAAGGAAGGGCTTAAGAAAAAAATATTTTTTGCATCTACCATGTATGTTTATTATGCACATTCCCTAAGGGAGAACTACATTTGATCTAAGACCCTAGTTTGACAGTTAATGTAGGTAATGATTAGGATAGTAGGGGTTTTAGATCATGTGATCATACTTACCCTAACCCAATATTTCCCCTTTTATTTTTGATGTATTTTTTGTTTCATGTGTGTAGATAAACCTAAGGTTTCAAGATTAAAATACCTCTATATCAATATTTTTCAACATTCATCATCCAAAATTTCATAGGTAAGATCACACAGGAACAATGCAAAGAACCCAAAAAAATTAGGTCTCTGTGAGCAGTTTAGACAATAGTGGTAGAAGAGGAAAACAATGCTAGACCCTGAAGTGTCCTATTTTTAGAAGTCTTGTCCTTTCATTGAATGAAAGATAGATCTAGGTTTTTGACATCTTCCCAGTCCTGTACAATAGTTTTTAGGCTTTGAAATAGTCATCTCAGTCTACTTTCTTCTAGATAAATTACTTTTTTCCCTATGTAATTAATTTTATCAAATTGATATAAATTTACATTTTACTCCTTAATCCAAACCCTTTATTATTTAGGAACTAAACCCTAGATTCCCAAAAATAATAAAACAAATGTAAATAGAAATGTATTTGAATCAATTCACATAGGAAGAAAGAAACCAACTACAATAATGTAATCATGAAGCAGTTTGAAGACATCATCAAATAAATGCTAATATTTATGGTAAATCTAAAGAAATGAATTCAATGACCATAGAACATGTGTTAGAAACACCAAATAATAGAGAAAGAAATGAAATGGATGATGGTGTGCAAAATACACATGATAATAATGGAAATATAGAGGTAGATTTAAAGATGTTACAAATGATTTTTTGCCATCATCTAGAAAAATTGGCTTCACCAAGTATGTGTTATATTTGTCAAAAAAGTTACCCTAACATAAATATCTCTTGAGCACCTGAAGGTCCAATCTTCCATAGATGTCAACAAGAGAAAAATAATGACTGATTTTTAGCATCAAACAATCTGGATCTTGGTCCATAGCCACCAGATCTTGCATGATTAACCCAAGTAGAAGAGATGTTGATATCATGAGTCAATCCAATCCTTAAAGTCACACATGAAATTGGAGGTAAATATAAATATAAAGGACATACAATGAATTTTCCACAAGAAGTGAAATCAATTACTAAGGTTTTACCACATCAAATAAAATATTTATCGATCATTATTGTTCGAAGAAGATATCAATGTGGAATGAATTACAATTTTATAGTTAATAGAGAGAGTATATAGGGCACTAAAATATAAAATCAAATATGAAAAATTCTATAGAGATGTTTAGATTGATGAAAATGCACTTATCAAACTTCCACCCAATTCTGAGAAAACTATCTTTGACCAATTGAACTCTGTACATATAGAGTTTGATTCAGATGTGAATGAATATGTATTTTAAGGTTTGATGATGTAAATAGATAAAGGAAATATCATCAATCACATGAATTCAATGGCCTCTAAATACCCAAATTCCATTAGAGAAATGGAATTGATCTATGCATGGGTGAATAATCCTAATGTAGAACCTAGAGATCTAATGGATTGGGTAGGAATTGGTACATCCCCTAAAAATGAGTATGCCATAGAAGGGTTAATTAATATGTCCTTACCCCCTTTATTTCTAGATGGAAGATGTGATTGGTTAGAACCAAGAATGAAATGAGTACATTTACATGAATTTGTTAAACATTTGATTCGATATAGGGATCATCATTTTGGATGACACCCATGATTTAGATATTACCTAATGAATATGATTATGAGACATCATGCACAAAATTAATCTACAATGTTTATGAAAAAGAGTTTGCAAGACATGCCAATCACCATTAATGAATTATGTGAGCATATGGAAAGCATGTCTCACTTTCATCTAGCTGGTCATTTGATGTGTTATAGTACCACATTAAGGGGTAAAAGGCCTTTTTGGGCAAAAATACATGTATAATTAAGTGACATATTGTATCAAATTAAAACACCAATAGTTTTCTTCACATTGAGTGCAACTGATATGTATTTGCCTGATCTACATGAGCTAGTTTCATGAACACCACTGACCAATCCCCAAGAATCACAAAAATGGCATCGATAAAATATTATCAACTATCCTCATATAGTGGCATATTACATGCACTTGTGACATATAATTTTTCAAAAGGAGATCCTACAAAAAGGAATGAAAATGAAAGATCATTGGTCTAGATATGAATGGCAATATAGAGGTTCACCACATGTACATGGGTTCATATGATTGGAGGGAGAACCAAACATGGAGAACCTTGGTTGGATAAATAATCATGATCTACAACATGCTCAAAAATACTTTGATTCTATGGTCCATGCCTGAAATCCGCATGGAGATCCACATCAATGAAACATATAGGTATGTGATCAATATTTTTCATATATAGTTTTTACATAATAAGTAAGTTATCTCATACTAGTAGATACAATTTTATATATGATGCAATATAGGTATTACAAATTTTCTTTCAACATTTATGTCTTGAAAATACACATCAACTGACACAAATGGATCTTCACCATGACTATAAAAAGCTACTCAATTGTGTAGAGCATAATATAATGTGTAGAGAGGGTGCTTACCTACGTAATAAAATAAGAAATATGGTTTGTAGGTAAGATATTTATACATTCATTTTTTGTATATATAAATATATCATAATGTGCTTACATAAACTATTATTTTAATACATATAATGCACTGTGGCTATTGAATATGAATGGATCAAAAAATTTAAAGACCCAAAAATAGGAGATAAAAAATATGAGCTTGCAATAAATGATGATCATGTAAATACACATAACTAAAACATACTACAATTATGGAGAGCAATTGTAGATTAGCAACCTGTGCTTTCAAAACATGCAATAATCAATTACATTACTAAATATGTGGCAAAAGCTTAGAAGAGTTATGAAACTTATCATTAAATGCTATTGTGACTTATAAAATACATTGAGAGATATCAATTTCAAAGCACCTATCTAACCTACATCAAAATATAGGTGCCTCGAGATTGATATCTCTTGACGTATTTTAGATAAATGTATTTAAGATATCTATGCTAGTAGCACCCACAGGTGTGACATGCACATTTAACAATAAATACCAATTAATTCATCATTTCATATTAATCTAATTAATAAATATATATCAAATTCAATGATAATTAAAGAAAATAATTTCATATACATCAAAATTTGAAAATAATTATAATATATGTGATATTAAACATGTAACATTATTGTAGTTCTAACGACTTGATGCTCTCTTCCTCAGCGTTCTGTTTGGAAAGTTGTTTCCCTATTTTCATCTTCTCATATCTGTCATATGAAAATGGAGACCAAATTATGAGTCATTTCAAATATTTTACATGTGAGATGGCTAGAAATGTTAACCCTGGTCTTTCTATATGCCCTATATCAATTATTGCTTTAGAAAGAGTCAATCCTTGTAATTTGTGTATGGATAATCCACAAGCTAGTCTTAAAGGTAGTTATGGTGTCTGCCCCCTTTGTATTGGTGTAATTGGAATTGTATGTGGAGTTGCATCTACAAATGGAATTCTAGAGTAACTATCAAATTCCACTATAATATATGTAGGTGGCTCTAGTGGGGAACTTCCAGGTTTGTATACTATACTTCAAATATATCCTAGATATCTATTTACAAGTCCTACTTCTTTCCATAGGTTAGAGGTTAACATCACCCTTGCATCCTTAGATATTAATAACTCCACATCCAATTCATTTTTCTAACCTCCTGATGGATTGATACTACCTTTTTTAGTTGTAATTCTCCATGCATTCGATCCTTTTAGTGATTTTAATGTCATTCTATTATGATTTTTCACATTATAATTTATTACAAATAAGTGAATAGCATTGTCAAAAACTTCCCTGATGCTTAGGTGTAATATACTATTTTTTCTTGACATCAATAGTCAGATGTGCATCTCTAAAATTTGTGAGCATTTGTCAAAATATTTTTTAGTCATCACTTTCTCCTTCTTGTCTAAATAACGTATCCAGAGTAACAACCATTTTGAATTCTTCCCATAATATTTTTCTGTTTGTTACTATTGTAGAGTGATTTATCACTCATAAGAGGTAGCTGGCCTAAATATCCTACTAAAATGATTGATCTACCTCCAAAACTCATGTTTACATTTTTTAGAAATGCTTAATGAGGTCATGCATCTATGTTCTACAACATTTTTTCCCTAATGAAACTCATTTCATCAATCAATTTGTGTTTTATATGCCACATTTCTTCTTGAAAACCTGTGAGTCTTGTTCCTTCTAATTCAGTAAAGTTTATGATTGGGATTCACTGTGTTGAGTGGATTGTTGAAGCATAAATATTAAATGTTGCAACTCCAGTTGGTGCAAGTAATAGAAGTGGAAAACATTGCATAGTTGATGATTCATTTTGAAAAGCTTCATGAATGACACCAATTATATGTGATTTTCACGTTCTTGTTGTTCCTTGAATTATCATGCATAGTGGTGCGACATTATGAGTCTGAAGAAAATGTCTCATGATCATATCAAGTGCCTTTTTTTGTTTGGCACCTAAGGTTCCATGTGAAATATTACTTGTTATATCATATGACATGAATAACTTGTCTTTCATTGTGCTTATGAAATTTATCACTGAAGTTGTGTATTCTTCTCCTTTATATTCATGATTCCATGGTGTTTGTCTATCAAGATCTCTTCTTCCCAACATATCTAATTCTGATACTTCCATAATTTAGCCATGATGTAGCTTTGATATGATTTCCCACTCATAATCCATTGTATTTTGATGAATGGATTGATCATCATCACATTCAACAACACTTTGATTTTCATGGTCATTTGGAACAGTCCTCCACTCCACATGCCAAGGATTATAATTCTATGACTCTCAGATTGACATTATTATATCATCCTCAAGTCTGATATCTCTTTCTATATTATGAAATGGCTTGTAAAGTAATAACTCTGACCAACATAAATCAACCCATTTTTCTGATTCCCACACTGGCACTATAGTAAACCTTAGGAATACTCTCACAATAGTTGCCACACTCTTGGCCTCCCATTTATTATCTTGCTTTCGCTTGGATTATATGACCATGATCTGGTATCTCTATGAGTGAAAAACTTTCCATTTCATAAGGTCTGTTCATGTATCCATCAATGAAATATTTTAAGGGTTTGTTATTTTTTGGTTCTTTAGTATGTATCACCTATTTGAATACTTCACATGAAACATTCAAAGTGACAAACACTCTACTGCTCTCTACCAATGGGAGCTCCAATAACATATGACATGTCTCTTGTGCCCCAATGTCTTTTTTGACAAGGGTTTCTATTAGGAGTCTTATATATGCTCTAGCTACTAATTCCTTAGGGTTTTTAATGTTTACAAGTTACATTAACATTTGATGATAAGTTTAAAAAATCTTCTCAATTTTTGCCACATATTTGACAATGTAATTGATTACTGCATGTTTTGAAAGCATAGGTTACCAATCTACATTTACTCTCCACAATTTTAGTATGTTTCAATTATGTGTATTTAAACAATCATCATTTCTCAAAGGCTCATATTTTTTATCTCTTATTTTTAGGTCTTCAAATAATTTTGATCTATTCATATTCAATGACCATGGTGTGTTATACCTATAAAAATAATTGTTTCTGTAAGCACATTATGATATATTTATATATAGAAAAAAATGAACGTATGAATATTTTACCTACAAACCATCTTTCCTCTTTTCTTACGTAGGTAGGCACCCTCTCTACACCTTGTATGATGCTCTACACAATTGAACAACTCTTTGTAGTCATGGTCAAGATCCACTAGTGCCAATTGATATGTGTTTCAAAGACATGGATGTTGTGAATTTTTTTGTAATACCTATATTGCATAATATATAAAATTTTATCTAATAATATGAGATAAATTAATTATTATGAAAAAATTATATATGAAAAATACTAATTATATACCTGTATGTTTCATTGATGTGGATCTCCACACGGATTCTAGGCATGGATAATAGAATCAAAGTATTTTTGAGCATGTTGTAGATCATATTATTTATCCAATCAAGGTTATCCATGTTTGGTGCTCCCTCCAACCATATGAACCCATGTACATGTGGTAAACTTCTATGTTGCCATTCATATCTATGAACTAGGAATTTGACTCAAGAGAGGATGGTTAGTATCGTGTTAGTCCCAAAATGAAGTCAAAATGAAATAAACACACTAGCATAACATTTCTAGGCCTAGTTACTAGGGGGATCTTAGTTAATAAGACTAGAATGGAAAACATAACTAAAATGTAAAAGAAACCTTCTTTCACCTTCCTTGGATGCTGTTAATAGCTTGTTGAAGTGGCTTACTTGGTTTTTGCTCATGAAGTCTACATCAATGAAGTGTGGCTACCTCCATCTCTCTTTGGTACCATGTTTGGCTTTGGCTTGGGTCAATATTTAGGCATTATAATACTAAAATTTAATGAATTTGAATGAATTTGGGCATTATAAGTTTGGCATAAAGGAGCTTAAAATTCAATAGACAAGGTCTCTGTTGAGTTGTGGAGCTAAAAGCTTCACTAATGAGCTAATGTGGAGGTTGTTGGGCTTACACAGTAACCAACATCAGTCAAAACCAACCGACATCGGTTAGGGGTCGACCAACATCGATCATCTTCAAACCAACACCGACTTCTGTGCATTTCTAGACTTTTTATTTTTAGGAGAACAGATTTGAGCCTTTGATTTAAGAGGTGGATCTAAGGGTGGAAAATGCATGGCTCATGAACCCTAGTGTTGTAGTATTCTATATAGTAGGGTTAGATCCTCATAGCATGTACAATTCAGTAATTGAGTTGATTGTAACTGATTGAAAGAGAGAAAGAACTCTTGAGGGAGAATTACTGTACATCTGTGAGGTGTGAGGAGAGAGAGATTTCTTCATTGTATTTCTTTTTAGAAGAGTTTAATACAGATTGGTTATTTCTTGTATCTCCTATTATTTGTTGTTTCTGATTTCTAGTTACTTATTACTTCTAATTTCAATTTCGTGTTTAGTTGCTTATAAAAAAGTAATCAATTGTACTCTAAGATCTTAAAAATTGGTATCAGAGTGTGTTACTGTTTGTTGATTACATAATTCACTCACAGGGGTTTTTGATTGAGTGGGAGCAAAACAATGGTAGAAGAAAGTAAACTAAGAATGGATAAATTCAATGGCAAGAATTATAAATTATGGAGGATGCAAATTGAAGATTATCTGTATCAGAAAGATTTATATTTACCATTGGGTGGGATTTCAAGGAAGCCCACAAATATGGAAGATGAAGAATGAAATGTTCTTGATAGAAAGGCTCTTGGATCTATAAGGTTGAGCCTGGCAGCTTCTGTGTTTTCCAACTTATCACAGGCAAAGACAATGGTAGAGTTAATGGATACTTTGGCAAATTTATATGAAAAACCCTCAGCTTCAAATAAGGTATATCTTATGAAGCAATTATTTAATTTGCAAATGCATGAAGGTGGATCTATATCTAGTCATCTTAATAATTTCCATACAATAGTAAATCAGTTAAATTCAGTCAAAATAGTTTTTGATGATGAAATTAAGGCTCTCTTAATCTTATGCTCTTTACCTAAAAGTTGGCATAGTTTAGTAATGGTAGTTAGTAATACTGCATCTACTTCAAATATCTTGAAAGTTGATGATGTTGTTAGTGTAATCTTGAATGAAGAAATTTGCAAGAAAAGCACAGGAGAAACATCAGGTAATGTTTTAAGTGTTGAAGGTAGGGGAAGGCAAAGAGAGAAGGACAAGCAAGGGAAATCAAGGTCAAAGATGGGAAGTAGATCCAAATCCAAAAATGGAAGAATAATCTACTAGAATTTTGGAAAGAAAGGGCATGCAAAGAAAGATTATTGGTTGAAGGATAACAAAGAAAATCAGCATGAAGGTATTAAAGAAGCAAAAGTTGTAGGTATTGTTGCATAAGATGCTCTTATATTTTATTTAGATAATAAAGTAGAATCATGGGTTTTAGATTCTAGTGCCTCTTTCCATGCAACCCCAAATAGAGAATTTTTCAATGATTATGTCCATGGAGATTTTGAAAAAGTTTATTTAGGGGATGATGAGCCTTGTAAAATTGTTGGCAAAGGAAAAGTGCAACTGAAATTGTAGAATGGAAACACATGGGTGTTGAAGGATGTCATGCATGTACCCATCTTGAAGAGAAATTTGATTTCTGTAGGAAAGTTGGGTGATGAGGGTTGCATAGTAACTCTCACAGCTGAATCTTAGAAAGTTTCCAAGGGTGTACTTGTATTAGCAAAAGGTAAGAGAGTAGGTACATTTTATCTATCTACTTGTATTACTAATTATTATCCTTCTGTTTTATCTACTTCAGATGTAGATGCAAAGTTGTGGCACTGTAGGCTTGGTCACATGAGTGAGAAGGGAATGAATGTTCTTAAGTCGAAAGGTAAGCTTTCAGATTTGAAAAGCATAGATCTAGATTTCTGTGAGCATTATATTTTTTGGAAATAGAAGAAAGTGAGGTTTCTCAAAATTGGGTCAACAAAGAAGAAGCACAAGTTGGAGCTTGTTCACACAGACGTGTGGGGACCAGCTCAGGTAGCTTCTATTCGAAGATCACGGTATTATGTTTCTTTCATTAATGATGCTATAAGAAAGGTATGGGTTTATTGCATAAAAAGGAAATATGATGTTTTTGACACATTTAAGAAATGGAAAGCTTTGGTTGAGAATGAAATAAGTTTTAGATTGAAGTGCCTTAGATCTGACAATGGTGGTGAGTACTACAACAATAAATTCAATAGTTACTATTCTATGAGTGGAATACGTAGGGAAATGATGGTTCTAAGTACACCTCAACAAAATGGAGTTACTAAAAGGATGAATAAAATAATAATGGAGTGTGCACGGAGTATGAAGTTGCATGCTATTTTGCCCTTATAGTTTTGGGTAGAAGCTGTATATACTACAGTTTACCTAATTAACAGAGGACCTACTACACTGGATGGTGGAATTCTAGAAGAGGCTTAGATAGGTAAAAAGGTAGATCTTTCATTTCTCAGAGTTTTTGGTTCTGAAGCTTTTGTGCACATTGATAAAGAAAATAGAAAGAAGCTGGATGCTAAATCTATGTGGTGCAATTTCATTGGTTATGGTTTTAGAGATTTCAGATTCCAATTGTGGAATTTAGAAACTAACAAAATTATTAGAAGCCGTGATGTAGTTTTCAATGAGAAGGTAATGTACAGTGATCAACTCAAGAGGCTAAATAATTTTGAGCAAGGCAATCTTGATTTGGAAGAGGTTATGATCTAAAATGAGCTCACAGGTAAAAATCATCACTCATAAAAAACATAGAGACCGATGTCGGTCAGGTGGAAATCGATGTCGATCAGGTGGAGATCGATGTCAGTCAGGTGGAAATCAGTGTCGATTAGGAGAAATCAACACTAGTTGGGTGCAGACCAGCATCGATCAGAGATGACTGGGATCGATCACTGTCAAAAAAAAATTTGGGCAGATAACAAGCTGTAAATGAGTCTCAAATGCCTATAAGGAGGTTTGAAAGGGTAAGTAAACCTCCAATTCATTATTCCCCTTCTTTATACTACTTGTTGCTCACTGATGGTGGAGAACCAGAAAGTTTTGATGAGGCAATGTAGGTAGAATCTAGGAAATAGTGGGAGCATGGCATGAATGAGGAAATTGATTCCTTGGAAGAGAACCATATGTGGGATTTGGTTGAGTTTCCAGTCAAAAAGAAAGCACTAAAAAACAAATGGGTATATAGGTTAAAGGAAGGATAGAATGGACAAATGAGACATAAGGCCACGTTGGTAGTAAAGGGATTTGCACAGAAACCAGGCATTGATTTTGGTAAAAAATTTTCTCCTATAGTAAAGATGACTTCTATTCGGACTGTATTGTCTTTAGTTGCTATTGAGGATTTACATCTTGAGCAGCTTGATGTTAAGACAACATTTCTTCATGGAGATTTGGATGAAGAGATATATATGGATCAACTGAAAGGTTTTGAGGTCAAAGGTAAGGAGAAACTTGTGTGCAGGTTGAAGAAAAGCTTATATGGTCTTAAGCAAGCTCCAAAACAATGGTATTTAAGGTTTGACAAGTTTATGATAGAGCATGGCTTTAGTAAATGTCAATTTGACCATTGTGTTTATATTAACAGATTGGATAATGGTAGTTATATTATCCTGTTATTGTATGTAGATGATATGCTTGTTGCAGGTTCACACATGCAAAAAATTACTAAACTTAAGATAAAATTAGCTCACACATTTGCCATGAAGGATTTAGGAGCAACAAAGAAAATCCTTGGCATGAGTATTAAGAGAGACAGACAAAATCACAGTTTGATTTTGTCTCAAAAGGATTATGTGAATAAGGTGTTGGAGAGGTTCAATATGCAGGATGCAAAACTAGTAAGCACACCTATGGCTAGACACTTCAAGTTGAGAAAAGAATAGTGTCATAAATCACATGATGGGGTTGAGTACATGAGTGGAGTTCCATATGCTTCAGCAGTTGGGAGCTTGATGTATGTACTGGTATGTACTAGACTTGATATTGCCTAAGCAGTGGGAGTTGACAACAAGTTTATGGCCAATCTAGGAAAGGAACACTGGAAAGCAGTTCAGTGGATTCTCAAATATTTGAGAGGGACCAGCAGTAGGCATTTATGCTATGGAGGGTCAAACACTTCTCTACATGGGTATGTAGATTTAGATATGGTAGGTGACTTGGATGGTAAGAGAAGCACCATAGGATATGTGTTCACTGTTGGTGGAATGACGGTTAGCTAGATTTAAAAGTTGTAGAAGGTTGTTGCCTTGTCTACTACAGAGGCATAATACATTGCAGTCATAGAGGCTAGCAAGAAAATGATTTAGATGACTCGATTCATGGAAGAGTTGGGAAAGGAGCAAGAGAGTTGTAGATTATACAGTGATAGTCAAAGTGCAATTCATTTGGCAAAGAATTCAGCCTTTTATTCAAGAACCAAACATATACAGCTTAGGTATCACTTCATTAGACAGGTATTGGAGGATGGACAGTTGAAGCTAGAAAAGATCCATATGGATAAGAACCCTACTAATATGTTAACAAAGCTATTAACAAAGGAGAAGTTGAATCTTTATTCAACTTTTGTTGGTCTTCAAGATTGAACTTGAAGAGGGAGAAACAAGCTTGCAATGTTTAGAGGATGTTGCTGTATAGGTACAAGTGCAGCTGTTTATCTCCAAGTGGGAGATTGTTGAGTTATGGAACTAAAAGCTTCACTAATGAGCTAATGTGGAGGTTGCCAGGCTTACACAGTAACCGACATCAGTCAGAACCAACTGACATTGGTTAGGGGTCGACATTGGTTAGGGGTCAGCATCGTGGTCATCTTCAGACCAACACTAACTTCTGTGCATTTCCAAAATTTCTATTTTTAGGAGAACTGATTTGAGCCTTTGATTTAAGAGGTGGATCTAAGGGTGGTGAATGCATGGCTCATGAACCCTAGTGTTGTAGTATTCTATATAGTAGGGTTAGATCCTCATAGCATGTACAATTCAGTAATTGAGTTGATTGTAATTGATTGAGAGAGAGAGAGAGAACTCTTGAGGGAGAATTACTGTACATCTGTGAGGTGTGAGGAGAGAGAGATTTTTTCATTGTATTTCTTTCTAGAAGAGTTTAATACAGATTGGTTGTTTCTTGTATCTCCTATTATTTGTTGTTTCTGATTTCTAGTTACTTATTACTTCTAATTTCAATTTCGTGTTTAGTTGCTTATACAAAAGTAATCAATTATACTCTGAGATCCTAACAGTCTCTTATTTATAGATTTTCAAAAATGGCTAGAATCAACCTAAACCATCCATCTCAAGATGGAGATGTGTGGCTAAGGATTAATTCAATTATTTAATTAAAATTCATAAATAGGCTCATCAATATTTGGAATATAGGGGAAATGAATAGGTATGGAGGGTCTTAATGAGGTATGGGAGGCATAAATCTTGATATTTGTGGCATTTATGGATTGTGGATGCCACCCCATAAAGTGATGTCATTTGATGATGTAGATATTGACAATCAATTTCCAATAAAGATTTATTAGAAATTTTCCTTGGAATTCTTAATTATGATTATGATTTGAATTATTTAGCTTTAAGCATGATTAAGTACTTTGATGCAAACCTTAGCTCTTTGTGCACAAATTACTCAAATTGGTCAAAATGTCTTGTTACTAGCCTAAAATTTGACTAGATTAGAATTAGAATGTGATGTCAGATGTGTTAGGGTGTGGAGCTAAAAGCTTCACCTTATTGCAAACAGGAGGTTTTTGAGTGTATGCAGTCGTCGGCATCGACAGACCACAACTGACATCGGTCAGGGGAAGCATAGAAGCAACCGGCATCGACAGGAGATTGACCAGTGTCGATCACCTCCAGGAAGGCAGGGATCGACGTCAGTCACCTATGGCAGTTAGAACTACTATTGATGAATAGTCAATTAAGTGAACGCATAGTTTGCATGATAAAGACTAGTTCGAGTCTTTGAGCCGCTCGTCTAAATTAGTGTATGCATGAGATCTATATAATAGACTCATGGGCTGTATTATTAAGTGTTGAACTTGTAGAACCCAAGTGTGGAACTTGGAGAGTTCTTCCCATGGTGGAATCAAGTAGGATTCCCCATGTATGTAAGATCAAGTTTGATATGCAGGGTGTTGCAGGATCATGGTGGAGATCTACATGTGATAAGTAAGATCAAGTTGGTTTGCAGGGATGTGTGTATGCGAGGGTCAAAAGAGGATTGGCAGGGGAGCAAGATCAAGGTGACAATAATACATCAGGAGCAGGATCATGGTGAGATCTACTTGGAATACCGGTTTGTACTCGATTGTACAGGTGTACAATGAGGTGAACAATAGCTTGTGTTAGCTATGTGTTGTGACCTATGAGAGAAGATTACTCAGGTGGGAAGATTACTTGGAGCCCTTGAGGAGGAAGCCTCACAGAGGTGGAAGAAGAGTGTGATCTCTTTATTGTAATTTCCTTTGTAATGAGTTGAAAAATTGTGTGTTGCCTCTCATATTCTGTGTGTTTTCTCATTGATAGTTATTTGTTATTCTAGTTATTTTCGCATGTTTAAGTTGCTTATACAAAGGTAATCATGTGTGATCTTAAATCTAACAAGTTGTGTCAGAGCTTTGGGGAACTTAGGTCCTATCAAATGGTATCAGATCAAGGTTAGATGTTCTCAGAGCGAGTTTGACTAATAGATGGCCAGATCTAGTTAGTGGTTTGTTGATTACAGGTTACTCACAAGGGTTTCTGATTGAGTGGGAGTATAGCAATGGCAGAAGAAGGTAAGCTGAGAATGAAGAAAGTCAGGCACAAGATTAACACCACAAGGAGTGTGGTGGGTTGTCTTCAAGTGGGAGCTTGAAGAGGAATACAAGCCAAGATACAGAATAGACAAAGTACTGGTATAGGTACAGGTGCAGTTGTTTATCTCCAAGTGGGAGATTGTTAGGGTGTGGAGCTAAAAGCTTCACCTTATTACAAATAGGAGGTTTTTGAGCATATGCAGTCACCGGCATTGACAAGCCACAACTGACGTCGGTTAGGGGAAGCGCATAAGCAACTAGCATCGGCAGGAGATCGGCCGGCGTCGGTCACCTCCAGGAAGGCAGGGACCAACGTCAGTTGCTTGTGGTGGTCAGGACTACTGTTGACGAACAGTCAGTTAAGTGAACATGTAGTTTGCATGATAAAGACTAGTTCGAGTGTTTGAGCCACTCGTCTAAATTAGTGTATGCATGAGATCTATATAATAGATTCGTGGGCTGTATTGTTAAGTGTTGAACTTGTAGAACACAATTGTGGAACTTGGAGAGTTCTTCCCATGGTGGAATCAAGTAGGATTCCCCATGTATGTAAGATCAGGTTTGATATGCAGGGTGTTGCAGGATCATGGTGGAGATCTACATGTGATAAGTAAAATCAGGTTGGTCTACAGGGATGTGTGTATGTGAGGGTCAGAAAAGGATCGACGAGGGAGCAAGATCAAGGTGATAGCAATACATCAGGAGCAAGATCATGGTGAGATCTACTTGGAGTACCGATTCATACTCGATTGTACAGGTGTACAATGAGGTGAACAACAACTTGTGTTAGTTGTGTGTTGTGACCTATGAGAGAAGATTACTTAGGTGGTGGGATTACTTGGAGCCCTTGAGGAGGAAGCCTCACAGAGGTGGAAGAAGAGTGTGATCTCTTTATTGTAATTTCCTTTGTAATGAGTTGAATACAATTGTGTGTTGCCTCTCATATTCTATGTGTTTTCTCATTGATAGTTATTTGTTCTTCTAGTTATTTCCACATGTTTAAGTTGCTTATACAAAGGTAATCATGTGTGCTCTTAAATTTGACAAGTTATGTTAGAGCTTTGGGAAACTTAGGTCCTATCAAGATGCATTGGATCTATTATCTCATTTAGGATGTTTTCAAAACCAAATAATAAAGACACATGTCTCATATAAGAGATTTGATAGAAAAGAGCAATACAAGGCACCCAAGTACAAAATTAGCATTTTGACTCGAAATGATCTGATCAAAATTAGCTAGCCCATAAAATGCATTACCCCATTTAGGGATACTTTGGCCAAAATCAATACTTGAATTTATCAATTTCAACTTATTTAATGTGTTTTAGTGTTTTTAGGCCAAATTGCACACTTTAGTAGAAATTGGTCAAAAGCTTGGTTGTTGGTCATTGGTGAATAGATTTAAGTGTCTACAGTTTGCCCCTATTTGGGAAGGTGTTATAAGCTATAAGCATAATAAAATTTTCTTAAAGAATGAAAAGGTCATGTATGATTATAACTTCAACATAAATTGATGAACTATATGATGCCCCCTTAAGGGAATGGTTGGCACAAATAGGTTGGAAAATGGTCCCTCAAAAAGAAAGAAATGAAATGATGGTATCAAAGAAAGGGAAATGATGAAGTGAAAACACAATGATTTTAAAAAATTATTCAAAATCATTGAGAATGCAAGTGGGATGGTGTACAATGGTTTTCCCAAAGGAAGTTATAAGCATTATACCCTAATAATGGCAGCATGGTATGATAACATAATGATTTGCCCAAAGGTGGTTATAATCATTGAGAAGATGGAGCTACCCCAGTTAGGATAGACAAACAAGATAACAACATGCCCTTGTATGGGAAAAAAATTAAAGTGGTGACAACATAATGATTTTCCCAAAGGCAGTTATAATCATTGAGAAATGTAGGTGGGATAGTGTGCAATGGTTTTCCCAAAGCTAATTATACGCATTGGATCCTGATTATGGAAAACATGACTGATTTCGTTGATGATGATGATAATATGATTACAAAGGATAAAGATGAATTGGGATAACTTACTAGTAGGGAGATGCTTGTCTGAACTAAACAAAGGTTAAAATTATTTTATTGTTTAATTACGCTATATAGAATATGATTGGGATTGAATCGAGATGTCGGTGTCAAAGAGATGTCGATGCTGCCATTCCTAAATAGACTTTTGAAAGCTAAGGTTTGTTGTAGCACATGTCGGTAGGCATCATGGTATAAAATCATGAGGACTTGACTAAAATATGTATAAGGATTGAATCTCGAGATCCAATACTCAAAGGAAAAATAATGCACCAATGATAAAAACCATGATGACAATGTAAACATATGAATATGGATGGATTCAAGTATAAATGTGTAAAGAATCACCCAATGGATGCACATAGACTAAATCAAGGCAAAAGTGCTAAAAGCAAACAAACAAGCACACAAATAAATAAATAAGAAGAAATAAACAAATAATCAACTCAATTATAAATTTAAGCCACATGAACATTATCCCTAGAAAATTGGTGATAACTTAAAAAACTAATAGAATGGGGGAATAGAATGGCCGAGCTATCTCCATATGCACTAGGCAAGTGGATGCTGCCTACATAGTTCCATGGATGTAATATCCAATAAAAAATTTAGGTTAAATGTAGTTCTCCCAAGAAATGGGAAGAAAATGATAACTGATCAAAACAACATAATGAACATGATAGAAAAATAGGAATGGTCTTAAAAAATGGTAAGTGCGTGGGATAAAAGGCCAAAAAGGATGGGGAAACTAAGTGACAAGTGATTTTATTATAACTGAGTAAGGGTTCTTACAATCCTTAAGGCAAATAAGTGGTCAATGTTTTTTGTTTTTTATAATGATGTTACAAATGTTTTTAGAATTTTTAGAGTATCTCAACTTGATCGAGAATGACAAGACACTAAATGGTTCAAGCTCACATAATGGTGAGAGTGTTACTTAAGATGATCATAAAATAGTGAGAGTGTGGCTTAGGTTACTCATAAAATGATGAGAGTGTGGCTGGGAAGGGTGACTAAGCTGACCTCAAAAAGTATCAAGCACTACCTACATAGTCCCAGAGTAGGAACTTAAGTCACTATAGTTCTACCTTATAGTGGAAGAATCAAACTTTTGTAGCAATAAATTCAAGCAAAATAGGCATAGTTGGTATAAAGGCATAGTACAATATAGAGAATGGCTAGTTGGTATGGTTAAGGCACAATAAATAAGTGTTGCCCCTAGTTTGCCCATAGGTAGTTATAACTAGGATACAATAGTATAGGTCACTAAGACTAATTTGCCCACATGTTGTTATAATTAAGATCAAGATAATGAGAGAATAAAATAAGAAATGAAGGATGCAACTGCTAAATGTTTGTCGTACTGCTATTGTCTGAAATGTATGAAATAACTACTAAAACCAAATCTAAATGTTCTTACTGAAAGTGGTGATGGAACCAATGCCATAGGGCTAGGTATGGAGGGAAACATGAACTTAGTTGATGGGGAAGGTATGGTAAAATAGACATGTGATATGAAAAGTGATAGGTTGGTAGGATGATAGGCCGGTAAAAAAGGTATTATATAAAGAAGATTCATCAAAATGATATAACTTAAAATGGTCCTTATAGATAATACACCAAGTCACTCAAGCATAATAACATTTGAGGTAGATAATTTTCATTGGCTCATCAAGTTCACGATCATCTAGTGTGGTAAGCCTATATGCTCTAACTCCAAAGTTTGTTGTAATGATGAAAGGACCAACCCAATTGGGTTTAAACTTACCTTTATGCTTCTTTTTAGTAATGGTATTCTTTTGGTTTTCTTTAAGAACAAGATCACCAAGTTCAAAATTTTATGCTTGACATGCTGATTATAGTGGCCTTTGAGTCAGTTCTAATATGCCTAAAGATTGTTGAGCACAACTATGCATTTTTCATCAAGTAGGTCTAGCTCTTACAGGTGAGCTACTCGATAGTCATGATCATCTAGGACATGTTTGAAAGATATACATAGTGAAGGTAACTCAACCTCAATAGGAAGTATGGATTTAGTACCATAAATGAGTATGGAGTGGCTCCTGTGGATGTAAGATAATTGGTATGGTATGCCCAAAGAGTACATAATATCTGAAGGTACCAATCATGACCAACATCATTGACAATCTTTTTGAGAATGTTGACAATGGTTTTTTTATGTTTCAGCCTGGCTATTACCTTGAGGGCAATATGTTATAGAAAAATGTTGTATGATGTTATATTCAGCACATAACATGTTGACATACTTGTTCTTTAATCATCCTCCATTATTATATATAATGTCAGAGGGGATACCATAGCAAAAAATGAGATGGTTGAAGATGAACTTGGAAATTTACTTTCCAGTCACATAAGTGAGGGGTATAGCTTCAACCCACTTAGTGAAATATTCAATGGTAGTAAGAATATGTTTATGGCCATTGGATGAAGTGGGATTGATCTTCCCAATGAGGTTAAGGCCCCATGTAGCAAATGACCATGGTGTTAACATTGGTTTCAGAGTCTTTTTCAGGGCATGAATCAAATTAACATGCCATTGACATTTGTCACATTTTTATATATATATGCAGTTGCACCTGCATACATCATGAGATAATAATAAATAGTACACAAGATCTTTTTAGATAGGATGACCCTACTAGTATGGGCTCCACTTACACCTTTGTGAACTTCCCATAATGCTAGAATAGATTCTATTGAAGTTAAACAATGAAGTAGAGTTCCATCAAAACTATGATGATAAAGGGTTGATCCAAGTAAGGTATAACAAGTGGTTCAGTGGATGAAGGCTTTGGTTTATTTTCAAGATAGGTCAGGTGGTAAAACTTGGTCATGAAGGTAGTTGTAAAGGTCTGGGTACCAGATAGGACTAGGACTAACAATATCATAAATCATTGCAATGGTTGAGGGTTCATGAGCTGATGCAAACAAATTCTCAATGAGAAACTAATAATTTATAGCATTGTCCATTTGTTGAATCAAAGAGTCGATAGTAACCATGGCATCTGTGGTTTTATTACTATCCCTTGGTATATGCTCAAATTAGATATCTATAATTTGTTGTTTTAGAGTGTTGTCCATAGCTTTGTAAGGAATCATCTTGTCATCTTTAGTTTGGAAATGGTCTATGACCTGATTGATGATTAACTAAGAATCACCATAAACCTTGAGATGAGACACATTTCATTGTACTACTTGGTGAAGCCTTGAAATAAGTGCTTCATATTTAGCCATGTTGTTGGTACAAGGAAATTGATCTTGAATGATTTAGGGATTAGATCCCCCTATGGTGTAATAAATAAAAGGCTTGCCCCTGATCCATGTGTTGTGAATGATCCATCAAAATATAGCTTCTAGTAATGCTCCTCAAGAGGTGTGTCAATGATGTTCATTATGGATTCATTAAGAAATTGGAATTTGAGTGGCTTTAAATCAGCAAGGGTTGTTTCAGCAAGCTTATTTGTAAGAACTTGCCCCTTAATAGCTTGTTGATTGATGTATTCGATGTCAAACTCACTTAGAAGCATGATTCATTTATCCATTATACCTTATAAAGATATTTTAGATAGTAGATATTTGAGCATATCTACTTTAGAAATAACCATGGTTTTATTGTTTAACATGTAAGGGTGTAGTTTTTGAGCTGCAAAGACCATGGCTAAATAAGATTTTTCTATGGGCGTATAGTTGTGTTCATACGTGACCAATGTATAACTTAAGTAGTATACTACATACTCTTTTCCATTATCATCATGTTGAGATATAAGTGCCCCTAAGGCATTATCTATAGCTGATATGTATAAAAAAATGGTTTTCCCAGCATAGGGGGTAATAAAATAGGCAGATTTGATAGGTAATCTTTTAGCTGCTACAAAGCTATTTGGCAGTGATTATCCTAGTGGAATGTAACTCCATTATTTAGAAGATGTGTAAATGGATGACACTTGTTAGCTAACTGAGATATGAAGCATTAGATTGATTGGATCTTGCCCTACAAATTTTAGAGCTGCTTCAAATTGGTTGGTGGTGGCATCTCTATTATAGCTTGGACTTTGGCCAGATCAAATTCAATGCCTAAATGTGACATGATGAAGCTAAGTAATTTCCTTGATGTTACTCCAAATACACATTTATTTGGATTCCATCAGATTTTATACTCACACAGTCTTTCAAATATTTTGCATAGCACTGTTAGATGGTTAGCCCTGGTCTTTGATTTTCTTAGTATGTCATTGACATAGTCTTCAATAATATCATGCATCATATCATGGAATATAATATTCATTGCTCCTTGATATGTAGATATAGAATTCTTAAGACCAAATGACATTACCTAATAACAAAATATGCCCCATGGAGTGGTGAATGTTGTCTTGTGTTGGTCTTCTGGTGCTATTATGATTTGGTTGGATCTCAAAAATCCATCCATGAGTGAAATCATCTCATAACCCGCTGTGGAGTCGATGATCATGTCAATATTAGGAAATGGAAAGTCATCTTTAGGGAATGATTTATTTATGTCTTGAAAATTAGTACAAATTATGATACCTTTAGGCTTTTTGCTAACATGTACAACATTAGATATCCATTTTAAGTAGTCAATGGATCAAATACATCCTGCTTCTAAGATTTTTTATAACTAATTCTTTACCAATATAGAAATGTAAGGATGCATCTTATGTATCTTTTGTTTTACTAGTTTGGTATCAGGATTGACCACAAGGTGGTGCATAACCAAGGTTGGGTTCAAACTTGGCATGTTAGAATATGCCCATGTAAAAATATTTACAAACTCCCTCAAAAGGGTTGTAAGGACTTCACACTCTTGCTCAATAAGGGAAGCACCTAGCTTGATCCACTGTGGGTTATCTAGGGACTCGATGTTAACCTCTATTGTATCTTCCACTAGAAGGGTCAAACCATCTTCAAGGATAGTGGGAAAAGTTTTGAACTAGTTGTCAATATTAGAGTCCTCTATTAGGACTGGCTCTTCAAGCTCCCCATGCATGATGAATCAGAGTTTCCCAATGGAAGGTTTGGCCATGTAACAAAAACTATTGGAAACTCCTAAATGATTCAATCAAAATCTTATTGTTCTTCAAAACTGAACTCAGACTCATAGACAAGTTCATCATTAGTGGTCTCTTGAGCTATGGTTGAAGAAGGTTGAACACCCCCATCTCATGGTGCCTAAAATAGGTTTTCACCACTAGAATGGCCTTTTAATTTACTTTAACATTGGTCATAAAGTGCCTCAAAGAGGTTTTCACCTTGGGACCTCAATGTTTTAATTATTTTCTTTTGGCTAAGGGTGTTCACCTACTCTCCAAAATATGTTGTAGAATCCAAATTGATTGAGAATCCTAATTTATAATCTCCCAATGGAACATTGTCTCTAAGGCCTTGAAAATCATAGAAAGCCTCATCATTTTGAAACATATCAATTAGTATGTTAGACTCTTATTGGTCCTAATCTATCAGTTGGGGATAAGACAATGGTAGTGGATTGTGATGAATGATTAGGGTAAGGGTACAAATAGAATGAGGGTTAAACAGGTTGGTTTCAGCTAGATCATCAAAAAGGATATGATCAGACTCTAATTCATTGCCATCATCTTCATCACTAGTTGATGGTGATGGAACATGAGTAAGGTATATGGAGTCACCCCTAGGTGGTTTAAAACCAAGTCCATAGGGTTTTTATATTTAGCCATGGAAATTGGCTCAAGTGTTCCTTGTTGATTAGGTTCAAGGCCTCCTCCTTCATAGTCTTGATTTTTCATGATCCTATTTAGAATAAGATACTTTCCACTCTTATAACAATCAGCTTGGTTGTCATTATATAACTATGATTCATCTCCCTTGAGAGCGTCTAGTTCTAGGCCATATACTGGTACAAATGTGACAAGTGCTTTACCTTTGCTCTTTTGTTACCATTTTAGATGAAGTGACTTAACTTTAGGTCTTCCAAAATATTTTGGATTCTATGGAAGGTTCAAAATATGAAAGGTATCATGGGTCACATACTCCCCTCGGCCATTAGGTGAGATAGTAAAATGATTAGATACTTCATGAGGTGGCATGTTGGAAAGGGAATCAAGGGTATTAGGATCAATGCAATTATCCTATGATGGATCAAGGAGTATGGATTTTCCATTATCCTAATTGGACACTAGATTCATGCCAAAGTGATAATTATAACTCTTGAAATTAGCCTCCAGGTGCTTGTAGTACACATACAGATGCAAATCTCTTGGTATACAAACTTCCATCCCTGTATGGGAGAAATTGATACATTGGTATAATGTTGATGGGACTACATAAATTTCATGTAACCAAGGTCTTCCCAAAAGTATAGTATATGACAAATTGAGATTGAGCACATGACAAAGTGTATCATGGGTCAAGGTCCCAAGGATAACTAGCAAACAAATGGTGCCCTATGATTCTCATTCCTCATTGTGTTGAGTTGTGGAGCTAAAAGCTTCAACTCTTTCCAAACAGGAGGAACAAGAAGGTTGCTGAGATCCAGGAGCACCAGCGTCGGCAATAGGACCGACATCAGTTGTGACCAGTGCAGAAGGCCACCGGCGACGCCAGGGAGTCGGCCGACGTCGGCAGAACCAGACTAGCAGGGACCGGCGTCGGTCGCCTGTGTGTTCCAGAACTGCTCGTTACACGGACAATTAGTTAAGTGAATAAAGTGTTTGCATGTAAAGGCCAGTTAGAGTCTTTGGATGCGAGGATAATTGTCTAAATTAAGAGTCTAAGTTATTGTTTGAGTTAGGGATCTATTTATAGACCCATTGGCATGTATTGTAATTAAGCATGAGATAGAAAGGAAGGCAAGTAAGTTGCTTCCATTGTAAGATCATTGAGTTGCAAGTTGTTGCAAGCTCATAGGAGATCTACATGTGTGAGTATGGTCTATTGAATTGTAGGTTGCAGGTTCATGGGAGATCAACTTGAAGTATTTTAGAGTGCTTGGTGAACTAGCAGGATTATTACTGACTAGTTGGAGAGGTGAACACCAATTCTGTTTGTGAGTTGGTTGTTGTGACCATTTTTTGTGTAGGAGAGTGTTGTGTGAGAAGAATTACTGTACACTTGAGGTGTGGCAAACCTCTGTAAGGTGAAAGAGTGTGGCGGCTCTTTGTTGTATTCTTTTTTGTAAAGTGTTAATACAAGTTAGTGCATTGTCTCTAATATTCTGTGCTATTGGTAAATTCTAGCTACTTGTGTTTCTGGTTATTTCTGCATTTATAATTGCTTATATTTGGTAATCATACTGTGCTCTTTCTAAGGAGCAAGATCCAACAAGAGGAATCAGAACAGAGGTGTGTTTGTTCTTGGACTTCCCTGACAAGTGGTATCAGAGCTTTTGGTTAGGATACTAACAGATTGGATTAGATCTGGTTAGTGTGTTTTGATTACAGGTACTCACAGGGTTTCTGTTTGAGTGGGAGTTGAGCAATGACAGAAGACAGTAAGCTATGGATGGAAAAGTTTAATGGCAAGAACTACCAGTTGTGGAGGATGCAGATTAAGGATTATCTGTATCAAAAAGATTTGTACTTACCGTTGGGAGGGGTTACTTGCAAACCCTCAGATATGAAAGATGAAGAATGAGAGGTTCTTAATCGGAAGGCTCTGGGATCTATTAGATTGAGTCTTGCATCATCTGTGATTTCCAGCTTATCACAGTGTAAGACAATGGTGGAGTTGATGGAATCTTTGGCAAATTTATATGAAAAACCCTCAGCTTCTAATAAGGTATTTCTTATGAAGCGTTTATTTAATTTGCAAATGTTGGAAGGTGGATCTGTTCATAGCCATCTTAGTGATTTCCATGGTTTAATAAACCAGCTAAGTTCAGTCAATATTGTATTTGATGATGAAATTAGAGCTCTCTTAATCTTGTGTTCATTACCTGAAAGTTGGGAAGGTTTGGTAATGGCAGTTTCTAATACTGTGTCTCCTTCAAAAGTCTTAAAAGTGGATGATGTTGTGAGTGTGATCTTGAATGAAGAGATACGCAGGAATAACATAGGTGAATCATCAGGGAATGCTTTGAGTGTTGAAGGCAGAGGAAGGTAAAGAGAGAAGATAGAGCATGGGAGATCAAGGTCTAAGATAGGCAGAAGATCCAAGTCCAGATATGGCAAAATAACCTGCTGGAAGTGTGGAAAGCAAGGGCACTTAAAGAGAGATTGCAAATCAGGTGAAGATCAGCATGAAGGACATGAAGAAGAAGCAGATGTTGCACACTACGCTACACGGGATGCTCTGGTATGTTCTTTGGATAAAGTAGAATCTTGGGTTTTAGATTCTGGTGCCTCTTGTCATGCATCCCCACATAGGGAATTTTTTCATGAGTATGTCCAGGGAGATTTTGGAGAAATTTATGTAGGGGATGGTAAGCCTTGTCAAATTGTTGGCAAAGGGAAAGTGAAGCTGAAACTGCAGACAGGTAACACATGGGTGTTAAAAGAGGTCATGCATGTCCCAGTTTTGGAGTAGAATTTGATAATCTTGTTAGAAGTTTGGGTGATGAGGGTTGCACAGTAACTCTCACAGCAGACTCTTAGAAGGTTACCAAGGGTACACTTATTGTAGCTAGAGGTAAGAAAGTAGGTACGCTTTATCTATCTACTTGTACTACTGATTCTCTTTCTGGGTTATCTACTTCAGCTGTAGATTCAGAGATGTGGCTTGATAGGCTTGGTCACATAGATAAGAAAGAGATGCTTGTTCTTGAGTCAAAGGATATGCTTTCAGATTTGGAAGGTATAGATCGTGGTTTTTGTATGCACAAGAAGAAGGTAACATTTCTTGAGGAATCTGATGTTAGTGACAAGAACAGGAAAGCCTTGGTTTTCAAGGAGAAGGTGACAGATAGAGTTTAGCACAAGATGCAAAAGAATTCTGAGCAGAGCAAGGGTGACTTGGACAAGGATTTGATCCAAAAAGAGCTCGCGGGAAAAGGTTAGGTCTCACAAGAAAAACACAGAGACCGACATCGGCAGGAAAATTGGTGTCGACGTCCATACAGGGACCGACGTCAGCTATGTGCAGACTGATGTCGGTGATTCAAGGTAGAGAACTACCAGCGTCGGCCAGGGGAAATCGACGTCGGCAAGGTGGCAGTCGCAGGAAACTGACTTCGGTCGTCTGCAGACTGAGACGTGACCGACATCGGTTACTGAGACAAATTTTGGGTGGACAGCAAGCTGTCAAGGTGTCTCAAGCACCCATATGGAGGACTGAAGGTGTAAGTAAGTTCTTAAATTCATCATTTCCCTTCTTTACACTACTTGTTGCTCACTTATGGCATAGGACCAGGAAGTTATTGAAGAAGCAGAACATGTAAATCCAGGAAACAGTGGGAGCTTGGCATGGATGAGGATGTGATTCCTTGGAGGAGAACCAAACAGGTGTTTTGGGTAGAGTGGCCAACTGGAAGTAAGCACTAAGAGACGAATGGATGTTCAGGATAAAGAAGAGCGGAAATGGATACGTGAGATGGAAGATCAGGGTATATGGTCTTGTATTAGCTACAAGGCAATGGAGGTTTGATCATTGTGTTTCTCTTTACCGAGTTGGATAGTATTAGCTACACTATCCTATTTCTGTATGATGTGCTTGTTGCAGGGTTACATATACAGGTATTGCTGAACTAAAGGTAAAGCTAGTTCAGGTGTTTATCATGGAGAATCTGGGAGCAGCAAGATTCTTTGGCATGAGTGTGTTCTAGAGACATGGTAGGTCATTTGTTGACTTTGTTTCAGGATGATTGTGTGAAACCAGTTAGCACGCCGATGGTTGGATAGTTTTATGAACAGGTGTCTTGATTCACATAATGAGGTTGAGTGCATGGTATGTACTAAACCTGAGTTTTCCCAAGCAGTGGGAGTTGTCACAAGTTGGAGCCAATCTGAGAGAGAACCATTAGAGGGCAGTTCAGTAGATTCTTACAGGGACTAGCAGCAGGCGCACATGCTATGCAGGTTCAGTTTATTTTTTACATGGTTTGTAGATGTGGATGTGGCAGGTGATTTGGATGATAGGTTTTACACTACAGGTTTGTGGTGGTTGGTCTTCAAGAGTGATCTTGAGGAGGGATACAAAGCCAAGGGAATAAACTAGATGGACTACAGGTACAGGTACAGGTTGTAGCTGTTTATCTCCAAGTGGGAGATTGTTGAGCTGTGGAGCTAAAAGCTTCAACTCTTTGCAAACAGGAGGAACAAGAAGGTTGCTGAGATCTAGGAGCACCGGCGTCGGCAGCAGGACCGACGTCGGTCGTGACCAGTGCAGAAGGCCACTGGCGATGGCAGGGAGTCGGCCGACGTCGGTAGAACCAGACTAGCAGGGACCGATGTCGATCACCTGTGTGTTCCAGAACTGCTCGTTACACAGACAGTTAGTTAAGTGAACAAAGTGTTTGCATGTAAAAGCCAGTTAGAGTCTTTGGATGCGAGGATAATTGTCTAAATTAAGAGTCTAAGTTATTGTTTGAGTTAGGGATCTATTTATAGACCCATTGGCATGTATTGTAATTAAGCATGAGATAGAAAGGAAGGCAAGTAAGTTGCTTCCATTGTAAGATCATTGAGTTGCAGGTTGTTGCAAGCTCATAGGAGATCTACATGTGTGAGTATGGTCTGTTGAATTGCAAGTTGTAGGTTCATGGGAGATCAACTTGAAGTACTTTAGAGTGCTTGGTGAACTGGCAGGGTTATTACTGACTAGTTGGAGAGGTGAACACCAATTCTGTTTGTGAGTTGGTTGTTGGGACCATTTTTTGTGTAGGAGAGTGTTGTGTGAGAAGAATTACTGTACACTTGAGGTGTGGCAAACCTCTGTAAGGTGAAAGAGTGTAGCAGCTCTTTGTTGTATTCTTTTCTGTAAAGTGTTAATACAAGTTAGTGTATTGTCTCTCATATTCTGTGCTATTGGTGAATTCTAGCTACTTGTGTTTTTGGTTATTTCCGCATTTATAATTGCTTATATTTGGTAATCATATTGTGCTCTTTCTGAGGAGCAAGATCCAACAAGAGGAATCAGAATAGAGGTGTGTTTGTTCTTGGACTTCCCTGACACATTGTCATAGGTTTTGATGGTTATTGTATCTACTTGAAGATCTACCAGTTGTACCCAATAAGCTTGATGATATTAAGAGAGACTATGTTTAGACCTGATACATCTATAAGGACATGTTTCACTTTGTGTCATTTTATACAAACTTCTATGTACAATGGATTATTATGGAGCAGGCCAAGGAAAGACATATTGCTTTGGTTGAATATGACTTGTTGGGATGGAGCTAGGTGTCCAACCAAAGCTTGGAATTTATTAGGGGATATGTCACTTAAAATAGTGGTTGGCTCAGGAAGTCATTCAAAATGTTTTTATGGATTGTTGATGTACACAATAAATATAAAATGGAAATTTGTGTGGGCATCTTTTGTAATTATTCCATAATGTCAAATTTCTTCTCTTGGTCAATGTTAAATGGATTATTCTAAGGTTGAATGATTGGTTGGATAATGGGTGAGGTGGTAGATGGGTATGGGTCTAGGATGGTAATCTTTGACCTCTGAGTCACGATTGCACAATTAGGATTGAATATAGGACCATGATTGCTAACAAATGATGGTGATGGTGTGGGACAAGATAAGACAAGTCTTAGTTTCTAGTGCACTTGTGCATGGTCATGGGGCAAGGATGAGTTATCGGTATAAGGTCCAAAAGTGGGAATCCCTATTTTTTGGTTCACTTGTGTGTGGTCCTAGATCAAGGAAGGATTGTCAAAGTGATTGGATTGGTTTGGTATGGTTAGTAATGGTCTCTTCTGATTAGAATTTGGTTTAGGATTAATGGAGATGGTATTAATGCTACCTCTTGCAATATGGCCTACAACTCTATTATAGTCATGTGAAACTATGTGGTAGGTTTGGTGGTTATTACCATTCTAGCTTTGGTTTTGTCCATTATTTTGGTATTGTTGATTATTTTGTAGGTTTTGCTAGTTCTGTTGGTTTGGCCTTTTATTTTGATACTATTGATGTTGTTGTGGTACTCGCTGGTGTTGTTGTTTCTATTATTATTGTTGTTGGTTGTTGTGTTTGGGAAAAGGGCTTTGATAAATCCTAAGAGTATGATTGGAGGTGGAAGTACCACCATCTAATGTAATCTCCCCATTCTCTAACATATTCTCAATCAAATGCTTGATTTTCACACATCTTCATAAATTATACCCATTGACGCGATGATATTCATATAATTCATTTTCATGGTATGAATTAAGATAAGGAATGCGTTATGGATAATTCTTTGGTATAGGCCAAATAATCAAATAAATGGTAGCAAGTTTATGAAATATAAATTTAGTAGGCTCTCCAAGGTCACTAAAAACATGGTGAGTAGGTACTATTCTCCTTAGAGGAGGAACTTACAATGGCAAAGGTGGTTGCATTTGTTGCACAGACCTAAGATATTGTGCTTGATGTGTTGGCTGAAGAGGTTGTCAGGTAGGAATACGTTGAAAAGGTAGCATAGGCTGAGTGGATGGCATTTATACCATTTGGATATGGTGTGACTTGGTTACTCCATTTCCCACACCATTTTTATTATGGTTGAATTGCTTTGGTCTATCTTGGCTTTGGCATGTGCTAGTTATGATGCTTGCATTTGGAATTGATTATGATTTTGGCCATTTCCCTGATTAGTACCTTGATTATGATTAGTTGAAGTGAGCTTGATGATTATTTTATTAATAAGGTCTCACTCAATCAACAAACGTTTATCAATGATCTCTTTGAAAGTATGTGCACATTGTAGTTCTAGATGATAAGCTATCTCACTATGCAATTTTTTAGTAAACACAACAACTAATTATTTATCTAGTAAACTATGGGTGAATCAACTTTCAAGGGATCTCCATCATTCTAGATAGCTCACAAAACTCTCATCATATTTTTTTTTACTTACATCAAGTCGACCAATGAAATCTCATGTTCGAGATTGTAGGAAAAGTGTTACACAAGCTTTTCTGAAAGGTCCTCAAAATTTATTACTAAATTCTTGGGAAAATTTAAAAACCACACCAAGGTTTGTCCTAGTAGACTCCTTAGGAACAATAACAAAATGTATATGTCTCTATATGCCACTAGTTGGCATGCGATAAAGAATTCTATTAAATGAGCTTTGGAGTCACCTTTCCCCTTATATTTATAAAACTCTAGGGGCTCATATCTTGGAGGAAATGGAATCTATAAGTAGTCCATGTTAAAAGGATAAAAACACACATTGTCTAACTTAAAATTTTTACTCTATTTCCTAGCTTGGATGGTATCGATTGCATCTTTCATCTACTATAGTTCTTGTTCTAGGAAATTTATGGGAATATTGGCCTAGGTAGATAGTTGGGCAGTCATAAGTGGATCACTTAGATTGGGGTATACTGGAGATATTTTTTGGGGTATGATGGATTGGTTAAGAAGATTTGATGTTGAGTATTTTATGGTTGGGAAGAAGGGATGTAACCATACTATGACTATTGTGATTGAAAAGGGACATTATTCTAACTAATTGAACCTTACTATTGAGTGAGAACTTGTGAACTAAGACCTTATTTTTGAATGAGTGGCATACTTTAAATAAAATGCAATTATTGCCTAGTAGGTACTTGAGAAACATTAGAACTTCCTTTTTGCATGAATCCTTATTGGGAAGTTAATGCTTTTTGAGATTCAACACCTGTCACTAACCAATAGTCATATGTTGTTGGTTAGACATCATTTGGTTTTGAATTAACACACTAGCCTATGATTGAAGAGGTATGTTTGCTACTACCTAATGAGGTGGAACATTAGTTGCCCCCTATTGAGGTGGAAACATATTCAACCTCTATTGTATTGGTATATTAGATTGTGCCTACTATTATGTAATACCACTCATCACTTATTGAGGAGGAGTAGGATTCATCACATTTTGTTGTTGAGGCATGACATTGGTTGCTGGCTAGCTACCTAATCCTGTTGGTTGTGCACTTGAAGAAGTGGTTGGTTGAAGATTAGAAGTAGCTATTTGATATTGGGATGTAGAAATTACTACTCACTAATTTTGAGAACCACTTGTGGTGTTAACAAAAGGCACATTTTGTTGGCTAACTATTTACGTATTAACACCACTTTGGTTTGATTAAGATGTTGCTTACACATTATCCACTATGTTTTGGCCACTATTCTGCATAGAATCAAAAGATACTTATTCAATGGTTGGCATATTAAATAAGTTATCAACTAAAGTATTTTACATGAATGAGTTTGTACCCTGATTGTCTTGACTAGTCAAATCTATTAACACTCTAGTTGAGGGGACTAAATCTATGAGAGGCCTACTTGATATGGTCATTTGGTTAAAGTTGTGTGCCAAGTTCAAGTAGGTTTGGTATGTTTTTTGAATTTGTACAAAGTGATCCTCAATGAGATCCTTACCTTTGACAAGCATACTAGGGTCATGATACGGTGTTTGGACTAGAGCTAAAGGATTTCTAGAATAAACTTGTTGAATGTACAATATGTTATGAGGCATTATTACTAGACTTGGTAAATTCTCATGGGGGAAGTTTGTCAGAAACTTGGCCCCTACCTTTATGGCTCTAACCAAAATCTCATCTTTTTTCTCCAATAAATGATGCTCAAACAAATAAGGATTATATGTGGAAGGTGTGCTAATAGAGTAAAGTTGTTGAGGAAAAGGTTCTTCAATAGTAGGTACCATAGCTAGGTATTGTTTTGTTTATGCTTAATCTTGATTCGAGTACGGTGGCATATTATCCAAATAGTTAGCCAATGAATCTTGGTTTTTTGCCCCTATTTGAGTATTATAAGAGGGATATGGATCTGTCTCATAAGAAATATTATCTGTGTAGGGTTCTTGTACCATTTCTTATTGTGAAACCACATTACTAATCCTTGGATTGTACATGAGTCCACTACGAGTGTAGGAATACATGTTAGGATCTATAGTGAATGTTTTGTGATAAAAAGGGAAGAGAGTTCTACAAACTCTAAAAAGACAATGTTTAAAAGATGATGTTCAAACTTGGTTCAGATTCATCAAAATGATAGAAAGGTTTATGAAATGATTTGTGATAAAACAAGCTAACTTTAAGTATCTAAAATTACACATCTTATAAAAAAAGATTAAATAAATGGACCGAAAATCAAAATGACAAAATCTAAGGTCAAAGTGTTTTAAATCAGTGTAATCTAGGAAATAAATAGTTTCTAGGTCTTTTGGCTAAATGTGGCATCAAAATCTAGGCTCAAACAAGGCATGTGTTAGGACTCTTGGCCAAACGATGTCAAAAGTTAGATTTTGAAATAGATGAGATTTTAATCTAATAGATTTGAAACTATTCTAATAAAAACTAGGCATTTGACTCTTGGACATAACTCGATCAAATAGGTATAAGGTATGAAACAAAAGGCACTTTAAAGATAGTTTTTTTCTCACAAATAATGGTATAAAACTTGGTTTTTTTGACAAATAGGCTAGACAAATGTGAATGACGTAACTTTGCTAGACAAAGATTCACAAAGGTAAACTCGGATTGGCTTGAAAAATGTGTACAAACTTGAAATCTATGCAATAATGACTATGAAATAATGTTTCAAATGTTTTCAGATAGTATAACAATGATAAACTACTCAAAAGATGTGACTAAATGTTTGTTTCAAAAAATCTCTAAGGCAAATATGGTTTCTCACAAATTTGGTAACATAACACTACCTTTCTTAACTCAAATGACATACACACCTTCAAAGTTTTGACAATATCTCTAAGGCAAAAAAGTATGCATTCAAATGATCTTGATGAAAATAGGATGGTAACACAAAAATATTTGGTGGATAGATTCAAAGTGCAAGTGTTTAGCACAAAATGACTTAAGTCTACCAAGTGGTGATAATGATTATGGGTCTTAAATGGCTTTCAACCCAAATTGGAAATTAAACCCAAGTTCCCTTAAGTTTAGTGCAAATGTCAAACCCACTTAACACATCAACCCTATGAACTTATGATGGTGCAATATCAAAATTAGATTATAAATGAAGGACTTTAAATAATGTTTGGTAAAAGTCTAGACTCAATTAGACAACATAACTACACCAAAGTGAATGATATGACTCTAAGTTTTGATGAACTTTGAATAAGGCAAATTGATGATTCACGTGGATAGCATAACACCTCTTTGTTCAAAGGAAAATGAAGACTATGTGTTTTGGTTTGTATCATTTGTTCACACCAGGTTTTTGACTCCAAACAAGACCTTAATCTATGTCAAAACTAACTAATTAATCATTCTTAGGTCCTAAACTGACAAGGTTACTTGGTATTATGGAATCTATCAATATACATCATTTGTGAGGCTTTTTTAGTGTTCATCAAAAAAATAAAATGCACATTATATAGTGGAATTTTTACTCCCCCCTTCTCTCAAATGATAGTACTATGACATGGACCTTGAGGTGGACCTTGCACTAACAACACTTCCACGATAAGTGGGGATTTGTCTAAGATCTACAAGTTTTTGAATGTCTAGATAGATCAATTGCCAATTGACTTTCAATGTCACATTGTATAAGAAACACAATTTAAATTGGGTGTCCATGACACTTGGCTTGTTAAAAAAAAGTCTTATCCTTTTTTCAACCACTACATAAATCGCTTGCTCTATATAGTGCAATTTTCAAAGTGTAGATACATCTCATGTGAAAATCCAACACTAAAAAGTGGTTTAATTGCTCAAACCTATGATCTTAGTGGGAGTGGTTAAAGTCAGTGCTAAGAGATGAAACCCTAGGTCAAAGCTTCCTTATAGAACTTGCAAGAGGTAATGAAAAACCCCTTACAAGCTAAGATACAATAAAATAAAAGACATAATAGAAAGACTTTAGGGTCATTTCAAGATCACCCAAACTATTTCAATTTTTTGGGGAGTGCTTTAGATGACATTCTTTCTATTCCTTGGATTAGGCATGTTTGTAATAAGGATGACACTTTTGATTCCAAAAGTTTCCTAAAGGAGATGAATGGAAGAGTATACATGCAACATCCCTCTTTTTGCCAATCAAATTTTGAGTTAAACAACTATTAAAGATAAAATTTGATAAGTGACTTCAATTTTAAGCACAAAATGAAAGATTAGGTGGTGTTATTTTGACCCCTTGGTCTTACATTGTAACTTTGAAAGCACAATTTTTCAAAACATTTACCTAAGCATCTAAATTTTCCATTAAACACCAAAACAAAGTTCCTAGTCCATTTTAAACTTTCAAAGAAAGTCTAAAAAGCATGTTTTAACAAATTCTAAGTTGGCCCTACAATGAAAAAGTTAGTATGTCCTTTAGCTTTGAAGCTAATTTGTAAATGAGTGAAGAACTTCTCAAATCAAACTCTCTATTTCAAAATCATAATTACACAATCAATCCCATTGTTTCCCTACAAAATCATAATTACCAGACAACAATATCACTATTATGGATTAGATCATCAGAAAAATACAATATCATTATTTTCCAATAAAATCTTTGCTAAACAAAATTACTATTTTAAATGAAATCACTAGCCAAATTAATGATATCATTGCTCAGGAAACAATGTCATTGTTATGGTTGACAATATCACTGTTACCAGACAGAAAACACAAAATCACTATTCTATTAACAAAATTATTGTTTTTGAATACAAAATCACTACATAGGGGAACACTATTGCTATTTTGTGAAATCAACACCCAAGCAAATGATATTGCTGCTCTGGTCAACAAAATCGCTACTCTAGTCTACAAAATTATTGTTTAGCAAATAGTGATTTCATTACAAAATCACTACTATGTGAGAAATGATATCGTAATAGATAGAAAAATTGAGGTTTCCAAAAACAAAAATGCAAATATTAGAAAAATGGAATTTTAACTTAAATTTTTACATGGAAAAGATTAGTAGGTTGCTTATAGGAGCTTTGTGACCAAATTTTTGGGGCTAAGGTCTCACCAGGTGTGCCATTATGTGAACTAAGAATTTGACTCAAAAGAGGATGGTTAGTATCATGTTAGTCCGAAAATGAAATCAAAATAAAATAAACACACTAGCATAACATCTCTAGGCTTAGGTACTAGAGGGAGCTTAGTTAACAAGACTAGAATGGAAAACACAACTAAAATGCAAAATAAACCTTCTTTCACCTTCTTTGGATGCTCAAAATAACATCTTAATGTGGCTTACTCAGTTTGTGCTCATGAAGTCTACATCAATGAAGTGTGGCTACCTCCATCTCTCCTTGGCATCATGTTTGGATTTGGATTGGCTTGGCTTGACTCAATATTTGGGCATTATATTATTACAATGTAATCATTTTGAATGCATTTGGGCATTATAATTTTTGGAGAAAAGAGCTTAAAATTCAATAGGCAAGGCCTCCTATTTATATATTTTCAAAAATGGCTAGAATCAATCTAAAGCATCCATCTCAAGATGGAGATGTGTGGCTAAGGATTAATTCAATTATGTAATTGAAATTCATAAATATTTGGGATATAGGGGAAATGAATAGGTATGTAGGGTCTTAATGAGGCATGGGAGGCATAAATCCTGATATTTGTGGCATTTATGGTTGGTGGATGTCACCCCATAGGATGATGTCATTTGATGATGCAGATATTGACAATCAATTTTCAATAAAGATTTATTCAACAATTTCCATAGAATTATTAATTAGGCTCATGATTTTAATTATTTAGCTTTAAGCATGATTAATCACTTTGATGCAAACCTTAGCTCTTTGTGCACAAATTACTCAAATTGGTTAGAATGTCTTGTTATTGGCCTAAAATTTGACTAGATTAGAATTAGGATGTGATGTCAGATATGTTATTCCATTTAGGATGTTTTCAACACCAAATAACAAAGGCACGTGTCTTGTGTAAGATATTTGATATACAAGAGCAATCCAAGGCACCTAGGTGTAAAATTAGCATTTTGACTCAAAATGATTTGATCAAAATTAGCTAGCCCATAAAATGCATTACCCCATTTAGGGATACTTTGGCCAAAATCAGCACTTAAATATATCAATTTCAAATTATTTAATGTGTTTTTAGGACAAATTACACACTTTGGTAGAAATTAGTAAAAATCCTAGTTGATGGTCATTGGTGGCCAGATTTAGGTGTCTACAATATCTAGACCAATGATCTTTCACTTTCATTCCTTTTTGTAGCATCTCCTTTTAAAAAATTATATGTCACAAGTGCATGTAATATGCCACTATATGAGGATAGTCAATAAGATTCTATCGATACCATTTTTATGATTATTGGGGATTGGTCAGTGGTGTTCCTGGAATTAGTACATGCAGATCAGGCCAATACATATCAACTGCATTCAATGTGAAGAAAATTATTGCTGTTCTAATTTTATGCAACATGTCACTTAATTATGCATGGATTTTTGCCCAATAAGAGCCTGCACCCCTAATTTGGTACCAAAATGCATCAAATGATCAACTAGATGAGAGTGTGACATGCTATCTGTATGCTCACATAATTCATTGATGGTGATTGTCATGTCTTGTAGACTCTTTTTAAAAAATACTACAAATGAATTTTGTACATATGTCTCATAATCATATTCATTATGTAATATCTGAATCATGTGTGTCATCTAAAATGATGATCCCTATATCAAATCAAATGTTTAAAAAATTCATGTAGATGCAATGATTTCATTCTTGGTTCTAACCAATCATATCTTTGATTTAGAAATAAATTGGGGAAGGCCATATAAATTAACCCTTTTGTGACATACTCATTTATAGGGGACGCACCAATTCCTAGCCAATCCATTAGATCTCTAGGTTCTGTATTAGGATTATTCACCCATGCATAAATCAATTTCATCTCTCTTGTGGCATTTGGGGGTTTAGAGGCCATTGAAATTATGTGATTAATGATATTTCCTTCATCTATTGCCATCATTAGACCTTGAAATACATATTCATTCACATCTAAATCAAACTCCATATGTATAGAGTTCAACTGGTCAAAGATATTTTTATTAGAATTGGGTGGAAGTTCGATAAGTGCATTTTAATCAATTTGAACATCTCTAAAGAATATGTCATGTTTTATTTTATATTTTGGTTCCCTACATACTCTCTCTCTATTAACATTAAAATTGTAATTTGTTTCATGTTGATCTTTTCTTTGAATAATAATGATCATCAAATCTTTTATTTGATGTGGTAAAACCTTAGAAATTTATTTCACTTCTTGTGGAAAACTGATTGTATGTCCTTTATATTTATATTAACCTCTAGTTTCATGTTTGCCTTGAAGGATTGGATTGACTCATGCTATCAACATCTCTTCTACTTGGGTTAAGCACACAAGTTTTGGTTGTTGTGGACCAAGATCCATATTGTTCGATGTTGAAAATCAATGATCATTTTTCTCTTATCAACATCTATGGCAGATTGGACCTTTAGGTGCTAAAGAGATATTTATGTTGGGGTAAATTTCTTGATAAATATAACACATACCTGGTGAAGCTAATTTTTCTAGATGATGGTGAAAAATCATTTATAATGTCTTTAAATCTACCTCTATATTTCCACTATTATCATGTGTATTTTGCACACCATCATCCATTTCATGTATTTCTCTATTATTTGGCATTTATAACACATGTTCTATGGTCATTGAATTCATTTCTTTAGAGTTACCCTCAGCATTAGCATTTGTTTGACGATGTATTTGAACTGCTTCATGATTACTTTCTTGTAGTTGGTTTCTTTCTTCCTTTGTGAATTGATTTAAATGCATTTCTCTTTGCATTCTCCTTCTTAGTTTATGTTGACCATGTTGAGATGTTTGTGCACGATATGACATTATTTCTTGGGCATGTTATCTCATTTCTACTTCCAATTCTTGAATTGACATTTCTACCATATATTTTGAACGTCTTTTTATTTTATTCTCATTATGTTATTGTCTTTGTTCTTCTGTTATTTTTTCATGTTGTTGTCTTTGATATTGTCGAGAATATTCTCAACTGTATTCTATTCTCTGTTCTTCGATTTCAAAATTTAATCATGGATGTGCATACCTTTAAAATATAAACATAAATTGTTCAATCTATTTTTTCAAAAAATTAAATTACAATTAACCTTTTTTATAAATACAAAAAAATCATAATAATATACACTATGAATAAAAAGTAACAAAATACATCTCATAATAAATATTTGAGGGAATATTTTTTCTCTTTTACGAAAAAATAATATAAATCAAAGATTTTTTTTTCTTTTCAAAAAGAAAAAAGTTAAAGAATTAAAAAAGGGTTTAATTTAAAGGACTAATATAGTCATCTCATCATGCCTAAAATTTTAAAGAGTTATATCAAACATAATTTTTTTTTGACGATTTTATATAAAATAGTATATGTTTTGTTTTAAATTGGAAATGTTGAATTACATTTTGATATCCTACATGCCTAAAATAGAAGGGCTTTAGTCACAGACGATCCAACCTATCCTTCAAATTCTAGACCTCAAATTCCAATCTGATATTCATTGTAAAATCCACAATACTATCCATGTAAATTGTTTAGAGCTGAAAGTTATGCAAAGATTTTTTTTTTTTCAAATAACAGGCATAAAAATGACTCAAAGAACATACCTGAATCTTAAAATTATGACAAAAAAAATTCAAAATTTTTCTTCCGCTTAGAATTATTGTTTGACTAGGGAGTCCATTCAAACACAAGTATATAATGGCCTGGTAGAGATATTTTTCTTCTAAAATTCTCTAAAGAAATAAAAATTGCTATTGATCTAGTAAGAATGATAGAAAATATGGTTGTTGTGTGTTTATATTTTTTCTTGGAATGCTTTATATTGTATATATATCATATATACTTGTTTTTAAATAACAAGTCTTTTTATTATATATTTTCAAAGAAATTGTCAGCTGGTTATATATTATTTTATTTTATAATTTATTTTTATCTATTGGCTCAAATAAGAATAAAATTTATCCACTCACACCATTACACTTCTGACTGCCAATGTAGGTTATGCCTCTCGACATAATAAATCTATGTAAAATATACTAATAGATATTATTTTTGAGGCACCTATATCGTATTGAATTGTGAGTACCTCAAGAATGATATCTATCAGTGTATTTTACATAGGTTTATCTAAGATATATATGCTAGTACCACTCACCATCATGTAAGATTAAATATAGTTCTTTAATAAAAACACATTTAATATAAATATTAATGAATTATTAACATTAAAAATAGAGAGAAACATAAATTTTGATATATAAAGATATAGAGATAGGGAGATCAAAACTGTACATATATGACATATATATAATATAACTATAATTTAGAGAAGATGGAAGTAGAGAAAAACACTGATATGACATATATGAAATATAACAATAATTTTATGAAATTCAAACCGTATACATTTGCCATTAAAATGAGAGATAAAGTTCAACACATATATGATATATATAAGTAATATAATGTTAATAAGTTTAAGAAATTCCATTTGTGTACATGAGATCCTCTAACAATTGAAGTCTTTCTTCTTCCTCTTTTCTTTTATGTACCCCTTTTCCATTCTTCATTTTTTCAAACCTGTCATATGTGAAAGGCGGTATGATCCTTAATCCATGTAATGAATTTACACATGATATTATCATAAATGTCAAACCTTATCTTTCTGTAAGTCATATATCAATTGTGGCTTTGTTAAGTGTTAAGCTCTATGATTTATGGATTGTCAATCCCCATGCCAATTTTAAACATAGTTGACTCACACGGCTCCTTTGTATTGGAATGATAGGAATTATAGTTGGAGATTCATCAACAAAAGGAATCCCTATGTAGTTATCAAATTGAACCATAACTTATGTAGATGGTTCAGGGGACATTAGCCTTGGTTTGAATATATCCAAGTGCACTATTGACAAGACCTACTTTTGTCCATAAATTTATGGTGAGCATCACCCTTGCGCCAACAATAATCAACAATTCAACTTCCAATTGTTCATCATCCAATCTTGTAACAATATTGCTTTGTCCTCTAGTTTTAATACTTCAAGAAATAGGTTGATTCAATGCATACAATTTTCTCTTATTATGTTGATGTACATTCTCATTATTGTAAATAAATGCATGTGTTCATTAAAATCCTCCTTTTCAACTGTTTCAAGTGAAGCATCTATTCTAATCATCAACAATTGCCAGTCGTTAATGGTTGGATTGGCATCTCTTAGATTTGTTAGAATTTCTTGAAATCGTTATTGTTCTTCAGTTTGATCCTTTTGTCTAAAAACTTTTTTGAGTGTAACACTAGTTACAATTTTTTTCCATAATAGTTTTTCTTATCTTGTACTTGCATATGGAGGTCTATCCATTACCAGATGCAACTGTCCTAAATCTCCAACAAAAATCATTGACCTTCCACCAAAAAACTATCAACATTTTCTATAAATGCTTGGTAGAGTTGAGGATCTATATTTTCAAGCATCTTTTGACCTATACAACTCATTTCATCAATCAAAATATATCTAACACGTTTAATTTCTTCTTGAAAGGTTGTTAACCTTATTCCTTCTAGTTTTTCAAAATTTAAAATAGGATTTTGTAAGGTTGTATGTATTGTTGATGCACCAATGTTAAATGTGACAACTCCTGTTGGAGCAAGTAGTAGAAGGGGGCAACACTGTGGTTGTGATAACTCTAGAAGGGCCAATTTAATCCCTCTAATAAGATAAGATTTCCCTATTCCTACTATTTCTTAGATTATCAGATGTATTTTGTCCTTGATTATAATGTCTTATAATTATATCCAATGCTAATTTTTGTTTCTCACTTAGGCTTTCATAATAAAAAAATAGACTATGTTTCATCCATAGCAAGTAAGCTATTTTATTTTGCCATGCTTACAAATTTAAGAGATCTATTCATTTATTCTTCACCCAGGTAATTTGAATCCCAAATTGTATGTCTATCAATATCTCTTTGACCCAACATATCAATCTCAAAAACATGTAGATATTGTTCTCGGTGTAGGTTTGATATGATCTCCCACTCATGTTCAGTTGTATTTTGTTGGATAATGCCATCATCTTTGTCCTATATTTCTTGTTGAATGTCATTGTTTATTTCAATCCTTCACTCTATATGAAAAGGAATATATTGAAATTCACCCCAATTATATTTTCTTGTCTCCTCATCTTGGCTTATATCTATCTCAACTTCACATAATGGTTTGTACAATAATAACTCTGACTAACATAAATCTACAAATTTTTGACTAGCTTGTTCTGGGATGTTTTAAAACCAGGGCCATACCCTTACAATATCACATGTTTTTCTTGGTTTTCACTTTTCTCTTTTCATAATTTTGGGATTATATATCCAAGATCTTGTAGCCTCAATGAGTGGTAATTGCTCCATTGATCGAGGTCTATCAATATATCCATCAATTATTGACTTTCCATTTTTTTAGTTTCTTCATCCTCGAGGATTCCATGCATGTATGATTCCATCAAAATATGTTATGGAAAAATCAACTTGATCTTTATTTTCCCAATCTAAGGTGTCCATATTCGGCAATCCATCTAACCATAAAAAACCATGCACATGTGGAGACCCCCTATATTTCCATTCATAACTCCACCAAAAATCTTTAACCTTCATAAACTTTTGTAGTATCTCTTTTCAGAACACTGTATTTCTAATGTCCATATAATAAGCAACTATATGTGGGTGGTCAATTATATTTTTTCCCTACCATCTTTGTGATTCATGTGGATCAGTAGGTGGAGTTCCTTGCATCAGTGCATGTAGGTCTAGCCAATACATGTCTACTACACTTATAGTAAAGAAGATAGTTGGTGTTCTAATTTGATGTAATAGGTCAATTAACTCTGCATGACACTTTGTCCAATAAGAATGTGTGCCTTGTAATGTAGTTTCATACCACATCAACCAATCTGCAAGGTGAGATTCTGGCATATTATCCATGTGTTCACGTAATTCATCAATCATAACAGGTAGTTCTTGAAGGCTTTTCTTTACAAATACTACTAACAAATTTTGTACTTGATTTCGCATTATCTTGTTCATGGAAATATGCCTAAATCGAGGGTGTGTTCCAAAATGATTATCTCGATATCGAATCAGAGGTTTCACATATTCATGAAAATGTACATGTTTTAGTTGTGGTTATAACCAATCACACCATCAAGGAATAGAGTTGGGAAAGCCATGTCTAATAAACCTTTTGCCACATACTCATTCAATGGAGATGTACCAATATGTGGCCAAGCTATTAGTTCACCTGGATCACCATTTGGATTGTTTACCCAAGCTCAAATCACTTCCATCTCTCTTGGGGCATTGGGTGGTTTGCTTGCCATTGATGACGTGTGATCTACAATATTACCTTCATCTGTCTCAAATATAGGCCCTGGAAAAACATATTCATTGAAATCTATATTGAATTACATGTTAACTGAGTTCAATTTTTCGAACACATTTGTAGACTTATTGGTTGGGAGATCCTTTAGTGATGTTTCATCAATCTTGACATCTTTACAGAACTTATCGTGTTCAATCTTTTATTTTAAGTGCATTATATACATGACCTTTATTCATAGTAAAGTTGTATGTAGTTCCACATTATTGCTTTCTTTGCACTATGATAATTGGAAGATCTGAAATATGATGTGGTAATTTTTTGATAATTTCCTTAACTCCCTGTGGAAAATAAATACAATGCCCTTTGCATTTGTATTGCCCTCCTATTGCATGGGTCACCTGAAGAATTGGATTCACACGAGCGATCAACATCTCTTCTACTTGGGTCAAGTTTTCTAATTCAAGTGGTTGGGGCCCAGGTTCTATGTTATTTGCTTCATAAAATTAGTGCATACCTTTCTCTTGATGACATCTGCTACAAACATGCCCTTTAGGAGTTTGACGAATAATCATACCAAGGTAATTCTCTTGAAAAATATAGCACATATGTGGCGAAGCAAGTTTATCTAACTCACGTCAAAACAACTGTATAGTCTTGAAATCTATACCAACATTTCGATTGTACTAATATTTGTTCATTCTCGATTTCTCTAAGATCCTTAGATTTCACTTGGCCATGTCTGTTCACTAATTTTAAAATTATTTTCCTTATTTATTCTTTTGACAGTGGTTGCTTCTATTTGATTCTTCATAGGCCATTGTATATCATCATCAATATTAGCAAAATTGAATTCCAATGGCTCTATCAATCTTTCTTGTAGGGTTTCTGGTACACACTTTGTTCCACTTTCACTTTCATGAATAGGGTTTTCAACAAATTCCATCATATGTTTTGCTTCTCTCTCCATTAAAATTTCATCATTTCCATTCTCTCTCCATTGAAATTTCATCATTACCATCCACATTGACATTATTATTTACAAGATGATGTCTTTGTACTCTGTCTCGATTTCGTTGTTGTAGTAGTTCTCTTTCTGCATCAGTCATTTTTTTTGCATGCATTAATCTTTGTAATCTTCTTTGTAATATAGCTTGGTCTTGTTGATAAGTTTGTACACAATGCGTTATCATATATTCTACATGTTCTCTCATTTGTCCTTCTAGCTCTTCGATTGGCAATTCAACTCTACATTTTGTGCATCATTGTCTTTCATATTTATTTTTAGTTATTCTATCCTCATCTGTCATTGGTAATTGTTGTTTTTGTCTTTAGTATTCTATTCAATGTTCTCGCTTTTGTTCTTCATATTATTTTTTCTCTGTTCATTTTCAAACTGCGTTTTTCGTCAAGCCATATTCCCTACATATTTATCGAATAATTTATCTATTAATCATATAACTATAAAGATATTATAATACATTTGTATTAACTATATATATATATATATATATATATATATATATATATATATATATATATAAACTAATTAATCTTAAAGTGATTTAAAACTTATAAAATGATAAAAGTCATAACCCTAATATAAAATTAATTAAATATTTAAATATCATATTTTAAAAAATAAAACTAAAATTAACAATCATACATAAAATTTTATCAATATAAACGGAAATTTTCCATTTTTTATTATAATTTGTGAAAAGACATTATAAAATGATATAAAACTTATAACCCTAATATAAAATTAATTAAATATTTAAATATCATATTTTAAAAAACAAAATTAACATTAATTAATATAAAATTAATTAAATATTTAACTTAAAAAAAAAGCAAAAACAAAACTAATATGGAACATACATATGCGATTCACATTTGCACGTCAAGGTAAATACTTTTATGTAATTATTAAAGTTTAAAGGATATAATAGATTAATTATATTATCTATTTATGCACGATTATAAAGATATGGATGTATATATTATCTAATTGAAACTTATTTAGCTTGGATTAGTTATTAGTTTAATAAATAGCATAATATATAAATAAATATAGATTATGATTATTAATATAATATGTATATATCTTATAATGAATTCAATTACGATGTAAATAGATTACCACATTACATCTCCCATGTTAAGTATTTCAGTTAATCAGAAATAGTATAATAAATTTATATCGCATACAATTGAAATATTTACGTAGTTTAATATTTACCTGGTTTAAATTATTACCTTTATTTATAACATTAATCTAGGAACTATAAGTAATCTATTAATTATATGTAAGTATATATTAATTTATCTTAATATCTAATAATGTTAATATCACATATTATATTTTAGATTAGTCATATTTTTAATTTTCGTAATTAAAAATAGAAAGTTTGGTTTATATTTTTGAGATTCACAATCGCAGGTCAGGGTAAATACAATTAATTGAACTTTCGTGTTTATCCGTAGATATTTGACAATTTTTTTTTGCATATCAGGCTTTAGGTTTTTTTTAAGAAGCCAACAAAGTTTTATATATATTGATGGCAACAAAAATTTGTTTGTTATTTTTTAATTGGATGACAACATTCAATTTCCCCATGGTGGATGGATGGGGAACGATATATTATATACTCACGATTCAATCATTTCATTTTGAATAATTTTGAATCAATCTATATAACAACGTGGTGGAAGATAAGATAAGATGTAGTTAGGGCAAATTTCTCTAATATTTTTAATTTTAATTATAACAATGAAAATTGAAATAAGTAGATTTTGTACAATAACAACTAAAATATATATAATTGTTGTATACATACCAGAAATACCAAAAATTTGAATTAAAAACTCGCAATTTTTTTTTTGACTTTTCTATATTGTGTTATGCTCTATTTTACATTTTGATGTTTTTCTTGTTTGAATTGGTGAATGATTTTATCTTTCATATTCATATATATATATATATATATATATATATATATATATATATATATATATATAATTTTTTAAAATGGTATGTCGGTTCATATTCTTCAAAAAGTCATTGTCTAATTAATTATTAATTACACTCTTTCACTTGTCATGTTAATTTTTTTTATTAAGTCGGCTTCCAATTAATTAATTGCCAATCCACTCATACCATTACACCCTTTCAACTCCTACTCTTCCCCCCTCAGATGCCACTATAAGAAACACTTATCAATGTAATTACTATTTTCATAAATGACTTCACAAATATTTGATATTATTTAAAACAAGTTAACCATTATTTTATCATTGATCATATGCATATATAAGTTTATCATATATTATATGTAGTTTTTTTTTTGGTTCTAGGTCACCTTTTTAAACATTGTTTTAATTACTTATTTATTTTTTAGAAAGATTATATGACAACTTCGAAAGTGGAATTGTGTCAAACACAATGTTATGTAGTAGTAAATTATCACAGTAAGGAAATATTTATTTTGTTTACCTTAGTTTTGATTCTAGTGGACTAAATCTAATAGTCGACTTTTTCTATCATGAATTCTTTTGAGGGTGAGTATTTATTCAATTTTAAATGTTAGTATAAATTATAATAGAAGAAACAAATATGAAAAATATTATTTATATTTATTATAATATAATACAATTGTTTATAGTTTACTTAAAATTTTACCTTGTATCTAATATAATTTTTTATTAATTTAAGATTTATGCGATCTTATTAATATAAAATTGTTGAATAAATTAATAAATTTGATTACGACTAGTTAAATACAATAACTTGTTATTTCTGAAAAATTATTAAAGGAATGATGTACGTAGCTTGTTTTGGGTGAATGCAGGTTTGTGATAATGAATGAACTAAAATAACCTTATGAATGCTCGAATTTGAAAACAAAGACTTTGCACGCAATTCGATAATTATGCATTCCTTGGACACCTTTGTAATGCAATCTTATTTAATGTATTGTAGAGTTATCCACTATATTTTTACCGATATGTGATTGCCTTACCCATTGCACTTGTGTTTGATGAGGATGGATAGATAATATGATGTCTTCAAATCTGTGTGAATATACCTCCTTGCCTTATCTATGCTTCAAACCCTATCTCTACACTATAAGTCAATAGTAAAACCAAGACAAAGGATGAAAAGAAAGAGTTGAGCTAATCTTAACCATCCCACTGTGACCAAGTGTTGTCTACATATCTAATACTCCAAAGAGAGAAGTCAAATTGAACCTACTTTTTCTACCTAGTTGAGTGTGTGCAATCATGTGTAGTACTAATATGTTGTGCAATCTTGTGTATGGATTTTAACATTAGACAACCTATGACTTGACCTTAAATTGAACAATAATGAATAATCAACATAATAATGAGTATCCTTAAATTGAGTAACAACTACATGAAAAAGTCCATGATATGTATCATGACACCACATATAAGAAGACAAGTGCATGATATGGATCATGACACTAACAAGATCAACAATCTCGATAAGCTCAACAAATAATCCTAGATTTATGTACACATAACAAACAAATTCAAAGAATCACACATAATGTCATAACAATGACATACACACAATAAGACACACAATAGCACTCAATGTCACACAAGGCCAAAGGGCCACACATAATATAAATCTAATGTCACACACTTAATAGACACTCTAATGTCACACATAAAATAGATAATCTAATGTCACACATGCAATGGATAATTGAATGCCCAAAAATCAGAGTCAAACATAATGGATAGTCAAATGTCACACAATAGACAAATTCAAACAAAGAACATGGAAAAATATCAATAATACATAGAACAAGCAAGGTTAATATACACAATAAATTTATGTCATCATTGCATATAAAAATATAATATATAGTGAAATAGAAATATAAGAAGTATGAGTTAGAGCAAGTCATGTATAATTAATGTAAATTAGTGTACTATGATAAATGGATAAAATCATAGAAAGGTAAAACATGCGTAAAGTAGAAATATGCCCCAATAAGAGCTTGCTCCCAATGTAAGAAAGTAGCTCATGGGTGTAAGAAAGTCTCGCATATATATATATATATATATATATATATATATATATATATATATATATATGTTCATGTCATAGATGACATGTATGTATTGCATCTCACTCATGTATACCATGAGATGCATGTGTATAAAAAAGTTGGATATAAAATGTACTATATGTGATAAAACATAAAAAAATTATGCAAATAAGTAGTACTGACATGTATAGGTCCTTATTTTTTATTTTTTTAATATATTTTTTAATTTTTTAATTTTTTTATATTAGAAGCTCAAAAACCTAGAATGGCATCTAATGGATATAGTAAGTCCCTAGGGACTCTAAGTATAAATTATTAAACTTTGAGTATAGAATTTCATCAAATGTCCATATATCCTCATCATAAACATCATTGTATAAAATATTTTCAATTAATTTTTCATTTAATTTTGCTCTTTGTTAGATTTTATGCATACATAATGCATTTTATTCAATTGTATAAGAAGGATCCCAATATTTTTCATTAGATAATGTTTTTTCACATATTTTTGAATATTTTATTTTTTGGTACTCATTATTCTCATCATGTTAAATTTTGATTGTATTTCTATCATATGAAAAGGCTATATGTTTATTTTGCATGTCAACTATAGCTTACATCTGTTGTAACCATTATTGTCCAAGTCTAGGCCATAATTGATCACTAGGATGTATCACAAATATTGATGTATCAACAACCTTAGAACCACAAGCGATTGGTAAGGTAATATTTCCAATCGATCCCTCACAATATATATTATGTTATAATTCATTTGTGTTATGACCCAGATGTTGTAAGAATGCAATGTTGCACGTGTTTGGTCCTTCTTCAAAAACCTAAATTTATAGATGATATATACCATTATTGTATACCTTAATAGTCAAAATGTCATGTTGTGGATACTTATAGTCTCTACATGCTTTATTTCTAAATTGGTTCTTGTTATAAGCCACTACTGGTGTTTTTTGTTATATTTGTGTTATTTTAATGATCAATTTATCTTTAAACCTTTGGATATTTTGTGCCAATGTCATGCAAATGTCTGTTTGGTGCCCTATTATTTTATGATAATTAAAAAATGGCATTCATTTTTTTGTGAAAAAACTACTCAGACCTTTACGTCAATTTATGGGTAATGTCATCAAATTCCTATCTAGGAGCATTTATAATATAGCATTCGATTTATCCTATGTAGTAGTAAGCTGTAATTTGATGACTAATTTTATATTTATGAATTCTATACTATTTACTAAATCTATCAAAAATGTGATTCTATGATGCATTGTGTAATTTGTTTTCCCTCTTGCTCTTTAGTGATGTTGGATTTTATAAAGAATTACCTTAACGAAGTGCTTAGTGTTGATGAATGTTGTTGTAAAATTATACTACAACAAGTATTGGTACTATCATATTTAGGCATGCCTAGAATAAATGCCTTCCCTTTTTCAATCTTAGTCTTAGCTACTGGCTTTGAATCATCTTGATATTCCCCTTGACCACTAGGGGTGAAATTGAGACTACACAAGTACTTATCAATTTTCATCAAAATTTTGTTCTCATCATTATCAATGTCATATTATTTCATGGATATCTGAGTTGGATTATTTGAATTGACTACTAAAGGAAGATTTGGTATCTTTTCTTCTTGTATATCTTCTATGGCATGTTTTTGGCTTGATGTCTTATTACAAGTTTACCTTTGCACTTGTAATTTTATCATGTACATTACTCTTGCTTGACTCACCAAATCCATATATATGTATCCGTTGGAGTGTGCAGTCATTAAAATCTAAATTATATAGCACCTTAGTCTTGTACATTTGGAAAATACCTATCATGGTTGTACCCTTCAATTTTAAGACCTTCCTACTATTGAAAGGCTCAGGTTCACTATCTATTTTTTCCAAATTACTTATCTCTTAGTCTAACCACTATTGTTTTGATGACTAGGCCTTTTATATTGTGCACAATTCTCTAAACCTAGTCATTATCCTTCTCTACTAGTTTTGGACCTGTACCTATTTTATAGCTTCTTGAACACTTGTGTCTCATCCAAACACCTACATTGATTCTAGTGTCCCTTTTATAACTAAAATTCTAGTGCCAAAATTTCATCAAATTTGCAAATGAAATGTATCCTAAAGGTTGGCCTAAGTGCTTTAGTGCTAGATATTTTTGATAGGGATTGGCATATATACAATATCAACCATCATTCATTTCTCATCTAGAAAAAACTGAGAAATTACAAGGAAACCTACCAAAAATCACTCAATAAAGCATTCAAGTGAAAAAACCTTCCTAATTCATCCCTATTTCTATATCAGTCATAGGAGAAATAACCTTGCATGTCTTAAGTAATAAAGAAGCATGTCATGAGCCATAATTTTCAAGTTACAGGATAGGTCACTATATATAATTACTTATCACACATTGCATCATTGTGCACATACAAGCTAACATGTAGGAGAGAACTACATAAGTCTGAGGCCCTCTTCGGAGTATTGAATACATAGGCAGTACTCATTGACCAAGGGGTCCCTAGGGTAGCTTAGAACCATGTATCTACTGACCCATTTTTCCCACAATCACCCTAAGGGTGAGGAAGCTAGGTTTTGATCATTTGACAAAGAGTGATAACCTATGTGCATGATCTATATACATAAAAAAAAATGTGACAAAAAACCCAAAAAACTCTAGTTAGTCTCATTCAGTGAAGATCACTATTTCATACTAAACACCTATGTCTAGTTTAGACATCAACGTTGACATAATAATCCAAATCCAATGCAAGCATCTGAGGCCACATAGTGTAAAATTTTAGAATCTAATGATTATTCTAAGATCTTGATCTAGTCCACTTCTATCTTGTTTCAACCCAAATTTGCATGGACATAATAAACTAGCTAAGTAATCTTAATTTAAATTCATTGCAATATCAATTGATAACTATACTTTCTATTTTTAACATACCTTAGTATTATAAATTCATAATATTATTTATCTGAGTTTAAAAATTAATTGGCTTATTATAGATCTATTTATCATCCTTGTACTTATTCATTTATGTATTATTAACCCTAGATATCCCCATATCTAAATTTAGGCTTAAATGTTTGGTGAACCCAACCTATGTGTCTTTCCATGCAAATCTTAGTGTGATATATGAATTTTATATATTTTTTGATCTTTAAATTGTTCAAATTCATTTCAAAAATTAAGATTTATTTTCCTAAAATCATGTTTAATATGGCTAAAAAATAACTTCATTTTCCTAACCCTTAGGAGGGTGATATATACCATCCTTCTAACCAGGTCCATGTTATCACTCCTTTAAGGGGTAAGGTAGATGGTGCATATGCATATTCAATCTGAAGTATATAGGGCTTGTGTTTGTGAATCCCTAAAATATAAAATCACTAGTACGATCAACTTAATAAAAAAGTTACAAAATAAAATTTTATGCATACAAAATCCAAAACATGCTAGTGTTAATCATGTGTTTCCATCTTCATCTAGAAATGTTATACCCAACAAAGATTCTTATCAAAATGAAAATACACAATATAATACATCCAAATCAAATGATTCCAAAAGTGAGAAAAGGATAATAAGAGTCTAAGTGAAATCCTAAGGGAGATACTTATAAACAAAGTGATCCAACTACCTCCTTTACATCTTATACAAAGATCTAAATGTTATTGTGCATATCATATAATGTATAGGCATTATATTGATTTTTGTTTTTCATTGAATAAAAAATAAAAAAGATAAATGATAGTGGTGATCATTTAATTGATACATCAATCAAGCAACCCATTCACATTATGAGTAGCTCTCTTAAAACATAAGTGCAAAAATAATAAGTATGGGTACCAAAGAATAATTCATAACAAAAACAATTGTAAATAAAAATATTAGATAAAGAAAAGATTTAAAAGGCCAAGCTAGATCAAGATATGCTAAAAAAATATTAAGAAGTCAAATCAGAAATTTCATTTTTTCCTAGTGTTCAAGCAAATATACATGACTCTTCTTTAGTCCATAATGATATGTAAGTTCCTAACAATGATAAACATACTCAAGAAAAATAAACTTTCAAGAAGGAAACTACAATCTATGGTGTAGTTGGTTTTTCATACATGGATTCTAAAAATGATATATTACAAGTTCAATAACAACTTAAGAAGTTGCATCTTTTCTATACTAATAACATAGAAGATTAGTATGATCCTAATGCCATAAAATATTGGTATGATCTTAATGATACTAATTATACAACATATGAATATGATACACATAATATAGAGTCTTCATGGAGGCATCTCCTTGATGAGTACATTGGATTCTAGAATTACTTTTCCATGTACATGTATTCCTTGCTTATCATTAAAATATTCCAAAAAATTAAAAAAATAAAAAAATCCAAAAATATAAAATCTTACAAAAATATCAAAAACCTAAAATTTTAAAAAATCTAATTTTTTTTAGCATTTTCATATCTTATTAGCTCCTTGACATCTATGTTATTGGTTCCATGTTGGTATATAGCATATCATTTCTTTATATACACACACATGTGTTTCATGTATATTTTAAGTGTGAAATAGGCATACCCAAGCACATGATATATACACATACAGATTTTGGGCCTTCTCTCTACTCACATCATCAATATTGGAGGAATCCACTTCTTTGATCATGATATACCCATGTTACATTAGCTTATGATCATTTTACGTTATTATGATTGAGCTTATGTACTTACACATGCCTTTATCCATGCTTATATATTTCACAATGTATTTGATATGCTAAGTAATTAACATTTTTTCTAACATATATAACTAGGGACTAGTATGATATGCTTATGTTGGTTGCTTATGATTCCATGATTTATTTTTTATCACTTCCTTGAATGTGTTCTTTGCTTTTTATTGTCTTGCATTATATTGCTTGTTCCAACATTTTAATATTATCTATTACTTATGGCTACCATGCCTTTATTTGCCTATTGTAACATTTAAACATGTAATATTTGATTGTATGTGGAGATTTGAACACGTCATTCTATGATTTTTAGACATTTGATTAAGTCATGTCCCTTTGATTGTGAAATATTTAAACATATCTCTCAGTGTTTGATCTTAATCTAGATAAGTGTTAAGATTTTTGTCCCAAAAATCTCATTACATCTAACACCCTAAGGGAGAACCCATTTATTTTTTAAGAAAAATACTAAATACTCCAAAAAATCCATCTTTCCCTTTATGCTTACATAATCTAGAACTCTAGATGCCATCTGTACTTGTGTAAATTACTTCATGGGTTCTATATCTCGTAAAGCACCAAAACCCAAAACCACAAAATCTAGAACTCACCATGCACTTTGAACATTATTGAATGCACAAAATGCATGATGGGCTCTAGATCCCACCATGCACCCATTCAATGAAATCTAGAACTTGGCATGCATTTTGCACATTTTCTCAACATGTAAAGTGTATGATGGGATTCAGATCCTGCCAAACCTATAACCCCCCACTTCTATGGGAAATTCATAACGCTTCCAATGCCTCTAATATCCATGGGAAATTTTATGTAATTCTAACACCTCCAACCTCTATGGGAACTTCCAGGTGATTCCAACACCTCCAACCTCCACAGGAAATTCCAGGTGCTTCTAGTACCTCTAACCTTGATAAGAACTTCTAGGTGCTTCCAGTACCTCCAACCTCCATAGAAAATTCTATTTGCTTTCAACACTTCAAACTTCCACAAGAAATTCTAAGTGTTTCTATAACCTCCAACCTTTGTGGGAACTTCTAGGTGCTTTCAACACCTTCCACCTCCATGAGAAATAATTAGAGATAAAAAGAAAATCTTGAAGGAATAGATGACTTTCAGAAGATAACTATTTGATGTTGAGAAAGAGAAGACATATTTTACACTTTATATTTTTTATAACGTGGAAGTTAAAAAAATCACAAGTGAAAATTGCACTTTCCATTTTGACACGTATAAATTGATAAAAAAGTGTAAAATCATGAATTGCAAATTGCACGGTTCATTTTGGCAAAAGTGATAAAGACTTAAAAAGTCTCACTTGAGTTTTGAAAGTTGGGGTTTTTCATGGAAAATTAACTTGAAATTATTCTCAAAGTTATCTTTTATTTTTGAAAAACAAATTCTATTTTAGCTGCCTCTTTTGCATAAAGAGCTATCTTTAGCCATTACCAGATGGAGAAGCATTGCATGGAGATCCAAGAGTTTCAGCCACATCATACCAAACCATGCTATGCCAAATATCATGCCCAAGTTATGAATGCAATTTTACAGCCATTCCATAAGTCCCAATCACCACAAATAGAAGAACTTGCCTCTCTTGTATTAGGGTTTCAGATCTACATGATCTTCTTTATTAGGTGTTCAAGTTTCAACAACTACATGTCTTCTATGACATATTTTTCATAAATATGGGTAGACCCCATGGCCCAATCTATATTTTTACTCTTAGTTATATTTTTTTCACGTTGAATGTATTTAATATAAGCTGTAACCTTTGGAGAGAATAAAATTGAAGATTTGCCTTTCTTATCTTGAAAGATCTGTGTGTGTGTGTGTGTTTGTGTGCAAGCTATTTGATTATTTATGGAATATTTGTCTCTTAGTTTTAGACTCAATAAATTCATCTATGGAATGTTATCCTCTTAAAAATATTTGTTGGAATAAATATCTTTTTCCCTTTTGTAAAAAATATCTAAAATACTACATCTGATTTGCCATCTGTATAAGTTTGTGCTAAAACAAATTCAACATAATATCTACTCTATTGTGTTCATAAATCAAGCATTAAAATACACTATATGATATTTGGTGCAATCACCATACTTTCAAATTTATACAAATTCCAATTTCTTTAACTCTTTTCCCCATTAAAAGCCTAGTTTAGGATAAAAAAGCACTAAAAAGTGAGATTTCCACAAAATTGGTATTTCATCAGTTTGCATTAGCTTTAGTGAAAGGAAGCCAACCTTCTCTAGAGATTAACCTCAAATTACCAAGGTCCCATGACTTTGGAGGTTTTTCCATTTTATAATTAGGCACTTACATAACAAGCTACATAATCAAGACAAGTGCAATCCTATGTGATAACAATTTTTGGCATGCTTGATGGGATAGAAAATACAAAGAGATTGGTGTTATTCTTAGTGAGCATTATATGAGATTCATGCATAAATCAAAATCACTTAGCAACTCCATTAGCCTATGGATTCAAGGTTTTAAGGTTCACATATACCAAGCAAACTTCAAATATCAAATCTACTAGTTTAAGCAATCCAAGTTCTTAAAGGTTCAAAGATTGGGATTTAGGTGATATTCTTGGTCTTTTCCATTCTGATGAATAATCTAATCATTTGTTGACTTTACTAATATGTGATTATTATTGAAAAGTTGGACCTAATTGTTCCTTATTTGAATACCCTAATATGTCAAACTACCATGGAAAATATGCCTTTTCCCCTTATACTTGTCAAAATGCATTTTCTATGCCTCCATATCATCCATATCATACTGAAAATGCTATTGGTTTTATCCCATATAGCCCTATCACAATAGGATATCTTCATTTTCATAATAATGGCCTCCCTCACATCATAGTTTAACCTTCTTGGGAACTTTTTCGCATGTATGACCAGCCTTAAAAAGACTACCTTGCTCCTAATCTACATCATCACCCTCCTAATTAGCCCCAAAAGAGCATTAGTGATATATAGCTTGATTTTTAGAGATAATTGATGGAGATTGAAAGAGAGGAGTATAATAGGTAGTAAGAAGAGCTTGTTTATCAACCTTACACATAGTAGTAGGAGGTGATGGGATAATGCAAATATGAAGAAGAGTACTTGGATAGACATATCATAACTAAAGAGGAGTAGATGCATAAGTTGCTTGCATAGATGCAATAAATTAAATCACAACCAACCACCTCTACTATTCCCTTTCCTAGCTTTAGATAAGATAAATCATCTGCACTTTCAAGTAAATCCCCAAATTTTAAGGTTCCAAGTTTTAGAGGCCCCCCTTCCTTGAAAGAGACTACCCCCATTACTCCTCAAAAACCCCAAGCATAGGCATGGCAGCCTTATTAGACATTGCATCTCAAATTCACATTGCCCAACCTTGTAAAATCCCCTTCCACTTTACCAGTTAAAACCTCTTTCCCTCCCACCATCTCCATTTTCAAAGGAGGACCAGTTGTATAGAAGGATAGTGAAGACCATTTAGATGAGGATGAGGATATTTCAAGTGAGTATGATGAGGAAATCATCATTAACAACCCTCTTTGTGCCACTAAATTATAAATTTTAGAGCTGCTGTAAGAAGAGGATGAACACAATCAATTTGCACAGTAGGGTAGTGCACAAGGGTGAGATGACGAGGTACTCTCTTAGATAAATGAGCTTCCATTGAGTATGGAATAAGATGAGGTTAGTCATGAAGCTATAATGAGGCCTCCCATGCAAAAGAGAAGCTGAAGGAAGTTGTATTTTGGGATGTATTAGAGGAATTTTATTTGAGCATTGGCATTAAACTAACATCTATTAAAGGGAAAAACCATGAGTAGAAAGAATAATAAGAAGTGGTTGTGTTCCCAACTCAATCACTTGGGTAGGTGCATCCCATTCAGTAGAATGATGAAGAAGCAAAATGCATAAGGGAGGGAAATTTTGATTGCTCAAACTTTGTTTTGATAAGAGGATGCCCTATCAGGTAGCTAGCTCAATAATAATCTAGCAAGGAGGAACCATCACATGTTGTGCCTAATTTAGACCAAAAAATTGAGCATAAAAAATAGAAGGATCAGCTTTCATATCCACTCCAAGACAATTTTATGTTTAAAAAATTGGATTGGGTAAGTGGGTTTATTTACGTTCTTATAATTGGAGAAGTATATCATCAATTTTTTGACTATTCACTCCTCCATATTCGATTTGTTGCCCTCAAGCATGTAAAGCATATTAGAATAGTAAGAAAGGACATTTATTTTATATAGTCAATCAATGGCTTTGTTTATATGACATTTTCATTAGTTAGTTTAGGATAAGTTAGTTGTTTGTTTTTTAATAAGTGATTATGCACATGTCAAGACTCATTAGGATTTGTTTTCTTAGGTTGTGTTGTTTTTCCCTATTTTGTTTATCTATTTTTCCTATTTTGTTCATGTCTAGGCAAATCCCAATTTGTTCTCCCCTAGGTTTGAGTTTGTTAAAACCAAGATTGATTTCATGCCTAATATCTTAGAAGGCTACTAGATTGTGAATGATTAATAGGCAATCATCCCATAGAGGTCACCAAAAATGTTGATATTTTTGTTCCAAAAATATCATAACATTTAACACCCTAAGGGAGACCCCCTTTGTTTTTTAGGAAAAAACTTGAATCCTCTATAAAACCCATCTTTCCCTTTATGCTTGCAAAATCTATAACTCTGGATGTTATTTACACTTATGCAAATTGCTTTGTGGGTTCCAAATCCTATGAAGCAACAAAACCCAAAACTATAGAATCCAAAACTCACCATGCACTTTGCACATTCTCAAATGTGCAAAATGCATGGTGGGCTATGGATCCCACCATGTAACCATTTGAGAGAATCCAAAACTCAATTTACACTTTACATGTTTTCACAATGTGCAAAGTGTACGATGGGTTCCAGATCCTACCAAACCTATAAATCCCCACTTTCATGGGAACTTCTAAGTGCTTTTAGTACCTTAAACCTCTTTGGGAACATCCCTCCAACCTTTGTGGGAAATTTTACATGCTTCTGACACATATAACCTCTGTGGGAAATTCTAGGTGCTTTTAGTCGCTCCAACATCTATGGGAACTTCTAGGTCCTTCCATCACCTTCCACCTATGTGGGAAATAATTAGAGACAAAAGGAAAATGTTGAAGGTATAGATTACTTTTAGAAGATAACTATTTGATGTTCAGAAAGAGAAAACATATTTTACACTTTATATTTTTTATAATGTGGATGCTATAAAAAGCACAAGTGCAAATTACACTTTCCATTTTGACAAGTATAGATTGATAAAAAAGTGTAAAATCATGAAGTAAAAATTGCATGATTCATTTTGGTAAAAGTGATAAAGACTTAAAAAGTTTTAAAAGTCTCACTTAAGTTTTACAAGTTGGGTTTTTGCATGGAAAAATAACTTGAAATTATTTTTAAAGTTATCTTTTATTTTTGAAAGACTAGTTCTATTTTGGGTGCCTCTTTTGCATAAAGAGCTATTTTCAACCATTATTAGATGGAGAAGCATTGCATGGAGATGTAGCAGTTCTAACCACATCATACCACACCATGATATGCCAAAGATCATGCCCAACTCATGCATGCCATTTTTTAGCCATTCCATAAGTCCCAATTTCCATAAATAGACTAACTCACCTCTCTTGCATGAGGGTTTTAGATTTGCATGATCGTCTTTACTAGGTCTTCAAGTTTCAACAATTACAAGTCCTCTATGACATATTTCATATAAATATGGGTAGACCCCATGGCCCAACCTATATTTTTGCTGTGAGTTATATTTTCTACACTTTTAATGTATTTACTACAAGCTGTAACCTTTAGAGAGAAATAAAGTTGAAGATTTTCCTTTCTTGTCTTGTGAGATTTGTGTGTGTGCAAGCTATTTGATTATTTGTTTTATCCTTGTATCTTTGGTTTAGTCTCAATAAATTCATCTGTGGTATTTTATCCTCTTGAAAATATTGTTTAGAATAAATATCTTTTTCCTTTTTGTGAAAAATAGCTAAAATACTACTTCTAATTCCTCATCTGTGTAAGTTTGTGCTAAACAAATTCAACATAATTTCTGCTCTATTATATTCATAAAGCAAGCATTAAAATCCACTATATGTATTTGGTGAAATAACCATACTTTAAGTTTTCTAAAACTTCCATTTTATTTAACCTTTTTCCCCATCAAAATCCTAGTTTAAGATAAAAAAGCACTAAAAAGTGAGATTTCCACAAAACTGGTATTTTATCAATTTGCATTAGATTTAGTGAAAGGAAGCCAACTTGTTTTGAATATTAACCTCAATTTGCCAAGCTGTCATGGCTTTGGAGGTTTTTTCATTGTGTCATTAGGAAATTGCACAAAAATCTACATAATCAAGATAGGTGCAATCCTATGCGATAACAATTTTTGGCACGCTTAGTGGGACAAAAAATACAAAGAGATTGGTGATATTCTTAGTGAGCATTGTAAAAGATTCATGCATAAATCAAAAGTACTTGATGACTCCACTAACTTATGGATTCAAGGTTTCAAGGTTCATGTATGCTAAGCAAACTCCAAATATCAAATCTATTGGTTTAAGTAGTCCAAGCTCTTAAAGGTTCAAAGATTGAGATTTAGGTGATATTCTTGGTTTTTTCCATTCTTTTTAATTAATCTAATCATCTGGTGACTTTGTTGTTATGTTCTTACTATTGAAAAGGTAGACCCAATTGTTCCTTATTTGAATACTCTAATATGTCAAGTTATCATGGAAAATATGCCTTTTCCCCTCATACTTGTTAAAATGCATTTTCTATGCCTCCATACCATCCATATCAGACTAAAAATGCCATTAGTTTTATCCTAAATAGCCCTATCACAATATGATATCTTCATTTTCATAATAATAGCCTCCCTCACACCATAGTTTAAATTTCTTGGGAACCTATTCACACCTATGACCAACCTCAAAAAGGATACCTTGCTCCCAATCTACATCATTACCCTCCTAATTAGCCCTAAAAGAACATCAGTGATATAAAGCTTGATTTCCAGAGACAACTGATGGAGATTGAAAGAGAGGAGTATAGTAGGCAACATAAAGAGCTTGTTTATTAAGATTACACACAATAAGAGTGCTTGGATAGGTATATCATAACTAAGGAAGAGTAGATGCATAAGTTACTTGCATAAATCCAAGAAATTAAATCATAGCCAACCACCTCTAATCTTCCCTTTCCTAGCTTTAGACAAGATAAATCCTCTATATTTTCAAGTAAATCCCTTGATTTTAAGGTTCCAAGTTTTAGAGGCCCCCCTTCCTTGAAAGAGACTACCCCCATTCCTCCTCAAAAAACCCTAATCACAATCATGACAACCTTCTTTGACCATGCATGCCAACTTCAAAATGTCCAACCTTGTAAAATCCCCTTCCTATGTACTAGTTGAAACCTCTTGCCCTCCCACCATCTCCATTTTCAAAGGAGGACAAGTTATATGGAAGGTAAGTGAAGACCATTTATATGAGAAGGAATATATTTCAAGTGAGTGTGATGAGGAAATCATCATTAGCAACCCTCTTTGTGCCACTAAATCATAAATTTTAGAGCCACTACAAGAAGAGGATGAACAAAATCACCCTACATAACATGGTAGTGCACAAGGATGAGATGATGAGGTACTCTCTTGGATAAATGAGATTAAATTAAGTATGGAATAAGATGAGGTCAATAATGAAGTTGTAATGAGGCCTCCCATGTGGAAGAGTGAAGAACAATTGAAGGAAAATTTCTTTTGGGATGAACTAGAGGAATTTTGTTTTAGCATTGGCATTAAACCAACATCTACTAAAAGAGAAAACTATGAGTAGAAAGAATAAAAAGAGGAAGTGGATGTGTTCCCAACTCAATCAATTAGGTATGTGCATCCCATTCAATATGATGATGAAGAAGTAAATTACATAAGGGAGGGAAATTCTGATTACTCAAACTTTATTTTGATAAGAGGATGCCCTATTAGGTACCTAGCTTAGTTGGGAGCTAGCAAGGAGGAACCATCACATGTGCTTAATTTAGAGCACAAAATTAAGCATAAAAAAGAACATGATCAACTTGCCTATCCATTCTAATATAGTTTTATGTTTAACAAATCAGATTGGCTAAGTGGGTTTATTTATGTTCTTATAATTGGAGAAGTATATCATCAATTTATTGACTCTTTACTCCTCCATAATCGGTTGGTTGCCCTCAAGCATGTAAATCATATTAAATTAGTAAGAAAGGGAAGCTATTTTATACAACCAATCAATGTCTTTGTTTAGATGGCCTTTTCATCAATTAGTTTAGGATAGGTTAGTTATTTGTTTTTAAATAAGTGCTTATACATAGGTCAAGACTCATTAAGAGTTGTTTCCTTAGGTTGTGTTGTTTTTTCCTATTTTTTTAAATCTTTTTTTCCTATTTTGTGTATGTCTAGGCAAATCCTAGTTTGGTCTCCCCTATGTTTGAGTTTTTCAGAACCAAGATTGACTCCATGCCCAATGTCTTAGAAGGCTACTAAATTATGAATGATTAACTGGAAATCATCCTACAGAGGTCGCCACAAATGTTGAGATTTTTATCCCAAAAATATCATTAGATCTAACACCCTAAGGGATACCCCCTTTGTTTTAGGAAAAACCCTCAATCTTCCAAAAACTAATATTCTGTTTATGCTTATGGAATCTAGAACTTTGGATGCCATTTAAAACTAGTGCTAATTAATTCACAAGTTTTGGATCTTGTGAAGCACCAAAACCCAAAATTATGGAGTCTATAACTCACCATTCACTTTGAAAATTCTCAAATGTGCAAAATTCATGACGGGCTCCAGATCCTACCATGTACCCATCTGATGGAATCCATAACTTGATATATACTTTACTTATTTTCATAATGTGTAAAGTGCATGATGGGTTCTTGATCCCACCAAACCTATAACCTCCCACTTCCATGGTAACTTCTAAGTGCTTCCATCACATCCAATCTCCATAAGAACTTCCAGAGACTTCTAGCACCTCCAACCTCTGTGGGAAATCCTAAGTGCTTCCAACACCTCCAACCTCTGTGGGAACTTCTAGGTGCTTCTAGCACCTTCAACCTCCATGTAAAATTCTAGGTTCTTCCAACACCTCCAAACTCCATAGGAACTTCTGGGTGCTTCTAGCATCTTCCACATCCATGGAAAATAATTAGAGATAAAAGGAAAATTTAGAAAGAACAAAGGACTTTTAGAAGAGAACTATTTGATGTTGAGAAAGAGAAAACATATTTTACACTTTATATTTTTTTATAATGTGAAAGTTGTAAAAAAAATAAGTACAAATTGTACTTTCCATTTTTAAAAGTATAGATTGATAAAAAAGTGTAAAATCATGAAGTGCAAATTGCACAATTCATTTTGGCAAAAGTGATAAAGACTTAAAGTCTCACTTGAGTTTTGCAAGTTGTTGTTTTTGCATGGAAAATAAACTTGAAATTGTTTTCAAAGTTATCTTTTATTTTTGAAAGACCAGTTCTATTTTAGGTGCCTCTTTTGCATAAAGAGCTATTTTTAGCCATTACTAGATGGAAAAGCATTACATGGGGATCCAACAATTCTAGCCATGTCATACCATGCCATGCTATGCCAAATGTCATGCTTAGATCCTACATGCCATTTTATAGTCATTTCATAAGTCTGAGTCACCACAAATAGAAGAACTCACCTCTCTTGTATGAGGGTTTCAGATCTACATGATCTTCTTAACTAGGTGTTCCAGTTTCAACAACTACATGTCTTCTATGAAATATCTTGTATAAAATGGGTAGACCCCATATTCTAATATATATTTATATTTTATTCACTTTAAATGCATTTACTACAAGCTATAACCTTTGGAGAGAAATAAAGTTGAATATTTTTCGCTCTTATCTTAAGAGAACCATGTGTGTGTGCAAGCTATTTGATTATTTATGGAATCTTTATCTCTTTGTTTTAGTCTCAAGAAGTTCATTTGTGGTATTTTATCCTCTTGAAATTATTGGTTGAAATAAAGATATTTTTCTCTTTTGTAAAAAATAGCTAAAATACTACCTTTGATTTCTCATTTGTATAAATTTGTGTTGAAATAAATTCAATATAATTTATGCAATATTGTGTTCATAAAGTAAGCATTAAAATACACTATATGATATTTGGTACAATCACCATACTTTCAATTTTCTACAAATTCCAATTTCTTTAACCCTTTTCCCTATCAAAACCCTTATTTAAGATCAAAAAACACTAAAGAACAAGATTTCTACAAAATTGGTATTTTATCAATTTGCATTAGATTTAGTGAAATGAATCCAACCTCTTTTGAAGATTAACCTCAAATTGATAAGGTCCCATGACTTTGGAGGTTTTTCCATTATATCATTAGGCACTTGCAAAACAAGCTATAAAATCAAGATAGGTGCAATCCTATGTGATAAAAATAAGGTGAATGTGAAGTTCGAATGGTCACATGATATAATAAATGAGTGCACACCACCAAAGATTTGTATTAAATTGAAATCAAAAAAGAGAAAATTGCATGGGATAAATCAAATGGAGAAAACCAACTTTTCATTAAGAGAATCAAGCTCAAGTAGAGCATGTATATAAGAGAACAAATAACTCTTAAAATGGTGGTCAAAACACCCCTATAATAGAAATGTAACTCTTCCATGAAATGTGGTCATAGGTGCTTAGAATAGAAGAGTAACTCCCATACCCAGAATATCCAGTCAATGGAGTTACATCCTAGTCTTCCAATCAAATCTATGACATATATGACATACTATCTCAACCTAAGCAAATAGATCCTAAGAATGACTCCATGTGAGCAAATATAATATTCCTAAATAAATAAATCCATGAACATAAATACCTACACTAACACCCTCCAAAGCACAACTTAGGTACCCAATATAAAGCAAAGTAGGTCCTAGGAAAAAGACCTGATCATGTACCCAATACAAAATAATCTATCATAAAGTAGAGAGAAAGGAAAAAACTCATAGAAAAAACTTCCACATTAAATAGAGACAAAGAAGAAGAGAAGAGTCTAGAAGTCCCCCCTGAAGATGATGTTGATGCTAATGTAGACCACACCCTAAGAAGAGCTCATAGATGAATGAATTTTGTTGAATGGTGGAGCCTGATCTTATTATAATGCCTGGTTCCAAATAGGAGGGTATGAAGGGAAAATCCACACCACTATGGTCACCATGGGGGTCAGAGGAAAGCACCTTTAAAGCAATTTTTTTATTAAAAATGCATTGTAAAATATTATAATTTTATAGTAAATTTGGACTGTTCACTATTAAATCATATATCTAATGGTAGAAATTATGTTTATGCATTTTTGATCTATATATAACAATTTTTTTGATATTAGGGCATTGTAATAATGGTGGCATGTTGTGTGTGAGTGAAGAAGTTATTACAATGGTTGTATTGTAGGTTTTTTCTTTCATTTGTGGGACTGAATAATAAGGACTGACTATTTTTGTGTGGATGTAGCCCATATTGGATGAACCACATTAAATATATCTATATTATGTTGTTTTTCTACATTTTATTTCCATATTTAATTCATTAATATTGCTCTATTTTCTATTTTCCTAAAAACTAGTATTAGAGCTAAAGGTTTATTTGATAAATAAACTCACAGGAATAAAGGGTTCTTGGTTCAAGTGGGAACAATGGTAGAAGAAGGCAAGTTTAAGGTCAAAAAGTTTAGCATCCAAAATTGCCAACTATAGAATATGTAGATGGAGGACTATCTATATCAGAATGATATTTTCCTACCATTGGATAGAATAACAAAGAAGCCGACAACTATGAAGGATGAAGATTGGGAGGTTCTTGATAGAAACGCACTTGGAACAATATGGCTATACCTGGTAGCATCAATGGCCTTAAATATTTCAAAACAAAAGATAATAGTGGATGTGATAAAGGAATTGGATATAGTGTATGAAAAATCCTCAACCTCCAATAAGGTATTATTTATGAAGTGCTTATTTAATCTAGAAATGTTAGAAGGTGGGTCTATTACTAATCATTTAAATGAATTTAACATGGTAAAAAATTAGTTAATCTCTATAAGAGTGAATTTTGATGTTGAGGTTATGGCTCTTTTAATTTTGTGCTCATTGTCAAAAAGTTGGAATGGCTTGGTCATGACTGTGAGTAATTCTATCTTTGGTTCAAACACTTTAAAGTTTGATGATGTTATTAGTGTTATTCTTAGTGAGGAAATGCAATGAAAAAACATAGGTGAGACATCAGGTAATGATTTGACTATGAAGAATAGGGGAAGACAAAAAGATAAAGGAAAGAGCCCAAGGAGTCATGGTAAGTCTAAGAAGAGCATATCCAAATCTAGAGGAACATTGGTGTGATGTATTTATGGGAAGAAAGGACACCTAAAGAAAGATTGTTGGTTTCAAAAATAAAAATAAGGAGATAGACAACAAGATAAAAATCAAGAAGCAAATGTAGCAGGCAATGTGTTACAAGATGATTTAATCCATTCTTTAGATAACATTAATGATTCTTGGGTGTTAGATTCAGGGTCTTTATTTCATGTTACACTCCATAATAAATATTTTTAAGACTATATTTAAGGTGATTTTAGATATACTTATTTGGGTGATGGTGAACCTTGTAAAATTATAGGAAAAGGTTAGATAAAGATAAAATTATAGAATGGAAATAGATGGTTGCTAAAAGAGGTGAGACATGTTCCTGAGTTAAGAAAAAAATTAATTTCAGTAGGGCAGTTGGGAAGTGAGGGATGTAGAGTTATATTTATAGAAAATTTGTGGAAGGTCACTAAAGGATCACTAGTATTAGAAAAAGGAGAGACATAGGTACATTATATTTATCTAATGGTAATGTTGAATCTTCTATTACTTTAAATTCTATAGAAGCAGATAAAAAATTATGGTACCACAGACTTGGGCACATGAGTGAGAAGGGGATGCAAGTTCTACACTCAAAGTATTTGTTGCTAGATTTGAAGAAGTTGGATTTGGAATTCTGTGAGCATTATGTGTATATAAAATAGAAAAGAGTCATATTTCTCATATTTAAGAAGACAAAGAAAGATGAAAAGTTAGAGCTTGTGTATATAGATGTATGGGGACCGGCTTAGGTATCATCCTTTTTTGGCTCTTTTTATTATGTTATTTTTATTTATGATGCAACTAGAAAAACTTGGGTTTATTTCATACAAAAAAAATATAATATTTTTGATACTTTTAAGAAATGGAAAGCTTTGGTTGAGAATGAGATAAGAAATAAGTTGAAGTGTATCAGATTAGATAATAAAGGTGAATACTATAGTAATGAGTTTGATAATTACTATTCATCTCATGGGATTTAGAGAGATAAGATAGTTCCAAGAACACCATAACAAAATAGTGTGTCTGATAGGATGAATAAGACAATCATGAAGCATGTAAGGAGCATGAGATTGCATGTAGGGTTGCCCTTATAGTTTTGGGTAGATGCTATGGATACTATTGTTTACTTAATAAACAAAGGACCTTCAAGTCCTTTGGATGTTGGCATTCCAGAGGAATCATGGATAAGTAAAAAGGTAAATTATTCCTTTTTAAAGACTTTTTGCTATGAAGCATTTGTCCATATTGATAAAGAAAATAGAACCAAGCTTGAATCAAAATCCAAGAAATATACTTTTATTGAAGATAGAGTTAATGATTTTGGTTATTGTTTATGAGATTTTAAAAATTGTAAAATCATTAGGAGTAGAGATGTGAACTGTAATGAGAAGGTCATGTATAGAGATTAGTTGTAGGGAAAGAAATGATGAAAGCCAAATATAGAATATGTAGTACTTTCTGAAATCATAAAAAATAAAATTCTAAAAGTGCCAAAAAATTAAAATATGCAACAACTATAACAACAAAAAGTACCTCAAACTCCTAAAAGTGTAGTTAGAAGATATACCAGAGTAATTAGACTCCCTGAATGATACTCTTCTTCACTTTATTATTTAATATTGTCTGATGGTGGTGAGTTAGAAAGCTATGAAGAAGCAATGTAGGTAGAAACCATAAAGAAATGGGATGAAGGCATGAAAAAGGAAATGGACTCCTTGGTACATAACCAAACATGGGATTTGGTTTAGTTACCTACAGGTAAAAGAGCATTGTAGAATAAATGGGTTTATAAGTTGAATGAAGAAGATGGAGGCAAAAAGAGTTACAAGGCTAGACTTGTTATAAAGTGGTTTGCAAAAAAGAAAGGTATTGATTTTGATGAAATATTTTCTCTAGTTATAAAAAAGATTTTCATAAGAACTATTTTAAGTTTGGTAGCCGTAGAAGATTTTATCCTTGAACATTTAGATGTGAAGACTCCTTTCCTTCATGGTGATTTGGAGGAGGAAATATATATGGAGTAGCCATAGGGATATGAAGTGCAAGTTGAAGAAGAGTTTGTATGGTTTAAATCAAGCTCCAAGGTAGTGGTATTTTAAATTTGACAAGTTTATGATAGAATAAAGTTATAGTAGATGTCATTTAGACTACTGTGTCTATATTAAGAGATTAGATAATGAAAACTATATTATCTTATTATTATAAGTAAATGACATGCTTATTGCAGGGTCTAACATGGAGGATATAAATGATCTCAAAATAAAATTAGCAAATTAAATCCTTGGTATGAGAATAATAAGAGATAGGAAAAATAGAAAATTAACATTGTATCAAGAAGAATACATCAAGGTGTTATTCAGGTTTAATATGCAAGATGCAAAACCTATAATTACACCTTTGGGAGGGCACTTCAAATTAATCAAATAAAAATGTCCTAAAACATTGGAAGAAATCAATTACATGTCTAAAGTTACATATGCTTTAGCATTTGGAAGTTTAAAGTATGATATGGTGTGCATGAGACCAGATATTGCTCATGTAGTGGGAGTTGTCAACATGATTATGAATAATCTAAGAAAGGAGCATTGGGATGCAGTCAAATGGATTCTCAAGTACTTGAAAGGGACCACTGATAGACAATTATGATATGAAGATTTAGATGTTACCTTACAAAGACATGTTGATGCAAACATGGCTAGAGATTTAGATGATAGGAGGAGAACCACATGTTATGTTTTCACTGTTGGTGATACAATAGTTAGTTAGATTTCAAAATTATAGAAGATAGTAGCTTTGTCAACTATAGAGATAGAGTATGTTGCAGTTACAGAAGCTAGTAAGGAGATGATCTAGATGCAATGGTTCATGGAAGAATTGAGGCATAAGTAGGAATATTGTAGGTTGTATAGTGATATCCAAAGTGTGATTCATTTAGCAAATAACTCGACATTCCACTCAAGAACCAAATATATACAACTCAGGTATCACTTCATTTGTTCAATTTTGGAGGATGGTCAACTAAAGTTAGAAAAGATCCATACAAGTCATAATATTATAGATATGCTAATAAAAGTAATCACAAAGGAGAATCAAGAGAATTTTTCATCTTCAATAAGTATTTAAGGATAACAAGGAAGATGAGAAACATGTTAGGGTTAAAGTTCAAAGAAAAGTCCAAGGAAGAGTTGTAGCAGTGGAGTTACAATAATTAGTCTCCAAGTGGAAGATTGTTGGATGGTGGAGCTTGATCTTATTATAATACCCAATTCCTGACAAGGGTGGGGGGTATGGGGGGTCAATTCCCCCCCACTATGATCATCATATGGGTCTAGGGGGTAGCACCTTTGAAGCAAATTTTTGTTAAAAATGCATTATAAAATATTATAACTTTGTAGTAAATCTAGACTATTCACTATTAGGTCATAGATCTAACGGTAGAAATTATGTTTGTGCATTTTTTCCTATATGTAACCCTCTTTTTTATATGAGGGCATTGTAATTATGGTGGCATGATATGTGTGAGTGAAGAGGGTATTGTAGTGGTTGTATTTCAGGTTTTTCCCTTCATTTGTTGGATTGAATAATAAGGATTGAATGTTTTTATGTGGACATAGCCCGTATTGGGTGAACCATGTTAAATGTGTGTCTATATTTTGTTGTGTTTTCTACATTTTATTTCCATATTATATTCATTAATATCTATCTATGTTCTGTATTCCTAATAAACTTAATCTTGGTAAAAGGTTTGGTAAAGATATCTACAACTTGCACTGAAGACTGGAAAAATCTCAAGTCAATAACCTAATCATAAATAACATCCTAAATAAAATGCATGTGAATATCAATGTGTTTGGTTTGTTGATGCTGAATTATATTTATACATATATGTATAGTAATCTAGCTATCATAATAAATGATGGTGCATTGCCTGATAGGAATGCCAAACTTGGATATAATCCCTTGAAGCTAAATAACCTCAGTAGTTTCATTAATAGATCCCTTATACTCTACCTCTAAGGATAATACAAAAATATCATTTTGATTTTTCATAGACTAATTATTAGGACTAGAACCCAAATAAAAACTATAACGTGAAGTGGACTTGTGATTCTAAGTATTATCAGCCCAATCTAAATCTAAAAAACCAAGTCAACCTCTATTCTAAATCTATACTAAATCCTAAATCTATAAGAACCCTGAATGTAGTGTAAGATCCTCTTAGATTATTTCTAGTGTAGCTCATGAGGTTATTGTATGAATATGGAGACAAGTCCCACTGCATATGAAATATTGGTCTTGGTATGAGTTAGATAAATAAGGCTAACAAAAAGATATCGATATTGACTGGCATCGAACAAAGGTGTAGAATAATTAGCCTTGATCTTGACTCATGATAGAAAGGGAGTTGAAGATGGATTACAATCAGCCATTTGAAATTGAGACAAAATGTCAAGAGAATACTTTGGCTATGCAAGTGAAATCCATAAATCAGACTATGAAATCTCAATGTCAACAAAGTAATACAAAAGACCCAAGTCTATCATGTCAAATCTGTCTTGTAGAGCTATCTTGACTACTACGATAGATGATGAGGAATTCCCAATGATCAAAAGATTATCAACATAAAGTACCAATATCAATAAATAATCATCCTACCATAAGGAGTATATATTTGGGTTTGAATGACACTAGTGAAACCTAAAGTAAGGAGAAAGGAATCCATCTTGATGTACCAATATTGAGGGGCTTGTTTGAGGCCATAGATAGATTTACTAAGTCTAAAAACTAAGGATGAATCCTAAATAAACCTAGGTTTCTACTCCATTATATCTCTTCCTCAAGGTCTACATGAATAAAAACACTCTTCACATCCATATGGTGCATATCCCAACCATATACTAAGACTATAACTAGTGTGAGTCAGATCAGAGTCATCTTTGCAATATGTGCAAAGGTCTTTGAGTAGTCCATACTTGTTACCTATGAAAAACCTTTGGTGACTAATCACACCTTTTTTTAGTCATATAAAATGCAAAAATTAGTAACTTGAGCATGGCTAATGACACCCAACCCATATGTCCCTCTTACTTTCTCTCACGACCCTCATAGGTTTATTTTCACTAATTCTTAGTCATCCATAGCCTTTTATACCTGATCCTAGCTAAGCCATGACCCTCTTTTCATGAATAATCCACCCCCCTCAAGTCTTATATTCCTAGGAAAATAGTGTCACACTAGAATAATAACACTAATGCCACTCCTACCCACTTTCGGTGCTATTTTCCAAGATCATTTCTAACCCTAATGGTCAATTTCTTCTAGTTCCTCATCCTTCTCCTTATCAGCCTAACGTGAAAAAATTCAATCCATGACCAATATATCCCTATAAAATCCTCTTCAAAGATCATTTGGAAAGGGTTGGAAAATATTATCAAGCAAGTAAGAATATAAGTGAGACCACTTAGGCAATCTTGCTTATTCTCTGCATATAGCCATCCAGTATAGTCCTAAGCACATCTAAATCTCTACACTAGTCCCTAACCACCTCAAACACATCCAATTTATCATTATTTTCATTCTCACATCATAATTTCACCAAAAACTTTCAAAGGGAGAATTACATATGGATTGATCCTTCTTCAAAGTATTGGTATGTAGGCAATGTGCCTACACAAACGGTGTGGAGCATGTCTAGTGCATCTTACAGACACTAACCCTTTTTTCCTTATTTTTAAAAGTTCTATTCAAGTATATTGAATTCATAGAAATGAAGAAAATAAGCTATATAGGGAGTAATGCTAATAATAAGGATTCATAAATTTAGAGACAGTGTCACACAGGTCTGTCGAATAAAACCTAGAAAGCTTAGATCCTCAAGACAATAGTGATAGGCAAGGACTATAGTGCTAGTGCAACTCCTATCCATTTTGGTGCTATCATCCAATCAAAAAATGAAATCCAAAATCCTATTTGTAATAGTGTCCCAGGCTTTCATAATGAATATCAAACCCTATCTCAGTCAGATCAACAAAATTTAAGCTAAGTCTTATTTTCTCCCTCTTATTACTATTTTTATCAAAGCTCTAATTATAAATAAATTTCACAAATTATTAGCTTATTTGTTGCATATTATTTATTGATTTATAAATCTAGACCCTTTAACTAAATTAGGCACAAAACTCCAATATTCCCAAAATTGTTAAATCATTTGGTGAACCCAACTTACTTTGTTTGCACACTAAAAGCTTAGAAACCCTAAGGTAAAATTCCTACTATTTTTTCCTATGAATTTATGAATTTTTACTTGAATATTTAAATCATAAATTCATTTCAAATTTTAAAATTTTGTAGTAATTTTAAAATAATTTTCTTTCAAACCCTAGTTGACCATATTAGGTCCCAATAATTTTCCAATCATTTTCTAAATTTTTACTAGCAAATTTAAATAAAAAAATCCATTCAAATTTCAAAAATCAATAATAATTATCGGAATTATTTATTTTTCAAAATCCTAGTTGCATTTACTCGGTCTTATTAAATCACTAATTTTACAATAATTTTATGATTTTTACTTGCATATCTAACTCAGAAATTCACTTTAAAATTCAAAATTAATTAGTAATTGTTCAAATAATTATCCTTCAAAACCTGGTTGCATACACTAGGTCCCATCACTTCTTGCGGTATCACCGTACATCTATAATCATATTGCACAAAATGGATATCACTTATTTATAATTTTTTCTTACATTTCTTGCAAATAACAAAGAGACCATCATTGTTCCTATCATGTACATGAATGATGAACTTTACCATATGCTAGTAAAAAGTTTCATTCTTTGTATTTCATGCTTACTTTTTATAATAAGGAATGATATTATAAAAATCATGGCTAAAAATGCACAAAATTTCAATATTCCTTTTGCATACTCTCTATTTGCATATGGAATTTTTTTCAAGTTTATCATGATAAACACATTAGAAATGTCATAGTACATGCCAAAGTTTATTATAAATTAATGCACAAATTCATAATTTCTATCCCTTGCTTTCTATCTCTGATATAGAAACAATTTCAAGTTTATCATGGTAAGAACATTAGAAATGTCATAGCACATGCTAATGTTTCTTATGCATTCATGCACACTTCCATGCCATCTATCCCTTATTTTCTATCTTTCACGTGGAATAATTTTCAATGCTATCTTGATAAACATGTTAGAAATGTTATGATACAAGTTAAAAAATTTCATGCATTAGTGCAAAGTTCCATGATCTCTATCCCTTGTTTGCTATCTCTCATATGGAATGTTCTCTATAATAATATTTTTATTCAACTTATAACTACACTTACATGAATTCTATCCCATATACATGGTTTCTACCTAGATGTATAGGCCTCCTTGGCTTCTCTTGTTTCAATGTCATATTTCATATAGAGGAAAGAAATCCCTTCTCTTCCTCTCCCTCAAGAGGGTGATAGCTATTTTCCCTCTAACCAGGTCCATGAAGTCACCCCTCCAAAAGGTGAGGTAGCCTATATTATTGTTCCTAATGCATACATTCATCCTATAGCTTTTTCAAACCATCTTTAACATATGTGCTTACATGTTCAATTAAAAACAACTAGGGTTTGCACTTGTGAGACTCTAAGGGATCAAATAGGCAGTATGAGCAAGTTAATTTTAGATTTACAAATGTAGAATCAACTATTACATGAAAATATCACAACATTGGAAAATTAGATCATAATTCAAAAGCCTCAAAGGCACTCTAGTGCCAATCATGTCTATGTACCTTCACCTAGTCAATTGGTTACAAGAAATGTTACATATCAAAAAAAGAAATCACAACAAAGTAACTCTAAAACTAGTGATTCAAAGAGCATTAAAATATCAAATAAGAGTTCAAGTAAGGTACTAAGGGAAATGATTAAATCTAAGTTGATCAAACTACCTCCTCTATATCTAGGGAAAGATCTAGATATTATTGTATATATCATAGAATGCATGGACATCACATAGATTCATGTTTGGCATTGAAGCAAAATATACAATATATAATTACTTATGAGGACCCTATACAAGGTAAATCAAGCAAGTAATCCATAGTGACATAGGAACACATTCACAAAGGGTCAAATTCAAAAATAGTAGAAAAGTGATTACCAAAGCATAACTCAAAACAACAAAAGAATAAAAAAGCAACATCAAAACAATAAATAGTACCACAAGCATAGGTAAAGCATGAAAAATTTGCAAATATACCTCTCCAAAATAAGGCTCAACTTTCAAAATAGTATGGGTTTGGTAAAAAATATCTATAACAATTTTATTATTAGGGTCGAGAATTAGGTAAACATGCTCAGGGCATCACCACTCCTATTCTAGAAGTTGATAATGTTTGTCACCAAGGTTTGGGATTTATTGAACATCCTAAATAAAATAATTCATATACATAGTTATTAAAAGGAAAATATCAATATACAATAAAAGTCAACACTAGCATTCCATTGGTTTAAAATCAAGATGCTAATCATGAGTGGAACAATACAAAGTTATTATGATTTCCGAGATACTGATAATGCATCCAAATATTTAGATTCATATTCAAAATAATTCCATCATGCTTCACAATCACACATGATTCCTCTCCTTTATATAGGATACCATGATAGGGAGTCTCCCATGAGACTCATCGGTTAGTATCATCCTTTCCCAACTTACCTGTACATAGTTTCTTATGCTTGATTGTACATAGCTCATATATTTCAAAAATTCAAAAATAATTTAACATTTCAAAACAAAAAAATATTAAAATATGTCAAAAATAATAAAAACCCTTCGATTGTATGCATCATCCATGGTTTATATTTCTACTATTATGCTTGACTTGCACTTGATATTCTATGCTTATTGTTTTAGATTTATCTACATTACCATGCTTTAATTGATCTTTTTTGAGTGTGTGTAGTGACTTCTAGACCCTTGATTTCTTCAATCTACCCGTTGAGGGGGCATCCTACTCCTACATTCAAGACATGCATTGATATACATACCCACTGGGGGCATCTTATACATGACTACACCATCCAGGTTATGTCATTCCTACACCACACACTCTAATTATCATCTTGATGTACATTATTTACTAGATCACATAGATTACTCTATTGATACTCACTAGTATATAACACTTCTGTATTTATTAGCATATACATAGTCTTGTACCAATATGTCTTTCATACATTCACTTCTTGCTTTGGTTAGTTAGATGCATTTGTAATTCTATTTTCTTACATGATTTTTTTTCTTAATTAGCATTTGCTTGATGTGATTACATTTCTCAATTCCTATTTTTCTCTTGTATATGCCTTTGGAATTTTCCAATGTTCTTTGCTTCTATTCATGTGTGTGCCTTATGACATTTTCCAATGTCCTTTGCCTATACTCTTCCATGTGATTGTGACTTTCACACCAACCTTGCTTATTTCAAATTGTATATGTATGTGGCATTTGGACATGCCTTGTATGTTTGATTTTTAGTTTGAGTGACATGTGCCCATTTACCTTATTTTATTGGCCCCATAGCCACTCTTGTATGCTTCTTAATTCTTGCCTTATGTGCTTGTTGCTTATTTGACTCTCATTTTTTGTAATGCCATGATATATATCATGCATTATTCATGTTTTCTTTGATACCATGATGGACATCATACTCCATCCATCCTACTAATAATTAACAACTATTAACCAACCAAACTTTAAATTATAGTTCATTACATTGCACATGCTATTACATTATTACATCTATCTAGGTATACCCTTGTTGATTTAACAATCTCTCAATACAAATCATGTTATATCTTGAGATATCTTTCTAATTATCATTAATATCTCATGTATCTTTGTAGCATAACACACTTATAGGGCTATTTATTCTAAGGTTAGTCATTGTAGGGTCTTCATTCATACCCTCATAAGAGGGGGAAATAAACAAGGGTTTTATCACAGAGATCAAAGCTCATAATAGTTGAAACAATATCATTCAGAACACTAAGAATAACAACTAGACAACAAACCAATCAGAATAGACCAGGTAAATAGTAAAGAATCTAAAATAGTCATTAGATTTGGCCTAGGACAATAGCATCAAGACTAGACTACAATGCTAGTGGCACTACTATCCATTTCCAACACTCCTATCCAAACAATAGAAAAACTATATTTTCTAGAAATAGATAGAAAGGTAAGTTCAGTTATAATTTTGTCTGCTATAGTTCAGAACAAAATCAATAGTTTCAATAAAATTTTCTTAGAGAATCCATATATAAGGGGAATCATGTATGGCATGATGGTTCTCACTTCTAGTTTTAGATAGGGTAGTTAGTACAACTTTTAGATCAAAATCCATGTTCTAGACACCAGTGATTGGGAGAAATATGAATAACACATTAGTTGTATTTCTTTTCGAGTTTAACATTACCCAGGAATTCTTATAAATTAAATGCTTTACTCCATCTATAGGTGCTTGGCATCATTTTAGTTTAGATTTCATACAAGCTTAACTTTTGAGTTCTTGAGTACCTGATTTATCGAGTGGCTTCCACATAAGCTAGATTCTCAGTTTTAGAGTGGTTTTCACATAAGCCTAATCTCCATCTTTTATAATTCCCAAAAGTGGCCTATTTTACACCATACATTTGAATATCCACATCAAAATTTTTAGATCATAGTACATTCATAGGATTCAAGAGCCATCTCATATGACACACATTCTATACTAGTATCCGTTTAGAGCTTCACTTCATGGGGTAATGATGGAGCCCAAGGACTAGCTAGCCTTTGTATTCTTGAGCCATCTATTTAGAGGGATTTAACACATAATCCAAACATTAATCAACACACATATGACCACCTAGCTTCACTTAGTGGGAAATGATGGAGTTAAAGGGATAGCCTTTACATTCTTGAACCACTTTTTGGGGAATTGAGCACTCAACTCTATTCATGATATTACTTTTGGTACAACATCATCTCAAATTATCCAATATCACTCAACATCACAATAAGTTTTGTATTGGTTCATGTACTAGGTGAGGTATATTCATTCTTTTTTCTTCTTTTCTCTCTTACCCAACTTTGTATGTTCTTATTTTAGATATAATGTATCTAATAAGAACTGATCTACTCTTTATTTTCACTTGTAGACTTACACTTCACACTGTGCTCTCTCTATGCACACCCAACATCACACAGCTTTATGGGCTTCACCCTTTCAGGTAAGTTTAGGTACACTTTCTATTTTTCCTTTATCTTAGTATTTTGCTTATCTAAATCACTAAAATAAATGGGGAGGTAAATGTAGTCATATAAAATGCAAAAATTGGTAACTTGAGCATAGATAAGGACACCCAACCCTTAGGTCCCTCTTGCTTGCTCTCATGAACCTCTTAGTTTTATTTTCACTAATTCTTATTCATCCATAGCCTTCCAGACCTAATCATAGCTGAGCTATGACCCTCTTTTCATGACCAATCCATCCCCTCAGGTTCCATCTACCCAAGACAATAGTGCCACACTAGGACAATAACACCAATGCCACTCCTATCCAATTTTAGTGTTTTTTCCAAGCTCATTTGGCCCTAATGATAAATTTATTTTGATTCCCCATCATTCTCCTTATCGACCTAATGTGAGTAAATTCAATCCATGACCAATAGATCCATATAAAATCCCATTCAAAGATCATTTAGAAAGGGTTGGAAAATATTATCAAGCAAACAAGAATAGAAGTGAAACCACTTAGGAAATCTTCCCTATTCTCTATATATAGCCATCTAGTATAGTTCTAAGCACATATAAATCTCTGAACTAGTCCCTAGCCACCTCAAGCATAACTAATTTAACATTCCTTGCATTTTCGCATTATAATTTCACCAAACACTTTCAAAGTGAGAACCACATATGGATTGATCCCTCTTGAGAGTATTGATATCTAGGCAATGTGCCCACATGCAGTATGTGAAACACATGCAGTGCATCTTACACACACTAACCCTTTTTTCTCTATTTGCCAAATTTCTATTCAAGTACATTAAAGGCATATAAATGAAGAACATAAGATCTATAGGGATCACTACTGATAATGAGGCTTCAAAAATTTAATGATACTATCACATAGACCTCCTGAATAAAACCCATAAAGCTTAGATCCTCAAGACAATAACACCAGACAAGGACTACAACACTAGTGCCACTCCTATCCATTTTGGTGCTATTATCCAATCAAAAAATGAAATCCAAAATCCTATTTGTAATAGTGTCCCAGGCTTACACAATGAATATCAAACCCTATCTCAGTCAGATCAACATAGTTTAAGCTGTCTTATTTTCTCCCTCTTATTACTATTTTTATAAAATCTCTAATTACAAATAAATTTCACAAATTAGTAGCTTATTTATTGCATATTATTTACTAATTTATCAATATAGACCCTTTAAATAAATTAAGAATAAAACCACAATATTCTTAAATTTTTTAAATCACTTGTACTTATCAACCAACCCATATGCATGTTGACCAATTTTGGTCTTGCAGGCCAAAATTAGGCTCCCCTCTTTCTTTTCTTGTTAGGCCTATTAGCCAGTTCTGACGAATTCACCTTACTACAATTTTTTGGTTTTCCCCTTGTGATAGGCCTATGTCTATAAAAAACCAAGTGATTTGAGTCTTGCAAGTATTTTGAGTTGATCTGGGACTCATTTAGTTTCAAGCAAATTGCCCCAGGCAAGCCTTTATCGACAGTTAGATGGGCCAGTTCCAAAGAGATATAAACCCTCTACAAAACTCTAAAAGTTAGATAGCCTTGTGGAGGGTAGGAAAGAAACAAATGGGACCATTCAAGTAAGTTCCAAAGGACAACCTTAGGCCCAAAGTGCCCTTGTGGAGGGTAGAAGGTTTTTTTGTAAGGGGTCAAGCCAAAAAGCCAAAAAGGCGGGGGTTTTCCTTTGGAGAAAGTTTTGAAGACAAAGAAGGATTTATTCAAACATTTTATTTGAAGAAAATCCATGAAGAAACTAAGGGGTGAATTTATTTGGACAAAATGTCTAAAGGAATTCCTTCAAACATTTTATTTGAAGAAATTCACCAAGGAAAAGCTGAGACATTGAAGGCAAGAATTTTTGCAGACAAAATGTCTGAAGGAATTGCTTCAGACATTTATCTAAAGAAATTTGGAAGGAAAAATACCCAAAGGGTAAGTGCCCTTTTAGAGGACACTCAGCTATCAGAATGGACCTTTTCCATTTTTTTAAGGGTTACTTTCCATTCAAAAAAGCTGAGGAAATTGCTACAAGGTAGTGATGGGCCTGTGAATGTCAACTTCAACATGATAAACTAGCTGTTGATCTTCAAATTTTTGATGATGGGCCCATGAATGCCAAATTTATAGAAAGGGTTAATAGTTGAAGAAAAGCTAAAGAACATTTATTTTAGACAAAATGTCCAAAAGAATTATTTTGGACATTTTGTTCAAATTCTTTTGGAAATTTTGTCTGAAAGAATTCCAAAGTGCAAGCTAAAGCATCATTAAAAGTGGGTATCAAGGTGGAAAGAAGAGGAAGAATTCCTTCAAAAAAAATGTCCAAAGGATTTCCTTGGGATGTTTTTTATAAAATAATTTAAAGGCTCGAAGACCTGAAGATGAACTCAGTGACCCGCCAAGAAAGGAGCCTGAGGGGAGACAACGAATAGCCCTGAGAGCCCAAATTGCCAGGAAAAGACAAGAAGTAGTAAGGGAAGAGAGAGCAGATTAGTAAACCTATAACATGGCTACACACACATAAGACAATGCTTGAAATGTTCAAAAAGACACATCTAACCAAGTGTAGGAATGAACTGGATCAGCCTAGGTGGTAAAGGAGGCATTGGTAAGAGAAGTAATTACTTGCATATGGAACGGTCTCCACCAAATAGCCATCAAAGGAAGCATGAACATTCAATAGAGTGGCCTATTTTTATTTGTTTAGCATTAATAAGTAGAGAGTTACATGAATTTTCAAGAGAGGCAACCTTGTCATTTAAAGAATAAAGTGACCCATGCTTTAACAAGAACATTTAATACAATTTGAGTAGTAAAGTCAATGTCTATGACATCTACAACATGGTTCTTTTAGATGCATTTATGGAAAGATGATAGTAGCATGAGAAAATTCCTCTTACCAAGGTTTTTAATATAGCATGGGATGCCTGTTTCTTGAAAGGACCAAGAGTCTTTCTCTAAATTCTATATATTGTAACCTCTCAACTCTGAAAAGGATCTCTCACTTATGTATGGAAAAGCTCCAACAATTTTATATTTTAATCAAAAGAAGAATTTTTAAATCTATATGATTATTTACACTTTTTCATATGCCTATGTATTACCATTATGTTTAGTCATTTATCTTAATGCTTTCATAGGTCAATGCCAATATATCTAGTGTATCCAAGATCTTCTTTTGTAGGTTAACAGGAAGTGCCTAGGTTGGAGTATAGAGGCAAAGGAGCAACTATATGATAGTGTGCTTCCAGAGCACCTATGGTAGGGTGTTCTTCATTATATCTCCATTAAGCCTCTTGTTAAAACACTCATGCAGTCTGGTTTTTTTTAAAAAGAAGTGTCTGTTCACTCTTTTTGGTGTAAAATGTGGATTAAAGATGAGTAGAACAAATAATTTTGGTTCATCACCATTTTAGTTAGGTTTTAATTTTGTAACATCCTTTTATCTTTTCACCCCCTATTGTTAGTAGTAGAAGTTAAGGACCTCAAAGGTGCATCAAGGGGAGCTAGCCCTTAATCTAGAGATTCATTCCTCAAATTTGCTACCCACATCAAGAGGAATGTCTCCATTGTGCCATGTGGAAGAAAGAAGCTGAGTATTCTTTTAAAGGGTGAAATCTATAGTGTCAATAATTTTTGTCATGCCCAATGGGACCATTTTTTTTATGCCCTATGAACTTTCAAGATTGGTGCTAGTCCTGTTACTTCAAGAGTGAGTAAACTAACCCATCATCTGGTGACTCCATTTTAAGAACTCAGTCCCTAATCAGAGATCAACCTAACATCCCATGCCTAAGGTCACCACAAGAGCTTCTTCCAAGGGTGTTCCTTTTGAATTCATTGAGCTACCTTCAAACTCAATAAAGTGGATAAGGTTTGCAAAGACTCATCCTTACAAAACAAACCAATTTCCTAGACCTACCATAAAATACACCTACATAAGGAGACCCAAGTTAAACCTTGTCATCACCATGGCTTTAACTTTTGTAGCCTTCAATGGTCAGATCCCTTTAAACCTTCTGCAGTATGACCCAATCCTAGGGACAGCTCTTAAGAGTGTTCCTCTTTTTAATAGATAGGGGACAATTACTGCTATTAATCATATCAAAAATATAACCAACCTCTGTAATATCCATAATGTCATCAAAGAAAACATAGCCATCATGTTATTGGCATTGTCTTTTAAAGGTAAAGTTTTGGACTAGTATGGAACCTTGCCTATGAATTCAGTTGGCTCATGGAATGAATTAGGCACCCTCTTAACAAATAGATTTGGAGAGAAGAGTGACCATCTCTCTCTAGCTAAGAAATTGACCACTATGAAAAGAGCTCTGCATGAATTTATGTAGGATTTTAATACTAGGTTCTAAAAGACTTGGGATAGAATCCCCATTTTAGTGAGGCTGACCCCAAGCTATGATTTCCTTTACTAATTAAAGGCTTTGAAAAATGACATTGTTATCATGATACATTCTATGGGTGGACAAGTGTTACCTGATGCTTATGAAATAGCCATCGTTGCCAAAAATTGTTTGGTATAAGTAGGCAAGATAGCTCCTAGACCTCATATGCCACTCTTTCCTGAGTTGTAACCCTTAGTTTAGACTAATGCACCCACTTTAGCTTCTCTACCTAGTGTAAAAAAGCTAGATGCTACCGCACCAAATAACCTCCATGAAGTTAAGACTTTGTTACAAAGTGTTACCAATGAATTAGTGGCTCTCAAGAGGAAAAAAGCTCAAATCTATCAACCAAATCAAGGATACTATTAGTTCAAACAAGAAAATAAACCTCCTTTCCAAAATTATAATCAAGGATAAGGTTAAATTACCCAGGTCAGACCTTATCAAAGTTATAATCCAAGTTCCCCTTCATCATCCAAGGCTCTTGTTCCCACTCAAAATAATTTGGTATAAGAACAACCTAATTTGCCACCCCTGGGGTATGGTCAAGAATATGTTACTTATGCTAATGAGATACCAAATCAATGTATGAACATGCAAGGTAACCAAATATCCCAATTCCTAAGTTTTGAGGTGTCAACACAGCCTGGGATAGACAACATGTAAGCTCAATTTGATTCCACTCTTATAAACCACCTAGAAGGGGAATTATATGTAGTTAATTGCATAGGGAGTACAAATAATTAGGATGATTATGTTGTAGCCAAAACTAGGTCCAAAAAGAGAGCTGTGGAGGAAGCTCAAATAGATACTTAAGCATTTATGGAATTTTTTTCATGACAAGTGAACCAAAAGTTTCCCAATTACAGGTAGTCGATTGTAGCTTCAACTCCTTGGGTTGTACCTCAAGCTGTAAATGCCCAAAAATAAAATTCAAAAGGGGGCAACCCTCCAATCAATGTGGTGGACCAAATGAAGAAGTTACACATGAATATCTCATTATGGGATTATTTAGAAATGCTGAGATAAAAGGATATACTCTAAAAGCAATTACATGGGTTGAGTGAGCAAGCTATTCTAGCAAATGCTAATAACATGTTGATTATGAATGGGACTCTTCCCATCAGATGTCAAGTAAAGAAGGATGAAAATGTTCCTCCATTATATCTATCCTTGATCATTGGAGATTTATTATTTCATAATTACATCATTGATAGTGGAGCAAACATCTCATTAATGCCCAAATGCATAGCTAATAAGCTAGGACTCAAGTATGAACAAATGACTAAAGGAGTTATATAGTTGGATGGGTCACTAGCCAAGACATTGGGAGTGGTAAGAGGCTTGAATCTAACTCTGCATGCCTATCTAACCTTCTCCATTCCCCATGACATGGTAGTGGTGGATGTTCCCCCTTACTTCACTCTTTGCTTATCCAGGGATTTCATGTCCAAGATAGGTGGGTAGTTAGCAGTCAATTAGTCTTACATGGTTTTTAGGACCAAGTATGGAACCAAAATGAAGATTGATTCAGATCATATCCACAAAGATCACCTAGAGCCATACTCACTCAAGGTGAAAAATGTTAGCTACACTATTATTGATGAAGAAGAATTCTAGGTAGACGAACTCCCACCTTCTTCCCTTGAAGGAGTTACTGACTTGCTCTTAGATGAATGGGGAAATGACAATTTTGAACATAACCCTTACAAGTTCATCAAAGAGGCATGTCTTGGAGTTTACTACATGCAGGAAAAAAGTACTTTCATGCCAAATTTGATGAAGGCAAACCAAGACAGTTGTGGTTTGTGGAAACTTTTCTTTAATGGATCAAGAAGTAAGTTAGGAGCTAGTGGTGGAGCAATGCTAGTTTCACCCATAAATGAAAAATACTTTTCAACTTTTAGTTTCCAATTCTCCTGCACTTGCAAAATTTAGAATATGAGTCTCTTGTTCATGGTTTAGAGTGGGCAAAAAAAAGAGGAATAAAAGAATTGGAGGTTTTTGGAGACATTGAGTTAATTGTAAACTAGGTGAGAGGTTAAAATTTGACCAAGAATTCCTTGATTAAGTCTTACAAGCACAGGGTGTGGGACCTAATGGAAAGTTTCATTTCTTTCAAGATCATTTCCATTCTAAGAGATCAAAATAAGCAAGCAGATAGAATAATAGTAGTTGGTGCTCAATTTGACATTCCCAAAATAATAAGTTAGGACAGTAGTCAACACCTATTAAACGTGATAATAAGACCCTCCATACTTAATAATGTCACCAATTGGTAGGTGTTTGATAGTGATAGTAGATATCACTTTTCTTATAGGTGGAGGCTGAGTTCTCTTCTAGGAATCAACCCAAGTTACAATAGTAGTATGGTAGCCAGATTGTTCAGCTGAAGAACAAAAAAATTCCTAAAGGTTTGGTCACTCTTAAAAGCATCTTCAATGAGAATGACCAACTTAAGGATGAAAAAGCAATCATCAAAACCAAGAAGAAGAATTATTAAAGGGTTAAAATATTCAAGGATAGGTTGCTTGCACTTGGGAAGGTATGTACAAATGATGAAAGGCATTCTTTAATTTTGTTATGCCAAGAGTTTGTCGATGTCTTTGCTTGGGAGTATAGTGATATGAAGGGTTTTGACCCAATCTTGGCCCAACACACCATTGATATGGAAGAAGGTGCCAAACCCATAAAAAAAAACAAAGGACAATCAATCCAAAGTTTGAGCCTCTTATGCAAAAGGAACTCACCAAGATGATTGAGTCCAAGATCATTTTCTTATCAAACACTCTTCTTCGCTGGCCAATCTGGTCCCTATTAGGAAGAAGAATAGAGAGATCAGATTATGTGTCAATTTTAGAGACCTAAATAGAGTCTCATTAAGAGATCACTATCCCCTCCCAAGAATGGATTAGATCCTTTAGATGGTGATAGGTAGTGAACATTTCTCCCTCCTAGATGGGTACTCTAGGTACAATTAAAATTTTTCTATAAGACTATGATCAGTACAAGAAAACCTTCACCACCAAGTGGGGAACTTTCACCTACAAGAAAATTCCATTTAGACTATCAAATGATAGAGCTACCTTCTAGTGAGCCATGGATATAGATTTCTAAGGTTTGATAAATAATATTGTATTATTTTATCTTGATGATGTGACAATTTTCTCCAAGAATGCATGGCAACATCTGAAACACCTAAGGCAAATCTTTGAGATATGTATAGATTTTGGCATCTCTCTCAACCCAAAGAAATGTGTGTTCACTATCCATGAAGGCAAACTCCTAGGTCATGTCATTTCAAAAAGGGCCTTGACCATTGATCTAGAAAGAGTACACGCCATCTTAGCGCTATCCTTGCCTAAACACAAGAAGGGTTTGCAAAGCTTCTTTGGTAAAATAAAATTTATTAGGAGATTCTTCCCTAATTTTACTGAAATAGTCAAGCCACTAACTTCCATGCTAAAGAAGGATGAGACATTTACATGGACAACATGAGGGAAAGATAGTTTTGAAGGTATTAAGTAGGCGATCACCCAGGCTCCCACCTTGACCAGTCCTAATTTATCCAAGGATTTTAACCTCTATACCTTTGGAAATGAAGAGATAATATTTGCTATGCTTACTCAAGCAAATGATGAAAACCTTGAACAACCTCTCACATTCTTTAACCAAGGTTTAGAAGGTTTTAAAGTTAGGTACACATATGTTGAGAAACAAGCACTTGTAGTTATATGAAGCCTAAAGAAATTCAAACATATGTTGTCAAATAACAAGATTCATATCATGGTACCACATCCTAGTATCAAGGACTTATTGCTAAGCCATGACTTAAATGAAAAAAGGGTAGGGTAGATCACCAAGGTAATGGAATATGATGTAGAGATTAAGACCACCAAGATGGTAAGGGGAAGAGGGCTATGTGAGCACCTCGTTATCGACCTTAAAAAATAGAAGGAGGGCATTTTGCTACTCCATGATGAAGCTGCAATAGAAGAACTTGTAGTCATAAAGAGCTAGACACAAGACATGGTTCATTTCCTTCTAATTGGTGAGTGCCCACAGGGCCTTGATAAGACTAGGAGGAGATATTTTAGGCTCCAGTCTTTTCCTTATGTCCTATTTGATAGAGTGATATTTATAAAATACTTTTTAGGGGCACTCTTGAGATGCATCAACTCAAAATAGGTTGATAGTATAGTGTACTATCCTAATTTCATGATGGACCAATAGGTGGTCACTTTGCTGCTAAGCCCATAGCTACAAATATTATGAGGGCTAGCTACTTTTGGCCCCCTTTGTTCAGAGACACTCATTCCTAGGTATAGAAATGATATAAATGTGCTCTCTTTGATGGAAAACAATGGTTGGATAATACCTCTATAACCTATTCAAGTGGAACAACCATTCATATAATGGGGTCTAAACTTCATAGGGATGATCAACCCTCCTTTTAGTACTGACCACAAGTGGGTCTTGACTACTACAAATTATTTAATGAGATGGGTAGAAGCCATTGCTTTAAAGGAATCCAATGAGAGTGTAGTCCGAGACTTCTATGAAGATTTGGTGATAAGACTAAGAGTCCCAACTACCATCATTTCAATTAATGCATTAGATTTATTTGGAACTAAAACAAGTGAGTGGGCATTAGGATACAACATATATCTTAGTACTTCTTCCAAATACTACCCACAAGGAAATGGGTTGGCTGAGTCCACCAATAAGAACCTAATCAAAATCATTAGAAAGACAATGAAGGAGAATCAAAGGACTTGGCATGCCAAGTTGTAAACAACCTTGTGGGTAAACAGGGTCACTCCAAAAAGAGCAGTTGCCAATTCACCATACACACTTGTATATGGAAGGGAAGCTAGACTTCCCATTTCACTTATTTTACCAACTTTGGATCTTTCCAATCAACTATAATTGGAGGAGAGCGATAGCATGGAGGTCAAATTTTGTGAATTAATGGAGCTGTAGGAGGTAAGAGACCAAGCCATGGTTTCCATGACTAGCTATCAACAACAAATAAAGAAGCATTTTGATAAGAAATCCTCATCAAAAGACTTCTCAAAAATTGACATTGTCTTGAAATGGGATGAAGACCAAGCTAAACCTAGAAAACACATGAAGTTTGAAGCCTTGTGGAGTGGCCCATATGTCATCACCTAGTGCAAGAAAAATAATGCTTTCCAACTCTCCAAGCTAGATGGTGGAGAATTACATATCCTTGTCAATGGGATATATCTTAAACATTGTCACTAGTCTACCCTTATTGTGTACATAGTTTCCTTATTTTTATTCATTTGCCCTAAATGCTTTTATGCATGTTTGTAGTTTTTGAATTGTGTGTGTTTTCTTTGCCTTTTGAGGTAAAATATTCATTTTATTCTTAAGTTTCTCAAGCTTATTGTCAACCTTTCAAGCTGTATCCTGAATTTATACCCAATGGACCTATAGGCCACCAATTCTCTTAAGCATAGCAGGCATGCTTCCCCTGTGAATTGCCAAATATGTTGACCAATTTTGGTCCTGCAAGCCTAAATTGGGCTCCCCTCTTTCTTTTCTTTCTAGGCCTATTAGCTAGTTTCTGATGAATTCACCTTATTGTAATTTTTGGTTTTTCCCCTTGTGATAGGCCTGTTTCTATAAAAAACCAAGTGATTTGAGTCTTGTAGGTATTTTGAGTTGATCTCAGACTCATTTCATTTCAATTAAATTAACCTGAGAAAGCCTTTATCGATAGTTAGATGGGCCAATTCCAAAGGGATATAAACCCTTTACAAAATTTTGAAGGTCAGATACCCTTGAAAAGGGTAGGAAAGCAACAAATGGGACCATTCAAGCAAGTTCTGAAGGACAAACTTAGACCCAAAGTGCCCTTGCAGAGGGTAGAAGGTTCATTTGCAAGGGGTCAAGCCAGAAAGCCAAAAAGGTGGGGGTTTTCCTTCAGATAAAGTTTTAAAGACAAAGAAGGATTTATTCAGATAGTTTGTTTGAAGAAAATCCATGAAGAAACTAAGGGGAAAATTTCTAAAGGAACTTTATCTTATGTGTGCATGGCCATGTTTTAGGTTTACTATTTTGCTCTCTCTTTCCTTGCTACTTCTTATCTTTTTCTAGTAATTCAGGCTCTCGAGGCTATTCTTTGTCTCCCCTCAAGCTCCTTTCTTGGTGGGTCACTGAGTTCATCTTCAATTCTTCAAGCCTTTAAATTCCTTTAGACAAAACATCTGAAGGAAATCCTTTAGACATTTTTTCTAAAGGAATTCTTCCTCTTCTCACTGCCTTGATACCCACTTTTAATGATGCTTTGGCTCACACTTTGGGATTCTTTCAAACATTTTGTCTAAAAGAAATGTTCTTTATATTTTCTTCAATTGTTAACCCATTTGCATAAATTTGTCATTTGTGGGCCCATCATCAAACATTTGAAGATCAATGGATAGTTTATCATGTTGAAGTTGACGTTCCTGGGCCCATCACTACCTTGTAGCAATTTCCTCAGGTTTTTGCAAATGAACTTTTTAAAAGGAAAGTGACCCTTTATAAAAATGGAAAAGGTCCATTCTGATGGCTAAGTGTCCTCCAAAAGGGCACTTACCCTTTGGGTTTTTTTCCTTCTAAATTCCTTTAGACAAAATGTCTGAAGGAATTCCTTCAGACATTTTGTTTGAAGAAATTCACCAAGGAAAAGCCAAGACACTGAAGGCATGAATTCTTGAGGACAAAATGTCCGAAGGAATTCCTTTGAACATTTTTTCTAAAGGAATTTGGAAGGAAAAAAACCCAAAGGGTAAGTGCCCTTTTGGAGGACACTTAGCCATCAAAATGGACCTTTTCCATTTTTCTAAACATTCACTTTCCCTTTAAAAAAGTTCATTTACAAAACTTGAGGAAATTGCTACAAGGTAGTGATGGGTCCAGGAATGTCAACTTCAACATGATAAACTAGCCGTTGATCTTCAAATGTTTGATGATGGGCCCAAAAATGACAAATTTATGTAAATGGGTTAATAATTGTAGAAAATCTAAAGAACATTTATTTTAGACAAAAAGTTTGAAAGAATTCCAAAGTGCAAGCCAAAGCATCATTAAAAGTGGGTATCAAGGCAGTGAGAAGAGGAAGAATTCCTTCAAAAAAAAATGTCTAAAGGATTTCCTTCAGATGTTTTGTCTAAAGGAATTTAAAGACTCAAAGACTTGAAGATGAACTCAACAACCTACCAAGAAAAGAGCCCGAGGGGAGATAAAGAATAGCCTCGAGAGCCTAAATTACCAAGAAAAGACAAGAAGTATCAAGGGAAGAGAGAGAAAAATAGTGAACCCAAAACATGACAATGCACACATAAGACAACACCTGGAATGTTCTATAAGACACATCTAGCCAAGCTCAGGAATGAACTAGATCAACCTAGGTGGCAAAGGAGGTATCAACAGGAGAAGTAATTGCTCACATATGGAATAGTCTTCACCAAAAAACTATCAAAGGAAGCATGAGCATTCAATAGAGCAGCCCATTTTTTCTTTATTTAAAATTAATATGTAGAGAGTTTCATGAGTTTTCAAGAGAGGTGGCCTTGTCATTCAAAGAATAAAGTGACCCATGATTTAGCAAGAACATTTAATATAGTTTGAGCAGTAATGTCAATGTCTGTGACATCTATAACATGGTTCTTTCAGGCACATTTATGGAAAGATGATATTAACATGAGCAAATTCCTCTTACCAAGGTGTTTAATACAACATGGGCTGCATATTACTTGAAAGGAACAAGATTCTTTCTCTAAATTCTATATATTATAACCTCTCAACTCTAAAAAGGATCTCTCACTTTTGTATGGTGAAGCCCTGACAATTTTACCTTTTAATCAAATGAAGCATTTTTACCTCTATCTGATTATTTACACTTTTACATATGCCTATGTATTGTCATTATGTTTAATCATTTATCTTAATGCTTTCATAGGTTGATGCTAGTATATATAGTGTATCCAAGATCTTCTTCTATAGGTTAACAGGGAGTGCCCAGGTTAGAGTAGAGAGGTAGAGGAGAAACCGTCTGACAGTGTACTTCTAAAACACCTATGGTAGGGTCTTATTCATTATATCTCCATTAAGCCTCTTGTTAAAACACTCATACCATCTGGTCTTTTATTCAAATTAAGTGTTCATTCTCTCCTTTTGGTGTGATGTGTTGATAAAAGATGAGTAGATCAAATCATTTTGGTGCATCACCATTTTAGTTAGGTTCTAATTTTGTAACATCCTTTTCTCATTTCACTCCCGCATTTTTAGTAGTAGAAGTTAAGGACCTCAAAGGTGCATCAAGGGGAGCTATCTCTTAATCTAGAGATTCATTCCTCAAATTTGTTACCCACAACAAGAAGAATGTCTCCATTGTGTCACATGGAAGAAAGAAGCCAAGTCTTATTTTAAAGGGTGCAATCTACAACATTAATAATGCCACAAACTTATTTTGATATATCCACATACATCAAACCATATTCCTTCCCTTAGGACATGAAGTCAAATCCCAACTGTGATTTTTGATTAAGGAATAATATTCTTCCTATATATCACTATCCCACTCAGGTATGCTTGGAGCCTCTCAGAATGTTTTTGGATCTAAAACTAAAGCAAAGAAAACATGTGGACCACTCTAATAATCTAACTAAGTACATATATCATATTTTGGATCCCTTACACAAATTCCTACACTCTAAAGTATTTGCCTATCCAAAATGGGCCTAAATGTGGGTGAGTCAAGTGCTGAGTCCTCATCCTCTGAAACATGACTAGAGGTGGATGTAGAAGACTCTCAATCAATGCCCTCACTATCATAATTGGAAGAACAAGAATACCTAGCTAAGGAACCTACTATATATGATCTATTTTATAAGAATAATCATCAATTCTAAGTGAATCTAATGAAAGAGAAAAATTGTCAAGTGTTGAGTCTTTGGGACTCTCTTGAAAGTGAACACTTCTCTCTATGAACAACTCATGTGTGGTTAGATGTATAAGGCGGTACCCATTGAAACCATCTAGATATCCTATAAAGATGTAATTCTTGGAATAAGATTCCATAACTTTGTGTATCTTCTTGGGTATACATGTCATAACTAGAGATCCAAAAACTCTAAAGTGATCAATTTCAGGTTTCCTTACATGTCAAGCTTCAAAGGATGTTATGCCTTTCAAAGCTTTGATAGGAACCTTGTTTTGAATATAACAAGAATAATTAATGGTTTCAAACCAATATTGAGGTGGTAATGACTTAGAGTGAACCATACATCTAGATATCTCTTTCAAAGATTTGTTCTTGCATTCTCTAACTTTATTTTATGAAGGACTGTAAGTAATTGTCTACTACAAATCAATCCCCTATGTGGTGAAAAATTAATCAAATCTATTACTGGCATATTCACCTCCATTATCAATTTGAATAACCTTGATGGATTTCTCAAATTATTTCTCAGAAAGAGACTTAAATTATTAAAAATATTCAAACACTTCATACTTTTTCTTAAGAAAGTAGACCCATGTGTATCTCGATAAATCATCAATAAAAGTGAGAATGTAATTAGCCCTTGTAAAATCACTGTGTACTAACTCTAATGCTTATGAAACCCTCTAAGATTTACCTTTACCAAATTTTGCTTCAAGATGATTTTCAAGAGAGCAAACCTCACAAAGTCCCTTAGAAAATTAGACTCGAGGCAAACCTATAATCATGTCATTTTTTTTAAGTTATTCAAGGTAGTGTTAGTTAAGGTGGATAAACTGCTCATGCCATGATTTTTCTAACTCCATCTAAATGAGTCAAAAATATATTCAAAGAATAATCAAGTTAAAAATGTGAGAAGGTGTATGACCTACTTTGGTGATCTTCCCTACCAACTACCATTGTAGAATCACTATGAAAGTCCCTCAAGATAACTAAATCTCATAAAAACTCAACCCTCATGCCTTTGATGATATGAGTGATTTGATACACAGATATGAGATTGGTTGAAAGAGAAGGGACATAAAGAAAATTATTAAATGTTCCTCCTTTCATTTAAATATACCCTCTCCCTATAAATGGTATATAAGTGCCACCACCCAAACTAACATAATACATGATGAAAGGCTGTAAGGAAGAAAACTAAACTAGTGAAGAACCCATGTGGTGAGAAGCACCTGAGTCAATAAACCATGAATATGTTGAAGTTGTAACTGCTACAAGATCCTTTCCTTTTTCTTTCTCTTTTCCCTTGTCCTTTGCCTTAATATAATCTTTGGTAGATGAATTTTGGTTGATGGACTTAGGAACACCTATGTTATTCTTCTCTAGGATATGAGTTAGGTGATCTATTTGCTTTTTCATGCACTTGTTTTCATCATGCCCATGTTTTTTCATAGTAGGCACACTTAACCTTATCTTTCTTAGGTTTATCAATAGAAGAGGAGGCTTCAGTGTTGGTTTTGGTAGAGGTTGATACTTTCTTATTCTCTTGATCCTTATTCTTTTTATTCTCTTTATTTGAAATCTTTGATTTTCCATTCCCAATAATTAGGGCTTAAGGTTTTATGGACATCTTAACTTATCTTATTATTTGGTTAAGTCAGTAATGAAATCATCTAAAGAAGGAATTTTCCATGTAGTGCCCAAAGCATTTTTAGTGGCATAGAAAGTAGAGACAAAGAATTAATAAATAGGATCTAGTTTAAAGAGTATAAAAATAATAAGCATGTCATCTTCTTTCTTTATCCCAAATTATTTCAACTATAATCTTAAGGACTTGAGCTTAGTGAATTGAAGGATTTATCCAAAGAAAAATAATTAATGACATAGCATGAAAGTGTGATAAATAAATTATTCATGAGACTAAGTTACCTCTCAAGTGCAAATCATAAATGAGACAAGAGTTTTAAAGTGAGAAACTGCATGTATCATAAAAAACCCATGTGATCTTATTAAAAGGCTTGTAACCAAAATATTCACAAATACAATATTGAATTTAGAGTACAAGAGAATAATAGAGAGAGCTATGATATTTTAGTGAAGAAAAAAAGAGAGGAAGGGATATTTTATAGAGCTAGAAAAAAAATGGGAGTTACATACAATCCCATTATTACCTTACAATCCTCCTAAGTGTGTACCACTTGTGTCTTGGTCCCTTAAAAAGTGGAGGGAGGTGTGTGCCATGTTGGGGAAGGAGTTACTTATACAAGTAACTCCCAAATCCTAAAGGATCACAAAGAGGTGAGTGATACCTCATGGAATATATATTTATGTGAATTAATAATTCATATAAATAAAAATTACTCACACATGAAAATATATCTTATGATAAAATAAATTATTCTAAATAAAGGGTAATCCTAACACTCCACCTTAAAATTTATTTAGGGGTTTACAAACAAACAAGAAGGGAGAAAAAATCACTAACTCTCCCCCTTGATGAGAACTTCCTTCAATCCTAACTTGTTACCAAAAAATACAAACTTGTATTTATACAGTGGCTTAGTGAAGATATCAACCATTTGTTATTTAGTAGGAAATGAGAGAAGAATTTGATTATCTTCAAGAAATTCATGTTGAAAGTGATGTTGAATCTCAATGTGCTTGGACCTTGCATGGAAAACTGGATATTTTGATAAGGCAATGTCACTTTGACTATCACTAAAAATTAGAGTATCCAACTATTATGGGTGGCCCAAATATGAAAGAAGTCTTCTAAGATAAATTATTTCCTTTATAACATGATTACAAGATTTATATTTAGATTCTATGAAAGATAAAGACACAATAGTTTGATTTTTACTATTCCATGAAATGGTACTAGAACCTAAAGAGAAGCAATAACCACTTGTAGATCTACAATCATTAGGATCACCAACCCAATCATAATTTGAATGACTACCAAAGAAAAATTTCTATTTGAGATATACTTGATGCCAAAAGTTAGATTTACTTTAATATAATGAAGAATTATTTTAACAACTTTATAATTAATATCTTGAGGTTTAGACATAAAGTGAGAAACCAATCCAATAGAAAAGACAATATCAAGATGAGTATGAGTAAGATAATTCAAACTACCAACTAATTGATAATATAGAGTTAGATCAATAATTTTAGTTTCCATGTCATTAAGTACTTGAATAACAGGTTCACAAGGAGTAGCAATAGGTTTGCAATCTAACATAATGAACTTAGATAACAAATCATATGCATATTTAGACTGAGAAATGGAGATGTTATCATTTTCTTACCAAATTTGAATGCCTAAAAAGTAATATAAGAGACCCAAATCAATCATTTCAAAGGTATTATTTAAAGAATTTTTAGTATAATAAACCATTAAACTATTACTACCAGTTATGATTAAGTCATTAACATACAAAACAATGATAACTATGCTATTTGGAGTATTTTTTATAAAAATATTAGGATCATTATAACTATGAGTAAATCCTTGAGCTATAAAAAACTGATATATTTTAGAGTACCATTCTCTATGATTTTTTTTTTTAAAACCGTAAATAGTTTTATTTGTATAGAAGATGCTCATTGCCTTCCTTAATAAAAATAGGGGGTTGAGACATGTAAATTTATTCATGAAAGTCACCATTTAAGATAAAAATATTAACATCTATTTGATAAATAGGCCAATTCATGTGAGTAGGTAAAGCTAAAACAACTTTAATTGTGAGCATCTTAGCAATAAAAACAAAAATTTCATTATAGTAAATTATTTCAATTTGAGAAAAAACTCTAGTAACTAATCTAGCTTTATATTTTTTAATTTGATTATCATAATTGAACTTAGTTTTCAATAACCATTTACAACTTACCGAATGATGCCCTTTAGGTAGAGGGACTAAGTCCCAAGTGTTATTAGAAATTAAAGAGTTATACTCATCATGCATTATTTTTTACCAATGAAGGTGACCTTGAGCTTATTTTAGAGTTTGAGGATCATTATTATGCATAAGTTTAGACATCAAAGAATAATTAAAAAATTGTTTCCTAGTTCTATGAGTATCATTAAGATCTACATTAATTCCAGAATCTTCTATAGTAGTCTTGGCCCACTTAGACATAACTTTGGGTGGAAAAAGACTAGAATATGGAGAAGGAACTTGAGAAAAAATATAATTTAGCAACACACCATTATTATTGTCACTAGTTTCAAAAAAAATAAGCATAAATTATATCAAGAGAATCCAAATTGGAAGCACAATCAAGTATACCATTTTTAGCAATGTTAACATCCCTTTTAATCTTGATTTTGTTAGTTTGAGGATCTTAAACCCTATAGGATTTAGATGATTCATAATAACTAATAAATATAAAAGTGTCTAATTTATAATCTAACTTCTTACATTTTTCAATTAGAATATGCGCAAATGCATCACAACTGAAAACATGTAAAGGCTTTAAGTTAGGTTTTCTACCATTCCAAGCTTCTTAAAGTGTAATATTTAGAATAAATTTAGTGGGAGTATTATTAATGAGATAGATAACATAATACATAGCTTCAATCCAAAATTTATAATGCATATTTTTAGCATGTAACATACACCTAGTCATTTCAGTGATAGTCTTATGCTTATATTCAACAACATCATTTTGCTCAAGTGTGTAGGAAATAGTTTTCTCATGCTTAATACCATGTTGCTTACAATATGAAATAAAATAATTATTAACATATTTAGTATCATTATCAGTGCATAATATATGTAAATAATGATGATATTATTTTTCAACAAAGGTATGAAACTAAATAAAAGTGTCTAAAACTTAAACTTTAGTTTTCAAGAAATAAATCCAAACTCACCTTTTGTAATCATCAAAAAAATTTAAATCATACTTAGCACAATTAATAGGAGTTTGTATAAGGCCTAAGAGATTACTATGAACTAAATGAATCTTTTCAATATCACACCAAGAGTGATTCTTAAGAAAAGATTCTCTATGAATTTTACTAGTCATACAACTATTGTAAGTAGAATTAGTGGGAGGAATTTTAAGTGAAACTTGCACCATACTGAGTTTGTTCATAAGTGAAATACTTTGATAATTGATATCTCCTTATCTTTCATGTGACAAGTTAGCATCATTAGAAATAATCAAAGCATGAGAAGAGGAAGAAGAAGAGAAACCTATAAATTTAAACAAATTATCATCATTTAAATGTTATGTCCTAATTTCACCCTAAGTATTATAACCTTTGAATCCATGGATTATTCTGGTTATTATTTGATTATTATTACTTTTATTTGAGCTATATGACATATACTAGTTATGGGATAGTGATATACTGATTAGTTTACATAATGGATTGATTATGTGACATTTATATTTTCTTATTTATGTACATTGTGTATGTATATTCGTTAGTTATGCATTATTATTTTTGGAAATATATGATGAATCAAGATAAATACTTACTTATCATGAGGTGAATGCAAGATTGATCATTCCCTCAGATCATGATGAAGGGAGAGAATCATCAAAGAGGATGGCATATATAGGATGATTAGAGGATGACAAAGGAACTACTAGTAACCCAAAACACACAACATTGTATAATAAATTATCTAATTCTTGTATGGATTAGTTAGTTGGTATGGTTTTAAGTGCTTAAGTATTTTTGTGGTGATCATATTTCAATTTATGCATTTAAATGAGTGATTTAATTATTCTATAGCCTATAATTAGTTTTGTATGATAATTGCTCTATGATTCGTATGATAATTGCTCTATGATTTCTATGGATAAGGATAAAATGAGTATGATGATAGGAAAATTTGGAACTTTAGAGCAAAATAATTAGTATTGTTTTTGAAATTCATGTATATTTTGGTTATGTCAATCTATGTGTGTGTGATTATTAGCTTCTAAGGACTAGGATTTTCTAACCTAAGTTAGATCGAACTGTGATTATGTTATCTTGAGCATTTTGGGTTGGATTTAGTATGCATGATTTATTAAAAAAATAAAATCAAGATAAGTGAAGATTTTAAAAGGATATAGTAAAGTGGCATAGTGGGATTGAAATTAAATAAAAGTAAAGAAAATATTTTTGAAACTAAATGAAAATAGGTAGAGACTATTGCATGGTGAAAAAAGAAATTGAAAACCCATGTATATATCTATAGGTATAGGTCAATTTGAAAAGCTAATGAAATTGATCTGCATCTATAAAATAATTTATGCTTGCACAATGAGAAAAATCACATAAAATAAAATATTAACAACTGTATATAGTCTCTATGAGTTTGGAAATGCATTAAGATTTATTATTTAGCACTTTAGTAAAACTTTATGAAATGTTAAATGTATGAAGTGTGTAACCATCAACATAGAGTCTTTGTATACTCCATAGGGAAAGAAAAAAAAAATGTAAGAAGAAAACTTTGGTTCCTCCTTGTTGCAAATATAATATTGGGTGAAACTTTATCTTTACTTCAGATTTATATATTGAGGTATAAAGTCAACTTTATATAGTAAATACATCCTTTATCACATTATATTTTATTATTTTAACAAGTTAGTTTTGAAACCATGTTGTTTTTAGTATTATGGATTTGCATGCATCAATAATTAGTTCACCTAGTTGTAATAGGAAACAAGTTTTCCTTATGAAATTTGTACATGAGTTAATTACTTAAAATAATCTTTAACTTTAGTTGAGTTAAATATTTATGAAGTGAATATTGAAATGATATAAAGTTTAATTCATAATGGGATTTGTTTGTGGTATGGCTAGTTGGATAATTAGATATAAATAATTCTAAAATCAGGCCCTTGTGTTGGATAATTATATATACATATAAAATTAGTACATATATGAAATATCTATATATATATATTCAAATATATATATATTTACATATGATTTATATGTAAATATTGATATATTTAAACATGTATTTATAAATATGAGATGTGTATGTGAAAGTAGTAAGCTTTATGATCTATGTATTATAGGAGCTAAGCTTATTAGCATAATAGAGTTAACATGGTCATATGCATGAAACTATTACACTAAGAATAGTTATTTACAACTTGTTGTAAGTTGAACATTAGCCCCTTTGTGGTTTGGTTATAGGGAAGTTTAGTTATTGAGTAAAGTTAGCTATGATATATGTTTATGCTTGTGACTAGGATTGTAATTAATTCTTGTGAATTTTATGTAATAATGAACTAGATATGATTCATGCCTTGATGGTATGATTATTGAATATAAAATAAGATATATTCATAATATTTGAAATATCTTTATTATGTGAAAATTCATTCAACGCATTTGACAGCCTAAACACATAGTGATGATTATTTTCCATACATAGTATGCTTGCATATCTATTCATAGGAATAATCTATTTTAATCATGTTCTATTTAAATAGTTTTGCATTGATAATGTCAAAGAAGTAGTGAGATAAAATTTAGTAGCCTATTAGGCATCATGAATGCAAGATGAGGATAATCGGATCAAGTGGTGTGTATGAATTTGACTGATACTAAAGATCGTATATTTTTTGAAAACTTTGGCCAAAGTAAAATTAGATAGACATTGTCATTTCATATGTTTATGTATGTGGTTGTGCGATATCATGTTAGAATGGTTTTCTATTTATGATACATATCATGTCATAGAAATGTTATAGCATATAAGGTACTAGTATGTCTCTCTAGATTCTTGCATCATTATTATCTACCTATCCATGAAGGGAGTGACATTCCCTAATAAGGGATTGTGAGGGGGATCAAAAATATATGGTTGGTGTGGAAAATTAATTGGATGATGTTCTCCCTCCCCACTACAGTACTTACTTGGAGACTATACTTAAGATTATCATGGATACATGAGTTAGTTTGACTCAAGATCCATTGAACATAATATCTATTTATTGTATTAAGGCTAAATGCCTAATGAAAATGTAATTTTATTATATTTATATACTTAAAAAATAGTAGCTGTATTATTGTAATATGCTATGGCTAGATTCTAATGTGATTACTTTCTTTGGTGCTAAGTTATGTTCTATAAAATGTTAGTGATTGGAACTATTATTGTTATAAGTTTGTGTTAGTGTAGTATGTTTGGTTATGTATGTTAAAATCACTAATTATACTCTCATGGTATAATATAATGAATGAATGAATGTTGAGTAATTAGTTTAAAAAAAATATTTATATATTTTACTACATTAATATAGTACAATCCATGTGGGGTTGTTACATGTGGTATCAGAGTTTAGGCTCAAACTCTAAGACTTAATGAGACTGCTAACATTTTTGCATTATTATGTTCATAGAAAAAGAAGAATGGTGAAAATAAGAGAAAATGGTGAGGGTCCTTAAAATGTTAATGAAAACAAATCGCTAATTGATCCTAACCAAATCACCACTAAATAATCAACAAATTTAGATCAGATTCTCATAGCCATGAATGATAGCAGGGACCAGATTAAAACCCTAAAACATGAAGTTCAGGCCATGAAAAGGAAGAATATTAGGAAGAACCTATTGAGCATCCCATTGCAAAGGAAAACCAATAAGATGTGAGAGCTCAGATAGCTATAGAGTTGTCTAGGGACATGGAAAAGGTGAGTTCACCTAAGTTTGATGAAACTATTCTAGGTGATAGAGCTAAAGCATGGATGATAGAGATGGAAAAGTATTTTGTGATTTAAAACTAATCCAAGGTCACCAAATTACTATGGGGAGTATACCATTTTAATGGTGAGGTAGCTATATGATGGGCCAACAAGAATAAGAAAATGAACCTAAACTCAACCATCACTACTTGGGAGTAATTTTTGATATTGTTCATGTCATGGTGGCTTCCATAGATTTATATATGAATGAGTATTGAGAATAGTTCATCAAATTTATAAAGTATGTACCTTAGTACCAATCAAATGTGAGTTTCAAGGTCAAGAAATTTGTCATGGGATTAAAACCTAAGATTAGTGGTGAGGTAGATGTTCATGGACCTTCTATCATGGATCAAGTCTTTAAGAAGGTAGTAAAGTAGGAGCAGAAGTTAAACTCTCTTATACAAGTTACGGACAAGTTCAAGAAAAAGTTTGGAAGCTCTAAGCCAAAGAAGAAGAACTAGAAATAGAGGAGTGTCAACTCTAAGGGACAGTTCAATAATCGGAATGCTAAATTCAATAGCAAATTTGACAACAAAAAATAGGAAATGGTTTTAAAGGTGGTTTTAATGGAAACCCACAAACTAATAGGAAAGGTCCACCTAGAGGCTATTTTAATTATGGAGGAGACCATTATGATCATGAATGTTATTAGGAAAAGTCAAAAAATAAAGGTCTTAATTCTTAGTAGGGTAATTTTTTGCAGTGTATTCATGAAGTATTTGCTAACTAGTAAGCTAAATTTCAAGCATCACCCATAGCGATATCAGATATTTTATTTGAACATCTAGTTTCTATTTTGATAGATACAGGGGCTATTAAATATTTTATAGCTCCTATAATGCTTAGTAATTTTCCTAGAAGAGTTGGATTTATAGAAAATGCATGGTCAATATAGTATGGGAATGACTCAAAAGTCATGATTGACAAGTGTCCAATTGAAGTAGAAATTAAGTTGCCCAAATTCAAAAATTTAGTGGATATATATGTAGAATCGTTAGGGTCATATGATGTTATCTTAGGAGTCAATTGGCTTGCAAAACACAAAGACAAGGTTTAATACTAATTGAAGAAGATTGAGTGTCTGAATGATTTTGGAAATTAGACATAAATTCAAGGTGACAAATGAGAGTTAAGACTTAGGAAAATTTATGCACTATAACTCAAAAAGGCTCAGGGAAAAGCATGCCAAGCATTTATCATCATGATAAATTAAATGGAGGAACCTAATAAACCATCTTTCAAGGATTACACATTTATTATATATTTTCATGAAGTGTTTCTAGAGGAATTACTAGGATTACCTCCTAAACATGAGTTTCATTTCTCTATTGACATCATACTCAGATCAGAACAATTGTCTAAGGTATTGTATATGATGACAACTACTAAGTGGGTTGAATTGAAGGCTCAAATCTAGGAATTGTTGTCAAAAGGGTTGATCAGGCCTAGTATGTCACCATGGGGTACACCAGTTGTATTTATCAAAAATAAGGATGGTACTCTTTGAATTTGTATTGATTATAAGATGTTAAACAAGGAAACTATTAAAAATAGGTATCCACTACCTCATATAGATTATCTTTTCGATCAAATATAGGGATCAATGATATTTTATGATTGAGCTTAGAGAAAGATATCATCAATTGAGGATTCAGGATGAGGATATTCTAAGGACAACTTTTAGAACTCATTATGGGCATTATGATTTTATAGTCTTACCCTTTGGGTTGACTAACACAATGACAACATTTATGAATATCATGAACAATGTGTTCAGATATTATATTTAGATCAATTTATTTTGGTCTTTCTAAATGAAATTCTTATATATTCTAAGAATGAAGAGGAGCACCTTCAACATCTAGAACTAGTTCTGTAATGGTTGTGGAAGCACAAGCTTTATGACAAGTTGTCTAAGTGCACATTTTTCTAAGAGAGAGTGCAATATCTAGGACATATTATTTCTATAGATCCAGATAATATAAGAGCCAATATGGCGTGGCCAACACTAAGAAATGTGAATGAAGTAAGAAGTTTCATGGGATTAGTAGGCTATTACAAGAAGTTCTTTCCAATTTTTTCTAAGATAGCTAATACAACTACCTCCTTGAAATAGAAGAACTAAAGATTTGTCTAGTTAGAAAAGTGTGAAGTAGTTTTTTATGAATTAAAAAGAAGGCTTACTTTGGCACTAGTGTTAAGAGTTACTGATCCCAATGTCAATTTTTTAGTAATCACAGATGCTTCAAGAGCTAGATTAGGAGGAGTCTTTATAAAAAATGGTGAAATTATGGCTTTTGAATCAATGAAGCTAAAAAACCATGAGGTGAATTATGCCCCTCATGATCTTGAACTTCTAATAATTCATGCTTTTCAATTTTGGTGACATTATTTTTTGGGAAAACCATTTAAGTTCAAGATTAATAACTTGGGACTCAAATATATTTTCACCCAACCAAATTTGAATGTTCATCAAAGACGTTGGTTAGAGTTTCTTTTTGACTATGACTTTGATATCAATTACATTAAAGGTAAAGAGAATAGAGTAGCTAACACTTTGAATCATAGAAGGTGCATAACAGTTGTGGCTACTAGAAAAATTACATTCAAGGATCATGTGATTGAGTTCTCGCTAAGAAATGAATACTATGATCAGGGCAGGAAAGCATTGTTTGGGAATGCTCAAAATCCTTGATATAAAGGATTTAGTTTTGAGAGTGATAGTCTTTTACATTATAATGGAAGAATGTATGTGATAGATTAAGAGAATTTGTGGGGCACTATGATAAAGTAATTATGCAATTCCCCATATTTAGGACATCTAAAAGTAACCAAGCTCATGACAGGGCTTAGACCTCTATATTTCTAGAAAGGAATCAAGAAAGATGTGGTAAACTTTATATCACATTGTCTAGAATGTCAATGAGTAAAATTTAAGCATGTACACCCATATGGATTGTTATAGCTACATGATATACCATAGTGGAAGTAGAAAGTGATCTTCATGGACTTGTTCCAAGGTTTACCAATGCCATGGAGCATGAATGATATGATCTTGGTAATTATTGACAAACTAATCAAGGTGGCTCATTTTATACCAAATAATTTGATAGATGATGAACCTATCCTTGTGAAGAGATTCATAAAGGAAGTGTATAATTTACATGGATTACTAGAGAAGATCATTTTGTATCATGATCCAAAGATGACTTCTAGGTTTTGGGTAACTCTAAACTCAGCTTTGAGTACACAACTAGATTTTATCACTACATATCACCTAGAGGCTGATGGTCAGACTGAACAAGTTAATTAAGTTTTAGAGGATATTCTTAATATGTATTTAATGGATCAACAATACAAATGGGAAGATTATATTATATTGGTTGAGTTTTCATAAAATAACTCATAACAACTAGCTTTGAAGATGGCACCATTTGAAGCACTATATGGAAAAAGGTGCATGACACCAATCAGTTGGGAAAGGTTATAAGATAGGGTAGTATTTGGACCTGAGATACTTTCTAAAATGGAATATCATTAATTAGCTAAAGATTGGCTAAGGCTAATGATAGACATAAGATTTATCTTCATTTGAAGAGGATAGACAGGCAATTTTCTATTGGTGATAAAGTGTTCTTATAGGTTAAGTTGTAGAAGAGTTTAGTTAAATTCAAAAAATCAAAAAAACTATCACAAAGATATGTAGGACCCTTTGAGGTGTTAGAAGTGGTCAATCTTGTAGCATTTAGGCTTGTATTTCCACCATTCCTAGCTCTATTACATAATGTTTTCCATGTATCTTATCTTAAAAAGTATATTGCTAATCCTTTACATGTTTTAGATTGGAATGCTTTACAAGTTCTAGATCGTAAGATGGTCATAGTAAAATTATTGGCTAAATATGGCCTACATACAAAGACTCTATTTAAATGGATGAGTTGAATAGAGTTTTGGATGGATTGAATGATCCAAAGATCACATGCAACTAACAAAGATTTTGAAACACTTTAAGTAAACTTAAAGTGTGGTTTATCAATATTTGAGAAAGTGTGTTTCCAAGTTGATCATATTAGTTTTACATAAGTCTTAGAATTTCATCTGAGCCTTGGGAATTCAGACAATAGTTCAAAATCAAGTCTAGAATAACTAGACCATCATAACACATCATGTAGAAATAAATAAATCAGTCTGATTGGACATTTCATAAATGCACCTAAGAAGTTGATTAGAGTCAAAATATTGTATGGACATGATGATTTTAATACCTTCAAATTCATCTAAAAATTGTGTCTTGATGAGTTGTCTATCTCAAGATATACACGTTTAAACTTGAAAAAGTAGAGTGGAACATGTGCATGAACATCAAGTTTAAGTTATGGTAAATAGCCATTTAAATTCAAATTTTATTGAGGATAAGCATGAGGATGACAAGTGTTAATATATAGGGTACCTAAATGAATATCTAATGGCATGTGATGAATGATGAAGACAATGGGTCTAAGCTAATAGATGGTGCATGATCTATTATACCAAAGCATATAAATAGTGAGCAAAAGGTTAAAAAGTCAATAGATACCAAAAGAAAATGAGAAGCTTCTAAGTGTCAAGACCATGATAGATTCTAGATAAATCAATGGAACACATGCAAGCTATGCAAAAGTAGATTGATGGTGTGCGTAAAGTCAAAGAGTCAATATTCTTGAGGATGAATGTGAGGCCACCACATGGTGAAAGCATAAGAACCATCTAGGGTTGAATATGAGGCCCATGAAATGAATGAGGATATGATAAATGGCACAATTTTGGGAGCCCAGATCAAGATCAATGATTGCTACTAAAAGCTGAAGACAAGAAATTTCAAGCAAAAGTTGAATATGGTTCAGGTTGAACCAAAAAAAAAAACTTCAAAGAGCTATGTCACCATTAGAGATCAATCAAATATCACACATAGACATAACCATACATTCAAGGTTATTAATAGTGAAGTTCTATTTCCATCAAATTTCAAAATCATGATGGGTTTGTTTAAACCTAATAATAGTTTAGAACAAGACTATGTAAGCTGTGGATCTACATCGATATAATGAATATATGAAAACCAATAAATTAGATTAGTTTTTAATATATAGTAAATATATATTCATGTTAGAGTAGATACAAACATAAATGAGATATGGTGGAGTGTCTCATCCTTTGACATAATCATAGCTTTGACAAATATGTACCTATGGCTGCCCAAAATAGACATAGTCATGGCTCTGTTAGATCTACAAATACTAAGATTTTGTCTTCACAAGCAAGTCAAGTGGAAGATGGTGTCAAGTCCCAAGGTGGAGATCTGGTAGTTTGAAAAAGTAGTTGGAGGATTGATTAAATTTTTAGTGTGCCTAAGGGTTTTTATTATAATAATATCATGACTAATCACCTTCGACAAACTCTTGTCTTTTATGGTGTTGCTTGACTAATGAGAAGATTCAAGAGCTATTGGGACAAATAAAAGTTAACTTGTCAATAGAGAAATGGTGTTGATTTGATAAATATATGGAGCATTCATAAAAAGGTGGCAACTCATTTAATGATCTTAAGTGTGTGCTCCCTCTCTCTTTGCCTCTTCTCTATTTCTTGAATTTTTATTTCTCATTGTAACTCTTTCTCTGATTTTAAGATTATCACAAGGACTCTTTGATTTAGACAAGAAAGAGACTCTTATTTGATTAGGCTAGACCCTATAAAAATTTGTAATAACTACCTCTTGATGTAAAAAAAAAAGACTTTCTTTGCCTATCTCTTACCTTAGATTAGTGTTTAGTATGCTTGTGCATGATGGCCTTGTGAAGGAGATTATTCCATATCCATTGTACTTCTTTCTTACCTCTTTTAATGTGTTCTCAAGTTAGTTGAAGGTCTAAATTAGTGTTATTTATGCCATTAATACAATCTCAATGTGAGTCTTAGAACTCCTCTTTGTTTTCATTCATTGCTTTCTAAACCTAGTGTATGAAATACTTATGTAGTTAGCCAGATTATGAGATTGTGTGAGATAGTATTGTCTTATGATGATCTAGTGTGGGTTAAATCATATGAGAGCCTCATTTTAGTTTGGTGCATCACCTTGTTAGCTTTATTATGAGCCCTATTTCCCCCTTTCTAACCCTTTTCCAAGTAGAATCATAAGTTTAGGTGATCCATCGAGAGAAAGCCAACCTTCTCTAGAGGTTCAACCCTATTATAGGATACCCACAACCTAGGGTTGTTCCCATATTATGGATAGGAGTGGAATAACTTAAATAAATATTCCAAAAAGATTTAATTTCTTGCCACAATAGTTTCTACCATGCCTAATGGGACTACATAGAACATTTTGGTGAAATTTTTTGGTGTTCTCTTCTTCCAATAACCTTTGGAGGCATGTGTGCAAACATCAATGGTGAATCCAACTATCCATCAGCTATTTTAAGCAACCCAAGTGCCTAATCATCAATATCTAGCAACTCCAAAAGAGGATTCAATATTTTGGTAGTAGAGCAATAACTACATCTCATGCCAAAGGTGACTACAAGATCAACTTCTAGAGGTATTCCCTTTGAATTTTTTGAATTGCATTTAAACTTATTAAAAAGATTAAGATTTATTAATACACATACATATAAAGGCAAATTTATTCCTAAATCACTTTCAAGGCCTACCCCTACAAGAATATCTTTGTTAAACCCTTTCATTTCCATGACAACCCCTAGAGCTTTCCCCTTTACGGCCTTCAATGGTCAAAGACCTTTAGACCTCCCTCAATATGATCGTATTCTAGTCTCAAAATTATCCCTTATTTTAATAGATACCAATCTACAACCCCTTTAGAATACCTCATGGATATAACTAGTTTTTGCAACATTCATAATATCAAAGAGGAAAATGTAGCAGTTAGGTTATTACCCATCTCTTTCAAAGGTAAAGCCTTGGATTAGTATAGAATCCTTGATAATAACTCTATTACAACATGGGATCAACTAGGAGATGCATTATGTAAGATATTTTAAGATAAAAGTGACCATATATCACTTATAGAGTAGTTAACCATAATTAAAAGAGCCCCTCATAAAGTCATGCAAGACATCAACACAAGGTTTCAAAAGACTTAGGATAGGATCCTCATATTTTTTAGGCCATCTCATAATTTTTCATTCATATATTATTTTAAGGCCATAAATAGTGACATTAAATTAATGATCCAATCTATGGGAGGGAACACATTTCCAAATGCATATGAGGTGGCAATCAGGGTAAAATATTGTCTAGTCCAAGCTGACAAGCTAACACCTAGACAATTAATGCCTTTGTTACCTAAAATCCAACCAACTCATGTTCTATTCCTCCACTTTATATCATTTATCCTATGCCAATAATTGATACCATACCTACACCCAAGAAAGAGAAGGCTTCCACAAGTTAATCTGGTGACACCCAAGAATATAAGAACTTTCAAGAGTTTAAGAACATGTTATAATCCTTGGGAAATGAATTGGTGAATGTGAAGAGATAAAAATCCCAATTCAATAGGCCTTACTAAGCCTCATATTAGTCTCTTCAACAATTTTATCAAGAAAATAGGCTACCCTATAAACAGAATTTTTAAGGCCAAGACCAAGGTCAAGGCTAGGGATAAGGGTAGCCTAACTATAATAGATAAAGAAACTATAATCCAAATGCTACAAGAACTTCCAACACCTTGGTCCCTATTAAAAATAATATTACTTAAGAGGTTGATGGAATTGTATACTAGAATCAATATTTTAGGCAATCCATAGTCCCATATACTAACTTCAACCAAGCTTTCAATGATCAATGGTAGCATGATGTTGAGTATGGGTACAATAAAGCTTTTATGGATCAAAACACAGAGGTACCCATGATGACAAAATTGGAGGATCCTCAAAAAAGTCAAGGGACATATCAAGGATCAAGCTAGTTGGGTGCTACAATGGTTAATTATGAACAAGAAGAGTATTATGCAATCAATCATCAAGCTAGTTCTTTCCAATCATACATCTCAATAACAATAAATACAAGGTTTTAAAAAAGAGATATGGATAGTAGTCAACAAACATCGAAGGAGCCCCCTCTTACTACTCCACTCTTTTCAAATCCAAATGAACCTGTTATATCTTTAAAGGTTACAATTGCTCCAAAGAATCAAAATTAAGGGGATCCCTTTATTCCCTAAAACTCACAAGTTCAGACTATAATTGTGGCTCCCAAAGCACAATGAAAGGTTGGTGGTTCACCCATCAATATTGTGGAACAAATGAAAAAATATAATGCGAGTGTGCCAATGTGGGACATGCTCTCCATGCCAAGACAAATATATATCCTTCAATAAGGATTATAAAAGATCAAGGTTCCTACGAAGGAACCAAATAAATAAAATGTGGTTCTTACAAATGCAACTAAGGGATATAATGAAGGGCAATCAGGTACGATGGTCAAACCTCCTCCCTTCTACATTTCCAAAATCATTGGTGACTCTTTGGTACATAGTTGTTTGGTGGATAGTAGGGCTAGTATTTCAATAATTCTAAAGCCCATACTAGAATAGCTTGGTGTAAAATATGAGCCCCAATCTAAAGGAGTATTGAAACTTGATAGATCTTCTACCAAGCTATCTGGTATCATCAGAGATCTCAATTTGACCCTGCATGCTTGTCCTAGTATCTCAGTGGTTCAAGATGTATTGATCCTTGATGTGCCTCCTCATTTTCCAATATGTTTATCTAGAGAATTCACAACAAATCTTAAACATTATCTAGTAGCAAACTAGTCATACATGGAATTCAGAACAAGATATGGGACCAAAGTGTCTATCAAGGCTAAACCCATTGCACAATTCCACATTCAACCCTATGGGATAGATAAAATAAACCTAAATTTCACTATCCTTAATGAGGATGAATTCATAATTAGTTAGGAACTAAACACTCATGTAGAATGATAATTAGCTGGTTGATCCCTTAGAAGGTGTTGAAGAAAGGGACATGGGCATTTACTGCTCACATGAAGAAAATTAGTCCATGTCATCCCTCATTAGATACCAAAAATACTCCACTGACTTATGGAAATTGTTATTTGATGGTTCATAGAGTAAACATGGAATAGGTGCAGGGGTAATGCTAATAACCACTTCTAATGACAAATATTTCTCTTCTAATAGGTTCCAATTTAGTTGCTCTTGTAATATAGAGAATATGAGGGCTTTATCCATGGCCTTCAATGGGATAGTAATAAAGGGATCAACCATTTACAAGTTTATGGAGATAGTGAATTGATAGTGCACTAGGTTAGAGGCTAAAATATCACCAAGAATCCCTTGATGAAGTCCTACAAAAATAGGGTGTGAGACCTAATTAAGGATTTTGATGCCTTTATCATCCAAGCAGTGCCAAGGAACCAAAATAAATATGATGATATATTAGTATCTATAGGAGGTCAATTTGATATCCTAAAAGATTTGGAAAAGACCAAAGTACAACCACATGTTAAAGTGGTGGTAAGACCATCAGTGTCAGATAATAAAACTTATTGGTAAGTATTTGAAAATGATAAACAAATTGCTTATTTCTTGTAATAGGAAGTAGAATTCTCTTTAATGAACAAAGAAAAGTTTTCAACATCAATATGAAGGGAAAATAGTTCAATTGAGATCCAATAAACTTCCTAAAGGGCTAGTCACCCTTGAAGGTCTTTTACGTAAAGGAGACCATATGAGGAGGGATAAAGCAATGTTGTCAAAAAATGAGGAGAACTATGAAAGCATTCTTATCCTCAAAGATAATCTGTTCAAGCTTGGAAAGGTAAGCACCAAGGCAGAAAGGCATGGTTTCACTGAGATTTATATAGAATATACAGACATATTTGCTTGGGAATATAATGATTTAAAGGGTTTTGATCCTAAGTTAGCACAACATACTATAAAATTAGAGGCTAATAAAAAACCTATCAGGAAGAAGAAAACACATATAAACCCCAAAATAGATGAGTTTATGAGGAAAAAATTTACCAAACTGATTGAATGTAAGAACATCTTTACCATCAAGCATTCTTCATGGGTAGCCAACTTGGTACCTATTAAGAAGAAAAAGGGGGAGATAAAATTTTGTGTTGACTTTAGGGTCTAAACAAGGTCTCTTTAAAGGATCACTACCCTTTACCATGCATAAAACAACTCCTTTAAATAGTTTCTAGATCAAAATGCTTCTCCCTTCTAGATGGATATTCAGGTTATAACCAGGTATTGGTGAAAGATGAAGATCAATATAAGAGTATATTCACCACCAAGTGGGACACATATGCTTAACAAAAAATGCCTTTTATGTTATCAAACACTAGGGAAACTTTCCAAAGAGCCATGGACATGGATTTCCAAGGGTTTTTGAATCAAATAGTACTAGTCTACTTGGATGACATCACTATTTTATCCAAGAAATCTAGTGAACACTTAGATCATCTAAGGTTGATCTTTAAGAGATGCAAAGATTATGGGATCTCTTTAAATCCCAAGAAATGCTTGTTTTCTATTCATAAAGGAAAAGTTTTGGGTCACATTATCTCAAAGGAGGGATTATCCATTGACCCTGATAGAATAAGTACCATCATAGAACTATCTTTACCCAAGCAAAAGAAAGGAATCTTGAGCTTCCTTGGGAAGATAAACTTTGTGAGAAGGTTTATGCCTAGTTTTGTAAACCTGGTTAAACCCATCACTATCATGTTGAAGAATAACCAAATGTTTATGTGGTTAAATGAAGGTAGAGAAAATTTTGAGGCCATTGCCCAAACACCCTCACTTAAAAATCTTGACTTCTCAATAGATTTTATATTATACACCTTTGCCAATGTTGACAATATATCAACTATGCTGATCCAAAAGAATGGTGAAGGACTTGATCAACCAATTGCCTTTTTTAGTCAAGGGATAGAAAGATATGAGGTGAGGTATACTTTTATAGAAAATTAGGTTCTTATAGATTTGAGGAGCCTAAAAATGTTTATACCAATGCTCTCTAATAGTAAGGTTCATCTTATGGTTTCTCATCCTAGCGTGAGGGACTTTCTCCTCAATAAGGATTTGAATGAAAAAAATGTTGGCTAGATTGCCAAAGTCATGGAGTATGATGTGGAGATTAAAGTCACTAAGTTGGTTAAAGGCAAAGGTTTCTGTGAGCATATTGTAGAGGATCTCTAAGAAGACAAAGAAGTTATTTTGGTGACACAAGATAAACCACAAGCAGATGCACCTCCATCTCACAATAGTTGGCTCTAAGATATGATACATTTATTGCTAACAAGTGAATGTCCCCAAGGTTTGGATAGAGTAAAACTAATATATTTTAGACTCAAATTCATACCCTATGCATTAGTTGATGTGTTTATATTTATAAAATATCTTAATGGAGTACTACTTAGGTGCATTCCATGATGGGCCTATAGGAGGTCATTTTATCCAAGAACAACAATAATAAAGGTAATGAGAGATAGTTATATTAGCCTAGCCTTTTCAAAGATGCCTATGCATGAGTCAAAAAGTTATACAAGCGTGATCTATTTATAAGAAAATAAATATTAATAGACCTCCCTATCAAACCAATTCAGGTGAAGTAACCCTTCATGCAATGAGGTTTAGACTCCATAGGGATAATCAATCCACCTTCTAGTGGAGGACATAAATGGGTGCTCACTACTACTAAATAATTACTTAAAAATATGCAAATGGAATAATAGTGTTGGACTTCTATGATAATATAGTGACCAGGTTTAGTGTCCCAGATACTATAATTTTAGATAATGCCTTAACATTTGTGTGCATGAAGAAAAGTGAATGGGCACGTAAGTTGGGTATCTACCTCAACACATCCTCCAATTACTACCCCCAAGGAAATGGAATGGTAGAGTCCAAAAGTAATAAATTGATAAGGATTATAAAGAGAACCATGAAAGAGAATCAAAGAACATGGCATAAAAAATTAAGGATAGACTTATGGGCTGACAAAGTGATTCCCAAAGTTACCATTGGCAATTCTCCATATGTTCTAGTATATGGAAGGGAAGTCAAATTGCCCATTTCTCTTAAAATGCTTACCTTAGAGTTAGACCATCACCTTGAGCTAATGGAGAGTGAGCCTATAAATTTGAGAATGGTAGAGCTCATGGATCTTGAATAAACTAGGGACCTTGTTATGAAGACATTAGAGTCACATTAAGATCAGCTCAAGAAAGCTTTTGACAAGAGAGAAATATCAAGGGACTTTAAAGAAGGGGACCTAGTCCTCAAATGGAACTCAAATAAGGCCAAACTAGGCAACCACACCAAGTTTGATAGCTTATGGAGTGGTCCTTATTTCATCCATGGTTACAAATAACATAATGCTTTCCACCTTGCCCAATTGGATGGAGAAGTATTACCCATTCCAGTCAATGTCATTTATTTAAAACCTTGTTAATAAAATAATTTCAAGATTTTACATAATATTATACATATTAGAGTATATTTCTATGCTTTCTTCTAAGTGATTTGTGCATGTTTCCTTTAGTCCTATGTTTTCTTTTCAATAAGTGCATAGGGCACAGTTGTTTATTTTTATCTTTTTGTTCCTTTTTGCTTCAAGAGGAATTTTTAGAAAGGGTCAACCTTGAGTTAGTTTAAAATTAGTGAAGATAAAAGACTTGAGACTCTATCTACCCAATGGATCAATAAAGACAAACAATTTATTACATAGCAGGCATGCAACTCCAAGATGTCACAAAAAATGTTGGCCAAATTTGGCCTATATACAAAGATTCTACCTAAATGGATGAGATGAATAAATTTTTGGATGGAATGAGTGGTCCAAAGATCACATGCAACTCAAAAATATTTTGAGACACTTTAACTAAACTTAAAGTGTGGTTTATCAATTTTTGAGAAAGTGGGTTTCCAAGGTGATCATATCAGGTTTACACAAGCCTCAAAAGTTCATCTGAGCCTTGGAAATCTAGACAATAGTTCAAAAACAAGTCTAGAAGAACTAAACTATCAGAACACATCATGTAGAAACAAATATATTAATCTAATTTCACATTTCATAAAAACACTTAGGAATTTGACCATAGTCAAAAGATTGCATAGACATTATGTTTTTCATGCCTTTAACATCATCTACAAATTTTGTGTCTTGATGAGTTATCTATATCAATATATAAGAATTCAAAGTTGAATAAGTAGAGTGTGATGTGTGCATGGACTTCAAGTTTAAGTCATGATAAATAACCATTTAAATTAAAATTTTCCTAAGGATAAACATGGGGCTGAAAAGTGTCAAGATATTAGGTACCTAAATGAAGATATAATGGTGCATAGTGACTGATGAAGATAATGGGTCCAAGCTAATTGATGGTGCATGATCCATCGTACTAAAGTAGATCAATGACAAGTGAAAGGTTAAAAATTTAGTAGATCCTAAAAGTAAATGAGGAGATGCAAATTGTTAAGACCATGATAAATGCTAGATAAATTATTATAATGTATGCAATCTATGTAAAAATAGATTGATAGTGTGTGTAAGGTCAAAGAGTTAATATTATTGAGGATGAATGTGAGGATACCATGTGGAAAAAACATATGAACCATCTAGGATTGACTATGGGGCCCGTGGAATGAAATAATAACTAATAGATGATATAATTTTGGAAGGCAAGATCAAGATCAACAATTGATACTAAAAGATGAAGATAGGAGATTTCAAGTAGAAGTTGAATACAGTTCAAGTCAAACCAAGAGTAAATGATTTAAAGAGTTATGTCACCATTAGATCTCAGTCAAATGTCACAAGTAGACATAATCATAGCTTTGACAAATAGGTACCTATGGTTTCCCAAAGTAGACATAGTCATGGCTCTGTCAGATTTGTAGATATGAAGATTTTATCTTCACAAGCAAGTCAAGTGAAAGATGACATCAAGTCTCAAGGTGGAGATTTGGTAGTTAGATAAAGTAGTTAGATCATTGATTAAATTTTTAGGGTTTCTAAGGGTTTTTATTCGTAACAAGATCATGACTTATCACCATCAGTAAACTCTTAACCTCTATCATGTTACTCGACCAATGAGAGGATTTAGGGGCTATTGGGATAAATAAAAGTTAAATTTTCAATAGAGAACTAGTGATAATTTTATAAAGAGATGAAGGATAATTCATAAAAAAGTGGTAACTCATTTAATGATCTCAAGTGGCATGCTCCCTTTCTCTTCACCCCTTCCTTATTTCTTCCATTTTTCTTTCTCATTGTAACTCTCTCTAATTTTGAGATTCCCACAAGGAATCTTTGAATTGGAGGAGTAAGAAAATATTATTTGATAAAGCTAGACCCTATAAAAATTTGTAAGAACTACTTCTTGATGCAAAGAAAAGACTTTCTTTGCCTATCTCTTGACTTGGATTAGTGTTTAGTAACCTTGTACATGATGGCCTTGTGAAGGAGATTCTTTCATATCCATTTTCCTTTTTGATTACCTATTTTAAGGTGTTCTCAAGTTAGTTACAAGTATAAATTAGTGTTATTTATACCATTGATGCAAGCTTGGTATGAGTATTAAAACTCCTCTTTATTTTCATTCATTACTTCCTAAACCTTTTTTATGAAATACTTATGCAATTAGCTATATTATGATATTATTTAAGATAGTATTATCTTATGCTGATCTAGTGTGGGTTTAAGAATATGAGAGCCTCATTTTATTTTGGTGCATCACCTTGTTATCTTTTTTAGGATCCATATTTCCTACTTTCTAACCCTTTTCCAAGTAGAATCATTAGTTTAGGTGATACATCAAGAGGAAGCTGACCTTCTTTGGAGGTTCAACCCTATTATAGGATACTCACAGCCTAGGGTTGTTCCCATATTATGAATAGGAGTGGTGGAGCCTAAATAAATCTTATACAAGGTGCAATATCATGCCACAACAAGACCCAATCAGAGTAATTGACACTTAAAAAATTTATTTATGTAATAGATAAGTGTCACAGTGTAAGGTCTTGTGAGATCAATACTCTAAGGATAGTGCTACTTAGGAGGATTATGATGAGTTCTATAGGGTATTTCCAAATTTATTTGTATGATTTGATACTAGATACTATGTTTTTATTCTGTTAAGCTCTATTTTTTATTCAAAAATATTATTTGAATAAGTATCATTAGGAAAATGACCAATTTTAGGGGGGAAGGATGTTACATCCTGATTTCACCTTAAGTATTATAACCTTTGAATCCATGGATTATTATTTCTTTGATTTGAGTTATATGACATATATTAGTTATGGGATGGTGATATGTTGATTAGTTTACATAATTGATTGATTATGTGATAGTTTTATTTTATTATTTATGTACATTATGGATGTATATTTGTTATTTATGCTTTATTAGTTTTGGATGTATATGATGACTTGGACTAACTGCTTACTTGCCACAAGGTGGATGAAGTATTGATCCTTCCCTCAAAGCATGATGGAGGGAGAACATAATCAAAGAAGATGACATGGATAGGATGATTGGAGGATGATAGTGGAACTGCTAGTAACCCAACACACACACCATAATAGAATGACTTATTTGATTCTTGTATGACTTATCTAGTTGGTATGGTTTTTGTGATTAAGAATTTTTGTAGTGATCATATTTTAGTTTATGCATTTAAATGAGTGATTTTATTATTCTACAACCTATAGTTATATTTGTATGATAATTTCTCTATGATTACTATGATTGTTATGCTTGAGAGATGTTATTACTTAACAATTTAGTAATCTCTATGAATTAATGCATATTTTTAAAGGATAATTGAATACATTGAGATTAGTCTATATAGTGGACATGATAAATAATTTCATAGTTATAACATCATGGTGTTTTGGGATGTTGGTTTAGCAATTGTTTTAGATTAAGGTAAAAACAGGTTTTGAAGGGATCCCGAAACCCTGATACAAAGAAAGAAAGATGAAGCATTTACGACCACAGGAAAAACCTAAAACATACTACAAAGAAGTAGCATAAATAGGTTTTATATGGACCTGAAACCACCTAAAAGACCACAAGTCAAAACCCAAGTTTAACATAGACCTAGCTACACCATAGTCAAAAGATTACAAAAAACTAGGAAACAGGACCAGATAACACAACCAACTAGAAGAACCAGTCTATTCTTCTAGTTCCAAAATCATTTTCACTATTTCCTTACCTTTCACAGTAGTATCCTGAATGGCAGTAGCCACTGACATGGCTCCCTCTTGCATAGCTTTCTTTCTTGAGCTCTATCTCATCCTCTTGCTAGGCCCCTCCAAGGATTTGATCTCCTCATTATCTCTTTTTCCAATATTAATAGCTGCAGCACATATGTTAGATGTAACTTCCTCCATTTTCATTCTGCTCTCCTTGATGAGTTCCCTTAGGTTAAACTCATAGTCTTTGAGCTTGATGGGGATGTCTCTCAACTATTTTTCCATGTTATTGATTTTGTTCCAAACTGCCTTCTGGTTGTCTTCCATAATTTCCATTTTCCTTTTGAGATCCATTATCTCCTTAAACATCCATGAATCAAGTTGGAGGATAGCCTCTACTTTGCAATTAACCCATCTCGTAGGTGTGTGCCTTCCATCGTTCTACCTTTTATCACTCCACTCTTCTGTGTTCTGTTAGGAACCCTTATCCAACGAAAACACAATTGATTACTTTCTTATAAGCAATTAAACATGGAATTATACCAGAATGATTAAGTAACTAGAAACTTGAGACATCAAAGAATTTCAGAGACAATACACACTCTTGTATTAAATACTACTAGAAGAAAATACAATAAGAAAGATGCCACTTCTTCCTCCACCTCAAAGGCTTGCCACACCTCAAGACCTTCTTCCCTCTCTCTCTCTTGCTCAACACAACCAACTCAACAACTTGAGTTGTTATCCCCTCCTTGAATGCTTCAGCTGATCTCCTTGACCTTACACCTGTAGATCTCCTTGACCTTGCTTCAATGCTTCAATGCTTTTACTTGCCTTCTTGATTTACAATACATGCCTCATGGGTCTTTAAATAGAATCCCATGCATACAAAAATAGAACTCTAATTACAATAATTAGACACGCAACTCGTGACTATAATTAGCCCTTAAACATGCAAACACTCGCTTCACTTAACTGACTATTCATCAATAGCAGTTTTAGAACCGCCACAGGGAACTGACATCAGTCCCTGTCTGTCTGGTGCTAATCGATGTTGGCCAACTCCCTGCCGACGCTAGTTGCCTTTTGCACTGGTCATGACCGACGTTGGTCATGCTACCGACATTGGTCATGCTACCGACGTCGATACTTCTGGATCTTTAGCAACCTCCCTTCTTCATGTCTGTAATAGTTGAAGCTTTGAGCTCCACACCCTAATAATCTCCCACCTGGAGATAAATAGCTGAAACTATACCTATACCTGTACACCATCTATTTTGTTCCCTTGGCTCTGTGTCCCTCTTCAAAGTCACTCTTGAAGACCAACCACCACAAAACTTGTGATGCTATACCTATCACTTATGCCAAAAGAATTTTGCTACTCCCAAATTCTTCATGACATACTTCTGAACCAACTTTACCCTTAGCTCAAAAAACTCCCTGTATATGTAACCCTGCAATAAGCAACACAATATAGTAATAGGATAATGTAGCTAATATTATCCAATCTGGTAAAGATAAAATACAATGGTCAAACCTCCATTGTCCTGCAGCCTAATCAAGACCATATACCATAGCCTTCTATCTCACGTGTCCATCCACTCTCTTCTCTAACATGGGAATCCATCCCTCATCTAGTGATTTCTTCCAGCTGACAACTCCACCGACAAATACCTATTTGGTTCTTCTCCAAGGACTCACACTCCTCATCCATGCCAAGCTCCCACTGCTTCTAGATTTTACCTACATTGCCTCTTCACATCTTCCTAGTTATTGACCATTAGTAAGCAATATAAAGAAGGTAAACAATGAATATGAGGTTCACTTACCCTTTCTAACCTCTATATGGGCATTTGAGACTCCTTGATAGCTTGCTATTTGCCCAACATCTGTTTCAGTGACTGATCTTGACCATCTCCCAGTCTACTCTTGACTGATGTTAGTTCCCTGCACTGACCCTGACTACCAACATCATTTCCCTGGCGAATGCCGGTGTCCCCTCTACCGACATTGGTTTGTGTCTAATCGACATCAGACTTCTCTTGCCTGACTCTACCAACCCTGCTGGTCTACACATGATCGATGTCAGTATCTGCCTGACTGACGTTGGTTCCAAGTGACCGACATCAATGTCTGTGTGTTCCTGTAAGTGATGAATTCTTCATCCACAAGCTCATCTTGGATCAAACCCCTATCCATACTGCCCTGCTTAGAATCATTCATCCCCTGTGACTGATCTCTATCCTTCATCTCCTCCATAAACACCAAGGCTTCACTGTTCTTGTCAAAAGCATCAAATTTCCTTTTCTTGCAATGAACTCTATCTATGCCTTCCAAATCTGAACACATACCTTTTGAATCAAGAACATCCATTCCCTTCTTATTCATGTGACCAAGCCTATTAAGCCACATCTTCAAATCTACAACTGAAGTAGATAAACTAGAAGTAGAATCAGTAATACAAGTAGATAGATAAAGAGTACCTACTTTCTTACCTCTTTCTAGAATAAGTGCACCCTTGGTAACCTTCCAAGAATCTGCTATGAGGGTTATTGTGCATCCCTCATCACCCAACCTTCTGACAGATACCAAACTCTACTTCAAAATTGGGACATGCATGACCTCCTTCAACACCTATGTGTTATCCATCTGCAATCTTAGCTACACTTTCCCTTTGCCAACTATTTGACAAGGCGTACCATCCCCTAAAGAAAGCACTCCCAAGTCTCCCTGGACATACTCATGGAACAAATCTCTATTTGGGGATGCATGAAAAGAAGAACCAAAATTTAAATCCCATGATCCTACCTGACTATCCAAAGAAAGTATGAGAGCATCTTGTACCACAGTATTTGCATCCTTTGCTTCTTCATTACCTTCATGTTGATTCTCTTTATCCCTCAACCAACACTCCTTTGTGTGTCCTCTCTTTCTACAAAACCAGCAGGTAACACCTCTAGATTCAAATCTCCTTCCCACCTTCAACCTTGATTTCCCTTGCTCTATCTTCTATCTTTGCCTTCCCCTGATGATTCACCTGTGCTTCTCCTGTGTATTTATTCATTCAAGATCACACTCACAACATCATCAACTTTTAAGATTTTAGAAGCAGATGCAGAATTACTTACTGCCATAACCAAACTATCCCAACTTTCAGGTAAAGAGCATAAAATCAAGAGAGCCTTTACTTCATCATCAAAAACAATATTAACTGAAGCTAACTGGTTTACCAAACCATGGAAATCATTAAGATGAGTATGTACTGATCCACATTCTTACATTTGCAAAGTAAATAGCTGCTTCATAAGAAATACCTTATTTGAAGCTAAGGGCTTTTCATATAAATTCACCAAGGATTTTATCAAATCTTCCATTATCTTGCACTGTGATAAGTTGGAAATCATAGATGATGCAAGGCTCAACCTTATGGAACCAAGAGCCTTTTGATCAAGAACACTCCATTCTTCATCCTTCATATCTGTGGGCTTGCATGCAACCCCACCCAACGGTAAGTATAAATCCTTTTGATATAGATAATCCTCTATCTGCATCCTCCAATGTTGATAATTATTGCCGTTAAACTTCTCCATTTGTAGCTTACTTTCTTCTACCATTGCTGAACTCCCACTCAATTAGAAACCCTGTGATTAACCTGTAATCAAACAATAACCTGCTCCCTGTAAACCATAGCTCTGATACCAATTGTTAGGAACACTTATCCAAAAGAAGCACAATTGATTACTTTCTTATAAGCAATTAAACATGGAATTATACTAGAATGATTAAGTAACTAGAAACTTGAGACAACAAAGAATTTCAGAGACAATACACACTCTTGCATTAAAAACTACTAGAAGAAAATACAATAAGGAAGATGCCACTTCTTCCTCCACCTCAAAGGCTTGCCACACCTCAAGACCTTCTTCCCTCTCTCTCTTGCTCAACACAACCAACTCAACAAATTGAGTTGTTATCCCCTCCTTGAATGCTTCAGCTGATCTCCTTGACCTTACACCTATAGATCTCCTTGACCTTGCTTCAATGCTTCAATGCTTTTACTTGCCTACTTGATTTATAATACATGCCTCATGGGTCTTTAAATAGAATCCCATGCATACAAAAATACAACTCTAATTACAATAATTAAACACACAGATCATGACTATAATTAGCCCTTAAACATGCAAACACTCACTTCACTTAACTGACTATTCATCAACAGCAGTTCTAGAACCACCACAGGCAACCGACGTCAGTCCCTATCTATTTGGTGCTGACCGACATCAACCGACTCCCCGTCGATGCTGGTTGCCTTCTACACTGGTCATGACTGACGTCGGTCATGCTACTGACACTAGTACTTTTGGATCTTCCACAACCTCCCTTCTTCATGTCTACAATAGTTGAAGCTTTTAGCTCCACACCCTAACATGTTCTTATTAGGACTGTTCCCACCTTCTTCAATGTGATCCTCTCTTCCCCTTTGATTTTGTTCCTTAGTTTTAGTTTGAACTTCTAGGTCCATTTCTTGGTTGTTGACCTGAACTGTGTTTTTCCTCTCATTTATCAAAATAGGGTCCTCAACAGGGTCATCTAGGACTTTATCATCCTCAAACACTTGCTAGTTTTCCTCAGAGTCATGTTCACTATTTTCAGAATCCTCCTCTATGTTGACTCTTTCTTTCTCATTCTTCTCTTGAACTTCTTCTTCCTCATTGGAACTTGTATTCCTACTTTCTGTTCCTCCCTCTTCCTCCAAGCTTTCCTCCCTAGACTTATCAGTTCTCTCCCACTCTGTGTCCTCGTCACCATCCTGATTCTTGACATTAGGGGGCTTGATTTTGATTTTATCTTTCCCTTTAACAATTTCATTCTTGTTACTCTGTGACTCCTTATTTTTCCCTAGATAAGGGTTCTTAGCCATGGCCTTATTCTTGCAATATCCTTCAATTATCAAAATTAATCCTTCATGCAGAATAGGACACGTTTCCTTCTTCCTATGAGCAAATAAACTTTGGACCAAAGAGAAACACAGATATAAGGGAAAGGAAATTCTTACTTTGTGTCTAAAATGCTTTAGGAATATAAAGTGGAATTTGTGGAATCTCTTGCTTCTTCCATCGAGGATGAAGTACTCCCAAATACAACATAAGACATCCCTCCATATGCCCTTAATCTGTTCTAGTTCAAAGAAATCCCCATTCTTTTCCAGCTTCTACTCGTCAACATCCATCTTAGGGAAATTGCAAAAGGCCTCATTTGAAATGCTAGTCTACTTGGAGAATTTTATTCCTTCTGTAGGCAGCCCCATAACCTCTACTATAAATTCCTCTATTAGATTCACTGTGATGCCATGCAGAGTGACCCTATCATCAATCCAATTTCTAAAAAAAGCCATTGTAATATGAGGTTTTGAGTCATGGAGTCTTTCCATATAGTTCACAACCTTCCCTCTCTGCAAGATTCTCCAGACATCTTATTTCGCTCTCCACTCTTTGCAATTTTTGGGTTCCTGCTTCCTTGGTTCTCCTTTCCTTACGCGAGCCATGCAAATTTCCTTTGATACCCAATCTCTGTAAACTATATAATGATCCCACCTGCTATCAATTTGGTTCAAAGCTCACCTTTTTTTAGGCATGTTCAGGATCTGCTTCTCATTCTCGAGGGCCTTCCTTTTTAATGATTGTAAGCCTTTCTCCGCGAAGGCACTCCTCTAACTCATTAGTTTTCTATTACAAGTTAATATTTCCCTCCTTTGCATGAGTTGCGTCATGATGAATGAACACTCTAAGATCCACATTATTTTCTAATGTTTCCTACCACCTCACTTTGTGTGCTGTTCAGACTGCATAATTTGCTAACCAATCTATAACTCCGTTGGCTTCACGGTAGGTGTGGGTAATTGTTACTTTTTCAAATTTTTTGATTAAAGTTTTCATCTCCATCACCATAGCCTCTATAGTCCATGACACATAATTTTTATTGTTTAGAATATTTATGATATTCAATGAGTCCCCTTTCAGCCATAATTTAGAATATCCTGAATCCACAACTAGTTTGATGGTTTGAAGGGCAGCAGAAGCTTCAGCAATATGACAATTCGACTTTTCAATGGGGATTGCAATAACGTCGATTACATTTTCCATATGATTTTTCAGGACTCCTCCACATCTTGCATTCCCTAGATTCCCTTTAGCAGCTCCATCAAAGTTTCCTTTAATCCACCCTTGAGGGTGGACATTCCAAATAACACCTAATCTAGGATTTTTAGGTTTACCATTAGAATTTTCCATTCTTAAGGGATTATCCACTTGAAAGGTTGGGTTTGGATTCCTTTGCAATGAAAAATTCTCCTTAATAGCTCTAATGATGTTCTGCCCCACCACCCATCTGGGAAGTTCTTTACTTTTAAAAATTTGGTTATTTCTTTCCTTCCATATTCCCCACCAAATATGGGGAAGAGTTAGTTTCCATAAAAATATAACTTCAGGATTCTTGGAAGGACAATACCAACTTTTAAGAGATAATTCCACATTTTTGTGGTGAATCCAGGCAATACCCCACAGATTGAGGATTTCTTTCCAAACTTGCTGCGTAAAAGAACAGTTCACAAACAAGTGATCTCTATCTTCAAAGCCCTTCTTACAAAGAATACACCTGTTCGCAATATATATTCCTCTTTTCTGTAAATTGTCCAAAGTCAAGATTTTATTTTAGAGGAGGGTCTAGAAGAAGATTTTGATTTTAGGGATGAGCCCCTTTATCTAGGCCTTTGTCCACAAAGGTTTGTTTCCATTTCCCTTTGAAGTGAAAATGGAAGAAACTTTAAACTATCCACTAGGCTCATTATGCCACACAATCTTATCTTCAAGATTAGGGTAGAGAGATATAGCATTTAGGGATAGTTGTATATCCTTGAAATCTTGATCAAGATCGATAAGGTTCACCCAAGAGTTGTTCTGCCAGTATTGGTTAACCATTATTCCAAATCTTTGCTTACATCGGTCTATTGCTTCTCTATCTTGGATTTCATCTATCAAAGGTTTTCCTTTTAACCAAACATCCTCCCAAAATTTCACCTTTTTTCCATTGCCAACTTTCCAAGAGCTTCCTTCTTCTAAAACTTGTTTATTACCCTGAACTGCCCCCCATATGGCAGATGGATGGGAGACGTCAGGGTAAGAAAATAAATTAGAGAGGGACTTAGCCTTGAATAAATACTTATGCTTCCATATTTTGCTCCATTCTTTGTTTTCTTGATAAACCCTCCATCCCTGCTTGGCTAAGAGAGCTATGTTCATACTTCTAATTTTCCTTATTCCAAGTCCTCCTTCCCTGACAGGTTTACAAATGTTATCCCATGCAATTAAAGGCATTCTCCTTTTCTCCTCAGTACCTGTCCAAAGAAAGTTTCTCTAAATTTTTTCAATAGCTTCTACAAATTTGGTGGGAATTATAAAAAGACTCAAAGCATAAGTGGGTATGCTTTGAAGACTTGCTTTGAGGAGGGTAAGCTTTCCTGCCTAACTTAGAAAATTACCTTTCCATCCCACAAGTTTATTGCTAAATTTGTTAATAAGTCCTTCCCAAAAAGCTTCAGGAACTTTCATCCCAAGAGGGAGACCCAGGTAAGAGGAGGGGAAAGATCCTATGGAGCATTCAAGGATTTTAGCTATTTTGTTCTATCTATGAATTGGGGTATTAGTGAAGAACACTACACTTTTGTTCTAGTTAATCAGTTGTCCTGATGTAGCTAAATATAAATTTATAGCTTTCTTTGAAGTTCTTGCTTCTGTGACTTCAGATTGCCCCATGAAAATAGTATCATCAACAAATTGACCATGGGAACATATTAAAGGATGTGAAGAGGGTTTTAGACCCTTAAATAAAACTTTACAGACTAAGTCCCCTATATATCTTCCCATACTATCAGCCATTATTATAAACATAATAGGGGATATAGGATCCCCTTGTCTCAATCCCCTTGACGGTTTAAAGAAGCGAGATGAACTCCCATTTACCAGCACTGCAATAGAAGTAGTAGATATCAACTGCTTGATAATATCAACCACTCTTTGTTCAAAGCCAAAGGCAATAAGACTATTTGAAAGGAACAACTAGTCTACTCTGTCATATGCTTTTGCAATATCAACTTTCATTATGAACCCCTCATTGTTAGAGCTGAACAACGAATGAATATTCTCATGAGCAGTAATTACAGAATTGAGGATTTGTCTTCCTGGGATGAATCCATTTTGCTGATCAACAATAATTAAAGGGATCATTTGAATTAGTCTGGATGTAAAAACTTTGGATATAATCTTATAGAAGGAATTGCATAGACTAATTGGTCTAAACTGATCAGGAGAGTCAGCTCTGATCTTTTTTGGAATCAGACACAGAAATTGTTATTATGATAACATTTTATGTATTATCCAATTGGGTCAAAATCCATTAATGTCTTAGGCTAGCCTCATTACAAACTCATAGCTTATAATTTTTTTAAGTTGGTATATTAATTTCCTAAGTAACTTATGGACTATCCTAGCTAATGTTAGATTTCATAAATAATAACCTATTTCTAAGCAGACCTGAGAAGTGTTAGTTATCATTGGAAATGATAATGTTTGGCATGATTATTTATATTATGCATAGAGTTAACCTACAAACATATTGATTTGTATTTTTAAATGATTATTTATTTTGAAGGATTAGGATTTTCTAACCTAAGTTAGAGTTGAGCTGTCATTATGTTATCTCAAGATTTTTGGGTTGGATTTAATATGCATGATTTATTAAAAAAAGAAACTCAATATAAGTGAAGATTTGAAAAATATATAGTAAAGCAGAGAAGTGGGATAAAAAATAAAAATAAATTAAAAAAAACTAAATAAAATATTTTAGAAACTGATTAAAAATATGCAGCAACTATTGCATGGTAAAAAAATAAATTGAAAAGTCATTGGTTTTTGGGAATTAAAATTATATGAAGATTTTAAAAGAGAGTTAGAAAATCAATGACTTAGCCATGATAGAAATGAATAAGATATTTAACATGAACATATTATTATAGAAAATAAACTCAAGTATGGGATAAAATATATAAAGCAATGACTAAAAGAAGGGAAATTAAAACGGAGAGGTACGGTGATGTAGAGGATATATATATATATATATATATATATAATTATATATATATACAATGATGTAGTTTTGAAGGAAAGGAACATTAAGGAAATAAGAGAGAATTTTATTAAGAAGTAAAAAAGGTACGGTGATGAGAGGAATAAGGGAGGTAGGGACATAGAGAGGATGATATTTACAATGACACAAAGAGGAAGAATAATATATAGTGGTGTCAAGAAAAATAAAATACGTGGATAACAAAGGGAAAAGGATGGAAAAAAAATAGTAAAATAATACTACCAAGGAAAAATGAGTATGATAATAAGAAAATTTGGAAATTCAGAGTAAAATGGTTAGTATTGTTTTAAAAATTCATGTATATGTTAATTATGTCTATCTATGTGTGTATTATTATCTATAGAATGGTTAAAACTTATGTACATATCTATCGGTATAGGGAAATGTGAAAATAAAATGAAATTGATCTGCATATATAAAATAATTTATGCATGCACAATGAGACACAAAAAACAAAATATTAACAATCATATATAGTCTCTATGAGTTTGGAAATGTGTTAAGATTTATTTTTTAGTGATTTAGTAAACATTTGTGGATTGTTAAATGTATAACGTGTGTAACCATCAACATATAATATTCATATACTCCATATGGAAAGAAACAAAAAATGTAAGAAGAAAACTTTAGTTCCTCCTTGCTGCAAATAGAATTTTGGGTCGAACTTTATTTTTACCTCAGATTTCCATATTGAGGTATCAAATCATGTTTATATAAGTAAATGCATCTTTTATCACATTATATTTTATTATTTTAACTAGTTAGATTTAAAACCATGTTGGTTTTTAGTATTATGACTTTGCATGCATCAATAATTAGGTCAACCAGTTGTAATAGGAAACTAGTTTTCCTTATGAAAGTTATACATGAGTTAATTACTTAAAATGAATCTTGACCTTTAGCTAAGTTAAATATTTATGAATAGAATATTGAAACAATATCAAGTTTAATGTAGAATGTGATTTTTTTGTGGTATGGCTAGTTGGATAATTAGATATAAACAATTCTAAATTTAAGTCCTTGTGTTGAATAATTGTATAAACATATAAAATTAGTACACATATGAAATACATACATACATATGAAATATCTATTTATATATTCAAGATTATAGATTTATATATATGATGTATATGCAAATATTGATATATTTAAATATGTATTTATACATATGAGATGTGTATGTGAAACTAGTAATCTTTATGCTCTTTTTATTATAGGAGCTAATATTATTATCATAGTATAGTAAACATGGTCATATGTGGGAAACTATTATACTAAGCATAGTTATTTACAAATTTTTGTAAGTTTAACATTACCTCTTTTATGGTTTGGTTATAGGGAAGCTTACTTATTGATTAAAGTTAGCTATGATATATATTTATGCTTATGACTAAGATTGCAATGAATTATTGTGAAGTTTATGTAATAATGAATTAGATATGATTCATGATAAAATGGTATGATTATTGAGTAGAAAATAAGATATATTCATAATATTTTAAATATCTTAATTATGTGAAAATTCATTAAATGCATTTGGACTAAATGCATAGTGATGATTATTTCTCATACATAGTATGCTTGCATATCTATTAAAAAGAATAATCTATTTTAATTATTAGTTTATATATTATGTGATATTTAAACAGTCTTGGATTGATAATGTTAAACAAGTGATGACATAGACTTCACTAGGTTAATAGGCATCATGAATGCAAGATGAGGATAATCCAATCAAGTGATGTGTATGAAATTGACCTATCCTAGAGATCACAAGTTTTTTGAAAACTTTGACCAAATTAATGTTAGATATACATTTTCATTTCATATGTTTTATTTAAGTGCTTATGAAATATCATGTTAGAAATGTATTTTATTTATGGTACACATTATGTAGTAAACTTTTTACAGCACACAGGGTATTAATATGTCTCTCTGGATTCCTGTAGCATCACTATCTACCTATCTATGAAGGGAGGACCATTCCCTTATAGGGGATTTTGTGGGGGATTTATGGTCCATTATTTGTGTGAAAAAGTTCTCAAATGATGCTCTTCCATCCCACTACAATAATTACTTGGAGATTACACTTGATATTATCATAGATACATGAGTTAGTTTGACTCGAGCTCTATGGAGCATAGTATCTATTTATTATATTAAGGATAAACACCTAATGAAAATGTAATTATATTATATTTTTATACTTAAAAAATAGTAGTATTATTTTACCAACTCGTAGATGGATTTTAATGTGATTAATTTCCTTGTTGTTATGTTCCATAAAATGTTAATGATTAGAACTATTATTGTTATAAGTTTGTGTTAGTGTAATATGTCTGGTTAAGTATGTTAAAATCAATAATTATATTCTCATGGTGTAATCTAATGGAAGAAGGAATGCTTAGTAATTAGTTTTAAAAAAATAATGTAACATTCTAGTACAATACATATAGGGTTGTTACATAAAAGTCAATAATAAATACTTAAAAATCTTGCTTAATATATTTAACATAACAAATGTCATTAGAAAATCCTACTTTATAGTACTATTTACATAATTGAGGTGTGAAAATCAAATTCAATTTAAAATCAAGAAAAATTAAGAAATTATGCAATTCACCATTAGGAATTTTAATAGTTCCTATGGCTTCAACATTGCAATAAGCATGATTTACAAGACTTGAATGATTGTTCAAAAGGTTTGGTTCAAAATAAGTAAACAAATTAGCATTAGATGTCATATATTGAGTATCACTAGAATAAACAATCCATTCAATAAGAGAAGCATGTAAAGCACAAGTAAAATCAACTCTAGTATCAGACTTTTGTTTAACGAGTCTTATTGTTACTATTGCTAGCATTGTCTTTAAATTTAAGATTTACACTTTTGATATCGCTTTTATTTTTAAAGTAGTGATCTTCATCATGAGTGTTTTTTTCACAATACTTTTTCTTAGGTTTGGAGCTAGATTTTTGATCCTTATTATCATGTGTATTATTAGACTTAGTATGTTCTTTGCCATTATTATGTTAGTGTTTGGACACAAAAACATGTTTATTAATCTTAAGACTACCAAATTGAATCAATTTTTTTTCTTATTGACACAATAAGGCAAAAAATAATTCAAACATAAAAAAGTAGATAAAGTAAGAAAAGCTAATTGTGAATGAACATTAGTAATAAACTATTGAAAAGGTTAAGGCAAACACTTTTTCATGATAATATGAATTAAATTTAGATATGAAAGTTCATTGACTAAACCAACTAGTTGAGAATGAAATTTAATCAAAAATCATTCATAGTTTTGAAGTCATTGTAATTTAAATCAAATAATTGATCTTGAATTTAAATTTTATGAGATTCATTCACAACATCATAAATAGATTTAAGCTTAGACCAAGCAACGGATGCAAGAAAACAACCATCAATGTGAATATGTAATTTGGGGGTCATGGCCATGCCAATCAATCCTAAGCCTTCATTATTTTTTGCCTGCCATTTGTCTTGCACTTGAGTGGAGGTAGTCTTTATATTTGGTTTGGGGTCCATTCCATCTACTATGAACACCAAATGTTTGAAAGTGAAAATATATTGAATATGTAGTTTTTATAAGTGGTAATTGGTAGATGAGAGTTTAAATTTGGGAAATAATTGAGTCATTGTACCTTGAAAGCTCACCCAATGACTGAAAAGTGAATAGGCAAAAAATCACTTTGTCAAAAAAAAGGCATAAGAAGGGAAAGAAAGACAAAGACAAAACTTTTTCGGAATGCAAAAGAGATATCTAGTAAGAAATGGGAGCCAAAAGGAGAATTGTAAAGAAAATCATAATAATCATCCAAGTTGGAAGGGAAATGATAATAATAATGGTTGTAGGAGAAATTAACCTTAAAATATAAGTCCACATCATTTTTTTAAATAAGTGATTAAAATACATAAAATTTTAATGATTTTTAACACCAAAGGGAAAAGAGATTTAATGGATATAAAGGTTTAGAACAAATTATGCATTAAACTTATGTGACATTTAAAAAAGATTTGGTTTGTTTTGTTGAAACCAAACTTTTGCTAAGTAATGATTTTGAAAAAAAAAATTCATTTACTATGCTCAAAGCCCTCTCTTTTTTTGTTTTTTTATAATAAATTTAAGAGTTGGATCAAAATAAAAAAGTGCCTTAAACATAAAAAGATGACAAATATAAGCATAAGATAAGTATAGCAACTTGATAAGTTAAAAAAATTTTAAAAATAATATAAATAAACCAATGTTTAAAATAATTTAAATCAAACATAAAATAAATGGATCAAAATTAAAAAAAGGTAAGACACAAAATAACAAAAAATTAGAGAAATTGAAAGAGGCATTTTGAGCTGAAGGATATGCCTATCTAATACACAAAGTAAGATGCCATCGTAGAGAAAGTAGAAAACAAATTTGAAAAAAAAAATATGACACCTAGGATGTGAAGCAAATTGCTTTTGAAAATTTGAGAAAAAAATAAAACATCTTGCTAAAAAAGTGGCTAGGCAGAGAAAAATGGCTAAGGAAATCTAAAGACCAAAGGAAGACAAAGGGTGTAGGTCAGAGAGAAAGATAAAACATTGAAAAGTAAGGAAATGTATGTTGAGATCAAGAAAAAAATGAGCATAAAAGAGAAGGTAGTGAGTTGAAGTAAGATGTTAAGAGGAGAAAAAAGGTGCAGAAGAGTAGTTTGGAAAAAAACTAACTAAATCACATTTGGTAGAATACTAAGAAGTGAAATAAATTTAAGGCATGTAAAAAAAAACCTAGTGTTTGGAATTGCTCCACAAGGACTTGATTTAGAGGGGGTGTCGACCTACTCTTCTTTCTCCAAACAACTCAATTATGTAATCAAAACTTTATTGAAATAAAAATAGTTAGATGAAATACAAATTAAATAACCAAAAAATTTTAATTGATGTGATAAAAAATGCAAAAAAAATAGAGATTAAATGCTTCTAAAAATAAAAATATCTAAGGAAAAATTTAATGTTAGAGTATTAAAAAAATCTAATTTAAAAAAAACTAGAGAGATTTTTTTTGCTAGATGTGCATGCTATATAAAAAAATACTTAAAGTGCTACTCAAATAGGTGAAAGAAGGAAACTGAGCCTTGCAAAAAAACATTAAATAATGAGTTAGAGACAACTAAATTCAAATAAAAAAGAGAGATATGGATTTAAATGAGGAGCAAGGGTGTATCTCTTGTAAAAAATCCATAAAATATCCCTAAAAATCTGCACATTCTTCAAAAAAATTTCAATACAATGATCTTATCTCTAATAGCATGAAGAATTCATTAAAAGAATAATCATCAATGACATAGCATGAAAGTGGGATAACAAAATAATTTAGAAGACTAAGTTACTTCTCAAGTGCAAACCATAAATGAGACAAGAGGTTTAAAGTGGGAAACTAAACGTATCAAAGAAAAACCCACGTGATCTTGTTAGAAGGATTACAACCAAAATATTCACAAGTACAAGATAGAATTAAGAGCACAATAGAATAATAGAGAGAGTTATGAGATTATAGTGAAGAAAAGAAGAGAGAAATGGCTCTTTTATATATCTAGAGAAGGAAAATAAGAGTTACATGGAATCTCATTATTACCTTACAATCATCCTAAGTGTGTGCCACTTATGTCCTAGTCCCTTACAAAGTGAAGGGAAGTATGTGCTATGTGGAGGAAGGAGTTACTCATACAATTAACTCCAAAATCCTAAAAGAACACAAAGAGGTGAGTGACACATCATGAAATCTATATTTATATAAATTGATAATTCACATAAATAAAAATTCCTCACACATGAAAATGGAACTTAGGATAAAATAAATTATCCTAAATAAAGGGTAATGTTCACATGAAGAACTAATGAAGGGTGTCAAGGTTTCAAGGACTTAAGCTAATGAGTTAATTTTTAAGCTAGTGACCTCTCATTACATATTTCTCCCCAAATAGTTTACCCAAAATGGTCCATACAGCATGAGGTGATTTGGTAAGCTTGAAGTGAAATAAGAGATAAGGTGCTATAGAAAGACATAATAGCCAATAGGCTTCATCACTATGGTTATACAACTTAAATATCTCTGTATCTATGTTAGGTTTAGTTTCATCACCCATGGTTATCCTATACAAACCCTTAATCTTTACGATGATTGTCATTTTGATTTTTCATTTGTGAAGTTAAATGGAGTTAGTGGGTTAATTGAAATTGAATCCATTAATGAAAAATAAGTTGTAGTAGTGAAAGTTGTAGTTGTTGTAGAAATGAAAGTACAAGTAGAAATGAAAGACTGAGATATAAAAAGTACACCCTCCATGCATTGTGAAATAGTGAATCCCCAAAATTACAAATGCATGCTAAAAGATGCCAGACTTAGCCAATAGTGAATCTAGAGAAATCAATATATGTGTCAAAAAAGATTTTTTTTTCAAAAAAGGTGAGGATGTCAGGCTCAATTGATAATGAATCCAAGAGTGTATAAGTATAAAAAGTGGGCCAAGTAGTGAACCCCAACAAATATGGCACTTTATAAATTTAGTGAATTTATAAAAAAAATGGACCAATAGAAAGAGTATGAAAAAATGTAAACTTTTGAAAAGATGGCACTCAATTCTGAGTTATCGACTAAAAGTTATAAAAAATTACATTTCCCATCATTAATGGCCTATTTAATGAATTTGTACTAAAAACTTAAATGCACAAGTGAAAAGGGAGTGAACATAGCCTTTTAGCTAGTCAATATAACCAAAATTAAATGCTAGACCTCCTCAAACAAATTACAAGTCTTATTCAATCCTCTCACAATATATTATTTTAAGAAAACAATAAAACACTTTTAACAATCTCCAAACTATAATATTTGATTTTTTTGAGTAGAAGTTAATAAAAATGTGATAATTTTTTTATTTTTTAATGAAATTCAAAAATTAAAAATTATTTGAAAATATAAGATCAAGGTGTACAAAACCCAGAATACATTCACTATGATTCTGTATGGTTTGATATTAGTACTACTTTGAATAGGTAGATGGAAAACCATACATGAGAAATAAAAAATCAAATCTGAAACATGAAATGACATAAAAGGAAATATGATTTAAAGTATGTTTCCTCAAGAAGAAATGCCTCTTCTAAGTTGTATTGAATTTGATTAAACTACAAGAACATTATATTTCCAAAGATCTTACATATACCAACATTACAAAGTATGCAAATGTATGATAAAAGGAATAGACAGATCTTAATGAAAAAAAAAGATCTATCTATGATCTTATTTATGCAAAAAATGTCAAGATTTCATAGAAAATGTAGTAGTGAATAACTGGACATAAATTTACCATAGGTGCATTTGATACCATATTAGAGTTTGATCTTAGTTTGGATAAGGTGAATGCAAAGGTTGAATGGTAACATGAGACAATAAGCGAGTGCACACCATCAAAGAGCTATATCAAATTGAAATCACAAAAGATAGAATTACATAAGACAAATAAAATGGAGAAAACCAACTTTTTATTAATGTTGACCATTTTTTGCCCAATAGGCCAAAAAAATGGGTCCCCCTTCTTTTTTATGCTATTATGATCCAGTGCTTTTGATTTTTGCATGAGTCTTGCAATTTCTACAGACTATGTAGAATTTCTACGGACTCTACAGGTGTAGTCCTTCGATAGATGAAGAACCAGTCAAAGAGTGGAAGGTTTTACAAAGCTTCTTCAGACTCTTGTCCAAAGAAATTCATAAGGAAAGTGAGCTTAAAGTGGTTCAACAACATGATCTTTCAAAGAGTTAGTAGCTTTGAACCGTTGAACTGGTTCAATGCTTTGGTTCAATGCCTTGGTTCAATTAGCAAGTTCATTGCTTCGGTTTAAAGGCTTGGTTTAATTTAGTTGGTTTGATGCTTCGGCAAAAGTTCAATGCCTTTGTTCAATTGGTTAAGTTCATCACTTGGTTCAAAGGCTTGGTTCAATAAGAGAATGGCACATAGTTTTGAACCATTGAACCATTTTGGGTTCAAGCAGTTAGTTCAAAGGAATAGTTTAAACACTTGGTTTAAGCAGCAGATTCAAAGGCTTGGCTCAGCAAAGGAGTGGCACGCAGTGTTGAACTATTGAACCATTGAACCGTTGAACCATTTTTGGTTCAATCAGTCAGTTCAATGGCTTAGTTCAATTGGGCTTGGTTCAAGGGAGTGTCCTAAAGCCAAAAGATGAGTGCCCTTGCGGAGGGTAGTTTTGAGTTCAAAGGCCCTTATAGAGGGTAGGGAGCACTTCGAAGGCAACCAAAGGATTTCCAAAAAATGCATAAAAGACTTAAGGATTTGAATTCTTTTAGACTTTTTGTTTGAAGGAATTCCTTCAGACAAAAAGTCTGAAAGAATTCAGAGAAGAGCCACGAGCTAAAAAAGAACCCAAATGAATAACATAGACCGGGACAATTCTTGTAGACTTTTTATTTGTGGGAAAAATCTCAAAGCAAGAAAGCCTATGGAAAAAAGCCCACAAAAAAAGCCCACAGGGAAAAGGCTGAAGCAAAAAGCCAAAGGAAAAGGTCCGAAGGAATTTGCCAAGGATGGTGACATTCTGGAAGCTGTCAACTTTAAGAAGATAGACTAGTTGTTGGTTTTCAAACTGTGACAGGCTCACAAATGTCAATTTTACACCTAGAAAGCTAGAGTGAGAAAGGCACCAAGTGGAAACTATGGAAGGCTTTGACATGATTTTTTAGGAGTAGCAGAATGTGCCATGTATCTCTTGTAAGGCTTGGTAGAAGCTGACAAGTGTCAGCGTCTGTGGTCTCTCTCTTTTGTCCCGTGAGAACTATGGTGGGCCCTAGATGAATTGCTAAAGAAAGTAGAAGCTGACACATGTCCTCTTCTACAGGACCTTCAAAGGGTGCCTAAAGCTTCCATGAGTCAAGTGGATGCTGCCACATGTCCTACCCATTTTATAGCATAATGTGCCATGTGTCACTCACTAAAATTGATGAAAAATGGCCAAGGCAAGTAGCGAGAGCCTAAAGAACGCAACGACCCACTAGAAGATAACCCCCAAGGGATGAAGGAGCCAAGAAGAGATAAGGCAAGGAAGAAGATAAGGTGCAAAAAGAGACAAAGCATCTAAGTGGCAAGAGGAGATGTCAATTCAGGGATTTATTCCTATAGTTGGAATAATGCTTGCCAGATAGACAACCAAATGGCACAAATAGTAAGCGATGTAGCTTGTTTCCTCCAGTTTGCATTTATAAGTAGATAAGGCATGTAAATGCCTTGAAGGGAGTGGTTTGTTCAAAAAGAAGAGGCATGACTTGCATTTCCTCATTAAGGTTGGGATGCCAAAGTCAAAGCAGGAGCCAACAATCAGATAGCTTCCTCTTCCCAAGGTTCAGAACGCACATAGGCAACTTGAAAAAAGAGCACCAAAATCTTTCTTAGGAAGCACCAAGTTCTCTTCCTCTTTCTATATATTGTAAAAATTATCATTGGAAAGGTATCCACTCTCTTAGCCTTAAGGCAAAACTCTACCCAAAAATCTCTCAGGCTTGTAAGGCAGAGCACTGCCAGATTTTACCTTGAATCAGGACTTAGCATTTTTACCTCTATCTGGGCTTACACTTTAAAGTATATGCCTATTTTCTTATTTTGTGTTAAGTCATTTTATTTCATGCTTTTCATAGATTGATTATAACATGTCCAGTGCATCATGAAGTCTCCTTTCTGTAGGTCTGCCAGAAGTGTTCCTAGGGGAATGTAGGTTCCTGTGAATAGGCTGCCATAAGTGTGTTTGAGGATGCCTCTGGTAGTTTCTTCCTCCATGTACTTCCATGAACCCCTAGCTGACTGTTGCAAAAGACCTTCCCACTTTAGATGAAGTGTATGGGTGCTTCTTTTGGTGAAAAGTGTATATTTGGGCTGGGTGGGTCACACTTTTCTGGTGTATCACCTTTTCATTTTTAGGCTTAGGTTCTATTTTCAGCATCTCTCTCCCTTTTCATCCCCCCCTTTTTTACATTTATTTATTAGTCATAAGAAACCAGGGCTTAAAAGATACATCAGAGGGAGCTAACCCTTATCTAGAGACTCTCCCCTCTAGCTTTGCCAGTCCCACAGGCGAGAGGGGAGTTTCCATTATTATGTGTGGAAGGGTGGGAGCTAGGCATCCTGCCCTGGGTGCAATCCACTACATCAACAATTAATAGAATCAAGATCAAGTAGAGCATGCATATATGAGAGTAAGTAACTCCTCCTCAAGTGGTGGTCAAAGCACCCTTGGAATAGAAATGTAACTCTTCAACAAAAGGTGGCCATAAGTACCCAAAATAGAAGAGTAACTCCCATACCCAAAATATATGGTCAAGGGTGTTACATCCTAGTCTTCTAGTCAAAACTATGACATATATAACACACTATCTCCACCTAAGCAAGCATATCCCCAAAAATTAGGAAAAATTCATGTGAGAAAATATAATATTTCTAAATAAATATGAGAAAATAAACACCTACACTAATAAGGTCTCTTTGGACCTGTTGGCCATTTTTGGCCCACATACTAAAGCTTTTGCATTTTTTGATGAAGAAATGGATCAAAGGGGCTTAGAGAAGGATCTGAGCAACTTGTTCATGGGTCAACAACAATGTTAAAAAACAAGCTTGCAAGCTAAAGGGCTAAGTGCAAAGTTTGTGCAAAGCTATTTTATTTGGCTAAGTCCTTGTTCATTCTTCAGGGCTTTGAAAGAACTAAGTGTGTTTCTTCCCTCAATATTTTCATTGGTTTAAGCTTCATGGTTTTCCTTTGGAAAAATTGTCCACAATTTTTCTAAAGGATTGTTTTTCTTTTTAGCCAAGTGTTCTTTTTGGGATTTTCATTTCCAACTAAGTAATGAAATTCTTTTAGATAATTTTTCTAAAAGAAAGGTTTTGAAGAAATGAACTCATCAAGTAGGTTGCCCTATAAAACTTTCCTGAAGGGTTCTTTTCTCAAGAAAGTGAACCAAAACAATATTTTTGAAGGGTACTTTCTCTCCACAAAGAGCCAAACACTTTTTTGAAAGACCATTTCAAAGCTTTCAAGAGTAGCTTTCAAAGATTTTGAAGGGTATTTTCCTTTTGAAAGGACCATTTGTAGAAATCCTATAGGGTCTCTTGGCCTTTGAGAAAGTCCTTATCAAAAATCCTGAAAGGAAATTTTGGAAAGGTTCTAAATGAATTCCTTCAAAATTTTTGTCTAAAGGAAATAAGCAAAGAAAATATTCTAGGGAAAACAAGCCTGAAGGATAAGTCATGAATAGTACAAAACCCAAAGAGTAAGGAGTTATGAATGAAAACTCTAAAGAAAGTAATGAGTAATGAGAAGTCTGAAGTAAGTTGCAAGGAGTGTGAAGCTCGAATGAGTAAAATGGAAAGTTATAAAAGGAAAATTATGGAAAATAGTCCATGGAAAGCAAATGGCCATGGAAAATTAAGGTCAATGGTCAACAAATCCAAAGGGCCAATCAGCCAAGGATAAGTGGCACAAGTACATATAGCTTACATAAAAAACATTTAAAGTGGTCAAACCAGGATTAGATGCATTTAGGTGGAATAATGAACATGCAAAGACCAATTGGGATAGTCTAGATTGTAGTAAAGAACATGCCAAGTTTTAAATGCAAGGACAAATTACTCATGCTTGGTAGGAATATGTAACTACCTCGGGTATGGCTCTGTTAGTTCCAAAGAGGAAGACTTAAATGCATGAGGGGCTCAAGGAGGTTTGCGATGATCTTGGAGGATTCATCTAATGGTCAAAATAATTTGTATGATTTGAATGCAAAGAGCTTGAGTATAATAAATGGTAGAAATTTTGGTCATCAATGACTTCCTCTCTTAGGTTCCCCATTGACTGCAAGCTATTCTTCTTCCCTTTCTCTATATATATCTCATGTCTTCCATTTTGTAAAGGGTTCCCAGTTTTTATAATTTTTCATCTTTCTAAGAGATCAACATTCATTGAGATACTACAAAGTATGCTCTACTTGATTAGGCTTGACCCTGTCAAGTCTATTGTAAGAAATACCTCTTAATGTAATAAGATGATTACTTTTCCTATTTCTTGTCGTTGATCAGTGCCTTGGTATGTTTGTTGTTAGTGGATTTATGAAGGAGATTCTTCTTAGTCTATCAGCCTTCTACTTGCCTCTTTAATGTATTTTCAAGCTCTTACAAGTCTAGATTAGTGTTCTACCTAAACCTTTTCCAGCTTGTTAACTTGATCTTGAGATTATGTAAGCCATAGTTGTCTTATGACTAATCTAGTGTGGGCTCAAGCATAGATGAGTGTCTATTTTACTTTGGTGAATCATCTAGTTAGCTTTCTTAGGAGCCCTTATCCCATTTTTAAACCTTTTACCTATGAATCATTAGTTTAGCTTTAGTTTAGATGAGCATCAAAGACGAAATAAAACTACTCCAAAGGTTCAACCTCACTACAAGATACTCATAGCCTGAGGTTCTTCCCATGTTTTTAGCTAGAAGTGAGAGAACCTAAAAATCTTTCCCATAAGGGTATAATTATAGCTTATAATAATTTTTGGTATGCCTGATGGGATGAAGATCCAAAGTAATAATAGGATTTTTGGTGTTGTTCTTCTGCATATCAGCCTTTGAAGTCATTCACCAAACATCAATGGTGACTCCAAGAATTTATCAACTAGTTTAAAGTAGCCCAAGCACCTAATCATCATTATCTAAAAAGGAAGATCTTGGTGTGTCTTTCCTGTAATCAACTTGTGGAAGCAAGTAGTTAGTACCAATGGTGACTCCAAACAAAGCTTCTAGTTATGAGCAGATGAGGTATGCCTCATTCTAGATTTTTCAATAGCTCTTACACCTCATTCAATATATGAGGCCAATATGGATAGCTATGGTGGATATCTTTATTATCCATCTCTTTATCAACAACCTTGGCAAGTTATTAATAATCCATATGAGATTCATCCACCCTATCAAGAACCCTATCAAAGCTATGAGGAACCTTGGCAAGTTCCTCATGATCTATTTATATAAGAATATTGCCCTAGTATTTCTTGTGGATAACAAGCCCATCATAATGATTCTCCTCATTTTCCCTATCATGAGCCATCAATACCAATATTGAAGCAAAATTTAATAATCCTTAACAAGCATACTCTAAAACTGTGCTCATAGAAATGCTATGGTTAAGATTACCCTACTCATTAAATCCATTATGTGAGGGAATCATTACATAAAATAAAAGTAGAATGGGCCCCTGTTGAGAGAGAAAATTAGAAAAATCTCATAGGTGACATGTTAGATATAGGTGGTTACATTCAGACCATTGAGGACAAGCTAAAATGACTTGAGGAATAACAAGAGTAACCTTGCCAGCCTTTGGTGCCTACCTACATGCCACCTTAGTCTTCTTATGTGTCATCCTTTCCTCCTTATAAGACCATTCCAAGTGTTCCTTTGAGTTTTCCAATTTCTTCATATGTTTCTTAGACTTTCCCTTCCTGGAATTTGATTTAGGAGAACCACCAAAAAGAAAAAGGAATTGTTGTGGAACAGCCTACTATTGAGATTCAAGACTCCTTTCTTCCTCAAAAGACTCTTATGAAGTCCTTTAAGGTTCCAAGCTAGAATTAAGTGTTGAAGTCATAGTGTAACCAAAATGAAATAAGTCTAGATTTAAGGATCCAAGTTAAGGAAGAATTGAACCTCTGTAAACATCTTTATCCCTCTTCAAGAGACCTCTTGTGTTCTTGACCACCTTAAAGAGGAGATATTTCAAGAGAATATAACAAATAAAATCAAAGAGCTAGAGATAAGGATAAAGAATTAGAAAGATAATTAGAAGCAAAAGATCAAAAGAGAACTTTTAGATTTCTCATCTTGGAAGAAAGTCATGCAATCAAGCAGACCTAAAGCTACTTAGTCTCGACCCATCCCTCCTCAATAATCTAAGCCTCTATCTTTTATATCTTGGAAAGTTAGTTAAAGTGGTATGAAAAAGGAGGAGGTGGTGATTCCTAAAGTTAGATAAGAGACATTTCCACCTTCAATTCTTTACCCTCAAAATCCCAGAGCCTTTCTTTCATAGGAAACCATCCAAAAACTAAAGAATCAGGAAGAAGAGGTGAAGGTGATCCAAGTAGAACAACTTCAGGAACCTATGGTAGCTTCCTTAAACCTTTATCACCTTGTTGAGTATTTTTAATCATTTGTTACACCAATCCTTGATAAGGAGCCTCTTCTCTATGTAGAAAACCAAGAAGATGCATCCAAAAAGGATAATAAAGAGGATGCCATGAGTAACTATGAGGAATAAATCACCAAAGAGACCCCCCTTGGTTAAAAAAAGATTAACTCAACCTTATTAGATGAAGGAGAGATTATTGAAGACTCTTTTATAGTTGTACATAAATTAGAGTGCACCATTGAGGATTCAAAGCTACCACCTTATGTTGAAAATGAGGGGTTAGAGGCTATCACTTCCCTAAATGAACTATTATGTTGTAAAAAGGGTGAAGAGATGAATGAAATAGTTGATCAAAATAATGAACTTATGGAGTAGCCATAGGTTACCAATTAGTTAAAAGCCTCATTTGAGGACTTGTTTGAGATCTTGAGAGCTAGCTATGCTCTTTTCCAAGGTAGTTATGACCTGGTTGTAGCCAAGAAGGGTAACCTTGTCAAGCAAATCAAAGGGGATAGAGTGGGAAACCTTTCATCTCTACTACTTCAAGAGTCCATTATAGACAAGGGAATTGTTTTATATCTTTATAATGTGTGATTAGCTCATTGATGAGCCAAAAAAACATGAAATAAAGAATAAGCTTAGTCCTAATAAGGACACCATATAAATAAAAAAGGTATGCCTTATTGAACCACTATTTGAGGTTGTAGTTAAAGAGCCATATGAATAATTCGAGACTATCTAGATTCACATAGCTAACCTATTTGGAGTTACTTGGTTCTCATTGGGTATGATGACAAAGAAGCTGATAGTTGCAACAAATAATAGGTAGGCATCAAGACCAAGGGTCAAGAAGTTACATGCCTTATTCAATATCTTATCTCATGATGCAAGAAGAGTATCAAAATTTCCTTTTGATCTAAAAGGAAAGGTACACATAGTTTTAGGCTGTATATATTAGATTAGTCTTGTTAAAATTCCTCCAAGTGCTATCTTAAGCACATTTGTTTGTTGTCCTTATTTTCATTTTAGGTTAGTTTCCTTTCAATAAGTGCCTTGGGAATAGTTTGTTTTATTTCAGTTGTCCTTGTTACTTTAGAGGAAGTTCTAAAAAGGGTTATCCTTATATCCAATTTTAGACTAGCCTAGTTTTAGAGGAAAATGCCTCCATGCCCTATGGACTAGGTAAGGAAAGTGGTTGGGTTATTCAAGCATAGTGGGCATGCTTCTCTATGAGTCACCATAAATGTTGGCCATATTTGGCCCACATACTAAAGTTTTTCCATTATTTGAAGAAGAAATATATCAAAGGGGCTTAGAGAAGGATCTGAGCATCTTGTTCAGGGGTCAACAATAATGTTCAAAATCAAGCCTTCAAGCCAACAGGATAAGTGCAAAGTTTGTGAAAAGTTATTTCATTCAGCTAAGTCCTTGTTAATTATTTAGGGCTTTGAAAGAACTAAGTGTGTTTCTTCCCTTAGGATTTTATTTCGTTTAAACTTCATGGTTTTCCTTTAGAAAAATTGTCCACACTATTTTTTTGAAAGAATATTTTTCTTTTTAGCCAAGTGTTCTTTTAAGGATTTTAATTTTTGGCTAAGTAATGAAATTCTTTCAAATAATTTTTCCAAAAGAAAGGTTCTAAAGAAATGAAATTGTCAAGAAGGTTTCCATATATAACTTTCTTGAAGGGTTCTTTTCTCAAGAAAGTGGACCAAAACAATTTTTTTGAAGGGTACTTTCTCTCCATAAAGAGCCAAACACTTTTTTGAAAGACCATTTTAGAGGTTCTGAGAGTAGCTTTTAAATATTCTGAAGGGTATGTTCCTTTTAGAAGGACCATTTGTAGAAAGCTCAAAGGGTCTCTTTTCCTTCAAGAAAGTCCTTGTTAGAAAGCCTGAAAGGCAATTTTGGAAAGGTTATGAATGAATTCCTTTGAACTTTTTGTTTGAAGGAAATAAGCAAAGAAAATGTTCTAGGGAAAATAAGCTAGAGGGATAAGTCATGAGTAGTATAAAAATTAAAGAGTATGGAGTTGTGGATGAAAATTCTGAAGCAAGTAATGAACAATGATAAGTCTAAAGTAAGTTTCAAGGAGTACGAAGCCTAAATGAGTAAAATGGAAAGTTCTAAAAGGAAAATTATGGAAAATAGTCCACATAAAGTAAATGGCCATATAACATTGAGGTCAATGTTAGCAAATCCAAATGGATAATCAACCAAAGACAAGTGGTACAAGTACATACAACTCAATTGTAGAACATGCAAAGTGGTAAAACAAGGACTAGATGCATCCCGATGAAGTAGTGAACATGCAAAGACCAACCATGATAGTCTAGATTGTACTAAAGAACAGGTTAAGTTTTAAATGCAAGGATAAATCACTCATGCATGGTAGGAACATGAAACTACATTTGGTATGGCTCCATTAGTTCTAAAGAGGAAGACTTAAATGTATGAGGGGCTCAAGGATATTTTTAGTGATCTTAGATAGTTCATTCGGTGGTTAAAATAAGTTGCATGTTTTGAATGAAAAGAGATCGAGTAAAACAAATAGTAATAGTTTTGATCATCAACAACTTCCTCTCTCAAGTTCCCCATTGGATGCAAGCTCTTCTTCTTCCCTTTCTCTATATATATCTCACATCTTGCATTTTTTAAAGGGTTCCCAAATTTTAAACTTTTTCATTTTTTTGGGATACTAACATTCATTGAGATACTACAAAGTATGCTCCACTTGATTAGGCTTGACCCTGTCAAGTCTATTGTAAAAACTACCTCTTGATGTAATAAGATGATTTATTTGCCTATTTATTATCATTGATTGGTGACTTGGTATGTTTGTGCTTGATGGATTTGTAAAGAAGATTCTTCCTAGTCTATCAGCCTTCTGCTTGACTGTTTAATGTATTTTCAAGCTCTTACAGGTGTAGATTAGTGTTCTACCTGAACCTCTTCTAGCATGTTAACTTGATCTTGAGATTGTGTAAGCCATAATTATCTTATGACTGATCTAGTGTGGGTTCAATCATAGATGATTGTCTATTTTACTTTAGTACCTTACTTGGTTAAATTTCTTATGAGATCTTATCCCCTTTATAACCCTTTTCCCTATGAACCATTAGTTTAGATTTAGTTTAGGTGAGCATCAAAGAGGAAACTGGTCTACTTTGGAGGTTCAATGTCACTAAAAGATACCTATAGCCTAAGTTGTTTCTAGGCTTGTAGCTAGAATTGAGAAAACCTAAAAAACTCTCCCACAAGGGTGAAATTCTAGCCTACAACAAGACCATTGGCCTTTATCTTGATTTTGAGTACTCTTATATATATATGTTTGATTGCTTGATAAATTTGTACTATTATTATTTAGATGTTTTCATGATTTACATCATGCATCTTAGGCCTTAATGTGAACACACACTATGTACCTCATTGCTATAACTACTCATATATGCTACTCCCAGATGCTACATGATCCATTCATAGATTATATAGTTATATTATCCTTTTGAGGTAAGGTAACTACCACTTTCTATTTACTCTCACCTCAAAATGGAGGCATATTAATGGGATCATGTCATAGAGGCATGAATTCCACATTTTCACTATTCAAATTCTAGTACTCATCATTTCTAAATTATAATTAGGGCATGCTATGGAAAAATGTTATCCACACTTACATGAGTTCTTAGATTCTCTAGATTCAATGTGGAAATGTCATGGGAACATGTCCTCCACACTTCAACAAAATTTCAAATTTGGCCAAATTTCATAGTTATATAATTTAGATACACATTTGTGGTAGAATTTTATAGATGGGTACCATTATTAGACCTAGGTTTCATCTTGAGACATATATGAGATGAATATGCCATGAAAAGGGAACATAAAATTATAAATCGAACTAGATTTTAAATTTCAAATACTACTGTGGACTATTATCATACATAGGATGAATTTTTATGGACTTTTATTGAGGTAATTTACTACAATAATTGGTTCATATTTTAGCAACGTTGAAGTGATTAAATCACTCAATCTTACCAGGTTTATAAGTTAGACTTAATTAAATCATATAAATTCACCATATTTATAGGATGGAGTGATTAGATCATCCACCCTTACCAGATTTGATTGGATAATTCATACTCATTAGGTTATAAATATGATTGGGTTGCAGGATTAAGATGAACTCAATGACCATATGACAACTCACATTTTCACCAAGGTTGGGGGCATGTTATCCTCCAATATATATATATATATATATATATACACACACACACACACATGTATGTATGTATGTATGTACACATGTGTGTGTGTATGCATATATATGCACTTTCCAGTTTTAAATTGTCTTAATCTCAAATCCAATACTTCATAATGAAGCATCTATTCAAATCAAATTTATAAAATAGAAGACAGTTACATTGACACACAGGTGTAATCCTAAACTTTCTCTCTTTACTTTCAAGTATTTTAAACTATTTCAATTTCATATTTCATACACTGATTATATATTATAACATGATATTGGTTTCAAGTCAGTCATCAATAAAGCACTCAAGAGGGGCTCACATAAAGACAAGGTGTGTTATACACACCCAAGTACACATTAATTTTTAATTAAACTAACAATTTCATTACTATATTAAATAGGGGGTAAATTAGACACTAAAGTATGAATTATATATAACCATAGTCTTGTACATTTAGAAAATACCTATCATATTTGTACCCTTTAGTTTAATATCTTCCCACTATTGAAAGGCTTATGTTCACTATATATTTGTACCAAATTTATTATCTCTTAGTCCAACCATTGTTAGTTTGATGATCAGGAATTCTATACTATGAAAAATGATATAAACCTGATCATTATCCTTATCTACCACTTTTGGACTTGTACCTATTTTTTATCTTCTTAAACACCTGTGTCCTAGCTAGATGCCTACACTGATGTAGGTGTCACTTTTATAACTAAGTGTCTAGTGCCTGAAAGTCATCCAATTTGAAAATTAAACTTATCCTAAAGGTTGGCCTAAGTGATTTAGTGTGAGATATTTTCAAAATGGATCGGTATATATATAAGATCAATCCTCATTCATTCCTCACCTAGTGAATACCATGAACTCAAAAGACAAGTTATCAAAAAATACTCAACCAAGCATTTAAATTAGAAAAATTTCCCTATTCATCCTTATTTCCATATTAGTAATAGTTTCATTATCTCAGTTTGTGTTCTCTATTTTATGTCTATATCATTGTCGGTTACACATTCGTTTACTGCTTGGCATATTTCTTATCTATGTTGGTAGCTATTGAACTATACTTGGATGTTATTAAGACTCTAGTTTGAGATATTATTATGATAAATTGTGTATTAGACATGTTTAGATTATCATGGATGATTTGATTTAGTTTATTATAGAATTGATGGATGTAAATTCAATTGAAAATTACCTATCATGTTTCATATTGGTTTTTCATTTAGACTGTTGATGGACCATTATGATGATTGAAGGAATAGTAAATGGAAATTGAGATATGTTGGATTTGCTGCTCATCAGTAGAGGATACAATAAGTTTAAAATTTGAGTTATTAATATTTTGATCTAAGAGTTTTTGAGCTTTATCTTTCCTAGTCATTCTTGACTATTTTGTTCACTTAATCATTTGGTTTATGAACAAAGTCATTTCATATTTAAGTCTTTGACTATGTTTTATTAATTTGAGTAGCTTCATGAATATTGTGGTAATCAATTATCATGTTGTTCTTTTACATTGATGTCAAGTGGAACAATCATAAACTTGGCTTTATTTTTTATGACTTGTTGGAAAGTGAAGAGATTACGTAAAGCTTGAAAATTGGTTTATGATTGGAACATGTGCATTAGAATTTATTATATGCTTTGAGCTAGTTTTGTTTATTATGATTATTGTATGGATTTAAATTAATGATTGATGGTCTTGGAAACTTTAAGTAGATATTCTCTTAGAGGAAGGGACCATGACTAGGTCATGGGGTCTTCATTAGTTTTGATTGTTTTAATCACAACATTTTGAACTTTAGTTTTGACTTCATTAGGAATTAGGTCATGATGACCCAAATACCAAGGTTAACTTACAAGTAGCTTCAAAGTATTTTTATTTTTTTATTTGGTCTTTTGGGTGAGCTCAGTCAATAAAACCCTAATTGAACTCTACCAAATTTTTTGGTGAAGGCCATTGAAGACTTAGTAGGACTGGTTTGTAACTATTATTTTTTATTTTTAATTATATTTTTAGTAGAAATGATGGTGGTTTGTTGGGCCATGTTGTTATTTGTTTAAAACAAGAATGAAAGGCCACTGTGGGATTTACTGGTAGTCATTAGAATTTGTGAGGGCTCATCTGGGTGTAAAGAGGAATAATAAATTGTTTTTCTCAGGAGGCCATGGTATTTTTTTGCATTGTTGGTACATTTAACAAGTGTTTTTATTTTCTTTGAGATTGAGTAAAATGCAGTAGTTATTCCATGTTACTTTATAATTGTGTATAACCATAATAAATAATAAACCATTATAGGTTCATGGTGAAGTCTATAGACTTCATAATGAACCCATAATGCAATGGTCGATGTATAGTTAAATTTATTCATATGGTAATGCTTTTAGGTTTTGTTTTTATATGGATTGAAGGATGGTTTGGGTACTCGATTGTGTAGTTTTTATTTATATTAATTTATATTATGGACTATGTTGGAATGGTTTAAGTAACTCAATAGGGTTAATTCATAGTCTTATTGGCATAGAATATGTTAATGCCATTATTTTTGAAGGAATGGGTTTTAGTTATTTATCTTGTCATTTGTTATTTACCCTATTTTTTGGTGATGGTTGTTTTAGCATGAGCTTGACATTTTTAAGACTATATTTTATTGATAGTCATGAGATGGCTATAGGTGTTTATTTTAAATATTCATTAGGGTCTTGATACCCTGTGCTTGCTTTGAATGGCTTGTATGAGTATAGGATTTCATGCAAGGTTGAATCCAAGTTCATATGTTGTTGGAATTTCATTAAATTATTATGTGGGCCAATATGTAAAATCTAAGTTGATTTCTTCTCATATTGTGTGTAAATTTTGGTGAATCTTTTGGTGTCATGACTCTTTTTAGTGTAAATATGATTTGGACTGTGGATGCCTATTATTTTTTGAGGATCATGGTTGAGAATAGAAATAGTTGTGGATATATTTAGTACTATTTGATTAATAAATTCCTATATGGTATACACGTGTATATCTCATTTGAAGCCAATGGATAAAATGATTATTTTTTGATCCAAGGAATTCAAATGGATCTATTCATAGGTTAAACAATATTACTAATGATAATCATAAATACTTTATTTTATGAAATATATTTAAATCAATTACTTATAATTCTTTTATGTTCTTGATTTTCAAAGCTTAGAATCTCCACTATTGTTTCACCCTTATATAAACCCTACTATTGAACTCCCCATCTAACTGATGGATGGGGTACTCTAGGGCCACTAATGGGTGGATCTTTGGGCAGGATGGGTGGGTAATTTTCATGTTGATCTTAAATAAATGATTCAAATGCTTGATATATTATTGTATTTGATTTCCTGTTATGTTGTTATTTAGTGTAAAGACATGATATGAATCAATGTCTCATTATATGTTAGTATCTCAATTATTTGTATAGTTATATTCATTAAGTGAATTGAATTTGTTATTTAAAGATGGAAACAATAAGTTGTTATGATGTTTAGTTATTAAGTGGTTGTAACATTATTTTACATGCTATTTATGGATATGTATACTATTTTTATTTTCCTATAAGTATAAATGTATATGAATCATTATCCAATAAATGATGTGATCTTTTGATTATGATAATTGAAGCTATTGTTCAAATATCTATTTATATGTTGTATTTTAAAAGGTAGATATATTATTTAAATTAGAGATAATGAGTAGTTTGTTATGTTTTTAAGGTGAATATAAATAATACTCTAATGGTGAATTCTTGTTATTTTGTCATTTTCATCAATGAATGAAAGGCTAATATAATATGTTGATAAGGCACTTTTGGTTGGTTATTTTAATGAGTTGTAGTTTTAGAATGTAACTTATAGAAACTATAAGTATGGTGTTCTCATCCTTTTGGTTTATGTTAATAACCTAGTAGAATGAAGTTATGTTTTATATATTTTATAGTTTCTTAATTATGTAGGATTATTCTAAGTTTTAGATTGATACAACCAAAGTTTGAATATTATATTGAGCTTCTATTATATTAAATTCAAGGAAAATAAGTTATAATTATTTGGGAACTGATCATGTGAGTTCAATATTTTGTAGATTCCTTATGGAACTTGTTTGATATATAGATAGATATTTAAAAATTAAGGCGAGGCTTAAAATATACTATGAATATTAGTTGTAGATATTTATAAATCAGGGTGAGGCTTAAAATATACTATGAATATTAGTTGTAACAAGTTCATTAATAATTTTATCAATAGTAGTTATCCAATTGATTGAATTCATTATAAATGAATACTTACAAGTCTTCAAAACAATTTCTTAAAGATAATCCTTGATGTTGAGTTAGATGACTTAAATTATTGTATAATTTTTATGTTTAATTTATTTTATTAAGTCATAACATAATAGTAAGGAAATTGATAATATGTCATACGTTGGAGCTTTAATTAATGAAAAGAGTTTGTATAAATTTGTTTTTTATTAAATAAAAGGACAAGTTCATTGAATGAGTTATAACAAGATGATTTATGTTTGCCATGACTTAGGTGAAGTAATGAAGGACTTCATGAAATTATTTGAGATAACACTATGTAAATATTTAAGAATGTTTTTTGAAACATCATAGCATGTTGAAGTCTTAAAGTATTATTTAATTGTTGTTTATTCCTTATTTTCATATAAACAGACCGTATGACTTACAAATGTTACATATAGTAAGGTATTACTATATGATATTTTGGGATGGTCGAATACATACAATTAAGTACATTTGTTGATTCTAATTACCTATGTTATGTATAATTTTGAGGTGATCCCAATTGACATAATATCCGCATATATGGTAATGTTCATCAATAAAAAGAATAAGCAATTTATTTTTGCTTAATTCAAATTATCTTGATAAATTTATCGAATGTTATCATTGTAAATCCATGAAAGCAATGATCCTATCTCAAGTCATGATAACATAATCAAGTAGACCTAATTGATGGAATTAGACTTCATGTGACATGTATTTATGAAATAATGTCAAACAAATTACATTGTATTGATTTTGGAAATAAAATTGAAGCTAAGTCTTGTTGTTCACATAACTAAGTAAATGATTGAATGTGGAAGATTAGTATAATGACTCTTATATTATGAATTAAATTATTTATGTCTTAGCTACTTGTGAATTTTCATGATGTTGACCTATAAACTTGATTATAATTTAGTTTACTTGCATGGTAATAATTAAGATTGTTTTATGTTAAGTACAAACATTTGGTTAAGGTTAAGGGTTGGTATTGGTCCTTTTAGTAATGTCATAGTTTTAATAACTAGATTTGAGTGTATGAATGTATGTTTAGTACACTATTACACCCAAATTTATTTATTAATTAATCGAAATAACTTCTTAATAGTATCAATAATAATTTTTAACCTTAAATAAATATCTGTGTTTGGTATAACATCGTTATGGACTTGATCACACTTTATGTGAATTAGTTTTCTTCCTCTAGGTTTGATATGGTATTTAGTAACTCGAAGCTGATTTAAATTTTTTTTTAGGTTATTACACATATGAAAAGTATCCCTAGAAGTCTAAAGTATTGAAGTCAAGTTACAAGCTAGGTCATTGTATGTACTTAATTATCACACATTACATCCTTATGCACACATAAGCCAACATGTAAGGGAGAATTACATAAGTGTGAGCCCCTCTTTAGAGTATCGGTGATTTAGGTAGTGCCCATTGATAGAAGGGTCCTTGGGGAAGCTCAAGACCATGTGCCCACTGACCCATTTGCCCCATAGTGAGGAAACTTGGGTGTTGATATTTTGATGAAGAGTGATATAATGTATGCATGGTATATATAAACCATAACAAAGAATATAAAAAACCTAGAAAACTATAGTTGGTCACATTCATATCTAGTCACTATTTTATACTAGAAATGTGTCTAATTTAGACACCAATATAAATACGACTATCCAGAATGGATGCAAGAATTTGAGGCCACCTAGTGTAATGACATAGAATATAAAATTTATTTCAAGATATTGATCTATCCCACTTCCAACTTGTTTCAACCCAGATCTACATGTGTATAATAAACCAAGTACTCTTCATTTTAATTAATTACAATATCAATCAATATATGTACTTTCTATTTTTAGCATTTATTAGTATTATAAATTTAGAATATTATTTATCTAAGTTTACAAATTAATTGACATGTTATATATTTATTTATCACCCTTGTGCTTATTAATTTCTATATTCTTAACCCTAGACACACCTATATCTAAATTTAAAGTTCAACTAGAGCGGTATCATTTATGATGGATGAATAATAGTAGATTGAAAAACATCTAATTATAGATGACACCCATTAATAATTTTTTTTATTTTACAATATTTAAATGGTTGATTATCTATAGGGAATGTATACATATGTCCCTCATGTATAAAATTTACATATTAATTCATAATAGATGGTATAAATTTCATCACATATATCCATGGTCTACCTAGAATTAGGTTGTAATAAAAGTGAATATGCATTACATGAAATATAGTAGATAAAGTCTTAGGTATCATTTTAATATCCACAATAATGGAACCTAGAGCCTAGTAAGGCACATGATCAAATCCTCTAATGTTATAATATGATTTTTGAATAGAATCCATGTTGGTATCCAATATTTCCTATAGACATTAAATCTAAATTACATAACACCTCAATATTATATACTTGATAAGTAATTATCATGGCTACACTCTTCAGTTACTAATACATTCTTGATGTCAAAAGGCTCACATACATTATCTATTATGCCTACTGATTATCTCTAAGTCTGACCATATGTTATTATGATGACCAAGCCTTTTGTACTATTAAAAATACTATTATCCTACTTATTTTCATCCTCTACAAGTTTTAGACTTGTATTTATTTTCTATCTTCTTAGATCACTTATGTCCTAATCAGATGCTTACATCAGCACTAGTGCCCTACACCAAAAAAGTTTCCAGTTATATAATGCCATAAAATTTACAAATAAAATATATCCTTATGGTTGCCCTAAGTGATTTAATGGGAGATATTTCAAAAAAGGGTTGATATATACAATATCAACCCTCAATCATTCCTCACCTAGCATAGACATAACAACTCACAAGATAACTTACAAGGGGCACCTAATCAATCATTCAAGTGAGCATTATTTCAATATCAATCATAAAGACATATCATGTATAGGACTTAAGTATTAAAAGAGCACTCCATGATCCATGATTTACAAGATACAAGCTATGTCACTCTATGTACTTACTTATCATATTATATCTTGATACACATATAAGCCAACATGTAGAGGAGAACTACATAAATTCGAGGCCCTCTTTAGAGTATTGGCTATATAGGTAGTGCCCATGGATATAAGAGTCCTTAGGGTAGCTCTAAAGTGTGTGCCCACTAACCCATTTTTACCATAATCACTCTAAGGGTGAGGAAGATAGGGTTTGATCATTTAATAACCATTTAGATCTCATGTAAGCATCTAAGGCTCTAAAATGCAAATTTATAGAATCTGACAACTGTTCTCAAATTTTGAGCCAGTCTAATTCTAGCCTATTTTAACCTTTATCTACCTAATCATAATAAAATACCTAAGTATTCTCATTTCAACTTTATTAAAATATCAATCAATAATTGTACTTTTCATTTTTAACTTATCATAGTATTATAAATTTAAAACATTATTTATTTGAGTTTGTAAATTAATTGGCCTACTATAGATCTATTTATCACCTTTTTTCTTATACATTTCCATATTATTAATCCTATATTATATTGATTCATCTCAATTTAGGGTTATATATTTGATGAACCTGACCTTTGGTCCCCAAAACCTTAGATATTGATCTAGGGTTTATTGTTTTTGTTGTTATTGATTTTTGATTTAACAAATTTTAAAAAGCCAAAAATTAGATTTTATTTTACTATAAATATGTGTAATATGGATGCATATTGTTGATGATGGAAATTATACCGTCAATGAATCAACCCTTTCACCTATCATGAAGTTCAAGGTAGAATCGTACCAGTCTAATCATGAGGTTCTAATAGTTCAAATATGATCCCAAAGATATGAGAGGCTTTTTTTATAAGTTATGAGAAATAATAAATAAGTTATCAAATGTAATATATTCCATTATAACAATTAGAAATCTACTTTATCAAATCATGAATCAGTTAAAATAAGAATTTGTAATCTATTCTATCTCTCAAAGAATATAAATCAAATTCAATAAATATTTATATATTCAAATAATATCTTAATTCTTGCTAAACATTCTCTAAGTTAACTTTAAAAGATAATCCAATATATAAAAAATAGATTTAAGATAAGATAAAAGATAAAATATTCAATCACGTAACCAAATAAAGAGAGACAAAATAACTAACAAATAAATAAACAAAAGACAAGCAAACAACTAAACTAAGAAAATGATAATAAACTATTTAAAACAACTAAATCTAAAATAGAGTAACCTAGTCTAATAAAAAACAAACCTAAAATAAGGTAATAACTAAGGACTAAAAAGATAAAAAATATAAGGCCAAAAGAAATATAAATTAATTTGATAAACTATGAAACAACTATCAAATAACAAGTAAAAATTAAATAGAAAAGACTATTTAATTGGTAACTCAAACATATCAAGAAACTAATTATGATTAAGACTAAACACTAAAGAATTCAAACACTAAAATAGAACTAAAAGAAAGAACTTAATTAAAAAGGAAGGTTTATTACTATCTGACTTAAAGAAATAATAAGAATTAAACTAAGGAATTAATGAACTCTAAAATAGAACTAAAAATGAAAACAATCTAAGAGAAAAACTAAGAAACAAAAATAAAACTAGATTAAATAAAAATTAAAAGATAAAATTATATTAAAGTTAGAGTCAAAATAGATTGCAATAAAGAATGTGAGTTTCAAAGGACAATTATCTTAGCATAAAAGAGATAAATTTATTGAGAAAACCAACATTCTTCCTTTACAATAGCATGTGTGACAAATTTACAATCAAAATAGATCAATGAAGTGTCGCACAATAATGAATTGTTCATCATTTTTTAGGTTGAATACTTAAAATCTATGCATAAGACTATAAATAAAAATCATCAAAATATGTCAAGTTTAACACACTTCAGATAATCAATATTAAATGATAATAAAAGCTGGATATGCCTATGTTGCATAAGCAATTACTTAATCATCAGATAAAGTACCATTGAGTCTTTTTATAAGAGTTGTAATATCTCAAAGAAGTTACATAGAAAGAAAAAAGATGAATGATTGAATTCACAAAAAAAATGTCTAAGTCTTCAATATCTATTTTTCTTCTATCTTAAAATGAGTCCTTGATCTCCTTTAATACCTTCAAATTTAGTTTCAAATAATTTATAACTGACTTTAGTTAGTTATTAGTTTATGCTAACTAGCTGAATTTTAAAAAAGTTAATTAATTATAATAATTATTTGTTAAAGATAGTTTTAATTAAGATTTAAAAGTCTTAATTAATTAATTTATTTAAATATGGACTATGGGTACTAATCTTAGTGGATGGGGACTCTCATCAATTAATAATATAATACAATATATATTTTAACCATAAAATAGATAAGTCAAAGATAAATAAATTCTATTTATATTAAACCATAATGTATGTCAAAAATGACTTAAACACATATATTTAAGCACATATATTTATATCTTCATTAAGTCAGCTAAAAATTGAACTATTCCAAATTGAAGATATAAAAAATCTATTAAAATATTTCAAGGTGATAACACCAAATGAAAATTTAAACATACTTATTTACCCAATATAGTCCTCATGTAAATTTTAACTAAAAAATAACTAGCTCATCAGAGAATTACAATTTCAATATCCTAATTAAATTAAGACCCATGACGTCAATTTTGAGATGTAAACAAATAGAAGCCTCATACTTTTAAAGTCAACACAATGAGTGACACTTTCGGATGGGATTTGAGAACATAGAAATCCATATATATATATATTAACTTTGATATATTCATACAAAATAGCCAATTGGGTTATTCAAAACTTCCTATACAAAACAAAATTATATGTTTCTGTATAAATTGAAGTTGCCTCTAAGAAACCAAAAATTAAGTTTCAAAAATAACCAACATGTTATTAAGTCAAAATCCTTAGAATATTCATGGACAAACATGACATACCATCTCTATAATTCATACAAAAATCACTAGGCTTAAAACCAATTCTTGTAACTTTAAAGTTCTGGTATTTTCCAATTTCTACAATATACATGCACCATGATTCTCAAATATATAGACAAAATTAACACATGTTTTTCATATAAATACTGATAACATTTCTTATGAATGTAGATTTATAGAAACTAAATTGAGATGCATGCATCATATGAACAAATGAATAAGTTTGTTCACTTTATCAAAACTTTTGTTTATAGAAAGCACCAATAGAAACCTTTCAATGCCAATATCAAAACCAAGCATACATGTAGAAATAACTAAACTTTCACCCTTGAGATTCAAATGAACCATTAACTAGATGCTCTAAAATAATAGACTCTAAAAATATGCTTGAAGAGTGAGAGCTCAGAGAAAACAAAATATTCGAAGAAAAATCAAAGTCCCTAATTTATTTCATGAAAATAACCTTGACAAAAAAACCTTTGAAATAAATATGGCTCAAACCATTAATGCTAAGAATTAAATAAAAAATCTATACTCTTATATTCTTTCACAGACTAGAATACCTCACAAACAAGGGTTTCTTATTATTTATTTCATGCATGAAAGAATTTCCAAGTCTTCCAAAATCACTTATTTTTCAGTCATTCATGCACAAAAACTTATGTGAAACATCAATATTTAAACCATACAAGTGATAATCTATCCAAAGAAACTCATTAGGAACAAGTTTCTCATGCACATAAATCTGTAAATAAATTTCTCATTTAATAACCATAATTTGGCATGAAACTATTAAAAAATAAACCAAAATTTTATGAATGCCATGTAGACTAAACTTATTCTTTTTCATGTAATTAGGGAATGATTTATTTCAAATACTGCGAACTTCATTAAAAAACACCACATATATCCTCAAGTTCACTCAAAATTGAATGAATCATACCTAGAAATGCATCCAAAAATATTCATTATTGAGATTCCTAGTGAAATTTCCTCTAGAACTTCAAAACTCAACAAACTAAAGCTCCACTTCCACATTTGAGTTTTTTAAGAATGAACCAACAACCAAGAAACTAAAAACTTATATCCACCACCTTCTCACTGTAAACAACTAAGTGTCATGCTTAAATTTAATTGGTTATCATTTACTAAAATGTTCTTAGCAACCCCACTATTTTGTTAACAACATCAACAAAAATAGATATTACTAAACCTTCATGCTAAATCTTAACTAAAATGCATAAATCGAGGCTTATATGAATCACATTAAATTTTCATTGCCACAAAATATCCAAGGTAATCTCAAAACATCATAGATATTCTTTTATTAAATATTGATGCCAACTCACCTTTCCAAAATGGATCGTGGTGCCAACTAAACACCAGTTCATCATACCAATGGAAATAATATACTTTGTGGTCAACCAAACACTTAAGCTTAGATAAATAAATATTTTCTACAATGAACCCTTCTACTTTTTTAAATATTTAGGTCTTAACACCATGACCTGAAGGGTCCTATTTATGCCATGCATATTATGATAAGTCTTTGAATTATCTTTAAAATATTAAGACAAACAATCTAAGCCTTTTGAAAACATATGTGAAGATTACCTTAACTTCAAAGAACACCTTATGACATTGAAATTTTCTCCATGAAACAAGTCTAAGGTTAATGAACTAAACCCTTGATTATAAACATTATGCCCAACGAGACATAAAATAATTCCATCCATGTCTTGAAGCCTATGTTTTTAAACATAGACTTAAATAATTACTATGATCTTCAATTGATAATGGCTCAGACTTGGATATAATATCAAATAGAACCTTACAACTTATGAAACATAAGAATAATAATTTTATGATATGTAATATAGAACCTAAATTTTGACAACATCACCGAATCACTTGAAGCACATCAACATTTTAAATAATAGATACATTGATCTTAAAAATATAATGTATTCACATACTATAATCATTCATATAACACCATTATCTATTCTTAATGAAAAATCATATCATATGATCTATGAAAATCAAATAATCATTATAATATACTCAATTACCAAAAATTAAAAGTTGATTACTACTTGAAATGTTATCTCAAAACTACCTTGATTAAAAAATAAGATAACTGATCATATTCAGAAATATATATGCGCATTTTATTCAATATTCCACCATGCTTTTAAAAACTAATTAGAAACATAAATATGAATTAATCAACAAATTATTATCATTTCATAATCAAAATTATGCATCTAAAAATACTATTAACCAATCAAGTCCTTGACATAGTTTTAGATTTCATGATAGGGTCATTTCTATGGTAGAAAGTATTGATTTTTTTTGAAAAATTTAGGGGGTGTAGAAAATAGGCATAACACTAGAGACCTTGCTAGTCAATTTTGTGTAATAAATTTGAGTAGAAATAAATTATATATTAATAAAAATATAATTCTCTTTAGAGTGTGATTGAAGAAAATCATTTCTCAAGTAGCTAAGCATGAAACCCTCAAAATAATGATTTTTAGCAAGGGATGGATTGTTTAGCTAGTGTGGAACAAATAAAGAGAGTGATATAATAAGAAATTTTAGGTTGGAGGCATAATCAAATTTGAATACCTTAAGTATAGATATAAAAATTAAGTAATACTTTAAACAATCAAATACAACTCAACCTATATTTTGATTTATTAAAAAAACTAAATTTATAAGAGTAACTTTTGAAAATGAATGATACTTACAACAAATTTGCATCTTCCTTGTATTGTTCCTTAAAAATATAAAATTTATCTATTTACAACCTTTATTGATCATTTAAAAGTAAATAACAACAAAAAACAACAACAAAATAAATATAAATATCAACAAATGAAAACCACATAAATGAACAACAGACAAAAAAAAAATAGAAAACAAAACAAATAAAAAAAAGGAATGAAAATAAACTAAAAGATAACTAATAATGGAATAGTTTTAAATGATGGCCATTAAATAAATAAAATAACTAATTTATTTCAAGATATTTTAAATAAAAATCATTATTTTCAAGAACTATGGTAATTCTATAAGATCCAAGCCATACCAAATCAAACTTATAATACTTTCAAAGATCTTCATGGGTTTTATCCCAATATAAATCTAAATCACCAAAATTAAACTTTTTGTTAGAGAATTTTTTATTGAAAAACTTCTTTAATTTTTGTTTAGATCTTTTTAATTTTTATAATGCTATTGCTTTTGATTTATTAAGAGCTACTAAGTCATGCAATCTTTATTCAATTAAATTCGTATCTTTAGCTACATACTACAAAGTAGTTCTAGCGGAAAAAATATGAAGTTCTATCATAAAAGTAATTTCAAACCCATATGCTAACATGAAAGGTGAATAAATTTATTTCATTTTAATGATAGTCCTATCAACCCATAAAATTTCAAAAATTTTGAGATGCCAATTTCGTTTGTTATCACAAACTAGTTTTTTCATAATAGAAATCAATTTTGTTTTCATGGACTCAAGTTGTCCATTTCCTTGCAGATAATGTTTGGATGAATGACTAGAAATAATTGAGTATTTTTTTATGAATTATATAAATTTATTTTAAATGAAATAAGTTTTAATATCTAAAATAATCTCATATGAAAATCCAAATATAGAAAAAAATTAATTTTCTAAGAAATAGATTACTTCACTTGTGACTGAACTCTTAAGTGCCTTGACTTTAGGCCACTTAGTGAAATAATCTATGGCTATCAAAATATATCTATGACCTATAGATGAAGGTGGGTGAATATCTAAAATAAAGTCAATGCCCAATTTTGTAAAATTTTTTTAAAGAATAATAGAATTCAAAGGCATTACAGATAGTTTATCTCTTCCAACAAACAATTGATAAGGCATGCAAGAATGAACCAACTTATAAGCATCTTGAAACAAAGTGAGCCAATAATAACTTGATCTTGTAATATTATAAGTGGTTATTTTCATAGCATAATGTTTACCATAGTTTCATTCAAGGTAGCCTCTAAGAACTTTTTATGTCTGATCATGAGTAAGACATCTCAATAAAACTCCATCTCTATTATGATAAAATAGAAAATTTTTTAAAAAGAAAAAGTTTAATAATTTCAATATTAAAGAGCATATTTATTTTTTATCTAAGTTATTAGGACATGCTTTATTTTTAAAATAATAAACTAAGTCATGGTACCAATTATATTCAACCAACAAACAGTCCTATTCATTTATTTCAAGACTTAACATAAAATTTTTAGAAAATTCAGCAACTTTCATAGTCTTCAAATGTGATTTTGAATTTAAGTTTTCATCAACTGACACAAATAAAACTTTGATATCTAAAGAAGTATTTTTAGCTAAGTGTTTTGCCAATTCATTACCTTTAATTATTTTGAAAGTTTCAAATTCAAGATCAAACTCTTGAATGCGTAAAATTCACTTGGTAAGCCTTCCTTAAATGGTTGGATGTTTTAGAAGATAAGATAAAATAGGTACATTAGATCACATAATTTTTTTTTCCCCATCAATAAGTATCAAAATTTAATTAGAAAGGAAACTAAGGAGAAAATAAATTTCTCAATAAGGGGGTACCTAGTTTTTGCATTTTTTAACACTTGGCTCATATATTCAATTGAATTTTCCTCATTAGTTTCAAATTCTTGAATTATTATAGCTTTAATAGCTTTTTCTATAGCATTAACATAGAGAATTAATGGTTTATTTAAATCAAGTTTATAAAGAATAAAAACACTTATAATGGAATTTTTAACACAATTAAATGTTGAAAACACTCTCATCCCAATTATATATTTTATATTTCTTAAGCAATAATTATAATGGATTAAATTTGTCAATAAAATTTGAAATAAATTTTCTAACAAAATTTATTTTACCAAAAAAAGACCTTAAAATAGATTGATATTTGGTAAGAGGTAGTTATTTAATAGATTTAATATGTTCAAAGTCAATTAAAAAACCATATTTTGAAATAATGTGTCCTAACAACTTACCTTTAGTCACACCAAAAACTGATTTTTTTAGATTCAAGAAAATGCCAAATTTTCTATATCTTGTGAATACTTCACGAAGATGGTCTAAATTATTTTTATTATTTTTAGAATATACGATGAGACCATAAAAATAAACTTGAATAAAAATACTAATCAAATCATAAAAAAAAACATGCATAGCTCTCTAAAAATTAGCTCATGCATTCATCAATCTAAAAGATATTTTGTTATAAATAAAAGTACCTCTACGAGTGGTAAAACTAGTTTTATGTCTATCTTTAGGATTCATAAAAATTTGATTATAACCTAAAAATCCATCCAATAAAGACATTATTTTTGATCTTATAACCTAATATAAAATTTGATCTATGCTTGTCAAAGGAAAATTATCTTTAACACTAGCTTTATTTAGATCTCTAAAATCAACATATAGTCTAATGTCACCATTTTAATTTCTAACCAGAACTAGATTAAATACCTATTCTGAATATGTTAAAAGAAAAATCACACCAACATCAATCATCTTATCCAACTCTTTGTTAATGGTGTCTTTTAACAAAGGACTGATTCTTCATATTTTATACCTAATAAGATTGATACTAGGATTAATAGTATATCATGTCTAATAATTTCAGTATCATACCCTTTAAAATCCTTATATGACCAAAAAAAAATGTTAATGAAATATTTAAATAATTTATTAAATTTAACCTTCTCACTAGCAGTTACTAAAATTCTTAAATATACTTTGGGTCTTCTTCAGTGCTTAAATTGATAGGAATGGTCTCACCTATGATTTTTTTATAGTTCTTCCATTTTAGAGATTTTAGGCTGATCATGAACATAGATTCTAAACTCACCAAACTAGCAGACAATTTGTTAGTACTCAATTGTAAATAGTCTCCATATATTAGTATATAGTCATCATGATCAAAATAATTATTTTTAATGAATGAATCTATATGTTTATCATTACTAAAAACAAGCCAACAATCATTAAAATTAGGAATCATAAGATTAAAAACTTTGGAAAAAGAAAAGTTTGTAGTAGGTTCAATCTCACTTATAATTGGATTGAAGGCATAAACAACAAGCTTATCAGCTCTAATGTTAATTTTTCTAAAAATATACGTAATGTTAAATGCTTCAAAATATTCAAGTAATGACCAAATATTTTGTGTGTAATGGTGTAGATGAGTTTTATTAGTCTCATAAATCTTAAGAACATGTCTAACAACTAACTTTGAATCTGAAAAAATTTCCAAATACTTAATATTCAATTCTATAGTCTTTTTTAAACCAAAACATAATGCTTCAAATTTTACTGTATTACTACTATTTTTAAAAGATAATTTGAAGGAATAATAATTTTTTTTACCTATAAGAGAAATTAGACAAATTCTAACACTATTACCTTGTTGAGAGCAAGCTTCATCAAAGTAAAGTGACCATAAAATATTATTTTCAAATATTTCTTCATGCTGATTTTCTGGTTCATCTAAATTCAACAATTAATAAGTCCTAATTCTAGTTTCAATGTAATAAATATTGGAAGAATAAGGCGACTCAATAAATATACCAAAAAAAATTCACTTTTAATAAATATAATTTCATTATTAATATGAACCCATGTTATATCTTTCTCAACAAAAGCTCTAGTTGCCTTAGACCAATCTCTTCCTAACAACAGTGCATAATTATTAGAAATGTCAAACACTTGAATAGTAATCATACATCTAATTTGTTCATCTTGTATAATTTTAATGACTATGTCACAAACTTACCACAATTCTTAGTTTGTCTAGAATCAAAATCAATAAGTTTCTTATTATCTATTTCATAAGATATATCTAATTGATTTGTAATGGACTTAGGCATAATATTCTTTGAAGCACCTGTATCTAAGATACAATTATAAATTATTTTATTTGAAACCTTAACTATGACATAGAAAAGATGAATGCAATCAATAGGAGGGTCAAAATTCTAAGCATAAATATGTTTATAATTGCTTTCCTCTTGCAAGCTTACATCAACTCTAAGATTTTTAACAACCTCATTGATCTTATCAAGCTCACCCAAAAGACTAGCTACTTATAGTAAATAAAATCCAACCTTAATTATTGACAAATAATTAATTATGTTATAAGTTATAACATCATTTTGTCTAAAATTATTAGATTTATAATGTTGATATTGATTGTTATTAAAAATAATTAATTTTTTATATTTTTTATTATATAGTATTATCATCGGATAAAGGTTTATCATTTGTTATTTTATTGTTTTGAGAACCATAATCTTTATTTCTAGTATTTACAACATGAGCATTCTAACCAACTCATTTCCTAAACTTTGTATGGCCTTTAAATTTTCTAATGGATCATCAAGAGTGTTTATATTACACACTACATCTTTAGATATTTCATCCTTCCCTTGAAGAAGCTTCTTGAATTTAAGAACAATAATACACATGTCTGGATTATGATCAAGTTCACATACATTACATTGAATGTGATCTTCCCAAGATTCTCCAATAGCACCAATTATTTTTGGTAAATTCAATCCATTAAGATAAAGTAACTTACTTGAGTGATTTCTAACATTAATTAGCTTAGTAGAAATCTATGGTGCTATAGCTATCTGATGCTCTTCTTGAGATTATTCTTCATCTTCACCTTCAATGAGATTATCTTGTTCTCTATTATTTTTCAACTCATGAATTATATCCTCTAGCCTCCACTCTACCACTAATTGATCTCCTACTAGTTAATATCCCATTAGAAGCTTCAATAATTAATATTTGAATAGATTTATTATCTTTAACCCGATGTACTTAATCTAATTATAGATTTATAAAAATAGTTTGAATAGGCAAAATAAAATTATCAAAAGGAAAATAATTAGAAAGAAAATGAGTTTTAAACCTGATATTAGTAGTTAAAACTCTTGCTCTATCTTCTTAAATTCTTCTATTTGAATTTAAAATATCTCATTGAGTCTCACATGTAAGATTTGAATACCAATCAAATTCAAATTTTACAATATCTTCTTCTTGATTTATGACTTCAATAATCTCATGAAGACTTTCAAAATGATTATACCATACATAACATATTGTATTAAAAGTGACATCAACTTGATAATCTTCTATATCTATTATAGGTTGAATAATAGGAGATTGTTGACCTCCAAGTACCATTATCAAGAAGAAAACAAAACTAAAAATAAATTAGATTTCTAAATAAGTATCTTTAATGAAGTCACCAAATTTGTTGATGATAGAAATTGTACCATCGATGAATCAACCCTTTCAACTATCATGGAGGTTAAGGTGGAATCATACCAGTCTAATCATAGGGTTCTAAAGGTTCAACTATAATCCTAAAGATACGAGGGTTTTTTTACAAGTTATAAGAAATAATCAATAAGTTATCAAATATAACATATTCTATTATAACAATAAAAAATATACTTTATCAAATCATGAATCAGTTAAAATAATAATCTATAATTTTTTTCTATTTAATAGAGAAAACCTATGAGTTAAATGATCTCTTGAAGAATAGAAATCTGAATAAATAAATATTTGTATATTCAAATAATATCTTGCTTCTTGCTAAATATTCTCTAAGTTAAATTCATAAGACTAAAAAATAAATTTAAGATAAGATATTCAATCACGTAAATAAACAAAGAGAGACACAACAACTAAAAAATAAATAAACAAAAGATAATCAAACAAGTAAACTAAGAAAAGGATAATAAACTATTTAAAACAACTAAATCTAAAATAGAGTAACCTAGTCTAATAAAAAACAAACTTAAAATAAGGTAATATATTAGGACTAAAAATATCAAAAATCTAAAGCAGAATAGAAATATAAATTAATCTGATAAACTATGAAACAACTATCAAATAACAAGTATAAATTAAACATAAAAGACTATTTAATTGGAAACTCAAACACATCTAGAAACTAATCAAGATTAAGACTAAACACTTAAGAACTCAAATGCTAAAATATAACTAAAAGAAAGAAATTGATTAAAAAGGAAGGTCTATTACTATCTAACTTAAATAAAAAATAAGAATTAAACTAAGGAATCAATAAACTCTAGAACACAATTAAAACTGAAAACAATTTAAGAGAGAAACTAAGAAACAAAAATAAAACTAGATTAAAAAAAATTTAAAAGATAAAATTATATTAAAGTTAGAGACAAAATAGATTATAATAAAGCATGCGAGTCTTAAAAGAGAGTCATCTTAGCATAAAAGAGATAACTTTATTGAGAAAACCAATATTTTTCTTTTACAATAACTTGAGTGACAACTTTACAATCAAAATAGATTAATGAAGTGTCACATAATAATAAAGTGTTCATCATTTCTCAGGTTGAATACTAAGAATTTCAACATAATACTACAAATAAAAATTATTAAAATATTTTAAGCTTCAAAAACTTTAGATAATCACTATGTAATGATAATGAAATTTAGATATACTTATGTTGCATAAGCAATTAAACAATCGTCAAATAAAGTATCATTGGGTCTATCTATAAGAGTTGTATTATCTTCAAGAAGTTGCATATAAAGAGTAAATATAATTGATTGAATTTACAAAAATATATCAAATTCTTCAATACCTATTATTCTTTTATTTTCAAATGAGTCCTTGATTTATTTTAATACCTTCAAACTTAGTTAAAAATAAGTTATAGCTAACTTTAGTTAATTATTATTTTATGCTAACTAATTAAATTTTAAAAAAATTAATTAATTATAAAAATCATTAATTAAGGATAAGTTTAATTAATATTTGGAAGACTTAATTGATCAAGTTATTTAAATATAGATTGAGGGTACTAATCTTAACGGGTGGGGACCCTCATCGATTAATAATATAATAGAATAAATATTTTAACCATAAAATAGATAAGTCAAAGATCAATAAATTCTATTTATATTAAACCATAATGCATGTCAAAAATAACTTAAGCACATATATTTATATCAAAATTAAATTTGCTACATCTCTAAAATATTACCATAAAAACTATAAAAAATTTGAAGTTAAGTATCAAACTAAAAATAAGTTCTACCATGAAAAACTTTAATGTAAATAAAGTTTATCTAGTGGACATACAATAATCCTCTTAGTCTAAAATTAATTCAATCACATGCTTATCTTGTGTATTAATGTACACATTATATTCCATCTCAGTAGCAGGAAACTAGACCAATTTTGTCTCAAAATCACTAGTGCTATCATCAACTCCTAATTTTATTCTTTTCAATATTTTGAATTCCATAAGTGTATTAAGATCTGACTAAATTTTAGCTCTCTTTTCTATAGTTATCTTATGTGTAGTTGAAAGTGTAAAATCCATTATATTTTTTCTACCAACATATCTATGTATTCCCAAATTCAACCTTTCAGATCCCAAGATAGGCTCACTATGGGTAGCTACTAAACTTCACCTTTTATATTTCATAATAGGCTCTTTATGGGAAGGAGAAGGTTCATCTAAAGGAATGGCTTTATTTATGAAGTTTTTAGCATATATAGTCTCAATTTTAAATTATGTGGCCTGATTAGTAGGATTAAGTTCAATAGCTGGTTACACTCTCTTAGGAGACTGAATGGGAAGATGCTATGGATTATTCTCTAGGTGATGAGAAGAATTACTCTGTGAGTGGGATCTTACTCCAAACCTATGACCATAAAAACCTCTATTTACTCTATGGCCTCTATTAACTAGGTTAAAAGGGAAGTTACTAGTTACATTCTAAAATTCAACATTTGAGACATCAAAATGTATAGACATCCTAGTTCCCCTATTAGACCTTGGACCAAAATGTCTTTCATGAAAACCACCTCTATGAAAGTTACTATTAGGATTAGGTTGATTCACATCACTACAAAAATTATTTACCCAATCCTTATCATCACCGCTTCTAGATGACTCAAGATGATCCCACCCATACATTATGAAAAATCTATAATATAACAATTTCAAAATTGAAAATCAACAAATTGCTAAAAAAGAAATAAAATTGAATATCTATATACTGCCATTTCTCAACAAATTGAACTGAATTAAAATTTATGTAATTATATCAAAATTACCTTTGAATTTTCAAATATAATAATATCATAATTTAATTTAATAATATCTCAACAAAATTCTAAATGTAAACCAAGTATCTATTAAAATATCCCACTGATCCATTAACACATGACTATGCCTTAAAAATCAATATAATTTATTTTCATAAAATCTTGATGACTTTATAAATTTTCTATCTTTATTGAGTCACCTAAAAAATGAACCATTCCAAAATGAAGATATAAAAAAACTAATAAAATATTTCAAAGAAACAACACCAAATGAAAATTGAAACATACTTATTTACCCAATATAGTCTTCATGTAAATTTTAATTGAGAAATAACTAGTTCATCAGAGAATTACAATTCGAATATCCAAATTTAAATTGAGACCCATGACCTCGATTATAAGATGTAAAATTAACATAAACCTTATATCCTTTTAAATTCAACACAATAACTAACACTGTCAGATGGAAATTGAGAACATAGATATCCATATATATATATATATATATTGTAACTTTTACATATTCCTATAAAATATCTGACTGGGTTATTTAAAACTTCCTATGCAAAACCAAATTATATATTTTTGTATAAACTGAATCTACCTCTAAGAAATCAAAACTTAAGTTTTGAAAATAACCATCTTATGAAGTCAAAATCCTTAGAATATTCATAGACAAACATGGCATACTAGCCCTACAATTCATACAAAAACAACTAGGCTTAAAACTAGTTCTTGTAAATTAAAAGTTTTAGTATTTCCCAATTTCCACAATATACATGCACCATGATTCTCAAATATACAGACAAAATTAACACATATTTTTCATCAAAAAACTGATAACATTTCTTATGTATGCATATTTAAAGAAACTAAATTGAGATGCATGCATCATATGAACAAATGAATAAGTTTATTCACTTTATCAAAACCTTTGTTCATAGAAATCACCAATAAAAACCCTTCAAAACCAGTATCAAACCCAAGCATACATGCATAAACAATTGAACTTGCAACTCTAAGATTCAAATAAACCATTAACTAGATGCTCTGAAATAATATAATCCTAAAATATGCTTGAAGAGTGAGAGATTAGATAAAATTAAATAGTCAAAGAAAAAATAAAGTCCCTAATTTCTTTCATGCAAACAACCTTGACAAATAAACCTTTGAAAGAAATATGGCTTAGACCATTAATGCTGAGAATTAAAGAAAAAATCCATACTCTTATATTCTTTCACAGACTAGAATAGCTCACAAACTAGGGTTGCTTATTATTTATTTCATGCATGAAAGAATTTTTAGGATTGCCAACATCACTTATTCTTTCATTCATTCATGTATAAAAACTTACATGTAGAATCAATATTTCAACCATAAAAGTGATAATCTATCCAAAAAAACTCATCAGGAGCTTGTTACTTTCTCATACAGACAAATTTGTAAAGAACTTTCTCATTTAATAACCATATTTTGGCATGAAAATCTTTAGAAATAACCCAAAATTTTATGAATGCCATGTAGACTATTTTTTTTTCATGCAACTGGGGAATGATTTCTTTCAAATAATATAAACTTCATTTAAAAACATCACATATATCATCAAGTTCACTCAAAACTAAAAGAATAATACCTGAAAATGCACCCAAAAATATTCTTGTTCAAGATTTTGAATGAAATCTCCTCTGTAACTTCAAAACTCAATGATCCAGAGCTCCACTTTTGCATCCGAGCTTGCTAAGAATGAACCAAAAACTAGGAAACTAAAAACTAATATCCACCACCTCCTCAATGTAGCCAACTAAGTGTTGTGCTTAAATTTGATTGGTTAGCATTTACTAAAAATGTATTTAGTAACCCTATTATTTTGTTATCAGCATTGACAAAAATAGATATTACTAAACCTTCATGATAAATCTTAACTAAACTCCGCAAATCGAGGCTTGTGTGAATCACATTAAATTCCCATTACTACAAAATCTCCAAGCCAATCTTGAATCATCAAAGATATGCTTTTATTAAATGCTGATGCCAACTCACCTTGCCATAATGGATCGTGGTGTCAAGCAAACACCAACTCATCATACCAATAGAAATAATATACTTTATAGTCAACCAAACACTTAGGGTTAAGTAAACAAATATTTTACATAATGAACCCTTTTAGCTTTGTAAATATTTAGGTCTTAACCTCATGAACCAAAGGGTCCCAATTATGTCATGCATATTATGATAAGTCTTTGAATTATCTCAAAAATATTAAGACAAGCAATCTAAGCCTTTTGAAACATATGTGAAGATTACCTTAACTTCAAAGAACAACTTATGACATTGAAATTTTCTCCATGAATCAAGTCTAAGGTCAATGAAGTTAACCCTTGATTATAAATCTTATGCTCAATGAGATAAAAGAATGCCATCTATGTCTTGAAACCTATGTTTTTAAACATAGACTTAAATAATTACTTTGATCTTGAATGGATAATGGTGTAGACTTGGATAGAATATCAAATAGAACCTTAGAACTTATGAAACATAAGAATAATGATTTTATGATATATAATATAAAACCTAAATTTGACAACATCACCAAATCACTTGAAGCAAATCAACATTTTGGATATCCATTATTCCATTATACTATAAATAGTAAACAAAATGAGCCATGAATCTGGTCTTTACCTTATATCATTTCAAATAATAGATGTATTGATCTTCAAAATATAATGTATTCAAATGTGATAATCATACATATAACACCATTATATATTTTGAATCAAAAATCATATCATATGATCTATGAAAATCAAAGAATCATCATAATTTTCTCAATGATCAAAAATTGAAAGTTTATTACTACTTGAATGCTATCTTAAAATTACCTTGATTAAAAAATAAGATAATTGATCATATTCAGAAATATATATGTGCGTTTTATTCATTAATCCATCATGATTTTTGAAACTACTTAGAAACATAAATATGAATTAATTAACCAATTATTACCATTTCATAATAAAAAACATGCACCTATAAATATTATTAATCAACCAGGTCCCCGACATAGTTTTAGATTTCATGACAGGGTCATCTCTATGACAAAAAATATTAGTTTTTTTTCTAAAATTTAGGGGGTGTAGAAAATAGGCATAACACTAGAGACCTTGCTAGTCAATTTTGTGTAATGAAGTTGAGTAGTAATAAATTGCCTATTAATAAAAATATCATTGAGAGTGTGATCTAGAAAAATTATTTCTCAAGTACCTAAGCATGAACCCCTCAAAATAATAATTTTTAGCAAGGGATAGATTGTTCGGCTGAGCATGAAATAAAGAAAGGGAGTGATATAACAAATTTTTTTGGGTTGGATGCACAATCAAATATGAATACTTTAAGTATACATCTAAAAATAAAGAAACACTTTAAACAACCAAATACAACTCAATGTATATTTTTATTTATTACAAAAACTAAATTTATAAGAGTAACTTCTAAAAATGAATGATACTTACAATAAATTTGCATCATTCTTGTATTGTTACTTCACAATGTGACATTTATCCATTTACAACCTTTATTGATCATTTCAAAGTAAAGAACAATAAAAAAACAACAAAACAAATGGAAACATCAACAAATGAAAAGCACAAAAATGAACAACAAATAAAGAAAAAAAATAAATCAAAAATAAAATGGAGTGAAAACAAATTAAAAGATAGATAATCATAGAATAGTTTAAAATAATGAGCATTAACTAAATAACACAACCAGTTTCCTTCAAGATCTTTTAAATGAAAAATATTATTTCCAAGAACTATGGCAATTTTATAAGGTACAAGCCATAATAAATCAAACTTATGATGCTTTCCAAGATCTTTGTGGGCTTTATCCCAATATAAGAATAAATCATTAATATTAAACTTTTTGATAGAAACTTTTTTATTGAAAAACTTATTTAATTTATATTTAGCTCTTTATAATTTTTACAATGCTATTATTTTGGATTCATTAAGAGCTACTAAGTCATATAATCTTTATTCAATTAAATTCATATCTTCAGCTACATACTATAAAACAATCCTAGCTAAAGAAATATGAAGTTATATTGGCAAAGTAACCTCAAACCCATATGGTAGCATGAAAAGTGGATAACTAGTTACTAATTTAATGATAGTCCTATCAGCGCATAAAGCTTCAAAAATTTTTGAAATGTCAATTTCTTTTGTTATCATAAAATAGTTTATTCATAATAGAAATCAAATTTTTATTCATGGACTCAACTTGTCCATTTCCTTGTGGATAATATTTGAATGAATGACTAGAAACAATTAAGTATTTTCCTAAAAATTCTATAAATTTATTTGAAATGCACTGAGGTCCATTATCTAAAATAATCTCATATGAGACTCCAAATATAGAATTTTTTTAATTTTCTAATAAAGAGATTACTTCACCTGTGACTCGAACTCTTAAGTGTTTTAGCTTTAGGTCACTTAGAGAAATAATCTATGACTATCAAAATATATCTGTGACCTATAGATGAAGGTGGGTGAATATCAAAAATAAAGTCAATACCCAAATTTTTAAGAGGTCTTTTAGGAATAACAAGATTCAAAGGTATTACAAGTAGTTTATCTCTTCCAACAAACAATTGATAAGGTATTCAAGAACGAACCAACTTATAAGCATCTCGAAAGAAAGTGGGTCAATAATAACCTACTCTTAGAATAGTATAAATAGTTGTTTTTATATCATAATATCTCACAATTTCCTTCATGATACACTCTAAGAACCTTTTGTGTCTGATCATGAGTAAGACATCTCAATAAAACTCCATCTCTATTATGATAAAATATATTTTTTTTTTGTAAACAAGTAGAAGTTTAATGATTTTAATCTTAAATAACATCTTTGTTTTTTATCTAAATGATTAAGATAGATCTGATTTTGAAAATAATAAACCAAGTCATGATACCAATCATATTCAACCAAAAAACAGTCTCATTCATTCATTTCAAGACTTAACTAATTTTTTTTAGAAAATTTAGTAAATTTCATGGTCTTTAAATGTGGGTTTGAATTTAAGTTTTCATCAACTAACAAAAATAAAACATTAATATCTGACGAAGTATTTTAAGTGTTTTTCTAATTCATTACCTTTAATTATTTTTGAAGTTTTAAATTCAAGATCAAACTCTTGAATCAATAAAATCCCCTTGATAAGCCTTCTTTAAATGGTTGGATGTTTTAGAAGATAAGACAAAATAGGTACAATAGATTGCACAAAAACTTTGTTTCTCATCAATAAATATCAAAATTTAATTAGAGAGGAAACTAAGGAGAAAATAAATTTCTCAATAAGGGGGTACCTAGTTTCTACATCTTTTAACACTTGACTCACATATCTGATTGGATTTTCCTTATTATTTTCAAATTCTTGAGTTATTAAAGCTATAATAGCTTTTTCTATAGCATTAACATAGAGAATGAATGCTTTGTTTAAATTAGGTTTATCAGATAAGAGCATTTGTAATAGAATTTTTAACACAATTAAAAGTTGATTCAACACTCTCATCTCAATTATATATTTTATCTTTTGTAAGTAACAATTGTAATGGATTAGATTCGTCAACGAAATCTTAAATAAATTTTATAACAAAGTTTATTTTATCAAAAAAAGACTTCAAACTAGATTGATATTTGGTAGGAGGTAGTTCCTTAATAGATTTAATATGTTTGAGGTCAATTAAAATACTATCTTTTGAATTAATGTGTCATAACAACTTACCTTTAGTCACACCAAAAACTAATTTCTTTGGATTCAATGAAATGCCAAATTTTTTACATCTTGTGAATACTTCACGAAGATGGTCTAAATTATTTTTATTTTTAAAAAAATATACAGTGAGATCATATAAATAAACTTGAATAATAATACCAATCAAATCATTACAATCAACATGCATAGCTCTCTGAAAAGTAGCTCATGCATTTATCAATCTAAAAGACATTCTATTATAAATAGAATTACCTCTATGAGTGGAAAAATTAGTTTTATGGCTATTTTCAAGATTCATAAAAAAATGATTATAACTTAAAAATCCATCTAATAAAGACATCATTTTTGATCTTGCAACCTGTTGTAAAATTTGATTCTTGCTTGATATAAGAAAATTGTCTTTAACACTAGCTTTATTTAGATCCCTAAAATCAACACATAGTTTAATGTCACAATTTTTATTTTTAACTAGAACTAGATTAGCTACCCATTCTAAATATTTTATGAGAAAAATGACCCCAACATCAATCATCTTATCTAACTCTTTGTTAATGATGTCTTCTAATAAAGGACTGATTCTTCATATTTTTTACTTGATAGGTTTGATACCAAGATTAATAGGTATATCATGTATAATAATTACATTATCATACCCTTGAAAATCTTTATATGACTAAGCAAAAACATTAATAAAATATTTAAATAATTTAAACAATTTAACCTTCTCACTAGCAGTTATTTGAATTCCTAAATAGACATAATTTGAATCTTCTTCAGTACTTAAATTGATAGGAATGGTCTCACCTATGATTTTCCTTAATGGTTATTTCATTCTAGAGATTTTAGGCTAATCATTAGGTGTGAACATAGATTCTAAACTCACCAAACTAGCAAGCAATCTGTTAGTGCTCAATTGCAAGTAGTCTCTAAAAATTAGTATATAGTCATCATGATCATAATAATTGCCTTTAATGAATGAATCTCTATGTTCATTATAACTAAAAACAAACCAACTATCATTAAAATTAGGAATTTTAGGATGATAAAATTTGGTAAAGGAAAAGTCTATAATAGGCTCAATCTCACTTAAAATTAGATTGAAGGCATAAACAACAAGTTTATTAGCTCTAATGTTAAATTATCTAAGAATATACGTAATGTTAAATGCCTCAAATTATTTAAGTAATGACCAAACCTTTTATGTGTAATGGTGTATATGAGTTTGATTATTCTTATAAATATTACGAACTCTTCTAACAATTAACTCTAAATCTCCAAAAACTTCCAAATACTAAATATTCAATTCTATTATCTTTTCTAAACCTAAACATAATGCTTCAAATTCTACTATATTATTACTATTTTCAAAAGACAATTTGAAGGCATAGTAATTTTTTTACCTATAAAAAAAATTAGATAAATTCCAACACAATTACCTTATTGATAGCAAGCTCCATCAAAGTAAAGTGACCATAAAATATTCTTTTCAAATATTTCTTCATGTCAATTTTTTGGTTCATCTAAATTTAACAACTCATAAGTCCCAATTCTAGTTTTAATGTAAAAAATATTGGAAAAAAAAGTGACTCAATAAATGTACCAAAAAAATATTCCCTTTTAATAAATACAATTTCATTATTAATAAGAAGCCATGTTATATCTTTTCAAACAAAAGCTCCAGTTGCCTTAGACCAATCCCTTCCTAGTAACTTTGCATAATTACTAAGAATATCTAACACTTTAACATTAGCCACACATCTAATCTATTCATCTTGTGAAATTTTAATGACTATGTCAAAAAATTTACCATAATTCTTAGTTTGTCTAGAATAAAAACTAATAAGTTTCTTACTCTCTATTTCATAATATATACTTAATTGATCTGTAATGGACTTAGGCATAATATTCTTTAAGGCACCTATATCTAAGATACAATTAAAAATTATTTTTGTTTGAAATCTTAACTATGACATAAAAAGGAGTAATGTAATAATTAGAAAGGTCAAAATCCTAAGCATAAATATGTTCATTATTGCTTTTCTCTCGTAAGCTTACATCAGCTCTAAGATTTCTAACTTCATTGATCTTATCAAGCTCAACTGGAAGACTAGCTTCTTGTAGTAAATAAAATCCAGCCTTAACTATTAAAAAATAATTAATTATGTTATAAGTTTTAGCATCAATTTGTCTACAATTATTAGATTTATAATGCTAATATTGACTATTATTAAAACTAGTTTAAAAAAAAAAAAAACATTTTATACAATATTATCATTAGAATTATTAGGATTATTTTGAGCTAGTTTTTTTTAATCTATTTTCTTTTTATCATCAGAAGAAGGTTTATCATTTACTTTTTTATTGTTTTGAGAAGAACCTTAATCCTTATTTCTTGTATTTACAACATAAACATTCTCATTTTTAGATGTATCATCAAGAGTGTTTATATTACACACTAGATATTCAGATATTTCATCCTTCCTTTAAAGAAACTTCTTGAATTTAAGAACAATAATACACATGTCTAGATTATGATCAAGTTCACATATATTATAATAATACACAATGTCTATATTTTTATCTTCTTTACTATTTCTATTTAAGGAAGAAGGTTTATCATTAAGCTATCTTTTAATAGTGACCAACTCATTATCTAGACTTTTTATGGCCTTTAATTTTTTTAAATTATCTGAGTTTAAGCCTATGAAAAACTTATCTTTAAAACCAATGTGTTTAATCTTATTTTCATAATCAATATAAAAACTTAAAATTTCACTATATTTTGTAATGTATTTATCTTCTAAAGCTATTTTATACTTTAAAGGTAAAACATTACAAAAATAAAGTCTAGATAACTTTTAGAAGGTCTAAGATCATGAGGGATCTTTTGACACAACTTAGTGAACCTAGGAAAAAAATGATAAATAGTCTCACCTAGATCAATGGAAAAATTCACAAGGTCATTGACTATATCAAAATCTTCTTTAGCTTTCTCAAAAGACAACTATAGCCAATCTTCAATATCTCTCCAAGTGTCAATAAACTTAGCAGGTAGACTAATAAATGTGTGATAAGCTTTCCATTCTACTATTTGGGTAAAAATTATTAATAAAATATTTTTATTAGTTATTCCAAGAGTAGCACAAACCAATCTAAAATATTCTAAGTGATCTTCCCAAGATTCTCTAGTAGCACCAATTTTTTTTGGTATATTCAATCCCTTAAGAGAAGGTAACTTACAATTATGATTCCAAACATTAATTGGATTAGCAAAAATCCATGGTGTTATAGCTATTTGATGTTCTTATTGAGCTTCTTCTTTATCTTTACCTTCAAAGAGATCATCTTGTTCTCTATTATTTTACAACTCATGAATTAGATCCTCTAGCCTCCACTCTACTACTAGTTGCTCTTCCACTAGTTAATATCCCATTAGAAGATTCAATAGTTTCTATCTGAATATATTGATTATCTTTAACCTGATGTACTTGATCTAAATATATATTTATAATAATAGTTTTAGTAGGCAAAACAAAATCATCAAAAAAAAAAAAAAATCAGAAAGAAAACAAGTTATAGGCTTAAGATTAATGGTTATAACTCTTGCTCTATCTTCTTGAATTATTCTATTTGAATTTAGAATATCTCATTGAGTCTCACATGTAAGATTTCAATACCAATAAATTTAAAATTTTATGATATCTTCTTCTTAATTGATGACTTCAATAATCTCATGAAGACTTTTTGGATGATTATACCATGCATAAAATGCTAGATTAAAAGAAAAATCAACTTGATCATCTTCTATATCTATTATAAGTTGAATAATAGGAGGTTTTGACCTCCAAGTACCATAATTAAGAATAAAACAAAACTAAAAATAAATCAGATTTCTAAATGAGTGTCCCCAGTGGAGTCACCAAATTTATTTACGATGGAAATTATACCACCAATGAATCAACCCTTTGCCTATTGTGAAGGTCAAGGTGGAATCATACAAGTATAATCATGGGTTTATAAAGGTTCAACTATGATCCTAAAGATGTGAGAGGTTTTTTTTATAAGTTTTAATAAATAATCAATAAGTCATCCAATACAACATATTCCATTATAATAATTAGAAATCAATTTTATCTAATCATAAATTAGTTAAGATAAGAATCTATAATCTATTTTATCTGATAGAGAAAACTTATGAGTTAGATGATCTCTTGAAGAATAGAAATTTGATTCAATAAATATTTGTATATTCAAATAATATCTTGCTTCTTGCTAAATATTCTCTAAGTTAAATTCAAAAGACAATAAAAAATATAAAAAACAAACTTAAGATAAGATAAAAGATAAGATATTCAATCACGTAAACAAATAGAGAGAGACACAACTAATGAATAAATAAATAAAAGACAAGCAAACAACTAAACTAAGAAAAGGATATAAACTATTTAAAATAACTAGATTTAAAATAGAGTAACCTAGTCTAATAAAAAACAAACCTAAAATAAGGTAACATCTAAGGACTAAAAAGATCAAAAATATAAGGCCAAACAAAAACATAAATTAATCTAATAAACTATGAAACAACTATCAAATAAAAAGTATAAATTAAATAGAAAAGACTATTTAATTGGAAACTCAAATAGATCTAGAAACTAATTAAGATTAAGACTAAACACTAAAGATCTCAAATGCTAAAATAGAACTAAATGAAAGAAGTTGATTAAAAAAGAATGTCTATTACTATCTAACTTAAAGAAAGAATGAGAATTAAACTAATGAATTAATGAAATCTAGAACAAAATTAAAATTGAAAACAATCTAAGAGATAAACTAAGAAAAAAAAAAAAAGATTAAAGAAAACTTAAAAGATAAAACTATATTAAATTTAGAGTCAAAATAGATTATAATAAAGCATGTGAGTCTCAAAGGAGAGTCATCTTAGCATAAAAGAAATAAATTTATTGAGGAAACCAACATTCTTCCTTTACAATAACTTGAGTGACAACTTTATAATCAAAATAGATTAATTATCACACAATAACAAAGTGTTCATCATTTTTCAAGTTGAATACTTAGAATCTACATATAAGACTAAAAATAGCAATCATCAAAAGATGTTAAACTTAATACACTTTAGATAATTAGTATTAAATGATAATAAAAGCTAGATATACCTATGTTGTATAAGCAATTATTCAACCATCAGATAAAGTACCATTGGGTCTATCTACAAGAGTTGTACTATCTTAAAGAATTTGCATAGAAATAAAAAATATGAATGATTGAATTCACAAAAAAAATGTCTAAGTCTTCAATACCTATTATTCTTCTATCTTTAAATAAGTTCTTTATCTCTTTTAATACCTTTAAACTTAATTGAAAATAAGTTATAACTTACTTTAATTAGTTATTAGTTTATGCTAACTAATTGAATTTTAAAAAATTCAATTAATTATAACAATTGTTATTTAAGGACAGATTTAATTAAGACTTAAAAGTCTTAATTGATCAAGTTATTTAAATATAAATCGAGGGTACTATTCTTAATGGGTGGGGACTCTCATTGATTAATAATATAATAGAATATATATTTTAACCATAAAATAGATAAGTCAAATATCAATAAATTCTATTTATATTAAATCATAATGTATGTCAAAAATAACCTAAGCATATATATTTATATCCAAATTAAATTTACTACATCTCCAAAATATTACCATCAAAACTATCAAAAATATGAAGTTAAATATCAAACTGAAAATAAGTTCTGCCATGAAAATTTTTAACTACAAACATAGTTTATCTAGTACACATCCAATAATCCTTTGAGTTTGAAAGTAATTCAATCACATGCTTATATTATGCATTAAGGTACATATTATATTCCATCTCAGTAGTAGGAAACTAGACCAACTTCATCCCAAAATCAGTGGTATTATCATCAACTTCTAATTTGATTCTTTTCAATATTTTGACTTCCATAGGTGTATCAAGCTTTGGCTAACTTTCATCTCTCTTTTCTAAATTTCTCTTCTATGAAATTAAAATTTGAAAATACATTATCTTTTTCCTACTAGCATGTCCATGTATTCTTAAATTCAACCTTTCAGATCCCAAGCTATTCTCACTATGGACAACTACTAAACTTCACCTTTTACATTTCATAATAGGCTCTCTATAGGAAGTAGAAGGTTCATCCAAAGGAATGGCTAGATTTATGAAGTTTTTAGTATGGACAGTCTCAATTTTAAACTATGTGACCTTATTAGTAATACTAAGTTCAATAGTTGGCTGTACTCTCTCAGGAGACTAAATGGGAAGATGTTGTGGATTATTCTCTAAGTGACAAGAAGAACTACTCTATGAGTGGGATATTACTCCAAACCTATGACCATAAAAACCTCTATTTACTCTATGGCCTCTATTAACTGGGTTAAAAGAGAAATTATTAAGTACATTCTAGAATTCAAGAATTGAGGCATCAAAATGTATAGACATCCTAGTTTCCCTATTAAACCTTAGACCAAAACATCTTTCATGAAAACCACTTATATGAAAGTTCCTATTAGGATTAAGTTGATTCACATCACTACCATAACTATTTATCAAACTCATGTCATCACTGATTCTAGCTGACTCATGATGATCCCACCCAAACATTATGGAAATCTATAATATAACAATTTCAAAACTAAAAATCAACAACCTGCTAAAAAGAAACAAATTTGAATATCCACACACTATCATTTCTCAATAAACTAAACTGAACTAAAAATCATCTAATTATAGAGAGATTCCATTTAAATCTTCAAATATAATAATATAATCATTTCATTTTAGAATATCTCAATGCAATTTCAAATGTAAATCAAGTATCTATTAAAATATCCCACTAATCCATCAACACATGACTGTGCCTTAAAAAACAATATCATTTATTTTCATAAAATCTTGATGACTTTCCTAATTTTTTATCTTCATTGAGTCAGCTAAAAACTTAACAATTCTAAAATTAAGATATAAAAAAGCCAGTGAAATATTTCAAAGTGACTAAACTAAGTGAAAACTGAAACATACTTATTTACCCAATATAGTCCTCATGTAAATTTTAATTAAGAAAAACTGGCTCAAAAAATAATTAAAATTTTAATATCTAAATTTAAATTAAGACCAATGACCTCGATTCTAAGATGTGAACTTAATAGAAACCTCATATCTTTTTAAATTCAACATAATGACTAACACTATCAGATGAGAATTGAGAACATAGACATCTATATATATATATATATATATATATATATATATATATATATATATATATATATATGTATGTTTGCAATTTTGACATATTCCTACAAAATATCTGATTGGGTTATTCAAAACTTCCTATACAAAACCAAATTATATTTTTTTGTATAAACTAAATCTACCTCTAAGAAACCAAAACTTAAGTTTTGAAAATAATCAACATCTTATGATGTCAAAATCCCTAGAAGATTCATAGACAAGCATGCCATACCATCTCTACAATTCATACAAAAATAACTAGGCTTAAAACTAGTTCTTACAACTTCAAATTTTTGGTATTTCCTAATTTCCACAATATTCATACACTGATTCTCAAATATATAGATAAAATTAACACATGTTTTTCATTGAAAAACTAATAACATTTCTTATGCATGTAGATTTTAAAAAATTACACTGAGATGCATGCATCATATGAACAAATGAATAAGTTTATTCACTTTATCAGAACATTTACTTATAGAAAGCACCAACAATAAAACCTTCAAAGCCAATATCAAAACCAAGCATACACACAAAAACAAACAAACTTGTAACCCTAAGATTTAAATGAACCATTAATCAAATGCTTTGAAATATTAGAATTCTAAAATATTCTTGAAGAGTGAGAGCTCAGATAAAACCAAGTATTTGAAGAAAAAAATAAAGTCCTTGATTTCATTCATGCAAATAACCCTGACAACAAACCTTTGAAAGAAATATGGATAAGACCATTAATGCTAAGAATTAAAGAAAAAAGTCACTCTTGTATTATTTCATATACCAAAATAGCTCACAAAATAGGGTTGCTTATTATTTATTTCATGCATGAAAGAATTTCTATGTTTGCCAACATCTCTTATTATTTCAGTCATTCATGCATAGAAACTTACATGCAACATCAATATTCCAACCATAAAAGTGATAATCTATCTAAATAAACTCATCAAGAACTTGTTACATTCTCATGTAGGAAAATTTGTAAAGAAATTTCTCATTTAATAACCATATTTTGGCACAAAATTATTCAAAAATAACCCAAAATTTTATGAATGCCATGTAGACTAAACTTTTTTTTTCTTGTAACTAGGGAATGATTTATTTCAAATACTATAAAATTCATTAAAAAACACCACATGTATCATCAAGTTCACTCAAAACTGAAAGAATCATACCTAAAAATGTACCCAAAAATATTCTTGCTGTAGATTCCCAATGAAATCTCCTCTACAACTTCAAAACTCAATGAACTAGAGCTCCACTTCTGTATCCAAGCTTGCCAATAATAAACCAAAAACCAAGAAACTAAAAACTTATATCCACTACCTCCTTACTATAACTAACTGAGTGTCATGCTTGAATTCCATTAATTATTATTTACTAAAAATGTACTTAGTAACCCTGTTATTTTTTTATCAACATCGACAAAAATAGCTATTACTAAACCTTCATACTAAAAGTTAACTAAAATTCTCAAATCGAGGCTTGTTTGAATCACATCAAATTCCTATTGATACCAAATCTCTAAAGAAATATCAAAGCATCAAAGATATGCTTTTATTAAATGCTGATGCCAACTCACCTTACCATAATGGATCATGGTGCAAACCAAACACTAGTTCATCATACCAATAGAAACAATATACTTTACAGTCAACTAAACACTTAGGATTAGGTAAATAAATATTTTCCATAATGAACCCTTCTACCTTTTCAAATATTTAGGTCTTAACCCCATGACCTGAAGGGTGCCAATTATGCCATGCATATTATGATAAGTATTTGAATTATCTCAAAAATGTTAAGACAAGAAATCTAAGCCTTTTGAAAACATATGTGAAGATTACCTTAACTTCAAAGAACAACTTATGACATTGAAATTTGCTCCATGAAATAAGTCTAAGGTCAATGAACCAAACCCTTTATTATAAATATTATGCCCAATGAGATATAAAATAATGCCATCCATGTCTTGAAACCTATGTTTTTAAATATAGACTTAAATAATTACTATGATCTTGAATTGATAATGGCTCATACTTTGATAAAATATCAAATAGAACCTTAGAATGTATGAAACATAAGAACAATGATTTTATGATATGCAATATAGAATCTAAATTTTAAAACATCACTAAATCACCTAAAGCACATCAACATTTTGGATACCCATTATACCATAAGTAGTAAACAAAATGAGCCATAAAATATGGTCTTTACCTTATAACATTTCAAATAATATATGCATTAATATTTAACATATAATGTATTCAAATTCGATAATCATCCATATAACACAATTATCTATTATGAATCAAAAATAATATCACATGATTTATGAAAATCAAAGAACCATCATAATCTGCTCAACTATCAAAAACTAAAAGTTCATTACTACTTGAAATGCTATCTCAAAACTATCTTGATTGAAAAACAAGATAATTGATCATATTTAAAAATATATATGTGCATATTATTCATTAATCCATCATGATTTTAGAAACCACTTAGAAACATAAATATGAATCAATCAACCAATTATTATCATTTCATAATTAAAAACATGCATCTAAAAATACTATTAATCAACCAGGTCCTTGACATAGTTTTAGATTTCATGATAGGGTCATCTCTATGGTAGAAAGTTTTTTTTTTTTGAAAAATTTAGGAGGTGAAAAAAATAGACATAACACATCTATATCTCACTTTGGACTCCAATTTGTGATTATAGTTGAAAATTTTTATTATAATTACTTAATTAGATCTATCATTCAATGAAAAAGGAAAATTCATCAGTATAATGAGAGGTTTTTAAAATAACAACCCTTAATACATATTTATAATTATTTTTGTAATACAATAGATCAAGTGCTTTCTAAACCTAAACTTATGAGAGGTCACCTTATCAAAAATTTGGGTAGCACACATGCAAAAATTTCAATCTTCAAACTTATAAAGCAATAAAAAACCACTTGCAATGTAAGATAGTTGCGACAACTTGGATTTGATCTAAAATATTTATAACATAAAGGTAGTTGGAAGGGATCCTTGAGAGACATGACAATACCAATTAATTTTGGTCTTAAAGTGATTCAAGAAGGGTTTGGGTTATGACTCAAAAATATCAATACACATTAATATTTAGAACCTTTTGGTTATATAAAATGGAAGATAAAATTGACCACAATTAGCAAAGTATATCCTTTTCTCATGAAGACAAATTGATACATATTCTACATGATGGAAATCACTCTTTTAATTCATAGTTAACTCATGAGGATGAAAAGGTCACACATTATTTTCACCTATCCAACCATGAGAAAAATAATGTAAATGATCCAACTTAAGGTTGAACATATCAAACATTCCAAAAATACTAAAAAAAATAAAAAATTAAAAAATCTAAAAATATTTCCAGCTTTTACATGTTATATTAGCTCCTTAGAATCTATGTTATTAGTTACATTGTTGATAAATAACATATCATATATTTATATATACACATATATTTCACACATATTTTGAGTGTGATGTAGACATACCCAAACACATGATCTATGCATTGTCAGATGTGGGGCCTTCCCTCTACTCATGTCATTTGGACATTAAAGGCATCCACTTCTTTGATCATGATACATTTATGTCATATTTTTCTATGATAATTTTTTATTATCATGTATGAAATTGTATACTTACACATATTTATCCATGCTTATATCTTTCATAGTGTACTAAATATGCGATGTACTTAACATTGTTTGCTAACACATATATCCAGGAGCTAGTATGACATGTTTATGTTGGTTGTTTATGTTTCATGATTTACATTTATGAACTTTCTTGAGCATCTTATCTTGCATTTTATTTCTTGTTTAATCATTTGAATATGCTGCATTGATTATGGCCCATGTGCCTATGTTTTCCTATTATGGCATTTACATATGTTATAGTTTTTTATATGTTGACATTTAAATATGTCATCTCTTGATTTATGGGCATTTTATTAGGTCATGTCTCTTTTATTGTTTGGAATTTGAACATGCCCCTTGTTTGAGGTCTCCTTAGACTATTATCTTTTTATTTTATTTTATTTTGAGTGCTCTTGTATATGTGATTGATTAGTTGTTGATCTTGTAATGTCACTATCTATTTATTATCATGATTCAAATCATGCATCTTAAGACTTGATGTGATAATATACTATGTACCTTATTGTTATATCTACCTAGACATGTTATTCCTATATGATACATTATACATTATACATTCATAGACTATACAATTACCTTATCCTTTTGAGGTAAGGTGACTACCTGTTTCAACTTCCCCTCACCTCAAAAGGGGGAATATTAGTGGGGACATGTCATATAGGCATGGATTTCACACATTAATCATTTTATATTTTAGTGGGGGGATGATAAAAAGTTATGGCTTCCACACTTATGTAGTACTTAGTATTTTTAGATTACAATGGGGGCGTGTTATGGAAACATGTTCTCCACACTTATACCAACTCCCAGTTTCAAATTTAAATAGGGGAATGTCATGGAAACATGTCTTTCACACTTCCAAATCTCTTAAAATTGGCCAAAATTTCATAGTTATATGATTTAGATACACACTTATGGAAACATTATATACATTGGTACCATTGTTATACTCATGTTTCAGTTTGAGACATATATGAGGTGCATATGCCATGAAAAAGAACACCTTAAATTTTAAAATAAAATTAACTTTTAGATTTCAAATATTTTTATAGACTTTAACATACAATAGGATGCACTTTTATGGATAGTTATTGAGCCAATATACTTTAGTAGTTCAATTTTTTCAAGGTTGAGGTGATTACATCACTCAATATTACCAAATTTATAGGATGAAGTGATCAAATAATTTACCAACCCAAGTTTTATAGTGTGAGTTGACTTGGATCACTTATGGTCACCAAGTTATAAGTATGATTGGGTTGCATGATTAAGATAATCTCAACTGATAGGGTGGAAACTCACCTTTTATCTAAGGACGGGGGAAAGTTTCCCTCAATATTTATATATATTCACTTGTAAGTTTTTACTATTATCCTAATCTTAGATCCAAATCTTCACAAAAAAGCATTTATTCAAATCAAATTTCCAAAAGGAAAGATGGTTGCATCGATGCACATGTGTACTCTTAACCTTAATCTCTTTACTTTTAAAAATTTGAAATTATTTCAATTTCATATTATATGCACTGATTATATATTATAACATGATCTTAGTTGTAGGTTATTCACTATAAAAGCACTCAAGTGGGACTCACACAAAGACAAGGTGTGTTATACACACCTATGTACACATTCATTTTCCTTTAAACTATCACTTTCATTACTAGATTAAAGGGAGGGGGAAATGTAGACACTATATCTAAATTATATATCACCCTATTATTTTATACTTGGTAATTACTTCTCAAGGTTGTACCCTTTAGTTCCTAAAACCTTCTTGTTACTGAAAAACTTGCATTTGTTATCTATTATGCCTATTTCTTATCTCTTAGTAAGATCATATGTTATTATAATTATCAAGACTTTTGTATTAATAAAAATGATATTAACCTAATTATTATCATCCTTTTAAAATTTTGGACATGTACATATTTTATAGCTTCCTAAACAATTATGTTTAGTCAGACACTTGCATCGATGCTAGTATCATGTGCCAAATAAAGTGTCCTATTACCTAAAGTCATAAAATTTTAAAATGAAATGTATCCCTATGGTTGGTTTAAGTATTTTAACATGTTATATATCTAAAAGGGGTTAATATATATACAATATTAACCCTCATTCATTCTTCACCTAACATAGACCTAAAAACTCATAAGGTAACTTAAATAGGGTACCCAATGAAGCCTTCAAGTTAGAAATCATTCCATATTATCTCCTATTTAAATATAATTCACAAGTATATCCCATATAAAGGTCTAAAATATAAAAGGATCACTTCAAGATCCATACTTTCCAAGTTATAAGGTAGATCACTCTATGCACTTGCTTATCATATGTTACATCTTGATACATACACAAACTAACATGTATGGGTGAAATACATAATTATAAGGCACTAATCATAGTAATGGTTATGTAGGTAGTGCCCATTAATATAGGGTTCCTTAGAGTGGTTTGAAACTATGTGCCCACTCTAAGGAACCCTTTATCCTTGGAGTGACTATGATCAAACCACTAGGGTTTTATCCTTAGAGTGACTTTTACTTGGGTATGTTTAGATGATGCTCAAAAGGTCACTCTTTGTCACATGATCAAACCCTAGCATCTTTATCCTTGGAGTGACTATGATCATCTATTTATCACACATCTTTTGAGTGTGATACATGCATACCAAGGCACATGATCTATGCACTGTTGAATGTTGGGTCTTCAATTTACTCATGTCATTTGGACATTAGGGGCATAAAATTATTTGATCATGATACATTCAGGTTATATTCTTCCATGATCATTTTACATGATCATGTTTAAGCTTATATAATTACACATGCCTTTAACCATGCTTATATATTTTGTAGTGTACTTAATATGCTATGTACTTAACATTATTTTCTAACACATATATCCAAGAACTAGTACGAAATGTTTATGTTGGTTTCTAATGTTCCATGATTTTCATTTATGCACTTTCTTGAGTGTCTTATTTTGTATTGCACTACTTATTTAATCATTGGAATATGCTCCATTGATTTTGGCCCCTATGCCTACGCGTATGTTTACCTATTGTGACATTTGAATATGTAATAGTTTATTATATGTTGACATTTAAATATATCATTTATTGACTTATGGAAAATTTAATAGGTCATTCTCTTTTATTATGTGGCTTTTAAATATTCCCCTTGTTTGAGGTTTCCTTGGACCATTATATTTTGATTTAATTTTGAGTGATCTTGTATGTGTGCTTGATTGCTTATTGATCTTGTAATATTAATATTAGACATTCCCATTATCACCTCATGCATATTAGGACTTAATGTGATCACATACTATGTACCTCATTTCTATATCTACCTAGACATGCTATTCCTATATGTTACATGATACATTTATAGATTATACTTCTACATGATATATAGTTATATTTTAAGGTAAGGTGACTACTATGTTATACTTCCCCTCACCTAAAAATTGGGGAAATATCAATGTGTTCATGTCATATAAGCATGTATTTCACACTTTTATAATTTGAAATTTTAGTGAGGGCATGCAAAAAAAAAACATGGCTTTCACACTTATGCAATACTCAATATTTTTTGATTACAGTGTGGGCATGTTATGGAAACATGTTATACACACTTATACCATCTCTAAATTTTATATTTATATGTTGGAATATCATGGAAACATGTCTTCCATACTTGAAAAATCTCAAAATTGGCCAAAAATGCATAGTTATATGATTCATATACACACTTGTGGCATCATTCTATACATTGGTACCATTTTTATACCCACATTCCTACTTGAGACATATGAGGTGCATATGACATGTAAAATAACACATTAAATTACATAATAAAATAAAATTTCATATTTTAAATAATTTTATCGATTTTAGACTTCACTAGGATGGACTTTTATGGACTATTTTTGAGCCAATCTACTACAATAATTGGCTCACTTTTGGTAAGTTTGAGGTGATTACATCACTCAATATTACCAATTTTATAGGATGAAGTCATAAAATAATCCACCTAAACTATTTTATAGTTTGTGTTGACTTAGATGATTCATGATCAGTAGGTTATAAGTATGATTAGATTACATGATTGAGCTAATCTTAACTTTCAGGTGGAAACTCAACTTTTCTCAAAGGTTGGGAGATAGTTCCCTCTAATATTTATATATATTTACACTTGTAGGTTTTTAGTATTATTTTAATCTTATCTCCAAAGCTTCATAATAAATTATAGCTTCATATCAAATAGCCAAAAGTCAAGATGGTTACATTGATACACATGTGTACTCCTAACCTTGCTCTCTTTAATTAAAAGCATTTCAAATTATATGCACTAATTATATACTATAACATGCTCTTGGTTGCAATTCAGCCACCAAAAAAGTACTAAAGTGAGATTGATGTAAAAACAAGGTGTGTTATACACACCCAGGGATGTATTCATTTTCCTTTAAACTATAAATTTCATTACTATATTAAAGTGGGAAAATATAGACATTAAATCTAAATTATATTAGACCTCAATATTGTATACTTAGAAAATACTTATCATGGTTGTAACCTTCAATTATTATTGTAGGAAAAGTTTTCACCCTTGGAGAGGGTTCTTTATGCTCTCTCCAAATAAGCTACATAATGGGAGCAACCCCAAGTTGTGGGTATCCTATGGTGGGGTTGAACCTCTAGAGAAGGTTGACTTCTTGATGGATCACCTAGATTAATGTTTCTACTCGGAAAAGGGTTAAAAAGGGTAACTAAGAGAACTAAAAGGGTAATTTACTAAATTTAAATGAGAACTCACATAAGCATGCAACATACACTGAATAAGCATATGACAATGCTAACTCACACAATCTCATAAACTAGCTAATTACATAAGTATTTCATGAACTAGGTTCAAGAAGCAATAAATGAAGCAATGAGAAATTCTAAGATTCACGCCTAACATACATTAATGGTATAAAGATCATGAGTTCATACCTATAATTAGCTTTTAAACCCCCTAAAATAGGAAAGAAAGGACAATGGACATGGAAGATTCTCCTTCACAATGCCATCATACACAAACTTTTCTAAACACAATTCAAAAGCAAGAGATAGGTAAAGAAAGTCTTTTATTGCTTCAAGATGTATTACATAAATTTTTTGATAGGGTACATCTTTATTAAATGAGAGTCTCTTGTATTCCAAAATTAGAGAATCTTTATGAGAGTCAAAAAATAGGGAGAGAAAAAGAAAGTCTCAATGAGTATCTTTTTTTATAATACAAAAGAAAAAAGGGATATAAGAGAAAGGGGAAGAGAGGGAAAGAACATGCCATCAAAAATCCATCAATGAGATATCACTGCCCATCAATGCTCAACCATATTTTGATCCAATTATGACTAGTCCTTTATTATCAAGTTAATTGCATCCCAATAGCACCCTCTCATTGTTGAGAAGCACACTAGAAGATAAAAATTTGTTTTGAATGTTGAGTCATGATCCATCAGGAAGGAGAAATATTTAAAGCCCCTAAAAATAATTGAATGCTCTAACTTAACTCTCTAATAACCAAATATCCTCCTTATAACTCTATTCCATCTTCTATTTGGCTTCATTATAAGGAAAAAATCCTCATATCTTTAGACTTGATAGAGCCATGACTATGTCTATTTTGAACAGTTGTAGGTACCTGTTTGTTGAGAATATGACTATGTAAAAGGATGAGACAATCTTACATAATCACACATATACCCCTAAGTGAAATTATAAGTATAAGTCTTACTATAGATGAAAACCAATCTTATTTTTTGGTTTTATTATAGTCTTAATATCAATGAAGATCCACCAAGTGCTTGATCTCATCCCAATAGCTAGTTTCCAACCTTTGACCTATATTAGGCCTTAAAAGACTTATTATACCTTTACTAAGCTTCAATAGTGACATTTGATCCTAAAATTTCTACTCTAGTTCAACCTACATCATATCTAATCTTGGTTCTATGGGTTCACCTACCTGGGTTTATAAGATCTTTTGATCTGATGTGTCTGCTTATGTGGCATCCTCTCAGGCTACTTATTTCCTTTTAAAATATAATTTTTGTAAGCTTATATGCATGTCTTCATCTTTTTCCTTTTGGATATTCAATTGAATTTTATCTATTGATTCTCATGGTAGTCCTTTATCTTTGACCCTCATTATTGGCCATTCATCTGTGATCCACATTCAATATTATGACACCTAGACAACCATGCATACTTTATATAGACCCAATTTTCAATTCATATAATTAAACATGATTATGCCACATGTTAACATCACATGTAATCTAAGTTCATTTACTAATTAAACTTACATGCACCATCAATCTCCTTAGTGTGATTGAATGTGTGTCATCGATATTTGATCTACTTAATCAAATGTGCACCATTAGATCTAATTTTTCACCATGATCATGACACTTATCATCACCACATTTATCCTCAGGATCCTTTGAATTGTTAACCTTAAGTCTATCATTGATCTTAATTTACATGATTAAACATGCTACATAGATTTATTTGGGCCCATTAACTCGAGCCATCACTCTCATGTTGTTGATCTTGATTTGGGCACTCAAGATATTAACACTAATCATACCTACATTAAATTTGAATCTTGTTAAGGATTTTTTAAAATCCAAATGGCTATTTATTGTGGATTTAATTTGACATCCCCATGCACATCTCACACTGCTAGCTAATCTTTAAAAGCTCATATCTTGAGAAAGAAGACTCATGAAGATACCAAATTTGTAGGGGATGACCTTCGCACAAAGTACATCATGTTCATACAATTATTCATCTTTGGTTGACTTCCTAAGTACAATTATGAAATGCACAACCAAAATGCCTATTTGTTCCTACATGATGTGCCATGATAGTTTGGCTCCTTAAAGTCACCAAGTTTACACTTTAAGATTTCTTAAAGTGTTTTAAAATCCTTTAGTGATAAGTGACCTTCATGAAGTCTATTTTATCCTACTACTGGATCATTCTCTCAACCAAGATTCTACTTAACTTCTCACTCCAAAACTAGGTAAAGTTTGTATGTAAGCCAAAATTGGTCAAAATATTTTGGTGACTCGATAGGGAAGAATGCCTTTTATGATTGAGAACCCAAATTAGTTGCCTTATCTAATCCATTAGGCATATGAGGTCATAAGTCTTTCTTCCCTACTAAAATGAAACTGATACAAGGCTACCCCATTCTAAAAACCTCCTCTTGAAGAAACAAAAGGAACAAAAATAAAACAATATAGGCATGTGCACATAGGTACTTAGAGGAAATAATATGTGAGTAAACTACTAAACAATGTACACATAGGCTCTTAAAGGAAAGAAAAATTATCTAACCTAAACTAACCAATCAAAATGCTATTTACACAAAGCCATTATCTAGTTGCACAAAATGGCTGCCCTTTCTTACTAATTTAATATAATTTACATGCTTGAGGGTAGCCAACCAAAGATGTAGAAGGAGTGGATATTTAACATATTGGTGATACACTTCTCCAATAATAATAAAAAAATAAAACTTACCTACCCAATATAATTTATTGAATATACAACTATCTTGGAGTGGATAGGCAAGCTGATCTAGCTCTTTTTGAGGCTCAATTTTGTGTTATAAATTAAGTACAACATGAGATGACTCTTCATTGTTATCTTCCAACTAAGCTAGGTACATGATAAGACATCCTCTTGTCAATACAAACATTGAGAAATCAGATTTTACCTCACTCTTGCATTTTTTTGCTCCATCATTATGGTCCTTAAGCATAATTAGATCATAGTCTCCTTAAAGAGGAACATATCCTACTCCCAAGATCTCAAATAAGTCCTCCGAATACATTTCACTTTTTGGTGTATGTAAGATAATATTGAGTTGAGTAGGATCTTTTTATTCTATATAAAAGGGAGGCTCATCATTGGAAGTAAGGTCTAACTCATCATGATCTTGATGCTCTTCACTAGTATGCTTCTCAAACTACATCACTTGAGCACTTGGGATGTCTCCTTTATCAACCTCACTCAAGATTTCATCTTGTACTTCAACCAAAGATAAGGGTTGATTTGACCAAACAAGGCCCAAAAAAACATATTTGTATTACTCAAGGTCTAATTTACCTTCCTCTAGCTCCAATCTATTAGGGCTACCTCCATGTGACACCTCATCCTAAAGTGGGCCAACCTATGGTAACTAGTTCTGATCCTCTTTTTCATCTCTGTAGAATAGATAGTTAGTTTTCCATTTAAGGTCTCTTCCATGTTCATCTTAAGGATTGTCCTCTTCTTCCTCTAATGCATTAGTGTCAAAACCATGCCAAGAAGACTGATCCAAAACTGATTTTCTCTCCTCTAGATGAATTGGGATACCTATCATGATCTCTTAATAATAGAAATTTGAATTGTCTTCTTTAGTCTCACTTATGATTCTAAGTTCCTCCTCTATCCTTTCTAAAATAGGTTTTTTTTCCAAGAGGGAGATGGTGAGAGGGTGAAAAAAATCACCTTTATTATAAATTAAGAGAGTGTCTTTCCAAATAGGGAATTTGAAGGCTATTTTTAGTGGTTCATGAGGGAGGGAGAAAGAGTCGTGTAACTCTTATATAAAAATCTCATTGAGCTGAGCTAATACCTCTTTTTTTTGAACTATTTCCTAGACTGCCTCAACTAGCACTTCTTTCTTATTTAAACCTTTCTGAACTAATTTCCATAATGAAAATGTGTAAGATGTAACCCCATTTTATTCCTATTAAATGGGTATAGGATAAGGTGGTTTCACAAGGGAGGGTATGACATAGTTAGGGTCATTGGCATATGAGAAGATCCAGGATGGGATAACTTCATGTTCTTTAACTAAATGGACTTTAATGATTTGATTAACTCTTGATAAAGATGATTTTTGACAAGGTGGGTGAAGGGACTAGGTTTGAACGTAAATAAGAGTAAAATCAAGTAATTGGGGTCTTGGGTTGGCTTATTTCATTCTTAAGAACAACTAATAGTCATTTTCTTTTCTAGCTTGGTCTTGCCTAACCAAATAATCTTCTTGAAACCTCATTTCTTGCTCTTGAACAAAAGCTTGGTGTTCAAGATTTTAATACTACCTATAACATTATTCCATATTATCAACCTCTTTTAATTATTTTTCAATATCAAGCCTTATCTCCCTAAGACTATTTTCTGGTTGACTAGAGATAGACAAACTCTAAAAATGTTGATATATTGAATCTTGAGAGCCACTTGGGGAGAATCCATAAAGATTACTACTCTAATATGAAGGATGTTAAGGTATAGAATAAACATACTAATAAAAATATGGTTGTTTGATTTTACATATCAAATAATGATGAATAGGCATTTGGGATAATTAAACTAGCTGATAACTACTTGGAGTCACCATTGATTTTTTGTACACATGCCTCTAAAGGCAGATTGGATGAAGAAAACACCAAAAATCTTCACTCAATGAATAATGTGGTCCTATTGGGTGTGCAAAAAATTATTGTAGGTAAATTTTTCACCATTGGAGAGGATTTTTTAGGTTCTCTCCAACTAAGATACATAATGGGAGCAACCTTGGCTATGTGTATCTTACAATGGGGTTGAACCTCTAGATATGGTTGACTTCCTCTTGATGGATCACCTAGACTAATGTTTCTACTTGGAAAAGGGTTAGAAAGGGGGAAAAGGGTTATTAAGATAAATAAAAGGGTGATGCACCAAATTTAAATGAGAACTCACATAATCATGAAACACACATTAAAAAAGAAAAAGATAATGCTAACTCACACAATCTCATAAACTAGTTAATTGCATAAGTATTTCATGAACTAGGCTCAGGTTTTAATGAATGAAGAAAAGAGAAATTCTAAGATTCAAACCTATCATACATTAATGGTATAAATAACATGATTTCATACCTATAATTAACTTTTAAACCCCATAAAATAGGTAATAAAGAAGGACAATGGACATGGAAGATTCTCTTTCATAATGCCATCATACACAATTTTTTTCTAAACATAATTCAAAATCAAGAGATAGGTAAAGAAAGTATTTTATTAATTCAAGAGGTCTTTCATACAATTTTTTTAAAGGGTCTAGCCTTATCAAATGAGTCTCTTACTCTTCCAAAATTAGAGAATCCTTGAGAGAGAGAGAGAGAGAGAGAGAGAGAGAGAGAGAGAGAGAGAGAGAGAGAGAGAGAGAGAGAGAGAGAGAGAGAGAGAGAGAGAGAGAGAGAGAGAGAGAGAGAGAGAGAGAGAGACTCTTCCATAATCACACATCTACCCCTAATTCAAATTATGAGTATAGGTATTACTATATAGGAAAAGACACTCTTCCATAATCACACATCTACCCCTAATTCAAATTATGAGTATAGGTATTACAATGGGGAAGAGACACTCTTCCATAATCACACATCTACCCCTAATTCAAATTATGAGTATAGGTATTACTATATAGGAAAACCAATCCCATTTATTGGTTTTATTATAGTTTTAATATCAATAAAGATCTACCAGGTGCTTAATCTCATACCAACAACTAGTTGCCAACCTTTGACCTGTATTAGGCCCTAAAAGACCTATTCTACCTCTACTGAGCTTTAATGGTGATGTTTGATCCTAATATATATACTCTAGTTTAACCTAGATCATATCTAATCTTGGCTATATGCATTCACCTACTTGGGTTTACAAGGTATTTTGATATAACATGCCCACTTATGTGTCATCCTCTTGAGATGCTTATTTCTTTTTAAAATTTGATTGTTATAAGTTTAGATGCATGTCCTCATCGTATGCATTATGGATATTTAATTGAATCTACTTTTTTATCCTCATGGGAGTCTTTATCTTTGACCTTAATCATTAGCTATTGATCTATCATCCACATTTGAGATTATGACACCTAGCAACCATGCATGCTTTATGTAGACCCAGCTATCAATTATTATGATTGAACATGCTTATGCACATGGTGACATTTTATGTAATCTGAGTTCATTGATTGATTTACATTATGTGCACCCTCGATCTCCTTGACATTATTGAATGCATGCCATAAATATTTGATCTACTTGATCAAATATACACCATTAGATATGATTTTTCACCATAATTATGACACTTTTCATCATCATGTTTATCCTCAAGATCTTATAACTTCTTGATCTTGAGCTCACCATTGATCTTACTTTATATGATTGAACATGTTTTATAGATTTATTTGGGCCCAATAACTCGAGTCATTACTCGCATACCATTGATCTTGACCTAGGAACCTGAGATCTTGACACTTGTCAACCCTATGTTCAAATTGAAGCTTGTGAAAGGTTTTTAAATCCAAATGGATATTGACTATGGCTTCATTTTGACATCCCCATGCACATCCCACTCTGATAGATAATATTTGAAAGCTCATATCTTGAGATAGAAGACTCATCAATATAACAAATTTGTAAGGGATGACCTTGGCATAAATTACATCATGTTCATGTAATTCTTTAGCTTTGGTTGAATTCCTAAGTTCACTTATGAAATACACAATCAAAATTCCCTATTTATTCTTGCATGATGTGCCATGATGGTCTAACTCCTTAAAGTCACCAAGTCTAAACTTTAATCTTGCTTAAAGTGTTTCAAAATCTTGTAGTGATAAGTAACCTTCATGAAGTCTATCTTCTCTTGACTACTGGATCATTCTCTTAACCAAGATTATACTTAGCTTCTCACTCCAAAACTAGACATATTTTATATGTAGACCAAAATTGGTCAACCATTCTTAAGACCTTCCTATTGCTAAAAGGCTTACATTCGCTATCTATTATACCTATTGATTATCTCTTAGTTGAGCCATATGTTATTTTAATGACCAAGAATTATGTATTGCTTAAAATGCTATTAACTTGCTTATTAATATCCTCTATAAGCTTTAGACCTGTAACTATTTTCTAGCTTCCTAGACACTTGCATCCTAGCCAAATGCCTACATTTATACTCGTGTCTTATACCAAACAAAGTATGAAGTACCATAAAGTCATCAAAATTTTAAATGAAATGTATCCCTATGGTTAGCCTAAGTGATTTAATGTGCTATATTTCCAAAAGGTGTTGATATATATAAGATCAACCATCATTCATTCCTTACCTAGAATAAACCTAACAAATCACAAGGAAACTTACCAAGGGCACCCAATCAAGAATTCAAATGAGAAAAACTTCCTTATTCTATCTTATTTCAATATAAATCATATGGATAACCCATATACAAGTTTGAAGCATTGAAGGAGAACTCCATGAACCATAATTTCCAAGCTACAAGGTAGGTCACTCTATGTACTTACTTATCACAATTTATATATTAATACACAAGCCAACATGTAGGGGAGAAATAGATAACTCTAAGGCCATTTGTGTAGTATTGTACTATGTAGGTATCACCTAGTGACATAAGGGGCTTTGGGGTAGCTTGATACCATGTTCCCACTAACCCATTTTTACCATAGTCTTCAATGGTGAGGAAGATAGGGTTTGATTATTTGAAAAAAAAATAATAACATATGCACATGATCTAAACACACCAGATGAAAGGTGATAGAAAACCCAAAAAGTTATAGGTGGTTACACCTAGATTCAACTAATATTATGTACCAAAAACCTACATATAAATTAGAACATAACATTGATGTAACTATCTAGATATGATAGAAATGTTAGAGGATATAGAATGAAAATTTATAGAATTTAATGACTATTCCAATCTTGATCTACTCCACTTATAACATATTTTCAACCCAAATATACATGCATGAAGTAAACCAATTAAGTAATATTATTTCTAATTTATTTCAATATCAATCAATATTTGTACTTTCCATTTTTGGCATATCTTAGTATTATAAATTCAAAACATTATTTATCTAAGTTTGAAAATTAATTAGCCTTATATACATCTATTTATCACCCTTATGGCTATTAATTTCTATATTATTAACCCTATACTATATTGATCCATCTCAATTTAGCGTTAAACATTTTCAAAATGTGATGTTGCATGTATTCAATCCTAATCCATTATATATGATAACTCTCTTAATTTCTATAGTCATATCAAATATGAAAATTAGTAACTTTAATGTGGCTTGTGACACCTAACCCATAGGTCCCTCTTGTTTGATCCCATGACCCTCATAGGCATATTTTCACTAATTCCAAGTCATTCATATCCTTCCAAATCTAATCCCAACTGAGTTAGACTAATTTTCCCATGACAAATCCATCCCCCTAGGTCCATACCCTAAGGACTAGAGCACCCAACTTAGATTATAGCATTGGACCCTAGGGTGTCTATTTTCAGCACTCCTATCCAAGTGAATTTTTACCTCCAATGGTCAATTTATTCTAGTTCCTATCTTCCTTCTTATTGGACTAATGTGAATAAATTTGACCCATGACCAACATATCCCTATAAAATCCCATTCAAAGTTCATTTAGAAGGGGTTTACAAATATCACAAAGCAAGTAAGAATACAAGCAAGAATACTCAGACAATCTTCCTTATTCTCTGCATACGACCAACCAATATTACTAAAAGCCTATTCAAATAATTAAAATAATCCTTATCCACCTCAAGCAAATACAATTTAATAATTTTCGTCTTCACACACACTATTGCACAAAGCACATCAAGTGGGAGAACTACATATGACTTGATCCCTCTTCGGAGTATTGGTATGTAGCTAGCGTACCCACCGAAGGGGTGTGGACACATTTTTAGTGAATATTACACAAAATAACCCTCATATTTTCCAAATTTTATCAAATTACAATGGATTCTAGGGTTTTAATACTAAATCAACTCTATAGGGATTTCTATGAACATCCAATAGTTGAAATTTCATAGGCAGGCTCACATGTACAAAATGAATAAAACCTAGAAATATTAGGTCTCCTAAAAAATATTGGTAGAATAGGACTATAGAACTAGACCATAGGGTGTCATATTTTGGTGCTCCTATCCAATCATAAAATGAAGGCAAGATCCTGTGACACTATCCTAGTTGTACATAGTGAATTCTAGATTTTATCTTAGCCATCTTAGTCAGTTTCTAGCTAATTCTAATTTTCTCTCCCTTATCATTATTTTTAGAAAGATTGAAATTAAAATCAAATTAATAGATTAATTATTACATATTTATTTACTTATTTCCTATTCTATACCTTTAACTAAATTAGGAATAATACACCAATATTCCCAAAATTGTTAAAACAATTTCCTTATTTAAGATTTTTAATTGAATAAATGATGGGAGATGTTTATATATAATATGATAATTAGGTAATTTATATATTTAAAAACATATCATATCTTTATTACCCTTCAATGTGTTAATAATAAATTCAAATTAATAAATTTCTATGTCATTAGGAAAATTTATGTCAAATAAAGTTGTATATATAATGTTTTTATATACATGTGACATATTGAGTAATTCCAAAATGAAAATATTAATTGGTGTATTTCTAAGATGATCAATGATATCATAACCTTAAGTTTAATTGGTTGACACTAGGGGTGGTGTTTAGATTTAGGAGGAATATTTTTATTTCCTTCATTCTATTACATGTGATGGGGAATATTGTTACAACATGGACCATAGCATCCAATATAAGTGTGGTGAAAATAATGGGAGTAGGATGGTAACTATCATGACCTCGAGGTCTAGGGGAAGGAGTCATTCATTCCCATTGACATCTAATAGTACCTAGATGGATTTGAAATTAAACATTTAAATAATGTGAATTACTATGAAGGGTAATTTTTTTCCATCATTGAACTCAACCTTAGTTGTATTATATTTGATTTATTTCATTACATGAGTGTGAAAGATATTGTATATTAGAGGAAAATAACATGTAATTATGAATATCATAGATTAAATTATAAAATAAACACTATGCATATCAATTATAGCCATGTAAAAATATGAATGAGAAAAATTAGAAATCAGGTCTAAAAATTAGACTCAAGAACTAAAATATAAAACCCTAGGGAAAAAGAAGGAAATGCTAAGGATACTATGGTTTTATAATGTTCAATACTATGAATGGGTTCACCAATATTTTTATTGATTTTTTAATTTAGGTGATCCCTAATAACATAAAACTATCAAATAAATCAAACTTTATGAAATGTATAACTACCAGACAAATATACTTATAATTAGATAAATATAGTAATTTGTTATTTATGGAAAACACTAAAGGAATGATGAAATTAGCTTTTTTTAGGAAATATAAGTATGTGACATTCATATATTCACCTAAAATGAACTGAAACATGAATGTGAATGCTTGGATCCAAAAATAAAGAGTTTTTGCATGCATGAACATGTATGTGCTCCCTACACACATGTGTAATGTGACCTTGTTTGAGGTACTACAAAACTATCCACTATATTTTTTCTAATTTGAGATTGTGTCACCCACTACACATGTGTCTAACAAGGATTATTTTTTATTTTAATATATTCCAATTCATATGAATATGTCCAATGTGACTTTGTTTGGTGTATTGCAAAACTATCCACTATATTTTTTCTAATTTGGGACTATGTCACCCATTGCACTTGTGTCTGATGAGGATGTTTGCATATTGTGATGTCTTCAAATCCATATGAATATATCTATTTACCTTATCTTTTATTCAAACCCTATATTTTCACTATAAGATAATTAAAAAATATGACAAAGGGTGAAAAGAAAGGGTTGGGCTAACCTTAGTAACCCTATTATGACTATGTGTTGCCTATATATCCAATCCTTTGAAGATGGAATTCAAATTTAATGTATTTATCTCGCTTGGTTGAGTGTGTATAATCTTGTGTAATATTAATAGATACTAAAATTGAATATTTATAACATCTCAGTCTTATACATTTGAAAATATCAATTTTGGCTCTACCCTTTAGTTTTAGACCTCCTTGTTATCGAAAGGCTTGCATTCACCATCTCATTATGCCTAAATGCTTATCTCTTAGTCTAATACATATCATTATAATGACCTAGGTATCCTATACTATATTAAAATCTTAAAATTTGATGAACATCTTGCACTTTCTATTTTACATCCATACCTATTTTCTATCCTTCTGGACACTATCGGCCACATAATGACAATACTACTGACAATAGTGTCTAGATCCTTATCTAGCATCTAGTTACAAAAATTCACCTAAATTTCAAATGTTTTGAAACTTATGGGTTAGTATACTTGTATTATTTAACCCTAATATGAGATATTTTAAAAGTTTTATTGTAAATACAAGTCTAAGCCTTCTCATTATTGATCTAACAAATACCAAGAAAATAACTACCAAAGCTCATTCAATCAATCACACAACCGAGTTATTCTTCCCTATTCATCTTTATTTATTTATCAGTCATAGGACCAATTATACAAAGGTATTAATTATTCAAAGAGTTTCCCATGAGAGATATATGTCAAATTAAAAACTAGAACACTACATGCATCTTCATATAGTGTATTTCACCATTGTGAACACACACACCCACACATAAGGTAGAGCTACATAAATCTAAGGCCCTCCTTAGAGTATTAGATATGTAGGTAGTGTTTAGTTACAAAGGGTTCATTGAGGTCAGCTCGACACCATAATCCTACTAACCTATTTTTAGTAAATTATTCTAAAGGTGAATAAGGGTGAAGAACTAAGGCTTTATTAATTATTAAAGAGAGACAATGTTTATTCTATATCTCAATATATCAATATAAAGTTGATAAAAAACCCATATAAAATAATTTGGTCACATTGAGATTCAATCATTATTTGGTACTAACACTTGCATCATTACTAGACACTAGTATCGATGGTAGTATCCAAATCTGATAGCAGTGTCCCTGACTACAAAAGTAAAATTTATAGAATCTAATGACTAATCCAAAATACTAATCCTACATAATTTCCACCTATTTCCCATCTATATCTATTTGCACATAATATACCTAGCTAAGTATCATTTTTATTTGGTATTGAAATCAATTGAACATCTTTCTAATTTAATACTTTTTATGTTTATCATATATCTATATTATAATTTACAATATTTATTTATCGAAGTTAACAATTAATTGGCCTTAAATAAATTAGTTTTTCACCCTTGTGCTTGAACTATTTATAGATTCTTAATTATATACCCACAAATATAAATATAGGGTTAATACTAATATGGTTTAACCCTAAATTGATATATGTGGGGATATGGTTAAGAATATATAAATAGTTCAAGAATAAGGGTGATAAACTAATCTATAAAAGGAAAATTAATTACAAACTTAGATAAATGAATATTTTGAATTATAATATTGAGATATGCTAAATATTAAAAGTAATAAATTATAAATATGTTTAATTGATTTCAATACTAAAGAGAAATGATACTTAACTAGGTTTACTATGCATAAATAGAATGGTTTAACCCTAAATTGATATATGTGGAGATAGGGTTATGAATATATACATAGTTAAAGCATAAGGGTGATAAACTAGTCTATAGTAGGCAAAATAAGTACAGACTTAGATAATGAATATTTTAAATTATAATATTTAGATATGTTAAATATAAAAGGTAATAAATTATAAATATGTTTAATTTATTTTAGTAACAAAGAAAATTATACTTAGCTGGGTTTACTATGCACAAATAAATATAGACTAGAAATAGGTAACAAATATGAATGATTAGTATTATAGATCAGTCATTAAACTATCAAAATTATACTTCTATACCCATATACACTAGCATAAAATTTTAATACTACCTATAATCACCTAAAAGTGGTAATTGGATGCTAAGAGTGTTGTTTGAGTTAACCTATCCCTAGGATTTATATAGACATATTCTAGAGCCTTAGACTTTCATTTCTAGTCATTCAATATACCTTGTTAACTTATAGCCAATTAAGACACAATCCCTAAACTATCACCTCTGACCCCAATCCAAATTTCTTAGAAGTTTTCCAAAAGGACATTAATGCCACATTTGGGACACTATAGCCACATGGTCCTAGTGTCCCCAATTGGGTGCTACTATCCTTAGCCTTAACTCTTCTTAATGGATAATTTTTAAAATGTATGCCCCTATTAAGGTTAGTCTAAGATTATTTTATTATCCAAATAAGTAACATAACCCTATAAATATAAGTATACTCAACCTCTATTCACTATATGGAAGATAGATGCAAAAACTATTCAAAATAAAGACAAAGTTGTGCAAAATTAAGGTACATTATTCATATTATTCCCTAATTTATACATACTACCCTCTAAAAGAACCCCAAGTATAGTTTTCAAGAATTTCAAGGCTCAATCACACTCAAAGAATTTAAGGCCACTCTCATTCTAGCATTGACTTGCATATACATCAAACACTAGGTGGGATAACTACATCAAACTTGATCCCTCTTTGGATTATTGATATGTAGGCAAATATATATAGAATGAGGTGTTGATGATGTCTAGTCCATCCTACTAACATACTCAAATATTACTCATATCACACTTGTAAATAGATATATGTTTTGCATATAAAATCAATCTTTATAGGTATAATACACAACTGCAAGTTTTGGTCATGCAAGAATAGAGTATACAGACACAAGCGCAAGTGCCCCTAAAAAATAGGAACATTACCACAAAGGGGACATTAACACCTCATCTTAGACACTACACATTGATGGCATTACTATCCAAATTAGGTGATACTATCTAATTTATAGATGAATATTATAATTTTACTTATGACATTCAGAACTACGCAGATCTCTAATTTTAGAACCTAGATCATCCGCAACAATGTATTTTCAACTAAGTCTCAATTTAACCCTATTTATTTCTATAATTAGAAATATAAACAATGCCAAAATCATTTACAAATTAATAGGTTAATTAGTGTAATTTATGTAACTAATTTAGACATATTAACCCTTTAACCAAACATAGGTAATTACACTTGTAAAACCCTAAAAGGTTAAATCATTTAGTGAATCTAACTTACTTCAAATGTTACATAAAACCTTATCTTACATTTAATTCCAATTTTTGTGAAATAAATTAAGGGATGCATACTTATAATTTTATAATTTTTTTTAGACAACCTAGATAAATAAAATCCATTTTCCACTTGGGTTTCAATTTATTTTACATCTAATATAAATTGTTGTAAAGAAACCCTAAATTACAAAACTCTAACCCTAGACAAACCTAGGGTTCACATTTACAACTATCACTAAATCTAAATTTACAACTTGTTATCATGATTATAATGATATAATACATCATTTATTTCATGGTGTAAAGCTTGGCACTTTTCTTAGCTTGTTTATTTCCAACTATTCATAGAAAGGTACACATGTATGTTACTCTTATCTTGGATTTAATTTTTACTAAAATTATTTCACATGTTGGTCCTCCATCATGTGAGTACCATTTTATTGAATATCATTTTTATATGGATCACTTTGAGCTACTTCTAGTCACTACTATATGATAAATGTATCCGAAGACTCTCTTTAATCTATTTCTACCTAGACCACTTGATTATATCCATTTCCATACCACCTCTACTAGTTTCCTTAGGAAAATAGTAGATCCCATGGTTTGAGATGTCACTAAGTAGAATAGGGTGCCTCCTCAGCTTATATGGGAGTAACATAACCCTATCATCCCTCCTTATCCCCAATAGAATATAACAACACCCAGAGATCAAGAAAGAGAGTTTGACATTATGGATTAATTGACGAATGCACTAGTTAAAATATCTATTTTGAAAATACTACAAAAATAAACAATATTTAAATATATTATATTCCAAACACTTAATCCCACATCTATACCTCATGATACTGAGCCATGATATATTACATCTATCATGAATACTATTAAATATATGGAAGATATGATATCTTTTTCAAATGAGGAGTTACCTTCAAAATCAGTTGCTGATCAAAACATACCACTTTTTATTCAAGCTCAAATCAACAATATAACAATTAAATAATTTTTCATCAACAATGATTCAAGGATCAATATATATAACCTCACATTATTGAAAACCATGGGGGTTTACATAACATATATTCAAAAAACATACAATAACATTTAAGGGTTTGATGATATTGTTAGACAGACATTAGGTTCAATCACAATGGATATTACAGTGGGACTGAAGACATTATATACCCAATTTTGGGTCATGCCAAATTATTTACATTATAATTTATAACTAGGGAGACCTTGGATACATGATATGGAGGTTGTACTTTCCACTCTTCATAGATGTGTTAAATTTTTTACATGATGGGTACTTATACACATACCCAATAGATAATTATCCATTTTGATATTGTAACCTCACTAAGCCTCCTATTCCAAGTACATCCTCTGATGGGACACCTCGTGTTCTCATCAAACCCCACCTCATCAAATTTATATTGAGAAAATGCATACTTATGAGTTGGGGGAGTCTAGTAAGACTATTCATACACCACCTTTAGAGCATCCTATAATACAAACAACTTTACTGATGATAGATGACCAACCTCTCTGAGCACATCTACCTTCTTTGATGATAGAGGACCAACCTATCCAAGCATAGTTACATTCATCAAGCGTAGAGTAATAACCTCTCCTAGTATAGACATCCTCATCCAGGATATATGATGATATTCTCATATCCCAATTACCTTTACATGTCAATTTAGAAGAGGCTTACATTCATAATTTTGATATAGATTCACAAGCCACTACAAAGGATGATCAACCACCTATAGACATTGATGATTATTTATGTGGACTGAGCTTTACACTTGTGGGTCTAAGGGAATACAAAGATAATTCAAAGCCACTTACACCTATACCTACACTAATAACATCACTTGTTTAAGGTTTTACATCTATACGATCCCATACTCAACCACAATCAATAGTAGATCCCTTGATCCATTTAATACATAGGGTCACACACATGGATACTAATTTAGTCATACAAATTTAGGTAAGGATCTCATAGGATAGACTACGCTAGATATTAATTGATAGGGTATTGATGATATTACCCATAGTCTAACATAGATCAGATAGCAAATTGTCACCATAGGAAGGTCAACCATTTTGTCATTTTCATAAACTCACAGGACATGATGTAGACATGTGTGTAACACTACAACATAAGCTCAATAAATTTAAGGCTAAGGGTAATATCTATATTATAAATCCTCCACCTCCATAGGCACCACCACCACCAGTGATATGAGCTACAACATAGATATGAGCACCATGACAAATTCATCATTGACATAGATATTCATGACATGATCCATTAGCTATATAGATATTTGTCATAGATAAATATCTTCCACATGTGGCTATAGATGAGGAATCTGATCTTAATACTTGCACTTTGGTATTTTTATGCCACATTAGTTATAAGGAGAGTGAGATACAACATGTTATACACTATCATAACTCTATTGGACATATTAAATTACCAATTGCATATGGCCCCAAGGTGGCCAATACATTATTCATCATTTTTAATAGAGACACACATATATAGGTTATACTTGGTAGTACATAGTTCTAGGTGATGTATGCTATAATTGATCAATTAGAGAGATGATTGAAATTCACTCATGATGGACACATGGTTTAGATTATACATGATGATATCAATGAGAACCACAAGTTTCACATAGATACTCCATAGTCTAATATGTTTTACCCTAGGATCACATGAGCAACATCTTACATTGTTGAGCAAAATTCCATTTGAATTCATAGACTCTTGACTCATGACAAGGATAAGGACCCACTAATATAACTAGGTTTTATCTTTACATACTATACATTTTAGTTACACATTAATTTATCTTGATATTGATCATTGCTATTCATTACTCTTTTTTTTTTCGATTATCACTAGTTAGCTTCAATTTATATGCACCCTAGCATTTACATAGATTTATATTACATATTTATATATTCTTTCATTTATAGTTCCTAGATTATAATTGATTGTGCTACTATGATTCTTACATCTTTGAGGGCATTTGAATATGCCATTGTTCTTTGACTTCTCTACCACTTATATATTTGTATGGCTTGGACATGTGCCCATGCCCCTTATGTGTGCTCTTTCATGCTTCTATATGTAGACATTTGAACATGTCATTCTATATGACTTTATGCTAAATTACTTGTTTTTTCTGTACGTGGACATTTAAACATGTCATTGTATGTTTTCATTCTCAGATTTAGTGACATGTGCCCATGTCCCTTGTATTGTGACCTCTTAACATACTTATTACATGCCTCATGTGTTTGTATGATTTTACACCATGACAATTATATTTGCTTGTTACACACACACACACACACACACACACACACACACACACACACACACACACACACACACACACACACACACACACACACACACACACACACACACACACACACACACACACACACACACACACACACACACACACACACATACACACAAGTTTTTGATGCCATGAGAGATCTCGTGCATTTACAAATTCTACTTAGGAGCCTTTATAGACACAATGCCCCATCCCCCTAGGTAATTAATTAGATTTTACTATTTTTATTCATTAATTACATCTATATTGACACCCTTTTAAAATGATAGATTGTAACATACACCTTACATTTCTTACTATTACTCAAATACATTTACATTCTGATTTTATGTTTATATATTATATTGGATTATCATGCTCTAATTAACATATTTTGTAGAGTTACTTTTTTAGAGGACAATTCTTCCACAATTTTCAAAAATAACCTTAAAAGAAGGGGAATTTATAGGGGTTATTATAGAGATCAAGATCCTATTTTACTTTTCACATATATATATTATCACACAAGCTCAGTTATAAATATTAGACTCAGGTCAGACTTAAAATAGAATAAAGGTTTAATAGTTACTTCAGAACACATAGAGATTAAACTAAGTGTTCATTAGTACCTAAATTAAGACATTAGCAAAACATGGTGCTACTTCCCACTATAGGGCATTACTATCTAGTAGCCCTAGATTTAGGATAGTCTATATAATTCATACTAGTACACCAAGTATAATACATATTTGCACTAATTCAATCATAGGTTTGGTAGTTATGTTTAGATTTAGTCCTTTCAATCTAGATTCATACTAGTTATTAAAATTTTGGGGAACCATGCATGACATGATCACTCATACATTTAGACAAATACATAGATTTAGTTATTGCATACTTAATTCAGATTCAATATACTTAGATACTAGATTAGGGGCATGTGCATGATACATATTTTCAATATACTCAGCTTCAGATAGGTTGATCAAATGAAATGGCAAACTCCATCTCATTCTCTATGATGTATACACTTTCTATCACATTCCAAGTTGTCACCATATTCATGCCTTTATCTATATTGGTTAACATTCTTGAGTGGCCTAGATATGTCTAATATACTTAAGTGGCCATGGGGTTAAATACACAGTTAGATTTCTTAGATACTTTTAGTACTTTACATAATAAACTTTTAGATGTATCTACTTCATGCAAGGGGAAATGATGGAGTCATGGCCTACTTAATTTATTGAGCCACCTATAATAGAGGGTTCAACCATTTATAGTCTTATATAAGACATTCATAGAAATTAGGATCCACCAAGAATGGATGGGCAATGATGGATTCAAAACCAAATTGAGTTCTTGATCCACTGATATTAGGAATGAGCAAGCCATCTACTAAGTTCAAGTTATTTAATGATATGATCAATATGCACATTCACACACATAGGTTGTCAATAGGTTCATGAATTAGTTTGTGTACCCAATAAGGTGTATTCATTCATTTCCTCTCTCTTTACTTATTTATTTTATTTTTTTCAAAGTCTTTTACTTTTGATTATCTCATTAATAAGGACTAATTTTTGCATGTTTCATTCCAGGACATTTATTTGGATCATGTTTCACATACGCAGACCTAGATTCACATATTAAAACTCACCTACATGGGCTTCACTTCTAAGGTAAGTCTAGGTAGGCTTATTTTTCATTTATACTAGTCATTTCACTTTACTGCATTAATAACATAAATGGGGGGAAAATGTAATCACCTAAAAATGGTAATTGGATGCTAAGAGAGTTTCTTGAATTACCATATCCTTATGCTTTCCATATACCTATTATAGAGCCTTATAATTTCATTTCTATCCATTCAAAAAACTTTATTCACTTACCTATGATCCCAATCCAACTTTCCTAGAACTATGCTAGAAAGACACTACCACCACATTTGGGACACAACATCCCAAATTGGGCTCTACTATCCTTATCCCTAAATCTTCCCAATGGATACTTTTAAAACTATTTTCCCCTCCTAAGTTGGCCTATGCTTAGTTTCTTATCCACAAAATCAATAAAACCCTATAAATACAAGTATAATCAACCTATATTCACTATATGGAAGATAAATGTAAAAACTATTCAAACCAAAGGCAAAGTTGAGAAAATTAAGGCACATTATCCCTATTCTTCTCTAATTTCTACATACTACCATCTACACCAACCCAAAATAGTTTTTAATCATTTCAAGACTCAAGCACACTCAAGGCATCCAAGGCTACTCTCATTCTAGCATTCACTTGTACATATATGAAGCACTAGGAGGGAGAACTACATCAGGCTTGATCTCTATTCAGAGTATTGATAAGTAGGAAACTCTTTATATAAGGGGGTGTTGAGGATGTCTAGTTCATCCTACTAACACATTCAAATCTTGCTCATATCACACTCTTAAAGAGAACTAGGGTGTATACACAAAATCTAGCTTTCTTTTTAGATTCAATACATAACTATAGGTTTCAGTCATGTAGGAATAGAGTATATAGACACAAGCACACATGTTCCTAAAAAATAGGAATAATCCCAAAAGGGACATTAGCACCATATCTTGGATACTACACATGAATGGCACTATTATCCAAACTAGGTACTACTATCTAGTGAATAAATGAATATTAGAATCCTGCTTATGCCACTCAAAACTTCTCAGATCTTCTATTTTAGAACCTAGATCATCCATAATAGTCTATTTTTATCTAAGTCTCTATTTAACCCTATTTATGATTATTATTGGAAATTAAAACAAGGTCAAAGTTATTTGCATATTAGTAAATTAATTATTGTAATTTATTTAACTAATTTAGACACCTTAGCCCTTTAACCAAACATAGGTAATTACACTTGCAAAACCCTAAAAGATTAGATCACTACCATTGATGTTAGTGTTTGGATGTGATGTAGGTGTTTAGTATGGAATAATGATTATATATTTATGTGATTAAATTTATTATTCTATGTTTTATATCACTTGTATACTGATATATTTAGATATAAGATACATGCTATCACTCTTTGATAATTGATTAAAACCTATCTCTTCATCCTTCTTCACCCTTAAAATGAGTTTGATAAAAATGGGTTAGTGGATTCATGGTGTCAAGTTAACCTCAATGACCCCTCCATCATTGATTATTTCCTACATATCTATTATTGCAAGGAGGAACTTAGACTTATGTAGTTATCCCCTATGTGTGGGAGTGTGTGTGCACATGGGTCCAATATACTATATGAAAATGCAAGTAGTGATCTAGATTTTAATTTTAAAAATATCACTCATAGGATGCTCTTTAAATGCTTCAAACATTTTATATGACTAATTAAAAAAGGATGAATAGGGTAGAATAACTTAGATGTGTGATTGATTGAATGAGTTTGTGTAGGTGCTTGCTTAATATCTTCTATATGAATAATGAGAAGGAATAAACTTGTACTTATACCAAACATTTTTAAAATAACTTATGTTAGGGTTAAATAAGACAAATAGGCTGACCCATAGGTTTTGAAACATTTAAAAATAGGTTTTTTTTTAGAAACTAGACACTAGATAAGGATCTAGACACTACTATCAATGGTAGTGTCCCTATGTCGCTAATAGTGTCCAAAAGGCTAGAAAATAGGTATGGATCTAAAACTAAAAATTTAGGATGTTTATAAGGTTTTAATATTAATATGTAGTTTATGAGACTAGGGTCATTAGAATGATATGGATTAGACTAAAAGATAAGCATTTATGTATGATGATAATGAATGTGAGACTTTTAATAACACATAGGTCTATAATTGAAGGGTATAACCCTGATTGATATTTTTTAAATGCATAACATTGAGATGGTATAAATATTCAATTTTAATAGCTATATTTCCTCTTTAATATAGTAATTCATAAGGTGAAATTATTAGTTTAAAGTAAATAAATGCATACTTGGGCATGCACAACACATCTTGCCTTTGTTTGAGTCCAATTTGAGTGCTTTGATGGTGTATGCCATGTAACAAAGTAAACTAGTGCATATAATTTAAAATTTGAAATAATTGAAATGCTTGAAATGAAAAACAACAAGGAAGGAGAACACCTATGTGTCGATACAACCATGTTGCCTCTTGATACTTTGAATTAGAAAATATGTTTCCTTATGAAACATTAGAGATGGAATAGGGTCAAACCTAAACCTTAAAGAATTTGAAGAGGGAGATTAGAAGGTATTATTCCCCCAATCTGGTGTAAGGATGAGTTGTGACATGGCTATTCAAATCACTAAATCTCAATTACACAACTTAATTGTGAATATGTAATTATTTAAACTTAAAATCTAGTTTAAAGGGGATCTAGGGTTAAAGGGGAAGATATAGCCTAGGTCACAAGGATGGTATACTATCTCTATATCAAGATAATTTTTTGTGAAACTTAGATAGAACATATACTAAATTTATTATATTGATATGCTAAACATAGAAAGTAAAACTATGCTAGATATTGCAATAACATCAAAAATAAGATACTTAGCTGGTTATGATGCTAATATAGATTTATATCTGAAATAGGTATAAAGTGGATGAAAATTAAGTTTTCACAATGTCTCATCTGTCATATCATGGGTCAGATCATCATCACCACCATAATGATCTAAAACATGGCAATATTTTTACTCAGTGTTGACCAATAAAGGAAGCTCAAATATTGGAGGTGTTTGTAATTTTTATATCATTAGATCCTTTTGTATTGGTTATTATTCTTGAGTTGCATCTATGTACATTTTAGTGTTTAGCTTATTATCATTTTTTGGAGATAATGGAGCTATTGTACTTGACTCACCCATTTAATAAGTTTGGATATTTTCAAGAGGAATACATTATATAGGTGGTATTATTTTAGGAATGCCCTCTTTATTAGAATGTATCATTTTACATAAATTGAAGGGTTTATCATCATAAGGCATCATTAATAAAGTTTCATCATGTATGAATTTTACACATCAATGTAAAGTAGATGGAACAACTTCCATTATGTGTATCCAAGGTCTACCCAAAATTAAATTATAATGTAATGATTATGACTTTATTTTAAATGTGGTTGGAATTATTTTTATCCCTAATGTTACATCCAAAGTTATTTGGTAGATTGGAGGGATATGAAAATTATAAAATTCCTTGATATATATCACTAATTTTTATAGAAAGTTGGTGAGAATACCCATGGTGGTTAGGAAATTTGTGCTAAAAATGTTTAAGCCTGATCCATTATCAAGAAGCACCCTTTTGATACCCTTATTATGCATAGTTGCTTATTTGAACAAAGGTAAATCTTAGTCAATAATATCTATATATAGTATTTTTGATGGATTAAAGGTGATTAGTTTTGCACTATTTTTGAGATCTTACATGATATCCACAAATTAAGTTGGCTCAATATCATTCAAAATTTAGGTTTCACATAGTGCCTCATATAATATATCCTTATCTATAATAGATTGATTTAAAAGTTAAAGGATGCATATATTAGCATGTGTGTTTATAAATTGGTCAATAATGTTATATCCCTTAGATTTTATCACAATATTTGTCTTAGGAGGCACCTTTTATATATTAATAGGTGGTAGATTAGGTCGAACACTTTTATCTTTTTGAATAGTGACAATATGGACCTCAAAATCTAATATAATCCATGGGTGAATAATGGGTATGGGACGATAACTATTACTTGAATAAGATATAGGTGTAATAAATGGTTAAGAGCATGCACATTATAGTAATATAAAATGCAAACATTGGTAAATTGAGTGTGGTTTGTGACACCCAACCCTTAGATCCCTCTTGTTTGCTCTCATGACCCTCATAGGCATCTTTTCACTAATTTTCAGTCATCAATAACCTTCCAGACTTAATCTTAGCTCAACCAAACTACTCTTTCCATGAATAATCCATCCCCTTAGGATCCATAATCTTAGGATAATAATGCCATGATTGGAATATAGTGCTGGTGCCACTCCTATCTACTTTTGGTGTTCCTATTCAAATGCATTTTTGGCCCCAATAGTGAGTTTATTTTGGTTTCCCATCCTTCTCCTTGTTAGCCTAATGTGAGCACATTCAACCCATGACTAATAGATCCGTACAAAAGCCCATTCAAAGATAATTTTGAAAGGGTTGGAAAAATATCACCAAGAAAACAAGAATACAAATAATAATGCTCAAGCAATCTTCCCTATTCTCTACATACAACCAACCAATATACTTACAAGCTTATTCAAAATTTTTACCCCAATCTTTAGCCACCTCAAGCACATCTAGTTTAGCATTTTTCATCTTCATACACACTATTTTAAAAAAACACATCAAATGGGAGAACTACATATGGATTGATCCCTCTTTGGAGTATTGGTATGTAGGTAGCATGCCCACACAAGGGGTGTGGATACAAGTTTAGTGAATCTTACACACACTAACACCCCCTATTTTTAAAAATTGGTAAAATAAAAATGGAGTAGAGGGTTTAAAGATAAAATATACTCTACAAAGATCTCTATAGACTTTTGGCTATCAAAACTTCATAAATAGGGTCACAAAGATAGTGAACAAAACACAAAAATCTCAGATCCTCAGGACAATAATGGTAGAGGTGGAATATAGTGCTGATGATACTCATATCCACTTTAAGTGATCCTATCCAATCATAAAATTAAGGTTAGATCTTAGTTTTTAATAGTGTCCTAGTCTTACACCATGAATATTAGACCCTGTCTCAGTCATATCACTTAGTTTACAGCTAAGTCTTCTTTTCTATCTCTTATTACTATTTTTAGAAAAGATAAAATTGAAATATAATTTAAAAAAATAAATAGCTTAATTATTAAATATTTATTTACTTATTTTAATACTTAGACCCTTTAAATAAATTAAGAATAATACACCAATATTCCCAAAAATGTTAAATCATTTGGTGAACCCAACTTACTTCATTTATGCATAAAACCCTAGAGACCCTAGGGTAAATTTCTTACTAATTTTTGCTATATTTTTTTGATTTTTTACCTGCATAATAAAATAAAAAATTACTATAAAACCCTAGAGACCCTAGGGTAAATTTCTTACTAATTTTTCTATTTTTTTTTGATTTTTTACTTGCATAATAAAATAAAAAATTAGCATTAAATTTTAAAATTTCATAGTAATTTTAAAATAATTTTCTTTAAACCCTAGTTTCCCATACTAGGTCTTAGTATTTCCCTAGTAATTTTCCAATAATTTTTTGATTTTTTACTAGCATATTAAAATTAGAAATTCACTTCAAATTTTAAAATTCAATAGTAATTTTCAAAAACATTTATTTTTCAAAACCTTAGTTGCATCTACTAGGTCTCGTTAAATCACAAATTTTCTAATAAAATTTTGATTTTTTACTTGCATATCTAAATAAAAAATTCACTTTAAATTTCAAATTTGATAGTATTTTTCCAAATAAATCATATTTCAAACCCTAATTGCATACACTAGGTCCTATTACTTTTGAGTTATCACCTTACATTCTAAAATTAGATTTTAAAAATGGATCTCACTTATTTATAAAATTTTCTTACATTTCTTGCAGAAAATAAGGAGACCACCATTGGTCCTATCATGTACATGAATGATGAAGTTTACCATATGTTAATATAAAGATTTATTCTTTGAATTTCATGCTTATTTTTCATAATATGGGATGATGTTGAGAAATTTATTATTAAACATGCTAATATATCTTTTGCATCACCTCCCTTGGAGCCTCTATCCTATGTCAAGTCATGTTGCTTGGTATATTTTACTCTTCCCCAAGTCACTAACCATTGCTAGAGAGCTCAATTGACACCCTTTATCCCTCCACCAACTCGACCTATTTATTATCTCTTCTCTCCTCTTATAGCTACTACTAATCCTATATGGATAGTAGATAATGTAGTTAGAGCTATTACACGATATGCCACCATGCCTCCTCCACTAATCAAGAGCCCTAATACCCTCCCATTCATTCCCATCCCAAGCCTAACCCACCAGCATAGGAAAATCCTTACAAGGCATATGATATTATTGATCAGTTGAGAAACACACCAACTAAGATTTCCATGTTAGAAATACTTCAAAAATCCAAAATGTTCAAGGACATTTTCTATCATGCACTCACTCAAACTTCTATACCCATTGATTTAGAGCCTTATTATTTTACAATAGTGGTCAACATAGTAAAAAATACAAAAGATTATACTATTTTTGATCATGATGACATGCCATCTCAGACAGTTATTGATCAAAATTTACCACTATTCATACAAGCTCAAGTCAAAACTAGTACAATTAAGAGAGTTCTAGTTTATAGTGGTTTTAGACTTAATATATATAATATTACATTATTACATACCATGGAAATGGATATGGCATCCATGAAAAAATCATATAAGAACATTAGAGGGTTTGATGATATACCATGATAGACATTGGGCATCATTACTTTGGATATCATAATAGGACCCAAAACCCTCTCTGCATAATTCTAGGTCATGCTAGGTCCTCTTCATTATAATGTTTTACTCAAATGACCCTAGATATATGCTATGGGGGTAGTTACTTTTACTCTTAATCAATGTGTTAAGTTTATCCATGAAGGATACCTATACACATGTCTAAAAGATAACCAACCATTCAGATATTATCGATCTACAGAATCATCTTCAACTATTTCACTAGATGGGACACCTCATATCATAGTTCAAATACCACTTCATTGCATTTCTCTTGATCAATTACATATATATGAGGTTGGAGAGACTCACTTTTCACACTCCTTCACTTAAAATTATGTCCTTAGCTTTAGATATTTAGCCACTCATAGTAGCTTCAACCATTCTAGCTACTCCATCAATCATGATTCCTAAACCTATCACAATTATACATTTACTAATAATGGTTCTAGTAGTACCAATTGATTCTATAAATATAGATAATCCATCATTTATAGACACTTTCACAACACCATTGTCTTATACTACTACATTTGATGAGACTCCTATATCATAGTTACCCCTTGTGGTAAATTTTGAGTTATCATATGTACATGATGTTGATATAGATTCCCAAGCTTCTTTAGCTGATGATACAACACCCATACTCATGGATGACTATTTATGTGAGTTGAAATTTATACCAATAGGCCCAAGAGAGTATTGAGATGAATCTATATATCTCATTACACATCTTACATCACTCTTATCATCTTGTACGACACTCGTAGGATATACTCCACATTTGTGGCCATAAATAGATCACTCAACACATACAGTTCACATGGTTACCTCTATGTATATAGAATAATTCATTTATACTCAAGTAGGAAACACATAACATCAAACTTAGATTATGTTACAAATGTTACTTGATAATGGATTAATCACATTACCTATAGTATGACACATATCTATTAGCAAATTATCACAATATGATGGTCATCCATTTTGTCTTTTTCATATGATCATAAGACATGATACAAACTCATGTATAAATTTATAATAGATATTAGATATAATACATGTTTAGGCTATTATCCAAATTAAAACACCATCATCACTAGCTTCCCCACTTCCATCAAAGAAATATAATGCTTGAGCTAAATGTCCTATAGAAGAATTAACATCTCCACCACTAGAGCAACCTTTAGTTTACCTTTAGAAGGATGACACTATGTACACAACTTATACAACATATGATGATACTTATGATGATGATCTTAAGGAATTTGATTATGGTTGTGATCCCTTCCTCCATCTCCATCCCCTAAAAGATCCATCTTTGGACCCTTTATTCCCTCTAGCCTAGTCTTTTATGTCATCATGTAAATATTGATTTATTCATATGCTTGTATGTAGCCTTTTTTTTCCAACACTCGTACATAAATTATCTTCAAAATTATTGTACATAATTATTGATTATACATATTTCAAAACATTTCAAAATTCCAAAAACATTTTAATCCAAAAACACCAAAGACATTTTGATTGTATGCATTATCCATGATTTACATTTCTACTATAATGCTAGACTTACATTTTATATTATATGCTATTGTTTATAAATTTATATACATTACCATGCTTCACTTGATCTACTTTGAGTGTGCACAGTGACATCCAGTTCTTTGATTGCTTCACTCTACCCATTGAGGGGGCATCACACTTTTACATTCAAGACACACATCAATATACATACCCACTGGGGGTATCCTCTACATGACTACGCCATCTAAGTTATGTCATTCCTATACCACACACTCTGGTTATCATGTTGATGTACATTATTTACTAGATTACATAGATTACTATATCGACATATTAATAGTTTATAACACTTGTGTATTTCTTAGCATATATCTAGTCATGTAATAATATGCCTTTCATACTTTCCCTCTTTCTTTGATAGTTATATGCAATTGTATTTCCAAATATTACATGCTTTAATTTATTTCTTAGTGAATCTAAATTATTTTCATTTCTTAGTTCTTATTTTATCTCTTATATGTATTTTATGACATTTGCCAATGTATTTTGCTTCTATTCATGTGTGTGCCTTAAGACATTTACCATTGTCTTTTATATGTACTCTTCTATGTGATTGTGGCCCTCATGCTAACCCTTGATTGTTTCAATTATATGTGTATGCAACATTTGAACATGCTTTGTATGCTTACTTTTTAGTTTGAGTGATATGTGCTCATGTCTCGTGTTTGATTATCCCCTTGGACACTCTTGTATGATTCTTACTTCTTGATTTGTGTGCTTATTACTTGATTGATTTTTGATTACTTAAAATTACATGATCCACATAATGCATTATCTTACTTTCTTGGATGCCATGATGGACATCATGCTCCATCCCTACATGATTACTAATAACTAAAATCTAACAACTAACAACTAATAAGACTTCTAATTATAGTTCAGTGCATTGCACATGCTATTACATTGTTATATCTATCTAGGCATACCCCTATTGATCTAAAAATCTCTCATTACAAACCAATCTATATCTTGAGATATTTTGTCAATTATCATTTCTATATCATGTATATTTGTATCTTAACACACTTGTATGGATCTCTCTTTTGAGGGTAGTCATTGTAGGGTCTTCAGGCCTACCCTTAGAAGAGGGGGCAACAAATAGGGGTTTTGTCACAAAGATAAAAGATCCTAATAGTAAAAAATCTATATTTTAGCACACCCAAAATAATAACCAAACATCAAATTAGTCATAATAGGCTAGATGGATAGTGAAAATATTATAATAGTTACTATATTTAGCTCAGGACAATAATGCCAACATTGGACTATATCATTGATGCCACTACTATATAATGGATACAAAGGACTAGCAACCCTTTATATTTTTGAGCTACTTATTCAGAGGGATTGGAAACATAATATAAGTATTGATTAACACACACATGATCACATAACTTCACTTAGTGGGTGACAATGGAGCCAAAGGGCTAGCCTTTGCATTCTTGAGCCACTCTTAGGAAATTGAGCACTTAACCCATTCATGATATTACTCTTGGTAAAATATCATCTAGCATTACTCAACATCATCTAACATCACTCAACATCAATATAAGTTTTTTATTGGTCCATGTACCTGGTGAGGTATATTTATTCCTTTCTCTTCCTCTTTCTTTCTTACCCAACTTTGTACATTCTTATTTTAGATATAGTGTATCTAGTAAGAACTAATCTACTCTTTATTTTGTTTTTAAATTCATACTTCATAGTGTGATCTCTCTATGCATACCCAACATCACACAACTTCATGAGCCTCACCCTTATAGGTAAATTTAGGTATGCTTTCTATTTTTATTTTATCCTAGTATTTTGCTTTGCTACATCAATAGAATAAATGGGGGAAATATAGTCATATAAAATGCAAAAATTGGTAACTTGAGTGTGGCTTGTGACACCAAACCCTTAAGTCCCTCTTACTTTCTCTCATGACCCTCATAGGCATCATTTCACTGATTCTTAGTCATCCATAGCCTTCCAAACTTAATCCTAGCTCAGCTAAACTACTCTTTCCATGACTAATCCATCCCCCCAGGCCCCATTAACTTAGGAAAATAGCACTACACATATAATTTATCACCGATGCCACTCTTATTCTTTTTTATCACTCCTATCTAAATGCATTTTTGGCCCCAAAAGTTAGTTTCTTTTGGTTCCCTATCCTTCTCCTTGTTGTCCTAATGTGAGCATATTTAACCCATGACCAATAGATCAATATAAGAGCCCATTCAAAGATTAGTTAGAAAGGGTTGGAAAAATATCACTAAGCAAGAAAGAATACAATCAAGACTACTCAAGCAACCTTCCCTATTCTCTATATATGACCAACCAATATACTTATAAGCTTATTCAAATCCTTACACCAGTCCCTAACCACCTCATGCACATATACTTTAGCATTTTTCATCTTCATACACACTATTGCATAAAAAACATCAAGTGGGAGAACTACATTTGGATTGATCTCTATTTAAATTATTAATATGTAGGTAGTGTGCCCACTTAAGGGGTGTGGATACATGTTTAATGAATATTACACACACTAACCCCGCATCTTTTTTGAAATTGGTCAAAGCACAATGGAACATAGGGTTTGAAGAGAAAATATTCTCTACAATGATCTCTATAGACTTTTGGCTACCAAAATTTCATAGACAGGGTCACACAAACATAGTAAACAAAACCCAAAAATCTTAGATCCTTAGGATAATAGTGGCAGAGGTGGACTAAAACATTGGTTCTACTCTTATCCACTTTTGGAACTCTTGTCTAATCATAAAATGAAGATTATATCTTAGTTTATGATAGTATCCCAATCCTACATAGTGAATATTAGACCCTATCTCATCTGTATCAATCAATTTCTCACTAAGTCTTGTTTTCCATCTCTTATTACTATTTTTAAAAAGGACAAAATTAAATTCTTATTTACACAAATCAGTAACTTAATTATTGCATATTTTTTTATTGATTTTACTACTCAGACCCTTTAACTAAATTAGGAATAATACACCAATATTCCCAAAAAGGTTAAATCACACATTAGCATCTAGATATTAGATCTATAGTATTGCAAAAGGAATTTTAAATGGAGATTAAGTGTTGTTTTCACTTTAAAGCCCTCTCATTATATTAATAGATCTATATATTTTTCTAGATGGTACCTTTGATTAGTGTAGTACAATTATAAATTGTATCAAAAAATGAGATAAAGATGCATCTATATTGGATATATGGATAGAAAAGGCTATGTGATTTTTAAGTTGTAAAATGTTTTTAAATATGAAATCTAAAATAAAAAATAGAGAATCAGGAAACCCTTGATAAAAATATAGGGTTTTACAGATGAAATGGTTAGGTTTACCAAATGTTTAACCCTAAAATATAGATTAAGGGTGATGTAGGGTTAAGAGGGAAGAGATAACCTATGGAAAAATGATGGTAAACTATCTCTAAAGAAGGCTAATTGTTTATGAAAATCAAACATAAGATATAACAAATGTATTATATTAAGATGCTAAAAATATAACGTAAAACTATGCTAGATATTAAAATAGAAATAAAAATAAGATACATAACTAGTTCTAATGCTAATACAAATCTAGATATGGAACAAGTATAAAGTGGACTGGATCTAGATTCTATAACAATCATCTAATTATAAAAATTATGCCTTTACATCCACAAACAATTACATCAACCTAGGATAGCTATATTAACACTTTGGTGTGGATCATATGCAAGTGTTTAAGATGAAATACCTACTAAAATTGGATATGAACACCTAGATACTTTTGGGTTCTATGTCAATTTCACTATGGTACATTTAGTTTTAGATCATGGACTATCACTCCTTATCAAATAGTAAAACTATTAGTTATTCATCTTCATATTAGCTATGGGAAAAATGGGTTAGTGGGTAACTAGTGTCGAGTTACCCCAAAGACCCCTCTATAAATGATAACTACATATATATAAAATAATCTAAAGAGGGTCCCAGTCTTATGTAGTTCTACCCTACATGTTGGCTTGTGTGTGAATAATGCAATGTGTGATAAGAAAGTACAACAATGACCTAGTTTGTAATTTTAAAAATATATATCTTGGGATACTCTTTCAGTAATTCAGACATATAAATGTGTTTTTCTTATGATTGATATGAACATATGATAAAATAGGGAATATTTACTCACTTGAGTGCTTGATAAAATGCTTTTGGTAAGATTCTTTGGTCTCTCTAGGTATTTTCTAGGTGAGGATTGAATGAGAATTGATCCTATATTTATAATAATCCCTTTAGATAATATATTTCATTAAAACATTTAAGTCAACCCTAATAATATGTTACATTTTAAAATTGGATGAATTTAGGGAACTGGGCACTTATGTCGATGCAAGATGGGATGAAAGTGTCTAGGTAGTTGAAAAATAGGTGCAGGTCTAAAACTTGTAGAGATGGAAGGTATGTACATTTATAAAATTCTAGACAAGATAGAAGGTCCAAGTTATTAGAATAACATTGGTCAAAATAAGATATAAGTAATTAGGTATAAAGAGATAGTGTATGCAAACCTTTTGGTAGTAGGAAAGGTCTAGATGTTGAAGGTACATCCATGATATATATTTGCCAAGTGTACAAGACTGAGCTGTTATATAATTTAGAAATAATATATATACTAATTTGGTGAGGGTGAGTGATTTATTTAACTAATCCTATAAACCTAGTGATATTGGATGATTTAATCACTCCAACCTATAAATCTAGTGATGTGAAATGATTTAATAACTTCAACATATAAAATGAATCAATATTAGTATAAAAGGCTCAATAAAAGTACATCTTGATGTAATCAGTGTATCCTAGTGAATAGTATAATTTGTATTTTTTTGATTTTTAATGAAATAACATGGAATATGCATGTCTAATATGTCTCAACTGGAGTATGTGTCATATATCTAAAAATATTTATTTCAAATGTATACAAAATTAATGCAATGTATAGGATTTTGAATCAAGTGTATATTTAAATAATGAATTAAATTAGAGATTATGTAAGTGTGGAGGTCACACCTTTATGACATGCCACCATTGAAATCTAAAGATACTTAAAAAGTGTGTAAGTGTGTAGGCCATACCACCACTTAAATATGGAAAGTGTAAAAAATGTGGAGGTCATGATTCTATGACATGCCCCCACTAATATGCCCCCCTTCTAAGGTGAGGGAAATAGAATATGGTAGGTACCTTAATTTAAAATTATAAGGTATCTATATAATCTAGGTATGAATCATGTAACATATAGGTATAAAATATCTAAGTAGATATATCAAGAAGCTCACAGTGTGTGATCACATCAATTTTATAAGATACATGATATAGATCATGGAATCATATAAATAGTAATAGTACAAGATAAAAAAATAATAAATCACACACATAAGAGAATAAATGTAATTAAAAATAATGGTGTAATGAGACTGCATACAATGCACATGTTTAAGTGCCACACAATTAACAGGGCTGACATATTTAAATGTCCAACCAACATAGAATGACATATTCAAATGTCCAATCAACATACAATGGTACAAAAGCCAACAAAATAGGGATATATTGAAATGTTCTACAAGAAAAACAATAAAAATAAATGGAACACACTCAAGGAAGTGAAAAATAGATGAATTATAATCAACCAACATAATCATATCATACTAGTCCCTACATATGTGTTAGAAAAAAATGTTATGTGACATAGCATATCAAGTTAACTATAAAAATATGAACATGGATATAGACACATGTAATTTTTAGTATATAAGCTCAATATGATAATGTATCAATGATCATAAAGGATATGAAACATGTATCAATCATGATCAAAGAAGTAGATGCCCCCAATGTATTATATGACATAGGTAGAAGAGAGTTTCAACATCTATAAGTGCATATATCATGTGTTTGGGTATGCTTATATCACATTCAAAAATGTGTGAAACATGTTTATATAAAAATGGAATGATATAATATCTACTAACATAAAAAAACAATACAAATGCCAAAAATCTAGTAAACATGGGAATACTAAATATTTTTTTTTGCATTATTTGAATGTTTTTATATTTTATTGCATATTTGATTATTTTTTATATTTTTTATAATATTTTTTTTTGTATTTTTGGAATATTTTAAAGGTGACATAACTACTCTAATTCCTCATATTTAAGATATAAGGTATTATGTGGTGGCCAATTATTTCTAATTCTTTAGTGTTTACTGGTAACACTCTACTAAAAGTTATTGGTATGATCCATCATCATATCCATAATGTGGGATACATATTTATTTGTTTATTATGATGGATAGTAAGGCATTAATTTTTAGTACTAGTAGTTTCTTTCTTATTGATCAACCATTGTTGTCCAATATGCAAAGACAAATGTGATTTTTGATCCATTACCCATATAACAAGGTATACTAGCTTTGGTCCACATGCAATGGGTAATATAATGTACCCAAGAGAGTTGGGAAAAGATGGATCTTATTATAACTCATTATATCATGTCCCATCTTCTATAATGTGGTAATACTACAAATTTTGCTCCAATTTTTTATATCAACCTTGAGATGTTTCCAACTAATCCCATCAATATTGGTAGTAATAGTTAGATCTACATGGCATGGGTGATTATATGTATGTCCCATCACACATTTTTATTTTGAAATATTAGAAATCAGAGGTCATTTCCACTTTATAGTATGATTTGTATATGTGCCTCAATTTTATATTTTTGAATTTGTTTTTGTAATGTCTCGCATTGATATATATTATGGCTAGTGATTTGATGATAGTTATAATATGGTGATACTTATTTATGAATGAGTCTATTTCCTAATCTTTGTTTGTTAGGAGGTAAGAACACCAGCTTATTCTCAAGTAACATAAAAATTATTTTATGTGGAGTATCCTATTTTACTGTGATCTATAAAATTTGCTGTAGAGGTTTATAAGAGAACTTCACATTATTTACATTATGTATCTACAATTTTCATTTGTAAGGTTAAATCAATGTTTGTATCCAAGAGGGATGGATTGAATAATATAATTCACATGTTCATACTCTAATTTTTTCATCCCTCATTTGAATGTGATTTTGTATCTTATGATGATGAATTTAACTTGTATGTACTACAACTTGTAGGTGTTAATAGATTATGCAAAAGATGCTCAAATGGATCAACATTTAGTTTTTGAAATTATTCATTAGTCACAGTATGAGGAATATCATCATCATTATCATAGTAATTTGAAACATTTACATCTTATTTCTCAGTATTAACTAATAAAATAATCTCAAATGTTTGATCTTCCTATTGTTTTGGTATCATTTGTTCCTTTGATATTGGTTTTTATTCTAAGTGTGCATCCATGTGCACCTCAGTGGATAGTGCCTTAGTAACATCTTGAGGTACATAAATTATGTTTCTTGATTCACACATATCATAAGTTAGAATACTTTAAATTGGAATGTATTTTTTTGGAGGTATTAATTTAAGAACCCCTACTACGTTAAAATATAGTATTTAAAAAACATTTAAGTGTGTATCATCAATAGGAATTGACCACAATGACCCATCATGTATAAATTTTACACATTAATGTAATGTATATGGGATAAAATTCATCATGTGTAACTAAGGTATACCCAAAAGTAAGTTATAGTGAAATGATTGAGACATTACTTAGAATGTAGTTAACATAGTTTTTGGTCCCAATGCCACCTCTAATGTAATTTGACCAATTTTTGGCTATAAGAGTTATCGACTCCTTTGATATGTGCATCATATTTTTGGATAAGGTTGGTACTAATACTCATTTTTGTTATTAATTCCATGTTACAAATGTTTAACATAGATCCGTTGTTGACTAACACACTTTTATTCCTTTGTAATGCATACTAACTTGTATGAATAAAGGAAAGTATTGGTTAATAATATATATTGATCATATATAATTTGGGTTAAAAGTAATGATATTATATTTATTTTTGATATATTTCATAATATCCATAAATCAAGTTGGTTTTTATATCAATTGGTACTTGTGTTTCATGTATAACTTCATATAAGATATCCTTATAGGTAGTAGATTGTTTTAAAAGCTCATGATTGAAATATTAACATGCATATTATTAAATTGGTCTAAAATAGAATATACTTTACTTTTGATCACCATTTTTGGTTTGGAAGGAATTTTTATATATTAATAGGTGGTGGGACAAGTTGGGTACCCTTACCTTTTCATGCAGTGACAATGTGGATAATGGAATCTAATATAAGCTATGGAAAAATAATGGGAGTGGGATAGTATTATCATTTGAATAGGATTTAGAAGGAACAAAAGGTTGTAAGCACATACATTATAATTTGGATATCAAATCTATGTTATTAAAAAAAGATTTGTAAAGAGAGATTAATATCTAATCTTATTTTAAAATACTCTCTTTATATTGTCTCATTTGGTTATTCTACTTGATTATAATTTTGATTGATTTATAAATGTATGGGGAATAAAAAAATAAGTTCTATCATAATATATTGTGCCATAAAATAAATAGTATATGTATCCATATTAAACATGATTTTAGGAAAATTAACTATGATTTTAAAATTTTAAAGACTTTTGAAATAAAAAATCATAGATTAGAGAAAAAAATAAAATCAATAAACCTTAGGTCAACCTAAGGTTTGGAGACTAAAGGTTGGGTTCACTAAATGTTTAACCTTAAGTTTTATATGTGCGGGGTTAGGGTTAAGAATATATAAATAGATTATACATAAGGGTGATAATCTAATATATAGTAGGCCAATTAATTATAAACTTAGATAAAAAAATTTTGGACTATAATACTGAGATATGATAAATATAGAAAGTACTAAATTTGAAATATGTTTAATTGATTTCATTATGAAATAGAAATGATAATCAGGTAGGCTTACTATGTGCAAGTATATCTAGACTATAAATAGGTATCTAGTATATATGATCAATATTATGGATCAATCATTATATTTTAAAAAACATACTTATATAATTGTAGACAATATCATCAGATCTAGACATTACCATCAATGCTAGTGTCTAACTATGTTACTTATGTCCAATATAAAATATTGATTATATTTTGATGCTACTAAATTCATTAATATAGGTTTTATATCACCTTTCTATTGATATATTTAGATCTAAGATACAATTTTTCAATATTAACTAATTAATCAAACCCTAACTCTTAACCCTTCTTCACCATTAGAATGAGTTTGCTAAAAATGGGATAGTTGTCTCACAATGTTGAGTTAACCTCATTGACCCATTTATCACTAAGTACTACTTACATATCCAATCATCTAATGAGGGCCTTAGACTTATGTAGTTATCCCCTATGTTGGGAGTGTGTGTGCATAAGGGTGAAATATACTATATGAAGATGTATGTAGTGATATAAATTATAATTTGAAAAATATTGCTCATGGGATTTATTTGGATAATTCAAACATTATTTATGACTAATTCTATAAATTATAAATAAATAGGGATGAAAAAGATAAAAAATGTTAAATTTGTGATTGATTGAATGAGATTTAGTAGGTGCTTGATTGGTATTTTATAGATGAACAATGAGAAGGCTTAGACTTGTATTTATACCACACCTTTTGAAAATATCTCAAGATAGGGTTCAATAAGACAAATAGGTTGACCCATGGGTTTCAAAACATTTATAATTTGGATTAATTTTGGAAAATTGATACTAGATAAGGATTTAGACACAACCATCTATGTTAGTGTCCCTTTATAGATGGTAGTGTCAAGAAGGCTAAAAAATAGGTACAGATCTGAAGCTGATAGTGTGGGATGTTCATCAAGTTTTAAATTTTTTGTGTATTGTAAGAGACCTAGGTCATTATAATGATATGGATTAGACTAAGAGATAAACATTTAGGCACAATGAGATGGTGAATGTGAGCCTTTAAATACTAAGGAGGTTTAGAACTGAAGGGTATATATATATGATTGATATTTTTAAATTTATAAGACCAAGATACTATAAATATTTAGTTTTAGTAGTTACACTTACATATCCAATACTCTAAAGATAAAAGTGAAACTGCATGTAATTATCCTACCTAGTTGAGTATGCACAATCTTATGCAATACCAATATGCTATGTAATATTGTGTATGGATTTAAAAACTTGAAAACCTATGAGTTAACATTACAAATGGTGTTTGGACTTAGCTCATGGATTTTCTCATTTGAGTGGTGATTCTAATGATAACTTGATATTTTTTATATAAATTCTAGGTAGATGGTAGATAGATAAATGTTTTGGATTTATTTGAATATATAGCTGACTCTTTAGGAATTTTTCTCTTAATTAACATGTAAAAAATGTAGGCTAACTCAGATGAGAAATTTAAATTTTAGAAACTAGTCATTAAATGGGGTATAAGTCTACCTAAAATGGACAAGTATGTGGTAGCAGACCCATCTAAAAAATGTGAACCTTTCCAATAAGTAAGAATAATGACATAAGGCAATGGGATAGTTAGAGAATGAAATTAACTTGTTTTGACAAAGACTAGGAAGATCTAGTTTAACAATGATAACAAATTGGAAGGGCCATGCCTGCTATAATAAAATGGCTATGAGGAATGGTGATTAAGAGTCATGTGTGTGAACATAAGTCAATTATATTAATTTTTGGTCAAATTAACAAATTTCAATTTTCTAAAACTAAATATAAGTGTCTAAAATAACCTCCTATAAATGATTGTATATTATAGAAAAAGTGTAAATATGACCATATGGCCATCATATTTAGTTACTTCCCTATCATACAAAGTTTAATGGAAGAATAGATCAATGAAATATAGAAAGTAAGAATTAATTTATATTATTTTTAATAATAAAGGTGATCAATTTTTAATCTATGTATCTCACTAGTAGACTATTTATTGATTTTCAATTGGATCCAAGATATAGTTATCATGCAAGCGGATTAGTAAAAGGGTAAATTTATTTAAAATTTGGTCTATGTGAAGAGTTTATTTACACTAATTATTTACCCAAAATTTTATGAAAATATAAATTGATGTAGTGGTATACATGGAATCCATTCTATTAGACACATCATCTTTAGTAGTTTCGAGACCACTTACCAATATAACTATAAGGAATAAGTCAGATTATTATTTTAATTATGGTAGATCAACCATAGTGAAGGGATAAAAAAACACAATTAGAGATAAAATAAAATATGTTCGATATATTAAAATCCATCACCTTATATCTAAATAATTAATTAGGTCTTATTATTCATGTTTTTGTTAAACCTTAATTAATTAAAATGAAAATTTTGTTAACACACTTGTCAAAGATAAAATTTGGATTATTATTAGGTTTGGATATGTTATATAATTAAAATATGAAATCATTCACACTTTCAAAATACTTAAAAAATGAAATTTCAACTTAAGAATTGAGAAGATAAAAAATACAATGGGAATATTGGTCAATGGAAGTAGTTTAATTAAATTTAACTATCGACTAAACATAATATATCTTGTTATGGTAGAAATAATAAGATTTAAATCATGCCCCTAAAATGTCATTTTAGTAATTCAATATGAAGACACTACTTTATAGGATGATGACATGATAGTCACACGTGTGGGTTTTATAGCCTAAGTAATGGAATTAAAAAATTATACTCTAACATCATTTAAACACTAGAGAGTTAATAACAAAGGGTGGGGGAAAATTTACACTTTAAGTTTATTTGAAGTCATTAGTTCTAAGTACTACTAGGGCTTGATGAATTCCATTTTTTATTCAATATCTCAATCCTCTATCAAGAATAACATGGAGGTAATAGGGATAGACTAGAACCAAGATCTTATTCGAAGGTCTAGAGTATGAAAAAGGTATGGAGGAATCCATGCAAAGGGGGTCTTACCAAATTCATGTAGAGGGTCACTAGTAACAATTCAGACATATCAAATGAATTTATGGTTGTATGGAATAAGAGGATAGTGGAATTAAGAGGCGTAAGAATTGTTTTAACTAGAGAATTGATAGGTGAAGTAATGGGAATGTCATGTGAAGGGGATAAAACCTTCAAGGACTATTCAGAATAGTTGGAACTCATGTAGAGGGTTTTTAGAACCAATGAGATCATTAAAATAAATAAATAAGGTTTCCCATATATGGATCTTCCATGATACTTTCTTGAAGTTTGTTTATAGATAATGAATTATATCACCCTCTTAGGTAAGTATACTCTCATATTCTCACATCATTTCCTTTTACTAAATCATTTTCAAGGCTTTAAAATTACCCTACCATATTTCCTTCTAAAATCTTGGGAGTGTACTATACTCACATACTAGATCAATGAATCCAACATAATCATGCATGAGGGACTCATGTTCCTTCTGGTAAAATATAGTGAGACCCTTTAGGGTAAAGATGTCCCTCTAGAGGGGTCTTTCATGGAGGAGGGATCCCCTGAGGAAGATCCTAATATAGGTTCACACCACTCATTACCTATATTTTCCCTTGTAAGCCCCATATCAAAGATCTCTATCAAGGATATTCCCCTAAAACTTACTATTATCAATCCTAAACCCTTTATGCTTGAGGAAGGGAACTTGACAGAGGTGGTAGGAAATGGAAAGGCCCCCTATTGGAGGCAATTAAAATAAATAAGGAATACTTGGAAGGTTTTAGTAATAAATTACATGAGGTAGGGGTGTGCTTAGCATAATTTATTTAAGAATATAATTCTATAAATAAGGAGGCCTTCAAAATTATTCAATCTCTTTTAAAATTGGTGAAGGTTGAAGGCACTCCATAGAAGCAACTTATGAAGAATATAGAAAAGACCCCTTAAAATATCCCTCCAATGAGGCCCCTAAGATGGAATATATATGAAACAAACCTAGAATGATGATGTCTAAGGAGGATGCTAAAGGTCTGAGTAATAAAACCTAGTTTAGAATCACAAAGAATAGATTCGCTGAGCAGGTAAAGGAGACTTATGATTCTAAGTTACTTACAAAGGGATCCTCCCTCTTAGAGTAGCATCTCCTTTTAATTTCCATTTGTTTTTGTCTTTTATTATGATAGTTATTTATTTTGATTATCTAGTTTTTGACTCTCATCCTGTGGGGCTTGTTACACTCTTTTACACTTTGTTTACACTCTGGTTCTTAGTCCCTATAAAACTAGGTATTTCACCTAATCAAATAAAAACTAAGATCTAAACCAAATAAATCATTAAAAAAAATTATAATATGAATAAGAAATTAGTAGAAATATGATATTTATTTAAACAATAAAATTATTGAATCAAGAAAGATTATAATACCACTAATATAATGTTATTATTCATGTCAAGGAAGGATATATAATTTTTATTTTAAGTCAAATTATATGATCATTATCAGTCAACCAATTAATGTTCTATAAATATTTATCCAAAACTTATAATTCTAATTTTTAAAAATATTAATTCTCCCTTTTAGAAATATAAAAATTATTAGAAAAATTAATTATCATATTATTCATTGGTGGATCATGATTGTATTATTTATTGGTTATATTTTTGTTCCAATTTCTCTACTAGAGTCCATTTATCCATTGTTGTGTATTATTCAATTTTATAGATTTTGAAAAGTTATAACTACACCACAAATTCATTCTTTTGGATTATCAATGGCCAATTTACAAAAAACTACTGCTTTTTTAATTTTGAATCTATGAGGAAAACATGGCTTTTAACAAAAATGATATGTACATGTATTAATGGGTGTTTCATGGAATGTAATTTAATATTTATTATTATTTTTTGACATTTTTCAATTCAATATCACCCATAAATGAAATTTTTATGGATGTGGAAGAAGCTAGACCCATATGGAGATGCTTTTTCATCATGGCCGATTTTCACACCTCTCATAAATTGACACTAGGTCAACAAATATAGTAACTATGAGTAGGTTTCTCATCTTTTTTTATCCATTCTTGATTACATATTTGAGTAAGTTTTAATTTTTTATGTTTAGGTTGGATATTTTTTATTTTTGGTAGATATTTACACAAATTAAACACAATAATAAATTCACTTCATATTCCTTATTACATTCAAAAAAGCAAAACTACATATATAGGCTTCTTATTATCATAATATCAAGGAAATAAGACATACCCATCTTTAAATACCATATAATACCAAATATATCTCACTCATACCTATTTTATTTATAATAAATATTTATTCACATGAGTTGGTATCACTTATACATGATATTATTTTCACATAAAGCACATTTCCTATCATAAATATTCTAATGGAGCACTAATATTTCATAACATTCCCTCTTTAGTGTCAACATGGGAGAAGAGAATCATGTTATATAAAATATTTTCTCTAAAAACACTACTTAAAATAAGTAAAACTCTATCAAGCTATCTTATAACCCTCATAAAGGTGAGTTACTCCGTTGAATTCTTTAGTTATTAGACCCCTTTTTTGAACACTCAAAATTTGAATTTATAAGATCCACAAACTCCAAAACTATCTAGACAATATTACATAATGAGTTTATCTCAAAATATTATCTTGCCTTCAAAAAGTGAGATTCTTTTAGAATATGAGTTTTTGAAAAATTTTGACTTGAGAGGATTTGTTTTAACACACCACACAAAACAAAATGAAAACATAAATTTCACTACATCATAGTGTGGCCTTGTTGTTAGTGGCTAATGAGAGGTGTTATATATCCTCCAACCTATACTATTTCCATCCTCCATATGTTCTTTCTTACTCAATAAGTTTGGCTTTAAGGCTCAATTACATGTATTTTTTAGTAGAAAAATCCTTCCATAGTAGTGACACTTTTGACTTAGGATGTTGTGTTTACCCAAAATACATCATTTAGAAAAATAGAGGTGATCTATCCTAAATCCTAGTCATCTTCCTCTTGATCTTATATATGATCATCAAATACATTAGACATGTATAATGAGGCATCATCTATCTCCTCATAATTAATGTAATTTTCACAATTAGGATCCTCATCATCATTCTCATCAATATCAAGACCATCAACTAGGAAAAAAATATTTCCACTTACAAATTAGACATAATTTAACTGTCATATAAGCATTTAAGGTTAAATTTTACATAATGAATAAAAATAAAAATTAAATAAATTTTTTATTACCAACAGATAACCCGTATGCTCAATTGACAAGTTGAAATATGTATGTCCCATCCTAAAGCTTTCAAATTTTTTTCACTTTATTAGGGCCCCAGTAATCATATTGATGCTCTTGCTTATATCATAAAATGAGGTGTAATATTATTTTCATAAAATAAATAACTATTTTGATAATTTTACATCTAAGAGAAATAAAATAATTAAAACTATGTACTAATTTAGATTACATAAATAATAGAAATAAATGTAATGATTTGAATTGAAATGGGATAATATATATTGTAATTTTTTGATTTGTAATTGAAAAGGAAATATAATTATAATGTAATTATATAATTTTGACTCTTAGTCACTCAAAAAAGAAGCCATATGATTTAAAAATTCTCATGATATGATTTTTCAATAACTTAGGTATAAAATAGGGGTTAATAGACTATTTAGATGCTATAGAAAAATTTAAATTCTTGTCTCAGCTGACACTACTAGGGTTTACCAAAAGTGTATTTACAAATAGAGGAGATTTTAAACTTCTAATATTCATGTGCCCATGCTTGAAATTCATTATTGTATAAATGAATGTTTGATTGTATGTGATAATGCATGGTTTTTATGTCCTTTAAACAAACCCTAATTGGGTTTGATTGACCATAATATACCTTTAAAATGGGTTAATACTTTGGGTTGGACTACTCCAACCTCCCCCCATTAAATGGGAAAGTGTTTCATAGGTTACACTACTCTTACGAGGGATAACATCACACATATTTCTTGCACTTATGAATGTGTGAAAAATAATGAATAATATATAATATATTCCTATTTTTGATCTTTAACATTTGGTTCCATGTAAACTTGACCTCTTTATATTCATGTTTGGCTTTATGGATAGATTTAGGTTTGATTCTTGAAGTTTTGAGATGTGTATATGCCTTTTGAATAATATTCCAATTAGGTGATAGATAATCCAAGGTCTTGTTAGGTGATGTAGATACTAAAATTAAATATTTATAGTATCTCAACCTTATACATTTAACAAAAATCAATCAATGCGCTACCCTTTATTTCTATACCTCCCTATTGTCAAAAGGTTACATTCACAATTTTACTATGCCTAAATGACCATCTCTTAGTTTGATCCATATAATTATGATGACCTAGGTCCCATATATTTCACATAAATACTAAAAACTAATAAACATAATTCATTTTCAATTTTAAATCCATACCTATTTTTTAGCCTTTTAAACACTACCAGTCATAGAAGGACAAAACCACTAATGGTAGTGTCTAGATCCTGATTTGGTGTTTAGTTATGAAATGCCACTCAAATTAAAATTATTTTGAAACCCATTGGTTAGCCTATTTATCATATTAAACCCTATCATGAGACATTTTCAAAATGTGTGGTATAAATAGAATCATAAGTCTTCCCATTGTTCACATATAAAATACCAAGTATACACCTCATAAATATCAATCAATCAATTTTAAAAGTAATATATTCTACCCTATTCATCCCTATTTGTATATCAAACTGTAGATGATTTTTGAGCTCTATGAATTAAATCGTGTAATTCAATCAACCTAAATAACCAACTACATAGTTAAAGTGATAGATCCATTAGAACATATCACCAAATAATGAATTAATAATTCAAAAAAACATTACAATTCAAAAGATAAATTATCTACACCATGATAAAACATAATTAAAATAAAAGGATTGGGATATGGATTACCTTGACTTAGATTTTTGACATGGATGCTTGATCAAAATATTATTGATGAAGGATTAGATTGGCATGGATTTGCTATGAATATTATAGTTAGCTCAAATGGAGGAGTGGCCTTGGTTAAATAGAGGAATAAGGGAAAGATCAATGATTGAATTTTAAATTTGGTTGATGGAAATCAATGGATGAAAATTATTCAAGGAATTTAAAATTCCTTTGAAGCCTCTAGATTTAGAGGCTTCTAGAGAGGAGTTAGAATAGAGAGGATTATATAATACTCTAATTATAGAATAATATTAGGTATTAATTAGGCTTAGGGATGGGACTAGATAGGGATTAGGTAGGTGATTAGGGACTAGGGGTGTAGGATAACCTAGGCATAGGCTAGTAGTGGGCCATTGGGAATTTAAAATTCCTAAATAATAGGTAAGTAGGGTTAGATTAAGATAAATGAATGATTAGATGAATTAATTATGAAGTGGGATAGAATAGTGTTAATATATGATTAATAATGAAAGGGATATTAGATAAATGACTAGGAATGGGGGATGTATTCATGGGATAAATTAGTAGGATAAATTAAAATAAATGAGGTCAACATAATTAGTGTCGACTAATAGGAATATTAGTGACGTTAGATAAAGCAAGTGAATTTAGAAGCATATATTTTTACCATATTTGAAAGGGAATTGTGAATGGAGTGAATTTTAAGGAGTAATGGATTTACAAAGAAAAACCATATCATATATGAATGTTAGTAAGTGATGTTAGGGGATATGATGCCCCCTTAAGGGGATATGCAGGGAAGAATGAGATGAATGGCCACTCAAAATAAAAAATGAGGGGTGGGATGTAATGGATAAACAAGGGGATGGGATTATAGATGTGGGATAGAGGGTGAAGAAGATGGATTTGACTTAAGTAATGAACTACAGATTGATGTTGCCCTTGGTAAAGAGACATGCACTAGGAGTAGAGATGATTTTGTCATGATTGTTGCATATCATGAAAGGGAATAAAATATGACATGATTATGATAGGATTAAAATGATATAAGCTTTATATTTATCCTAAGTAAGGATGCATGAAAGGGAGATTTATAGGCTAGGATAAAATGATGATTTGATAAGATTGATCATGGGTGTAGTTCAAAGCTAAAGTTGATCAATATGATGAGGATAAAAGAAAATAGTGATATGATTAAGTGAAAAAAAGACTAGGGGATGAGGATGGATGAGAGAAATAGTGGTTGAGCTATTTTTGGGCATAGAAACATGGCCAAGTGCTACCTACATAGTCTGAAAAGACCTTAGGCTAATGTAGTTCTGACTTCAGGATAAATGATAAATGATAGAGGAGATGATAATGAATATGGTGAGGATTAGTTATTAGAGGATGATGTTAATGATTAAGGGTCTAAATCAGATGATGAGGTGAGGATAAAATATTTGATGTTAGTTGGTTGGGTTAAGAGGATTGGATTAGTGATGGGGAGAGGGATGATTAGATAAATGATGAGGGTGTACATGATCAAGCCATTAAAAATGTCATAAAGCTCATCATAGTATAAGTAATACATTAAATATGGAACTTGGAATTATGCCCCATGATATATACATGACCAAGAGGATGTGGTGCCAAAGTTCATGGGCAAATTGAAAAGTTTTCATCCTCAAGGTCACTTTTGGTGTCCTCATAGCATCCCCATTCATTACCTCATAGACAAAAAGACACAATATAAATAAAACATAAGAAAAATAAGATATATACACAATAAAAGACATGAAAATAAGATAAAGATAATGAATAAGTAACACCCATGAGTATCTACATGTAGTTTCCCAATGTCTTATCAAATGATGGGATAGGTGATGGGGTGATGGGAGGGACTAAGATTTTATTATGAACTGAGAATAGTCATGAATTGGGGATAAAATAGTGATGATGATGAGGATTGACTAATGATTTGGATAAAGTTATGGAATTGAATGAGAGACTAGGATTAGGATAAGGATGTGGATGAGGATATGGATGTGAAGATGACCAAGGATTATTAATAAAAAAACCTTGCAAGAGTCCAATCTAGCAAAATATTCAGATATGATGAGATGAAATACCTTTCATACTACTAAAATAGTGATTATATGGGTACTAGGTATGAAGAAGTAATGATAAATATAGTGATTGGATTAATTACCTTTCATAATAGTAAATAAGTTATTTGATGGGTGATAGCTATGAAAAAGGCAACTGATAAGAAGTGATGGGTGCTAGATTGAATTCTTTGACAAGGTGATGCATGTTAATAACACTAAGTCAAAAAGATGAGGAAGATATGGGGAGATGGGTGATCCCTAAAATTTAATTTCAAGATGGAATGTGGTATCCAAATATGAGATGGATGGAGATGGATATAACTAGGGGATTAAGAATAAGACAAGATATCATGGACTAGTTATTGGTTTCTTTAAATTTTATGATTTTTAGGGTTTTTGGCATATTTAAATTTTTAGTGATTTTTTTTCAATATATATGTACACTATATAAATGGGGTTAATAAAAAATGGAATACCAAGCCTATTAACCAAGATAAGGATGAATGGAATGATGGATGGGATGACAAGAGGATGAGGATGATGCAAAAAAAGGGGATGAAGACCAAAGAAGAAAGGACTAGGACTTACCAATAACCCCATTGTAAAGGAACCAAATTTATAGTGGCTTAAGTTTCCATTAGAGGATATGATAAGATGATTTGAGAAAATATCTTAAGACACCTTCCACTTATTTGCAAAGTTTAAGGTAGGAAGGAATATTATATGCTAACAAATGATGGGTTCGACCAAGGGATAATATATACATGGATGGGTGATATAGATAAGGTTGATGAGTGATGAGACAAGTATGGATGACTTTGATGGCCAAAAAGGATGGATTTTTCCCCCAAGTGTTGAGATATAATGCAGATAATTGATTATTTTACCATGATGCTAGAAATTGGTTTTCATCATGGTACTTTCCTAAGGTACTAGAAGACTAGTTTTCACCATTGGATGAATGATTATTTTTTAAAATTTTGATTTTTTTAATGTTATATTGATTTATTGGATATAGGTATGAGATAAAAGAATGCATTCATTATGGTGATCTCTAACTAACACCTATTCTCGGGATGTGTGATGTTGTGATCATGCTACTAGATGTATTAGGGTCTATGTGACCTTTGATGATGCTTGATTGTGACCCCTACAAATATTTAAACTAGGTATCTTCATCATTTATAAGAGAGACAATGCTACCTAATAAGGCTATGTAAGGTATGTATCTAAATATATCTTGATGCTAATAGAGGTATATTAGATTGGAAGGGATGGTGGTACTTGATAGGATTATGGGTTTGTGATAAGATGATGTGATGAGTGATGGATGATGAGGACTATCAATTGTGTACATCATTAGAGATGTTGGAAATTATTCATTTTATTGGTGTCAATTTATAAAAGGATATAATAAATCCAAGATGCTTTGAATTTATGATTCATCTTTAATCTGATCACTTGATGGATGATCAACCATGCTTTTGACATTATTTGGAATTTGACTGCCCCTTGGTGCCTGATTTTGGGTTTCACCATGGGAGATTGATTTTTAACTTGATAAATGATGATTTTGATTTTGACATTCTTCTAATACCTAATATTAGGCTTCACTAGAGGAATACATATATAAATTAGGCTGATGATTGGAATTTTATTAACTTTGACTATGGTTTGATTATTATGATTGACTTTTTAAATATGGTCTTAGACCTTTGTACTTATGGCACACATTATGTTTCTCAAAGAAGTGTCCAATAATGGATGTTCCTATTCATCCTTATTGAGGGGGTGATTAAATGGTCATTAATACGAAGAAAGGGGTCTATGATGGATGAAGGTGGTGGAGATGGTATGATGAGGTAAATGAGTGGTGGTGGAGTAGCATAATCTTCATAGGGGTTCCTAAGAGACCCAATTTCAACATCAGAGAAAATATCCTTAAGATAAAAAAAAGATCATGAGGACTAGTTGGAGTATATGCATCTAAAGGAGGATCATATTCACTCTGATTATCTTTGATAAATAAAGTTTATAATAATTTTTTTATGAATTCAACATCCTAATTGGGATCCAAAGGTATGCCTAATGATATATTGGATGTACCTAGATTAGAGGAATTTTCACGAAGACATGGATTACCAATATGAATGAGGGATGATGTTTATGACGAGGAATCTAATTTAGATATTGGTGTTACACATGATCCTAATGCAAATAAGACTTATGTTTGATCTGATGCTAACTTCAATATATGAGATGTAATGATTATAGTAAATGATTTATTATCCATAATTAACTTCTCATCAAGGGTTTTTAATATGGTGGGTGAGAGGGATATGATGGATAAATGATGGGTTTGATAATGATAGGCCCATGGAAGGACTCATGAGAGATGGGGGTACTAGGTTCATAGGGAATAGACTCAATTTTGATGGAGGATTTATCAAAAATGGGATTGGTGTCTTGACCTTGTTGTTTCATGTAAAGTTTCACTCAAGTTCTAAAAAAGAGAGAAAAGAAACTTGATATAGGTGTGGTTGAAAAACCTATTTGGTTGTGCATGTGTTGAATTAGAATACTATGAAGAGCTCCTCTTTGGCTTGGAAAGAAGATCTACAAATAATAAAGCACTAAAGAAATGGTTGATTAATTAGGTAAGAAGGTGGATTGCCTAGCAATCTAGACCCAAGAAGTACATGACTTCATTGAAGGTTGTCAATCCACCTTTTAAGACAAATTAATGCTAATAAAAGAAGGTTTCATAACATAAATGAAATTACTTAATGTAAGTGAAATAAATACTATTAAAAATATGCTTATATTAATAGGATAACATTAAGGTGAATGCCAAATTATCTAAAATATAGTCCAAGTATGGTTAGGGTATTATTTCTGGTCTATACTGTGATAAAATTCAAGAAAAAAGTTCTAGTTGAGGTTGATAGGTGGTAGGTGCTTGCTAGTTACTTACTAGTTTTTAGTTTGATAGTGACTATCGGTGGTTAGGCTGATCATCAATGGTTGAGCTGACCATTGGTAGTTAGACGGTTGACCATTAATAGTTACTATTAGTCTAGTTTGGGTCAAATAGAATAGTTATGCGAGGTTGATTGATTTGGTTCAAGGTTGGTTTTGGTTGGATGATGGTTGTAAGATAGAGGGTGAGTCTCATAGATGATTGGTTTAGAGGTTGATTACTCAGATGGTCAAGAGGTTAGGGATTAGGTGCAAGCTATAAAAGAAAAACTAAATAGCTTGGAAAAATGACAAAATACTTAGTTGATATCTTGATAAAGAAGTCCATTGATGGAGATTGATGGTGATGATTGCTGATGGTGATGATGGATAATGTTGATTGATTGACCTAAAAAATAAACTCTAACCTATGAAGATGATAGATGGCTCCTAATAATTGTAGATAAAAAGGATATGGATGGATCCCTTTTCACCTCATGAAGTTCTCTTTTTATAGGAAAGAAGGGGAGGTGGAAGGGTAGGTTCAAGAGGGGTTAAAATCACATCTAAATTTAACTTGGACATGCATTGACTCACATAAGCTAATTATAAAAATTCAAGTTAGAGTTGATGCTAGAGTTAACTATTTAGGTAGTGGACAGCTGAACATTGATGATCCCACTAACTGTCAGCAGTTAGAATGCTAACCATTAGTGGTCAAATTATTGATTGTCGATAGTTGAAGGTGAAAGGTTAAATTGGTCAAAAGGGTGGGTTTCTATAATTGGAAGTTTGGAGGGTTAAATGGCTAGGAGATGGTTTAAGGAGGTCAGGTTGTGACATGAAAAACTATGGAGTGTGGTTTTTTAGTGTTTACATTTTCCCCCTTTTTATTATGTAGTTTGTATCATCAAGATATAAAATAAAAATAGATTATGGGTATAGGTGAAGGTGAAGGTTGTTTCAAGGTCAAGGTTGCCCTGAGTATAGGATGAGGTGTTCCCCCTCAAATTGGGAAGTGATGAGGTAAAATGGAATTGGGTGCTATTTGATAAGTGGGTAGGTGGGTGAAAAAGGTTGGGTATGATAGGTTGGGAATTAAAGTGAAAAAAAACACATAAAATGTGACTAAGTTTGATAATCAAGATCACACATAGATAATATTACCATGATTGGTAAAAATTAAGGTCGATGCTAATGGATAAATGACTAGTGTATTGCCTGACTACATTTAGGCATGGCGGTTGGGTACACTTGTTAGTCTCCTAGAAAAGGTCAGTGTTTTTGTGGGTATCCAAGGTAGGAAGTGATCTTGTGAAAAACATAAATGGGTCAAGTGTCATGGGTATCCAAGGTAGGAAGTGATCTTGAGAAGACATAAGTGGGTTAGGTATACATGAGGTGGCATAAGTTCAAAAAGTGGTCAACATGGAAATGTTATCATTATGGTCAAAGGACCAAGCAAGGTTGTCAAAAATATGTGAAAGGTTAGGCCATAATGGCCAAGTCCAAGAGGGGTAGAGAAAGGTAATCTCTAATGAGTCAATGGTTGATGGAGAATGTAATATCCTATGGTTGGGTTGGTATAGAAAGGTGATATCTAATGATTTGATTGTTAAGGGAGAATAAGGTACTCCCCAATGGGTTAGCTTAAAATGTCAAGGTTGGTGGAGAAAGGTGATCTCCTAGTTAGTTGTGTGGTATTTAAATAGGTTGCCCAATTTGGTGTACCACTTGGTTTTACAAAAAGGTGCCCCATTTCTTGGTGAAAGGGTGCAAAAGTTGGTAGCTGAAGGTTCAAAGACTTGAAAATGAAAGACACATGTCTTGACAAGTGTCATGAAAGTTAAAAGGAGAAGCTTAAACAATCTGATTGATAAAGACCATAATAATAAGATGGGTGGGCTTACAAACATAAGCCCTTAATGCTTTGCATTTCTATTAGTTCATTGGTTAAAATAAGTAGCTTGATCATGTAGTGTCAAGTAAGCTCAAATATCCCTTAAAAATAGAGGGATATAGGTGAAGATGGAACCTTCTTGTGAGACTAGTATGTCTCTTATATAGGTTTCCAAAGAGTTAGTGTAAATAATTCTATGTCATATAAATTATAGACTGATCGATGTGGGAAATTTACCTATGAGAGACAATTGTGGCTTTTCAAGATTATTGATTTTAAGAGAGCCGATTATAGCTTTCAAAATTATTTTGTTTTTACTTATGGGCATTTTGCTTATTTTGATTTTGTTTGTAGGGTCAGGGAAGCTAATTGATGTGAGAAGCTTCCAAGAAATTACTAGCTATAATAAATGCTTTACTCAGCCATCCTTTGAGGGAGTGGTCTAAGTTTATATGCTTAGTTTAAATAATGTTGATATGTATCCTTCAATGGAGTAGTCCACCTTACGTTTTGAAATTTCAAATAAGTTCTCAATAGTTTTCCTTCAAGGGAGTAATTTGCAAATGCTAAGAATGACCCATGATTTATTTTTGAATTTTGATATTGCCTTTTGCTTTTATTTGATTTTGCTTGACATAGAATTTCTTATACATTCTCAAGGGGTTACCTTTATGAAGGTAAGTCTAAGATCACATGAAGGTTTCATAGGTGAAAAAAATATTAGGTGACAATGACCATGGGAACCAATCCCAAAGAGAGATGGGAAGTACCATGAGAATCATGCCATGGATAGAGCCATGGTACCCATAGTTGAAGATTAGGATATGACTATGATGGATAATCACACGATTCAATTATAGTTGGTTTCCCCTAAAAAGAGGGAAATTAATGTGGTGTGAAAGTGAGAGATGAGCTTAAGTTAGACATAAGGTGACCAAGAACTCAATTTAACAAAGTAACATGATGAAAATGTAAAGAATTTAGGGTTTGAGTTCTAATATGCCCCATATCCATGCTTGCATAAATGGTTGACATCAATTAGGAGAATAGATATCCCCCAGTTACTTTCTAAAACTTGATGAGATGTGGAAAAGATTTGGGTTGACAAAAAGATGAGGTTGGTTAGGTGATAGTTTTGTGGAGAAGGGTAATCTCCAATAGTTCATTGGGTGGTGGAGAAGGATAATATCTAATACTTGGGGGAGAAGGTGACTCTCAAATAGGTTGAGTGGTGTCTAAATGGTTTTCCCTAATTTGGTATGCCACTTGTTTCAAGTTGGGTTGATGGAGAAAGGTAATCTCCAATAGTTCAAAGTTGGTTGGTTGATAGGTTGAGGCAAAAATGTGAAGGGTTAGTTTGGTTAATTATAAAGGTATGGTTTGGGTTGATAACTGGTTAAAGCCATATGGAGGGAAAGTTTCCCTAGATTTCTCTTTCCATGGATGGTCAAAGATGGAAAAATGATTGCAAGGTGAAGTGTTGTTAATAAGAGGGTTTAGGAGGGGTGAAGATGTCTTCATCTACCCTCTAAAAGGGGTATTAGTTTTTAGTTTTTAGTGGTTAGTAGGTCATATTTATAGGTGGTGGTTTAGTTAGGATCACCATTATGGTGCTATGATGAGGAAAACATTGTTGGGTTAGATCTGGATAGGTTTGAGGTCTATAAATGATGTTGGGAACATCATCTTGAAATAGAGGTGGGGTGGATAAGAGTGTTGAATTGTCCCAATGAGGAAGCTTAGGTGAGGTGTGGGTAGATTAGATAAAATGCAGCCAAGATTCAAGAAATCTTAAATGGAGGGTTGATGTTGATTTGTTTTGATAGATAAATTGTTTATGGTTGGATTAAAAGTTGGGTTGATCATAGTTGATTGATTTGGTTTAGAGGTTGGTTTGTTGGGTAAGGAAGGTAGGATGGGTGGTTGATCCAACTTATTGGTTGGAATTGCTTATTTATTTGGTTTTTTTTTGGTAAGGTAAGGTGACAAAGATTTGACCCTATTCAAAAGGGAATTGAACCAAAGACAATGTCATTAGGTAGATGAAAACTAGCAGATTATAGAGGAATTGAATGGGTTTGATTTTAATTGAGGTTAGGTTGAATTTACTTATAGGCAAGGTGTTTTGAGCTTAGGTTGGCTCCATTAAAAGGGGAAGTAGAAGAGGTGGGTTGGTTTCCTTAATGATGGTTTAAAAGTAAATTTGAGAAGGCTCTTGTTTGTTAATAAGTAGGTGGTTTAAGAATGATTCTTCCTTAATGATGATTTTAAAAAGAAGCTGAAAAGGGTTCACTTGGTTAACAAGTGGATCAGTTAGGGTTTCAATTATGGTTTCCCTAGTTATAAATGCCCTAAAGATGAAATCTAATAAACGGACCTTATTACATTAAGGGATTTGGTCACGGGATTGCATAATAATGTGTGTAGAAAGAGGTTCAATGATTGATTGCTTGAAGACATTTAAGGCTAGGTTGGGGACAACATAGAGAATATTATTTGGAATCTCCTTTTGATCAATAAGTTTTTGGATGATCAACTTAAAAGACCCACATCTGTCTATCACATGTTTGTTTATATGATGATATGTACAAAAGTCATTCTAAATGAACCAAATGGGTTTTGGAAGAGAAGCATTGATGGTTTTTATTTGAGGGAGTCTAATGAAAGAATCCCTTAAAAAATTGTCAAGGATTGAGGTACATGATTCCCCCAGTGGGGTATACTACCTAGGAAGAGGGTGCATTAATGGCTCTTGAGGTTGCAAGCTAATTGGTTGGTTTGGTAAAGTTGGTTGGTTGGATAAGTTTGATTGATTTGACAAGTTTGATTGATTTGATGGGTTGGGTATGCTTGATAAGGTTGGTAGGTTAGAAAATTTTGGTCAATAGTTATTGGTTTGATTTGGTGAGGTTGGTTGGTTTAATAAGATTGGTGCATTCAAAAAGTTTGGTTGGATAATGTAATAAGGTAGGTTTGTTTGAGAGGTTGGGTAAGGTTGAGGTATTTGATGGATTTGACATGTTTGATATGGTGGGTAAGTTTGATATGGCTGGGTGGTCTAAAAATATTGGTTGGTTCAATATGGTAGGTTGATAGTTTTGGTTGGATTTAATGGGATTGATGATGTTGAGAAGGTGGGTAAAGTAGGTTGGATTGATAGGTTTGATAACATCAGTAAGGGTGATAAGATTGATTATTTAGATTTTTTTAAATAGTTATTGGTTGGATGATTATTGGTTTGATTTGATGAGGTTGATAGTGGTTGGGTTGATAGTTGTTAGTGGTATGACTAGGGGGATAGACAATGTCTTGGTTTTGAGATAAAGGAGGTTGCCACAAAGGTGGTATAGGTGATTGATATGATGGTTGAGGTAGGTAATAAAATGTTTGATATGGTTGAGGTAATTGATATGATGGTTGGGATGGGTAACCCAAATATTGGTGAGGTTGAGATAGTCGAGGTGGGTTATGACAAGGGTCTAATAAGGGTTGAAAGGTTGGTTGGTTGAGGTGATGATCAAGTGGATTTTTAAAGGTTGTTAATTGGTTATAGTTGGGGTTAAATTGATTTCCAACAAGGTTAGGCTGGTTATAAGTGAGGTTGGGTTGATTTTAGGTGAGGTTAGGTTGATTGTAAGTGAGGTTGTGTTGGTTGTAGGTGAGGTTGTGTTGGTTTTAGGTGAGGTTGTGTTGGTTATAGGCATGGTTGGGTTGATTTTAGGTAAGGTTGGGTTGGTTGTAGGTAGGGTTGGAGGTATAAGTGGTTCTTAGTGTAAGGTAATGTGCTAAGGCAAAAGGGTTGTCTTCTAGGAGTCTAACAAAGATAGGATCTCCTAGAGATAATATAGATGGGCTCCCCATTAAACAAGGCAATAAAGCTGAGGTAGGTGAAGGTAAGATGGTAGAAGGTTACCAAAAAGAGTTATATTCCTCACAACTCAAACAAAGATAAAGTAATAAAATGATCAAAGAAATTTAGACACGCACTATAAAGTACGCTAATCCTAGAGGCTAGTTTTAATCTCACTTTTGGATTATGCCTTAAGTTATAAGAAAGTGTGATAGAAGTTGGATTGTACATCAGGTACTATAGAGGTAGTCTATGGTTGGTTTTGGGTTATTTGGGGACTCAAAAGAATTTGTATTGGAATCAATACATGGCTTGGTATTGGGGCCTACCCCCTCACTTAATAGTCCTAAAATAGTAAGAGTATCAAGTGCTTAGCCAATATATATATTGATATCTAGAGTTTATACTCAACCAAAGAGCTAAGTTGGTTCTCCCTTTGTTAATGACCTCCAAGTAGACTGTTGGCAAAGGGTAAGGTGATTTCTAGGTGATGAAATCTCAGTTGAGACTTGTCTCAAATTGTTTTTGATGTTTGATTGATGAAAGTGGTTTGGATAGTGTGTAAAATAAAAGTGGTGCTACGATAAGATTAATATGCTTTAATTCAAAGTGAATTAATGTTAAAAGTAATAAATGGGTGTAATTGATTTTAAGCCTAAAAGAAATTTTAGTTTTAATTATGAGCATAGATAGAGAGAAGAGCATAAAAATGAAAATAAAAATGTGAGTAAAGATGCTAGGTCCCACCAGGTGTGTCAAAATATTTCATGTAAATTTTTGCTTAAGTTGTAAAGAAATAGAGAAAAGAAATTCGGTACGATTGTGGTTGAAAAACCTGTTTGGTTGTGCACACATTGAATCAAAAGACTGTGAAGAGCTCCTCTTTGGCTTGGGAGGAAGAATTACAAATATGAAAATAATAAAGAAATGGGTGATTAATTAGGTAGGAAGGTGGATTGCTTAGCAAGATAGATCCAAGAAGTACATGACTTTCTTGGAGGTTGTCAATCCACCTTTTAAGACAAATTAATGCTGATACAAGAAGGTTACATAACATAAATGAAAGTACTTAATTTAGGTCAAATAAATAATATTTAAAATAAATGCTTATATTAATAAGATAACATTAAGGTGAATGCCAAATTATCCAAAATATAGTCCAAGTATGGTTAAGGTATTATTTCTAGTCTATATTATGATAGAAGTCAAGAAAACAAAGTTATTATTGAGGTTGATAGGTGGTTGCTGGTTACTTACTAGTTTTTAGTCTAATAATGACCATCGATGGTCAATCTAACCATCGATGGTTGATCTAACCATTGGTAGTTAGATAGCTGACTATTGGTGGTTACTATCAATTTGGTTTGGGTCAAAAAGAATAGTTAGGTGAGGTTGATTGATTTGGATCAAGGTTGGTTTTGGCTGGCTGATGGTTGAAAAATAAAGGGTGAGTCTTAGAGATGATTATTTCATAGGTTGATTTCTCATATGGTCAAGAGGTTAGGGTTTGGGTGCAATTTATTAAAAAAAACTAAATAGCTTGGAACAATGATAAAATACTTAGTTGATAGCTTGATAAAGAAGAAGTCTATTGATGGATATTATTGGTGATGATTACTGATGTTGATGATCACTGATTTTGCTTGATTGACCTATAAAAGAAAATATGACCTATGAAGATGAAGATGTAGATGGATCTTGATAATTTTAGATAAAAAGGCTATGGATGGATCCATTTTCACCTCCTAAAGTTCTATTTTTATAGGAAAGAAGGGGAGGTGGAAGGGTAGGTTCAAGAGGGGTTCAAATCACATCTAAATTTAACTTGGACATGCATTGACTCACAAAATCTAATTATAAAAAAACAAGTTAAAGTTGATGCTAGAGTTAACTATTTAGGTAGTAGACAACTGAATATCATTGTTTGAGCTGACCGTTAGCGGTCCCATTAACAATTAGTGGCTAGACCACTGACCATCGATAGTTAGATTTTTGACTTTCAATAGTTAAAGGTCAAATGTTAAATTGGTCAAAAGGGTAGATTTAGCCAATTGGAGGTTTAGTGGGGTAAATGTCTAGGAGATGGTTTAAGGAGGTCAGGTTGTGACATGTAGAGTCATGGTGTGTAGTTTTTTAGTGTCTACACTTATCTTGGAAATGGAAGGTATTAATCATGGTCGATAATGGAATCTTGTCATTTCTTTTCTTGTTCACCTAGGAGTATAGATGCATCTAGTTCATCCTCATTTACTATAACACCAAGGTCAATGAGGTCTTGGACATAGTCTTGAAAAGGTTAACATTGATTAATGGTATGCCCTTAGGGTTGGTGATATATGAAATATTGAATATATTTGTACCAAGAGGGCTTAGGCTTGGTGGGAGCAAGATGTTGAATAGGTGGATAAAACATCATGTTAGGAATGATTAGTTGTTTAAAAAGGAATTCTAAAGATATAAAAAGAGGAATGTAAGGATCCTTTTCACTATGTGATTTAGATATAGACTTATGATCAAATGGTCATTAATGGGACTAGGTGGATGGATTTGAGGTGGCCAAGATAGGATTCCCTTTGCTAGTATAAGAAGTGGAAGTTGATGGTTTATGACTAGAAGATGGAGGATTGGTGTAGGATTCACATGAATGGGCTTGGATGGGAGGTACAATGAGTTGAAAGGGATAAACACCTTTTGGAAGTGGTATACCCATCAAGATTAGCCACAAGAAGATCTCATCCTTGTTGGTAGCTATGTATTGGTATATGAAAACAAGGTCTAGCTTCATGGTGATGGATGATGAGTGATGAATGATAAAAGTAGGCTAAGGATTGGGGATGAGTTCTTGAGCAAAATAGGTTATAAGGACTGAGCTAGTAGGATAAGTAATGATGAATAGATATAATTAATATATTAAAGACTATGATCAATTTTTGGATTGATAGTGTAATAGGTGCTAACAACATATAAATAATGGCTAGTTGCCAAGTTAGCAAAAGGAATGGGTATTTTATGGGTGCCTAAATTTAAAACTAGCAAGAGGATGATATGATGGGTTCTAGTTATGAATAAATAAAATGATTTGACTAGATTGGTGATGATGGGTTTCTAGATTAAAACCAACAAGATGATAAGATGCTAGAAAAATATTGACTAAGTTATGAGATCTGACCAAATGATGAATAATAGTGGAATAGGAGGATATGATGATGTGGATGGGTAAAAGGACTAGCTCAATCCTTAAACTAATTTACTCAAGGTGAGATTTGGTATGATTAGGTGATAGAGTAATATGAGAAGGATAAGTATATATTATGATGAGATGGGGTTGGTGTTGGACTCGAGTGCAACCTAAAAGGACCAACTAGGATAAGATATGATGAGGTTAGATTAGATGGGTGATGAAGGAAAGGTCAAGACAAAGTATTGATTATGGATGGGGTTGACCTAAGATAGGATGTGGATGATTAGACAAGATGTGATAAGGGTATTAGATGGATTTAGTGATAGGATGTGACTAAAGGGATATATAAAAGGATATACACAAGAGGCTAAGGAAAGGATAATATGAACAAGATGATGTTAATAATGTATACAATAAGATGTTGGTGATGTGGGTGTGACTAGTGATGGGTGAATCTAGTGATAATATGTGACTAGAAGGATGTTCAAAAGAATAGGGATATGTATAAGAGGGTGAGATAAGGATATACAAGGTGATTATTAGGTTATGTGGGCAATGGGATGATGATCAATGGCAAGTGGTTAGACTAAGAGGGAGATGAGGTGACTATGTGAAGGCAAGTAGTTGGTGTTGTGTATTTAGGTCAGGATGTAAGATGTGATTAGGGTATGTAGGTGATAAAGGTATGATTAATAATAGGTGGATATAACTAGATTAGGATGGGATGAAGTTAATGTGATAATGGAAGATAGTTTTGAGACAAGGATATATAAGAGACAATATATACAAGTGGGGATGATGATAAGGATATACAAGAGGATGAAGCAAGACTAAGATGATATTCACAAAGGATGATGGGCTAAGGATGTACATAATAATATAATTATGAGGTAAAAATATACAAGATGATGGATTATGCAAAGCCCTAGATAGATGTGTGTTCAGGTGAAGGCTGACTCGAATCACAAACAACACACGTATGACAAAACACACACCCAAGCAATCAAATTATAACCTATGATTATTAAACTTAAGGGTATGTAACTTGATGCCCATACCATCCATTGACTTCATAAGTGAGGCTATAGGTTGGTGACCCATTATGGTATTGACTTAACCCTCTCAAACCCACTCACACTCAATGGCTACTTTGGAGATGATATTGACTCCTATAGTGGTACACTTATTACAGTCAAATGCTCATAATATAGGTTTACATAGGATCTCTAGGTATATCCCCTATATACTTGAAGGAAAAATGGGGTCCAAGTCCATATAAGATGTTGTTTAACTTTCATGCATATTTTATCTTGATTTCCTCTCACTACATGGAGCCTTTTATGGGGAATTCTATTTAGATGCTGAATTACAATTCTCTTGATTTTTAAACTCCATTAGAATATGGAGTTTGGACTAGTGCATGGTGGTGAAATCCATGGTCACTAGCCCCTTCAAAAGAAAAAGGATGGAAGGTTTATAGGTATTTTTTGATCCCCTAAAAATCATTATAAGGATGCAAAGGGGAGAGCATACACCAACCGTAGCCCTTGGGATACAAACATGTAGACCAAAAGATTAATTAACTAATTAAAATTAAGTGTGATATATTTACAAGATGAAAAAGATAGACAAGAATATATAAGACAAATATAAAAATGATATATACAATAAAAAGTGATCAAAATAATACAAAAATGATTTTTAAAGTCCCATAAGGAGTCTTTGATTGGTGTCCTGCAAGCACATAGTTAGTAATTTCAAGTGGCACTAAAAAATAGGTAACCTGTAAGACAAGGATTAATAGTATTTGATTGATAATCTTGAGAGGAAATCTCCAAGACAAGATGTTAGACCTAAATATGATGTTATAAAAATAAGCCTCTATATTTACCCTTATGATAAAAAATATGTTAGTTTAATATGCCTTGAGAAAAATACCCTAAAAAATCATATTTTGTCTCTATAATTACTTTGGGGTGAGTTGGACACAATGTGGGGTCTGGGGAAGGCATCCTCCAGTGGGGTCAAGGGGTAGATGCCCTTTTGGGGTCTAGGGGTATCACCTCAGGCACACTCCCTATCATGGTATAGGGCAGGGTCAAGGGGCAAAGCCCTCGATGCCAAAGGCAATTTAGGACTTGTAGGAGGCTTAAAATGACTCAAAATTTACCAAAATTGACTCAAAAAATACACTCAAAAGGACAAATTTGAAGGCCAAAATGAATGTAAAATCATAATTACATAGGTTAATATCATAACCAAAATTTTTAAAACCACATCTCTAAAGCAAAAATGTAGATTTTGAGTTATAATTTTACAATAGTTAGCTTAACCATTCTGGTCAGTTGCAAAATTGTGACTGTTTAGACAAAAACGTGACTTAACATGATAAAATCAATATTAATGATAAATTTAGAGTTTTAGTTTTGTGATAAAATAAAAAACCTTAATATTATAATATTTGACTAAAAACAAAAGTTTTAACAAACTATATCATTTACTTAGATGATCTGATGATTAGAATTGTTTTATTTACAGAGAATCAAGACAGATGAAAACTGATTTATGATATATCAAGAACACTTAAATTTATATCAAAATGACCCCAAAATTATAATTAACTAGATGGATATAAGATATCTTCAACCAAATTTGATCCTAAGCCTTCCTTATGAGATCTAAAAATGATAACTAGTAGATATAATCAATGGAAAAATGATAGAATCACAAATTCACTTCTAAGACTATAATATAGCTATTCCATAGGGCAAGGTCACAACTCTCAAGTTGTGATCTATGGTAATATGAAAGATGGTAAAAGGATTAAGGACTGTGTTCAATACTAACTTTAGATGTTCTTCTAGCCTTATCTCCGTCCTGCTGATCCTGCAAACCACACAAACAAACCACACAAATACAATCCCCTTTCAAAAAACTTAGTTAATAAAAAGATATATGCTTTAAAAATAAAATATATATAGGAAAAAGGTATTATAGATAATATTATATGATGATTGGTCCCTTGCAAACAAAAATATATCAAGAGTAAACCTATAGTTTAGAAGATAAAAGGTAACCTATTATGGATTTATCAAAAAATTCAATATCAAAACTTACAACCTCAATAACATAGTTACCAAGGAAAACTAAATATTTTGAAGTTATAGTTTTGTCAAAATACCAAAACCTAAAAAATCCAAGACTGTTAGTAGGTAGTGTTGAGCATGGTCATTGATGTTAGGTTGTGATTAATGTCAAAGAGAGCATGAGATACTAGTGAATTAATGACAAAGAAGTTTGTGTTTGATGTCTTGATGGTGTGATCAGGTTACAAAGACCCTGTGGGGTGTTATGAGTTCTTAGAGTGATTATGGAAGTAAATAGATTTCATTAGAGCAGTTATATGAATGTTTAAGTTCAAGTAGTCATCTTGACAGATAAGGTTGAGTAAGCATTTTGATGATTTCATGATTCACATGTGTGAATATCTCGAGATAATTTTGATATATGTATGGATTCCCCTATGAGAGGTGATAATGTGGTTCAATTTTTAGGTTTGAACATGAAGATTAGAAAAAGTTATTAAGGTGCAAAGTTGGCTTCTCAAATAGAGTTTACTAAGTTTCTATACTTAGCCAAATTTTCAAGAAGAGATCTAACAGAGAGAATTCAAAATATATAATGGAGAGTAATTAATATTATTAGATAAGGATCTAATTTTGAGCATCAAATGTGTTAGATAATGATCAACAATGAGACTGAGTTAATAAGTAAAAGATCTTGAGAATGAATGCAATAAAGAATGTGTCACTATTACAGAGTTTGAGCATATCAAATATCAATGATGAGCATTTGATCATATAGATTATGATCCAATGGTGCGTATTAATTTAATATGTCAATATAATTCTTATAAGGCATGTGGGGCTACTAAGTGGCAAAATATAATTGCATATTGACTGTATGGTGCACAAAAGACACATGAGGCTACCAAGTGGCATGATCTCAGAAGCGAGGATCAAAGATCAATGGTGAATGATGAGATTTAAATATAAGAAAATCCTAAGGACATTAATGTATTGTAGTTTATCAATATTTTATGGAGCATGAGATAAATACACGTGTCTGTAATGTTTACATGACACAGTGATCATTGTTATTTGAACTTAATAAAGGCAAAACCAATCTGTAGTATTTTATGAATATATTCTGATCTAGGATGAATTTATTATTTGTGTAAAAATAAAATTTGAAAAGGAATTAAAATTTTATCTATAAAATTTGATTATAAGGTTTTAATGTTAGTATAGTCAAATTTATTGAGCTCCAAACTTGACTATGTATTTGACCATGGTCTGTAAGTGATCCAAGAAGGATATTTGAGTTGTTCTTGATAATTTATTAAATTTTCAAGATAAATTAAATATTTGAGAGTGTTATATACTCCATGAGGACCATCTATTTGTATTTTTGAGTTTTTACCAATCCATATTCAATATGAACAAAGGCTTAGACATTGATGGTGTTTGTTGAATGCACTGACAGATTGTGTAACCATCTTGTAGAGGTAAGTTGAAGGTGTTCTACATAGAGTTGAGGAAAAAAATGAATATGAATATGTAAATTAATTATATAATATTTATGATAAGGTATTGGATGTCATATTATGCTCTTTATTAGATATGGAGAGTCAAAATAGTTTGATTGTATTTCAACTGTGTGCCCAGTTTGAGTGGTCATTTTAAGAGAGTTGAATTGAGTGATTAGAGCTTGTGTTAAAGTGTCTAATTTTTTTTTAGATATATAAGAGGTAATAAATGGTTAACCAATGTGATATATTCATATGTCTATGTGAAATATTTGAGTTATATCTTTATAAGTTTGAGATTGTGTATTCTATGTTTGTAAAGAGCTAGGAGACCTAATTAGTAGGTTCAAATGCTGAGTTGGTGTTCCAAGTGGCATGGATCCATGAAAGAGTGATAAAGGGTATATTAGAGATATTTTTAATGTGTTTTAATCTTTGGTATAATCTAAAATCAGTCCAAAAATTTGAAGATATAATGTGTAAGTATGAAGGCCTAATTTCTTTAGGTCTCTATTATTCCAAATTGGTATTTTAAGTCTCAAGGACAATGGATAACCTATGGAGTGGAGTGTCTCAACCATGTAATGTGTGTGGATACATATTAAATTATAATACAATTATGGTAAGAATATTATCCAACTAAAATGGTTTAGACTAAGAGAGTGGTATAAGTACAAGTTATATTTGCCCTATTTATGAGTGTTGAGTAGATGAGATATTGAGCAAAGGAGAGAACCTTTGAAAGAGAAGGTACAAGTAATTTAGGACCAAAATAGAGTGATGAGGATCAATCATGATTATATAATTAGGTTTATGTAGGTTAACACATAGGTCATTATACCTAATAAGCCTAAAAGAGGTAGTTTGAGCGAGTAAGCCCAAGAGGTTATTTGAGAGAGATTGAGGCGTGAAGAGTGCAAGATAGAGAAGTTCATCATCAAGAATAGAAAACATTATATTAGAGGTGAAGATTAATTTAAAGGTGGATAAGTTGGTACTTGGGTTCTTATGGGATTGTATCATCTTTGGTACTTGGATCTAATTAAGGGGTGGGTGCTCTTTAATTAGTTGGTGTTGGTTTAAATGTTGAATCTTGTCTTTATAGGACTATAGTCCATCTTGAAAGGTTCAGTGGGCTTATCCTCTAAGAGGGTTTCCCACATATATCATGTCTTATTTGCTTGATCTTATTTTATCTTCCATGTTTGTTGTTCTGAATGATGTTTATACTTCATGATTGTATGTGTTGAATGATTAAGGGTTTGAAGGGTTTGGAATTGGATTGAATAACTAGCATAACTGATTCACCCCCCTCTCTTAGTGATTGTACCTATAAAAATTGGTATTATATTAGGACCTTATATGCAAGTTTAACCATTTGAAGGTGATCTAAGGTACAAAGATGGCTAAGTAGTTGAGGAAATAAAATCTTGAGTTTAGATCAATGGTCAAAAGTATTGAAGAAAAAGTTAATCATATTGAGATTGGGAAGAGTAAATCTAATTCCAAGGGTGATGAACATGAGATGAGGCTTAAAAATCTTAATGAATAGGTCAAGAAACATATAAAAAAATAAGTCATCTTTAAAATAACTTTAAGAGATTAAGTGAAATAGTAAAAGAAGACAAGATGACCATGTAGAACCTTAAGGATAAGTTAAGGGTTATAATGAAAAATATAAGTTCAAAAGAGGAAGAATGCAGACATCTCAAGACTTAGTTATAAGAGACAAATGCCAAGTTGATTTCAAATCAAGGTGATCATGATGAGTTGAAGAATAATCTTGATTATATTAATATTATGCATGAGTAGTTCATAGACAAGGTGAGAAAAGCTGAGGAAGGTAAATAAATAGCTACATTAAAAAGGGTTGAAAAGAATGCATATCATCTTAATAAATATAAGAAGGTGAAAAGAATGACTAGGAAAATAAACACTATAAGGTATGAAAGTTCATTTCATGGACATCCTAGAGTGCTCAATAAAGGTCAATCCTTGGTATAGAAACCTAAGGAATTGAAAACCAAGAAAACTAATTCAATTGAGTTGAAAGATCAAGGTGGTTTGCCTACTAAAGTAAAATAATAATTAGATATGAAGAAGGTTCAAGAATGCCAAGAGAATGTGTCATATGTCCAAATAGAAAAGGAGAATCAATAATTTAGTACAAGTTAAGCTCAAAGAAAAGACCAAGTTGCTAGTTGAGGCTAGTTCTAAGGTGTGTATGGATATAAGTAAACATCTTACTATTGTTAAACAAGTTTCATGTGAAGAACATTAGTTTTTAATGTCTAGTGATGAGGTATGTCATGAATATTTGTTGTCTCCCTATATTTTCAATTCATTATTAAAAGAAAAGGAGAATATTACATTGGATGAACAATTTGCTTCTCTTAAGTCTAAAAAAAAGAATAAGAACTATCAGTTTCAGATAACCAAAATGGAGAAGGAATATGAGGATTTATGGGTAACTCCTAGTTTCACATTGTTCTAGGACATTGTGGGTTAGGGTGTCTCTATCTAGGTTTCAAGGAGATACTTGAAAAGTAAGAGGAAGCATGGTGGATGATAGTTGAGATTTGGTTGATGTTGTAGGATAAGAAGATCGTTTGGAGATGTGTTTGGCTAATTAGGAGTTAACTCAGTTATTTTGAGTGGCTTGAAGAAGATGTACATGATGTGAAGGGGAGTATATGTGAAGATGCTTCAGTCATGATAGAAGTATGAAGATGTCTACTACAGTTGTGAATTTAAAAAGATTGATATGATGACTTCATAAAACAAAGTCATGTGTTTTGACAAGGTATTAAATCTTCATACATCAACAAAGATAGTTTGTGAGTTTTGTGTAGGTAGACAGGTTCAAGGATCATAGAAGCCCAAGTTTAGATTGGTGTATGTCAAGGAATAGATGACATAAGATGGAGCTTAATGTTAGGGGTAGCTTTCTAAGCTCTATCAATAGTTTTTTAGGTCAATGATTGAGTTGGAATATTGAGGAAGAGACCCTTTGTAATTAATGTTTAAAGGAGAGAAATATCAAAATGAAGGATTTCAAATGAGTAAGAGATAATTTTTAGGGTGTTTTTTCATCAATGATAAAGGGGGAGATTATTGAGCATGGTTATTGATGTTAGGTTGTCATTGATGTCAAAAAGAACATGAGATACTAGTGCATTAATGGCAAAGAAGTTTTGTTTGATAACTTGATGGTGTACTCATGTTGCAGAGACTCTATGGGGTGTTATGAGTTCTTAGAGTGATTATGGAAGTAAGCAAATTTCATCAAAGAAGTCATATGAGTCTTTAAGCTAAAGTAGTCATCTTGATAAATAAGGCTAAGTAGTTTAATGATGTCATAATTCACATGTGTGAAGATATCAAGTAAATTTTGATATATGGATGGATTTAAATATGAGAAGTGATCATGTGGTTCAAGTTTTAAGTCTGAACATGGAGAGTATCAAAAGTTATTAAGGTGCAAAGTTGGCTTCTCAAATATAATTTACTATGTCTCTATACTTAGCCAAAATTTCAAGAAGAGATCTAACAATGAGCATTCAAAAGATCTAATGATGAGAAATTAATTTGATTAGATATGGATATAATGACAAGCATAAAATGTGTTAGATAGTGATCAATGATGTGAGTGAAGTTAATAAATCAAAGATCTTAAGAATGAATGCAATGAAGACATGTGCCACTATCACTGAGTTTGAGCAGATCGAAGATCAATGTTGAGCATGTGATCATGTAGATAATGATAGTATGGTACATATTAAGTTAATATGTAAAAAAAATTATTATAAGGTATGTGGGTTTACCAAGTGGCAAAGGATCATTGAAGATTGACTATAGGGTGTGTAGAAGGCATACAGGGCTGCCAAGTGGCACAATCTTAGAAGCAAGTATCAAAGATCAATGGAGATCAATGAGAGTTAAAGCTAAAAAAATCCTAATGAGATAAATAGAGTTTATTTGATCAATAATTTAGGTAGCATGATATAAAGATAGATGTTTTTAATGTTTGGATTACACAATGCCCATTGGTATTTGAATTTAATAAAGGAAAAACTAGTCTATAGTATTTTACAAATATATTTTGATATATGACAAATTTATTATTGGTTTAAAAATAAAATTTGAAAATAATTTCAATCCACATCCATAAAATTTGATTATAAGGTTTTAATTTTAATACAATAAATGTTATTGAGCTCTAAATTTGACTATGTTTGACCATGGTCTGTAAGTGATCCGTGAAGGATATTTAAGTTGTTATTGATAGTGTCTTGGTGTTTTAATATGAAATAAATATTGGATAGTGTTATAAACTCCATGAGGAACATAAATGTGGATTTTGGAGGTTTGAAAAATCCATACTCAATATGAACAAAGGATTAGAAGTTGACTATGTTGAAAGCACTAACATATTGAGTAACCATCTTGCAGAGGTAACTTGAAGGTATTCTAAGCAGAGTTGAGGAAAAAATGACTATAAAGATATAAAAAAAGTCTCAAATATTTATGGTAAGGTATTTTATGTCATATTATACCACTAATCGGTTATGGAGTGTCAAAATAATTTGATTGTATTTTGACTATGTGTGACCAATCTAAGTGGTCATTTTAAGAGAGTTAAACTAAGTACTTAGAGCTTATGTTAAAGTGTATAAATCATGTGGAGGTTTATAAAAATTCCTAAATAGTTCACCCATGTGATCTAATATTATGTATATGTGAAATATTTGAGTTATATCTTCAAAAGTTTGAGACCATGTTTTCTGTGTTTGAAGGCCTAAAGAGCGAGGAAACCTAATTGGTAGGTTTAAATGTTAAGTTGGTGTTTAAAGTGGCATGGAACCATGAAGGAGTGAGAAGGGGTATATTGGAGATATTTTTGATGTGTTTAAATCTTTTTTGGAAGATTAATGTGATCCAAAGAGTTAAAGATATAATGTGTGAGTATGAAGGCCTAATTATTTTATGTCTCTCTTAAGCCTAATTAGTGTTTTAAGTATTAAGGACTATGTATGACATATGGAGTGGAGTGTTTCACCCATGTAACATTTTTAGATACCTATTTCATGTATAATATAATTATGGTAAGCATATTCATTAACCAAGATGGGTTAGACCAAGAGAGTGGTATAAGTACAAGGCATATTTAGCCTATTTATGAGTGTTGAGTAGATGAGATGTTGAGCAAAGAAGAGAACCTTTGAAAGAGAAGGTATAGGTAATTAAGCATCAAGAGTGAATGGGAATAGTCATACTTATTTTATTAAGTTTATTCAGGTGAACACATAGGGCATTAGACCTAATAAGCTTAGAAGAGGCAATTTGAACATGTAAGCCCTAGAGGCAATTTGAGAGAGATTGAGGTGTGAAGAATGTAACCTAGAGAAGTTCATCATAAAGAGTAGAAGACTTCAAATTAGAGGTGAAGATAAGTTTAGATGTATCTAAGTTTGTACTTTGTTACATAGGGGGTTGTAGCCTCCTTGCTAGTTGGAACAACTAAAGGTCAAGTGGGCACTTGAATAATTTGAGGGGTGGGTGCTCTTTGATCAGTTGGTGCTAGTCTAAATGTTGAATCTTGTCTTTATAGGAATGTAGTCCATCTTGTAGGGTTCAGTGGGTTTTATCCTCTAAGAGGATTTCCCACATATATCATGTGTTATGTGCTTGATCTTATTTTATCTTCCATATTCATTATTATTAATGATGTGTATGCTTCATGATTATATGTGTTAAATGATTAAGGATTTAAAGGATTTGGAATTAGATTGAATATCTAACATCACTGATTCACCCCCCTCTTAGTGATTTTAACTCTAATAATTAGTATCAGAGTAAGACCTTCTATGTAAGTTTAACCATTTTAAGGTGATCCAAGGTATAAATATGGCTAAGTAGTTGAGGAGATAAAATCTTGAGTTGAAATCAATGGTCAAAAGTCTTGAACAATAGATTAATCATATTAAGACTAAGAAGAGTAATCTAATTCCAAGGATGATGAACATGAGATGAGGCTTGAGAATATTAATGAATAGGTCATGAAACATATAGAAACAATAATTCATCTTCAAACAAACTTTGAGAGTTTAAGTGAAATAGTCAAAGAAGACAAGATGACCATACATGACCTTAAGGATTAGTTAAGGGTTATAAAGACAAATTTGAGTTCAAAAGAGGAAGAATGCAAACATCTTAAGACTCATTTAGAAGAGGTAAATTCAAATTTGATTTAAAATCAAGATGAACATGATGAGTTGAAGACCAATCTTGATTCTATGAAGATTATGCATGAATACTTCATAGACAAGGTGAGTAGGGCTGAGGATGGTAAAGAAATAGCTATAATCAAAAGGGTTGAAAATAATGTAGATCATCTTAATATATATAAGAATGTGAAAATATTGATTAGGAAACCAAATGATATAAGGTATGAAAGTTAATTTCATGGACATCCTAGAGTACTCAATAAAGGTCAATCCTTGGTATGGAAACCCAAGGAATTGAAAACCAAGAAAAATTAATTTAGTTGAGTTAAATGATCAAGGTGGATTGCATGCTAAATAAAAAGGGAATAAAATATGAAGAATTTTTAGGAATTCTAAGATAATGTGTCATCTATCTAGATAGAAAATGAGAATCAAAAGTTAGTTCAAGTTAAGCTCACAAAAAAGACCCATGTACTAGTTGAGGCTAGTTCTAAGGTGTGTATGGATACAAGTAAACATCGTGCTATTATTCAATAAGTTTTCGTGTGAAGAACATTAGTTGTCAATGCCTAGTGATGAGGTATGTCATGAATATTTATTATCTCCCTATATTGTCAATTAATTCTTAAAATAAAAGGATAATATTTTAGTGGATAAGCAAGTTGCTTCTCTTAAGCCTAAGAAAAAGAAGAAGAACTATCAGTATTAGATGACCAATGAGGAGAAAGAATATGAGGAGTTATGGGAAACTCCTAGTTTCACATTGTTACAGGACATCATGGGTTAAGGTGTCTCTATCTAGGCTTCAAGGAGACACTTGACAAGAAAGAGGAAGCATGGTGGATGATAGTTTAGATTTGGTTGATGTTGTAAGACAAAACTATCATTTGAAGATGTGTCTAGCTAAGGGGGAGATAACTCAGTTATCTTGAGTGGCTTGAAGAAGATGTGCATGATGTGAGGGGGAGCATATGTGAAGATGATTCAATCGTGATAGAAGTATGAAGATGTATACTATAGTTGTGAATTCAAGAAGATTGATATGATGACTTGATAAAACCAAGTCATGTGTTTTGACAAGGTATTAAAAATTAATACATGATCCAAGAGAGCTTGTGAGTTTTGTAGGTAGAAAGGTCCAAGAATAATAGAATCCCAAGTTCAGAATGGTGATTAAAAGAACAAATGACATGAGATGGATGTTGATGTTAGGGGATATTTTTAAGCTCTATGAGTAGTTTTTTAGGTCAATGATCAAGTTGGAATATTGAGGAAGAGACCCTTTGTCATTAATGTTGAACAGGGAGAAAGATAAGAATGAAGGAGTTCAAATGAGTAAGAAGTCATTCTGAGGGTGTTTTGACATCAATGACAAAGGGGGAGATTATTGAGCATGGTCATTGATGTTGGTTGTCATTGATGTCAAAGAGAGAATGAGATACTAGTGAATTAATAAAAAAGAAGTTGTGTTTGATATATTGATGGTGTGGTCATGTTGTAGAGACTCTATGGGGTGTTATGAGTGCTTAGAGTGATTATGGAAGTAAACCAATTTTATGAGAGAAATCATATGGATGTTTAAGTTCAAGTAGTCATCTTCATATAAGGATGAGTAAGTAGTTTGATGATGTCATAATTCACACATGTGAAGATATCAAGATCAGTTTGATATATGGATGTATTACCCTATGAGAGGTGATCATGTGGTTCAATTTTTATATCTAAACATGGATATTAGTAAAAGTTATTAAGGTGCAAAGTTGGTTTTTCAAATAGAGTTTACTAAACTTCTATACTTAGCCAAATTTGTAAAAAGATATCTAACGATGAGAATTCAAAATATCTAATGGAAAAAAATTAATCTAATCATATAAGGAACTAATAATGAGCATTAAATGTGTCAGATAGTGATCAACAATGAGATAGAAGTCAATAAAAAAAATCTTGAGAATAAATGCAATGAAGATGTGTCACTATCACAGAGTTTGAGTAGATCAAATATCAATGATGAGAATGTGATCATATATATTATGATCAAATGCTACATATTAAGTCAATATGTCAATATAACTCAAAATACATGAAAGGCTACCAAGTGGCAAAAGATCATTGAAGATTGACTGCAGGATGTATAAAAGGCATATGGGGCTACCAAGTGGCTGATCTTGGAAGTGAGGATCAACTATCAATGGAGAGTGATGAGAGTTAAAGGTAGGAAAATATTGATGAGATATATGGAGCATATTTCATAAATATTTCATGGATCATGAGGTAAATACACATATATGTAATGTTTTCATTACACAGTGACCATTAGTATTTGAATTTAATAAAGGAAAAACTAGTCTATAGTATTTTACAAATATATTTTGATCTAGGATGAATTTATTATTGTTTTAACAATAAAATTTGAAAAGGAATTAAAGGTTCATCCATAAAATTTTATTATAAGGTTTTATTATTTGTATAATCAAAGTTATTGAGTTTTAAATTTGATTATGTGTTTGACCATGGTCTGTAAGTGATCTGAGAAGGATATTTGAGTTGTTTTTGATAGTTTCTTGATGTTTAAAGATGAAATAACTATTAGAGAATTTTATAGACTCTATGAGGAAAATATATGTATATTTTTAAGGTTTTACCAACCCATATTAAATATGATTAAAGTCTTTGAAGTTAACTATGTTTGTTGAATGTATTGACATATTGAGTAACCATCTTATAGAGGTAATTTGAAGGTATTCTAGTAGAGTTGAGGAAAAAAAATGAATATGAAGATATAAAATAAGTTTAAAATATTTAATATAATGTATTGGATGTCATAATATGCCCATAATCAGTTATGGAGAGTCAAAATAGTTTGACTATCTGTGACCAGTCTGAGTGGTCATTCAGAGAAAGTTGAATTGAGTATTTAGAGCCTATGTTGAAGTGTCTAAAGAATGTGGAGGTGTATTATAGGTCATAAAGGGTTTAACCATGATATATAATCATATATTTATGTGAAATATTTTAGTTATATCTTTAAAAGTTTGAGACTATGTTTTTTATGTTTGAAGGCCTAAAGAGTGAGGAGACCTAATTAGTATGTTCAAATGTTGAGTTGGTGTTCTAGGTGGCATGGAACCATGAGGTATTGAGAAAGGGTCAATTGGAGATATGTTTGATGTGTTTTATAATTTTTTAGAATATAAAATTATTCTAAAGAGTTGAACATATAACGTGTGAGTATGAAGGCCTAATTATTTTAGGTCTTTATTAGGCCTAATTGGTGTTTTAAGTATTAAGGACTATGGCTGACCTATTGAATAGAGTGTCTCACCCATGTAACATGTGTGGAGACATATTTAAAGTATAATACAAGTATGGTAACCATCTTGGCTGAAAAATATGGGTTAGACCAAGAGAGTGGTATAAGTATAAGGCATATTTGGCCTGTTTGTGAGTGTTGAGTAGATGAGATACTGAGCAAAGGAGAGAAATTTTTAAGGAGAAGGTATAGGTCATTAAGGACAAAAAAAGTGAAGAGGATTAGTAATTATTGTCTAATCAATTTTATGTAGGTGAACACATAGGTCATTAGATCTAATAAGCCTATAAGAGGCAGTTTGAGTGAGTAAGCCCTAAAGGCTATTTGAGAGAGATTGAGGTGTGAAGAGTGCAAGCTAGAGAAGTTCATCATTAGGAGTAAAAGACATCAAATCAAAGGTGAAGATCAATTCAGAGGTAACTAAGTTAGTTCTTGGTTTCCTAGGGGGTTGTAGCCTCTTTTCTAGTTGGAGCTAGCTAAAGGTTAAGAGGGTGCTTGACTAAATTAAGGGGTAGGTGCTCCTTGATCAGTTGGTGCTAGTTTAAATGTTGAATCTTGGTGCTAGTTTAAATTAAAATAAAAGGATTGGGATATGGATTATCTTGACTTAGATTTTTAACATGGATACTTGATCAAATTATTGTTGATGAAGGATTAGATTGGTATGGATTTGCTATAAAGATTCTAGTTAGCTCCAATGGAGGAGTGGCATTGGTTAAATAGAGAAAGGAGGGAAAAATCAATGGTTGATGTAAATCAATGAATGGGAATTATCCAAATAATTTAAAATTACTTGGAAGCCTCTAGATTTATAGGATTATATAGAGGAGGGGTTAGAATAGAGAGGATTCTAGATTCCTCTTAGAGATTAATTAATCCTAGGGATGGGATCAGGTAGGTGATTAGGGACTAGGGGTGTAGGATAGCCTAGGCATAGGATAGTATGTGGGTCATTAGGAGTTAAAAATTCCCAAATAATAGGTAAGTAGGTTTAGATTAAGATAAATAAATGATTAGGTGAATTAATGATGAAGTAGGATAGAATAATGTTAGTAGATGATGAATAATGAAGGGGATATTAGATAAATGATTAGGAAAGGGAGATATATCAGTAGGATAAATTAGAATAAATGAGATAAGCATAATTAGTGTTGACTAATAAGAATATTAGTGATGTTAAATGAAGTGAGTGAATTTAGATGCATACACAAACATATGAGCACTCATATTACATGTTTGAAACATTTATAGAACATTCCATGGGTCATATTTATAAAATTACATGATAGATCATTGCATACATTTTCATATAGTATATTACACCCTTGTGCACATAAATTCTGACACGTAGGGGAGAAACACATAAGTTTGAGGCCCTCCTTAGAGTATTGGCTATGGAGGTAGTTCTTACTGATAGAGGGGTCTTTAGGATCAGATTATCACCATTATCCCACTAACCTAATTTTAGCAATCTCATTCTAAGGGTGAAGAGTTAGAGTTTGATAAATTTAAAAAAATGAAAACATGTTATTAAAATTTGAATATCTAATAAAAAACCTTGAACATCAAAGTTAGTGAAATTGAGATTAGATAATCATTATTACATATTAGACATCTACATCATAGTTAGACACTAGCATCAATGGTGGTGTCTATATTTGATAGTATTTTATGTGGTTATAAAAATAAAATTTATAAAATTTGATGACTAATTTAGAATGTTGATCCTGCATAATTTCCACTTGTTTCCAATCTATATTTACTTATGCATAGTAAACCCAACTAAGTATCATTTCTATTTAGTATTGCAATAAGTTAAACATCTTTCAAATTTATTATATCTAATTATTATAATTTAAAATATTTATTTATTTGAGTTTGAAATTAATTGGCTTGCTATAGATTAGTTTATCAAAATTGTGCTTGAAATATTAATATATGATTAAACCTATCCCCCCATTATTTTAAAATTTAGGGTTAAACATTTGGTGAACCTGATTCTAGTCTCCAAAACCTAGATTTACCTTGGGTTTCCTAATTTATTATTTTTATGATCTTTGATTTCTAATTTAAAAATATTCAAAAACATAAAAATAAAAATTTATTTTCTTATAATCATGTTTAATATGGATACATATAATTAGTTAATTCATTATCTCGTACATAATGGTATTTCTTACTTATCATGTTTTATGCATGAATAACTTAATAAAAACTATAAACATAAGGAGTTAAGAATATGATCCATTTAAATAAAACACATCCTTGCATACCCATTATTATTATTATGTTTAAAATGAAATACCTCCCATCACTAATAAATTTTAAATGGAGTTCATGCAATAACCTTTAACTCCATACCACACTACAAAACACTCCAATGCTGTTCTTGCTAAAAATTGACTCTTGGATTGACTACACCATTATTCTCATTACAAGGATGTTATTTTGGATGTAATATGAATGATCATATTTTTTTTATTGAGGTTAAAGGGGGAATTTTTTGAACTAGGGTCCCCAAACCCTAGGATAAGTACAAAGAAAAATAGAAATAGAGGTTTACCAAAGACCAAGAGAAAAACCTCTTATCATTCTAGAGTGCACCCTGATTGAAGATGTGTAAAACACACCCTCTCTCTAGCTGATACAATTAGATCTTCTCAGAGCATGGGTGAATATATATTGAGAATAATATATAGAGAGGGATGGTTCCCTTAAGATTTATCTCTAAAAACTAAACTATTCTATTTTTTTGGGATGGAAAGGGAGAAGGAAACTGAAATGGAAAATACTATCTAATGGGGTGATGCACTTGAATGATTAGTATTATATGAAATATTTTTTGAAAATGAGTAAGGAAAAAATATGAATAAAAATAAATTATTAAATAAATCCTAGACATAAGTGTTTCAAAAGAAGGTCTGAAAGAAGCTTGCAAAACAAATTCTATTCCTAGCTCTTCAAATGACTTGTAGAGGATGAGATTTTCATAGTAGGTGAGAAAAAGACCTAAAAAAGGGGATATATATCTCACTTATATGCTGGTAAAAAATCAAAAATACAATTTATTCTATTAAAAAAACTCATATGCAAAAGATTTACTTTATTAATAAATGATGTCAATTAGAATTTTTGTTTTGCTTCAGGAATTATGAAAAAAATGGTCTAAAAAAGCCAATATATAAGTCTAAAACCTTAAATAAACCTAAATTGGCATGGAAAATAGCAGGATTAGTCTTATTATATTTAAAATAAGACTAAAATATTTTTAAAATATTAAATAAAGGCTTTAAAATCTTCCAAGTCTTCAAAAATTGCATGTTCATTTTTGACATAGAATTGAGAAGTGGTGGACCCATGTTGACTTGTCAAACTTATTTGCATGAAAATCAAACCATAAATTAGAATATAAATCCATATTTAATTTTTTAAAAATTATTTAAAGTCTTTATCTTGCATGAAAAGCATGGGAGATGCAATAAACTAGTCAAACTAGTCAACTGATGAGATTTGACCCTTAAGGACTAGTTAACTCAACTTGAGCTCAACTTACATGAATTTAAAATTGTGGATTGATTTTAGAATGATATATCCACTTAAAAAATATATATTACATATGGTAACTACATAATTAATTCTTTTGATAGATTTTTAATGGCATTCTTTACTTGCTTAATTGGCCAATTAGGCCAATTAGGCCTATTAGGCCAATTATGCCTAATAGCCTATCTTATGGCATTTGGACTCCATTAAACCTAAAATAATATGCCATGAAACCTGAAAAAATAATTAAATAGACTTGGAAAAACTTTTCTCACCATAATATATTTGATTTTGATGAGAAAACATTCACTATTTAGTCAACAGGGTTGACTAGGCCTATTTTGCTCCATTTTCCTGTAGACTGGCCATTTTGATTGATCTAGTTAGGATACTTATAAGATTATTTATAAAAAAATTAAAATTTTAGGATGAATAAAATTATTATGATTTTATATCCATTGATTATATTTCATTTAAGTGTCCTATACTTCATTTTACATGCTTTTTTATATTAAAAAAACATGATTTTTGCCCTCATCCTTACATCTCCATTCATAAAATTGAAATTTTTAAAATCATATATAAGTTTAAATTATATTTTAAAAATTTATAGGTTTATTCAAGATGATTTTATGGCAATAAAATCAACCTTTTTCAAAACTAGTTTTTATGGGTTTAGGTAGGCTTTGAAGTTAAATTTTCAAAATGATGGTTCATGAAGTACAGACCTCCAAATATATATATATTTTAAAAATTTATGTGTATAAAAATTACCCCCTAAATATCCTTTAAAATATTGAGTTTTCATTCAAAATATATAAAAATTTACCACGGGGAGAAATCTCCTTGTGGGGTTTTGACTGTATTCTAAACTGCCTACACTCTTAATGATTATTCATAAATAAAAACCACTCAAATAGTCTCAATTTTTTATTAATTATAATTAAATAATATTAATAAAAAAATAATAAGATATTTCATCCAAACCCCACACGTGGTGAAAGATATGAGCATCTGAATAGAAGGCTAGGAAGGGTGTCTAGAACTAAAAAAATGAAAATTTCACCAAAATGAAAATAACTCTTCAAATTCTTCCCAATGCCTAAAAACATAATAATGGAGTATTTAAAATGCTATAAAAACACTATAAAATCATTTTTTGCTTGAAAATTCAAAAAACCCCTTTTTGACCTTTATGCCTGTTTGCTTGTAAAAGCCTGTATGAACATGGTTTACATAAAATTTAGAGTTTTGACACTATTTAAATGTCTGATTATTATGTTAAAACATCATACAATGATTATAAAACTTTTACTTAGACTTAGAAACCTCTGTATCACTTTAGAACAATGCCTACTCCAATGGTGATCTCCAATGAACATGCTAAGGACTATTACAAAATAGTGAAACAATGAGTATATCCACTTATCCAATGGAAATTAAAAATTTTCAGAATATTCTCCAACTCATAATGATCCTATGTAGAAAATTGAGGTCCTGAAACCACATGTAGCTCCTAGAATGTTCAATTGTCTCTCAAAATTTATCCTCATGCATGGATTGTCTACATATTTGAACTTGACACTGCTCTTTTGAAATGATAATGACCCATTTACAATCTATTTTTCTAAATTTTGATAAAAATTAGTGCTTTTTAGGCCATAATTCCTTGGTTTGACCAACTTTAAAAGGCTATGACCAGTTTTAGGAAAGTTTTGTATGATAGGAGTAGTAATTTGTCTTTGATAGGTCAAATTACTAACAAAACCTAGACAAAATAGGGCCAGACACAACCAAATCATAACCCAAATACAAAATAATAAAAAAAACACTACAAAAAAGAAACTTGAACCTAATCCATGTCTAGGTTTCCTGAGATGTCCTAGAAAATTTTCATCCTTTTGAGATTAGCATAAATTTAAAACAATTTTTTTTCTGTCTATGTCTTTCTGACACCCACTACATTGAACCTATTTTCCTTTCCATTTTCCAATATTCTTTGGATTGAATAACTCTCCAAGGTGTGCTTTAAGGTTCTCAACATAATGAATTCCCTCATTCATGGCTACCTTGATGTAATTTATTAAGAAACTAATGTTATTTTTAAGATTCTCATTCTCATTATCCAACATGTCCACCCTAAATTGGAGGCTCTATAAATATTGATCATCCTCCTTGGAAAGTATAATTTGGTTTAATATGATATTCTCTTACTAAAAAAACTTGACTTTCCCTTTAAGGTTCATTAATTCCCTCATGAACCTATACATGATAGAATTTTTTAGGTCTAATTCGTTAACAATCTTGTCTGCATTTTCCTTACATTTTCATTAAGTTTTTGATGATGCTTACCAGAAGGAGGATTACCTTTGTCCTTAGAAGCATATCTAGACTTGCCTTTCATAGCTTCAGGAGGCTTTGGATGAGAAGACATATCACCCAAATCCTCTTGATTATAATCATCTCTAGGCTCAGCCCTATAATCTTCAACTAAAATGAAGTCTCTTACAGATCAACCTGTTTTACCCTGCTTGCCTGGGGTCTCCACTAAGGTCCTGGTCTCACTCTTTAGATGTTCTTGCATCTTAGTGGGTTTCACCTTAATAACTATAGATGATTTTATAGATGATATCTTAGATGAAATGACCTCAATATTCTTGCTAGTGTTTCTAGGGTATTGAATCCACACCTTAATATTCTTGATGTCCATTGTTTTATCCTCCATAAATTTATTCTAAGATTAAGAGATATCTAGATTGATCTGATTCATACCATTGAAGTAATTATGTATTATAAAAATCACCCCTTTGTGTCTAGAAGCCAGGTATTTTCCATTCTTATACATTAGGATAGAGACTTCAAGTGAATGAAGGATGTATAAAGGGAGGATGAATGGAAGGCCATGTCTAAAATAATTCAAGAACATGAACAAGGACCATCAAACAAAATTAAACCTACCTTCAAGAGTGACATATTGTATTAGATGGAAGGTAATCTCTCCATAAGGCTTGTGCAGCGATTCACGGTCAAATCCATAATGAAACATTTCCAAAGTTTCCCCTTCCTCCATAAATATCTCCTTTTCTCTTCTATAGGCTATGGAAGATTTGAATATTTTTGTTTCCTTAATTGCTAAACCTATTACATGTGAAATCATCTCCTCTATGATTTACAAAGTGACTCTATTAATATTAATAGTTTTATCTTCCCAACCATTATAAAAAAGAGTCAATATATGCCTGTCATGTCCTATTTTTTCCATGAACCCTACAAATCCCCCAAATTACAAAGCCTCCCATATTATCTCATTCTTCTTTACTTCTTGTGACAATTTAGGTTATATTATGTTTAGTGATCCCATTATGATCCCAACAATTCCTACACAAAGGCATAAGAGTCTTTCCCAAATACAAAATGCAATTTTCCCAACACACCCTAGGGTTATCTTTTTAGTGATTTTGGTATTTGAGTAGTTTAATAGATATGCCATTGAGTTTATAAGTTTATCAAGAAGCTTGACAAAGAATAACCAAACCATTAAAATGCAATGGTAAAAATTAATACTAATATCCCAATATCTCCTCCCCTAGACTTTAGAGGGTTCCCCAATTCCTCATATGTACTATTCATTAGGTAAACCTTCACTTTTTATCCTTTGGATAAGGTCCTTAGGAAGCTCTTTATAGTCCATCCAAAAAGTCTACCCCAATGAGGCCACACCCTTATTTGTAAACTAATCCATTAAAGTGTTTCCCTCATTATATATGTGTTGAATAAGGACTTGATGTAAGGAGTCCATAATGGATATTGCTTCCTCTATCACTTGTTTAATGGATTAGATAATGACATTTTTCCTAGATAGATAATTCAATATATTAAGAGAATATCCCTCTATTATGATATTTTTAACTCCCAATTGTTGTACCAATTTAATCTCAGATAGAGGTGTAAGTTCTTTAACCCAATGGTTATAGTTAACACCCATATCTCTAGCATAAGTTGCTGCCAAGTTTCATTGCTGATCTCTTAGGATACCACCTCTTCCAGCTTAGCCTAGATTCCCTTTAGAATCTCCATTGAATTTGAGCTTTATCCATCTGAAAGGAGGGGGTTTCCATTTAGTTCTTTTTCTAGTCTCATCTTTAGGATCAAGGTTACTTAGCCCAAAGGTGCCAATTTACCAGTTAAGAGAAGGTATTTGTTCAAATGAAAGGAGACTTTTACCTTTATTATTAGGCTCAATGTTGTAGTTCTCTAGGATATTTTCAAATATCCTTTTTGTTATTACTTTTTTTTTATATTTATTCTCTCTAAATATCTTATTGTTGTGCTCTCCTTAAATGCCCCAAGTAATATGAGGCAAAGAAAGTTTCCATAGTTTATTGAGAAGGGCATTTTAAAAGGGGTACTCCCATGACTACCATATTTATATCAAAGATCCTTCTTGAACCCAATATACATTAAATTTAATAAGAATATAGCTCCAAATTTCCTATGAGTAAGTGCAATCCATGAGTAGATGGGATATAGATTCATTATCCTTTTCACAAAAGACACATCTATTAGTTAAAACACATGCTCTTTTTCATAAATTATCCATGACAAGTATTCTACTTTGAATTGTAACCCAAAGAAATTAATTTATTTTGGGTATAATCCTTTTATCCCATTAAATCTCCCAATTATAAATGCCATAAATATTCTATTCCAGTAGATTATACCCTGATTTAACTTTATAATGACCATTGAAATATTACTTATATACAAGCTAATCATCTCTATTATTGAAAGGTATATGAACTATTCTCAATAATTTGTTCACATTAGATAACCTCAAATAATGCTCATAGTTAATGTTATCTAAACTCAATATTTTATACAATTTGGTGCCTTATACCACCCACCAATAATATTAAACTTTATAACCATACTTGTTGCAAATATCCTCTTGTAAAAGCTACCATGTCTCATTTTGACTAAGAGGATGATCAAAGACCCATGAGTCTTTCCAAAAATCAATCTTATGACCATTTATAATCTACTAATTAGAACAAGTGTAAATTAGATCCTTATTAAAAATCAAAAAATTCTAGAAATGAGTGTTTCAAATTAATTTCTTCTCATTCCTTAATTTGGAAGGAAGTAATGAAACTAGTTATAGGGTGTGTAAAGGGATATCTAATAAAGTGCACATGTGATCTAGATGATGGTGAGAAATCCTATTTGACTCAGAAGAAATAACCTAAAGATAAGAAAGACACTAGAGAAATGGGGTTATTAGATGGATGGTTGAGTGGACTACCTAGCATGAGCTAGATTCAAGAAGTGTGAGCTTATTAGGAGGCTATAAATCCACTATTTATAATAATTATGTTGATATAAATGAAAAGAAATAATTTTTTCATTTAATAAATAGAAAGTAAATTCATGTAATACAAGATGGAAGTAAATTTCTTGTTAAACAAAATGACTAAATATAGCAAAAGTGGGTCAATATTCATGCTAAGATAGTTGGGGTCAAGTTTAAAAAATAAAAAAGTCTTTATGAACATGTAGAAACATAGAAAATAGGGTTTGGTTAGCGTTATGGGGTGAAAATAAATTGTTATTATTTTCTACCATAGTGACCTTTGATGATTAGGTGAACCATCGATAGTTGAAATAACCATTAACAGTTTGGTGACCATCGACGATTGAGGTGGCCATCGATAATTGAGCTAACCATCAGTGGTTACCTATGTAATTCTAGAAATGATAAAAAAAGGATTGAAAATTGGGTAATTGGGAAAATAGAGGTCTATTATAGATCTGGAGGATGGAAAATAATATATTAATGCGTTTAATAGGGTAGGGAGGTTAAAAATAAAACAAATCAAAGAAAACAAGCACAAGATACTTGTAACTTGATGGTGGGAGGTTGAAGTAGTTTGGATAGAGTGATAGTATTTTATCCTTTAAAAGTGATTCTAATACTAGTTCAAGTCTCTATTGATGTTTCTTTCTTGTTTAAGGGATATTGGATACCTATATGTAAGATATCTTGGATGTAAATTCTTGGATTTCTAGATCCATTTATCTTCCTACTTTTCTCCTTTTATAAGATGAAGTTAATAAATGTGCAAGAGGAGGTTACTAATTGGATAGAGAATAAAGTTTCTAATTATATGCTTTAAAACTGATTTTCATCATAAAATAAAAGTTACTAAATATGCCATGCTCATTTCATATAGTTGGTAATGCTTTTAAAGTAGGCTTAGAAGACCTAACCATCGATGGTTGGGATAATTGTTTATGGTTAGGATAACCATTGATGGTCAAGGTTTTAGAGGAAAATGATTTAAAAAGGGGTGAATTAAAAATTTAAATTAGTAAATTAATAAATGGGCTAAGTCAACGAGGTGGTGAACTAGCCTCAGAGTTGGGTAGGGGTTCAAGGCACTTCAACATATAAAATTGTGTAGTTTTTGAGTGTTTACATTTTGACCCTTTTTGTTATGCAAATTTGAATTAAAAAGATGAAAAAAAAATGATTTTTGGTCAAGGTCTGGTTGCCTTGAGTATGGGAAGAGGTGTTCCCCCTCAAACTAGGAGTTGATAGAGTGAAAATAAAATTAGGTTTGGGTTCAATAAATAGTAAAGGGTGAGTCATGAGGTGGGTAACACAAAATGGGTTGGACATTTGAAATGAAAACTTACACATAAAATGTGACTAAGTGTGATGGTAAATATCACATAAAGACTAAATTTTCTATTAGGTTATGGAGCTAAAAGCTTCACTGATGCAAACGGAGGAGGAGGTTGCAGAGAGTTTGCTGAGTGTCATAGACACCAGCGTTGGTTAGGCCAACCAACGTCAACAAGATTATACAGAAGAGCAGCTGATGTCAGTTAGGGATCGGCCGGCGTCGGTCAGCTCTAGGCAGACAGGGACTGACGTTGATCACCTGTGTGGTTTGAATTGTGAGTGTTATAGACAATTTTTTAACGAACCAAGTATTTGCATGTCAAGAGCCAAATTTAGACTAAAAGCTGTTGATCTAATTATTGTAATTAGGTGTCTAATTATTGTTTGCATGAGATCTATTTAAGAGACTCATGGGTTATATTGTAAAGTGTTCTAGTTTGAGTTGAGCAAAGTTAGCTCCTTCTGTGTGTGAGGTGAGCAAGGGTGTTCCTCTTAGTTCCACATCAGTACCAAGTGTGGGTGCTAGTTTTGGAGAATCAGCAGGATTCTTTAGGGGTGTAGGATCTTGGCCAGTAGGCGTGCATGGCTACTTTTGGAGATCTACATGGTAAGTAAGATCATTGATCTATAGGTGTATGTGTGTGTAAGGTCTAAGGTTCACAAGTGTGCAGAACCAGATTGATTTACAGGTGTGCAAGATCATATAGGACAACAACACAATAGGAAGCAAGATTAGGTGGGATCTACTTAGAGTACAGTGTGTACTTAGAAAGAGAGCAAAGAGGAAGGCAAGGAAGATCCTTCCATAAGTAAGATCAGATTGGGTTGCAGGTTGTTACAATTCAGGGGAGATCTACTTGAAGTATGATTGTGTACTTGTGGAGTGCGTGGAGCAATGGAGTACTAGCAGTAGTGGATACTGACTGGTTGGAGGTGAACACCAACTCTGTGTTTGAGTTGTGTGTTGGGACCGTAAGAGAGAGAGAGCTTTGAGGAAAGAAGTACTGTACACTTGAGGTATGGGAAGCCTCTGTAAGGTGGAAGAGTGTGGTGGCTCTTTATTGTATTCTTTTCTAGATGAGTATTAATACAAGTTGTGTATTGTCTCTCATATTCTGTGTTATTTCTGAATTCTAGTTACTTGTGTATTTTGGTTAATTTCCACATGTTAAGTTGCTTGGTAATCAATTGTGTGCTTCCATTATTTCCCAACAAGTGGTATCAGAGCTAAGGTTATAGGGAACAGGTTTTATGTTTGGTTACAGGTCACTCTCAGGGGTTTTTGATTGAGTGGGAGTAGAGCAATGGTAGAAGAAAGTAAGCTAAGAATGGAGGAATTGAAAAGCATAGATGGTCAATTACGGTCTTATGGAAAGAAAGAGTAGGGAAAAGAATATTGTTGGTTGGTAGAAGATCAACATGAAGGAACTGAAGAAGCAGATGTTGCAGGTGATGTGGCACATGATGCTCTAGTATGTTTTTTGGATAAAGTAGAATCTTGTTTCACAGATTCTGTTGCCTCTTTCCATGTAGTCTGAAATAGAGTATCTTTTCATGGTAAGGTCTTTGGAGACTTTGGAAAGATTTATGTAGGCACTGGTGTGCCTTGCCAAAGAATTGGCAAAGGGGAAGTGAAGCTAAAATTGTAGGTGGCCAACACATGGGTGTTGAAGGAGGTCATGCAGGTCCCAGTGTTAAAGATATGGCTAATTTCTTTAGAAAAGTTGGGTGATGAGAGATGCACAAGAACTCTCACAGCGGATACACTTGAATTAGCTGGTGGTAAGAAAATAGGTACTCTTTATCTACTTATTTATATTACTAATTCTTCTTCTGTTGTGGAGATGTGGTTTTGTAGGCTAGGTCACATGAGCAAGAAGGAGATGCATGTTCTTAAGAGGAAGACTGATATATTTGATAGGCTTAAGAACTAGAAAGCCTTGGTGTTTATGGAGGAGATGGCAGACAGAGACCAGTGGATGGGGCTGGATACTTCTAAGTAGGGCAGTTTGGACATGGGTTTTAATTCAAAGGAGCTCACAGGTAAAAAGTCATCACTCACAAGTGAACATAGGTACTAGCATCAGTCAGGGGGAACTGGCATCGAATAGATAGGTGTCGATGTCGGTTATGTGCAGACCAAAGCCGGTGATGTCAAGAAGGGTAAGACCGATGCCAGTTAGGAGGACCAATGTTGGCAATAGGTAAGATTGATGTCGGATAGGAGGATCAACATTGACAACAAGGACACTGATGTTGGTAGAGTTGGTAGTCAGGATAGGTGCATGGAAACTGACGTCAGTGGGATGTAGACTGTGTAGTGACCGAGGTCAGTCACTGTAATGGATTTTGGGCAGATAGGAAGCTATCAAGGAGTCTCAAATGCCCATATGGAGGACTAAAGGTGGTAAGTAAGCCTCAAATTCATTATTCATCTTCTTTATACTAGTTGTTGACTATAGAGCAGGAAGGATCCAGGAAACAGTGGGAGCATGGCAGGAATATGATGCAAAACCAAGCAGGAGATTTGGTAGGGTTGCCAGCTGATATGAAAGCATAGAGATGAATGGACTCCTTAGTTGAAGAATAGAGAGAATGGACACGTGAGATGGAAGACCAGGTCATATGGTCTTGAGGAAGCTACAAGACAGTGGTACAGGTTTGACAGGTGGAAGACAAAGCATGGCTTTAGTAAATGTCAGTGTAACCATTGTGTTTGTCTTACCAGGTGGATGATGGTCATGACATTATTCTGTTACTGTATGTGGATGGTATATTTGCTAGCAAGTTTGTACATATAGGGTTTTGATGAGCTAAGGGTAAGATTAGTTTAGTGGTTTGCCATGAAGTATTTGGAGCAGCAAAATTATTTGGCATGGGAGACATGGAAGATCACAGGTTGATTTTGTCTCCAATGGGAGATGATGTGAATCAAGTGTTGGTAAGGTTTAGGATGCAGAACTGGAGCACACTAAGGGTTGGATAGTTTAGTGTCTGAAATCACATGAGGTCTGGTATAGACCTGAGTTTTCTCAAGCAGTGGGAGCTGTTAGAGAGTTAAGAGCCAATTTGGGGAAGTGGGTTCTCAGGTATTTGAGAGGGACCAACAGTAGGGATTCATGTTATGCAGGGTCAAGACTTCCCTACATGGGTTTGTAGGTTCGGATGTGGCAGGGTACTCGGATGATAGGAGGTGCACCATAGGTTGTGCGGTGGGTTGTCTTCAGGATTGATCTTGAAGAGGGATACAAGCCAAGAAATAGATTAGATAGGGTACAGGTATAGCTACAATGCAGCTGTTTATCTCCAAGTGGGAGATTGTTAGGTTGTGGAGTTAAAAGCTTCACTGATGTAAATAGAGGAGGAGGTTATAGAGAGTTTGCTGAGTGTCATAGACACTGGCATCAGTTAGGCCAACTGACGTTGGAAGGATTAGATAGAAGATCAACTAACATTAGTCAAGGATCAACCAGTGTCGGTCACCTCCAGGTAGATAGGGACTGACGTTGGTCACCTGTGTGGTTTGAACTGTGAGTGTTATGAACAGTTTGTTAATGAACCAAGTGTTTGCATGTCAAGAGCCAAATTTAGACTAAAAGCTACAGATCTAATTATTGTAATTAGGTGTCTAATTATTGTTTGCATGAGATCTATTTAAGAGACTGATGGGTTGTATTGTAAAGTGTTCTAGTTTGAGTTGAGCAAAGTTAACTCCTTTTATGTGTGAGGTGATCAATGGTGTTCCTCCTAGTTCCACATCAGTACCAAGTGTGGGTGCTGGTTTTGGAGAATCAACAGGATTCTTCAGGGGTGTAGGATCTTGGTCAACAGGCGTGCATGGCTACTTTTGGAGATCTACATGGTAAGTAAGATCATTAATCTGTAGGTGTATGTGTGCAAAAGGTCTAAGTTTTAGAGGTGTGCAGAACTAGATTGATTTGCAAGTGTATAAGATCATATAGGATAGTAACACAATAGGGAGTAGGATCAGGTGGGATCTACTTGGAGTACAGTGTGTACTCAGAAAGAGAGCAAAGAGGAAGGCAAGGAAGATCCTTCCATAAGTAAGATCAGATTGGGTTGCAGGTTGTTGTAGTTTAGGGGAGATCTACTTGAAGTATGACTGTGTACTTGTGGAGTGCGTGGAGCACTTGTGGAGTGCGTGGAGCATTGGAGTACTCGCAGTAGTGGATACTGACTGGTTGGAGGTGAACACCAACTCTGTGTTTGAGTTGTGTGTTGGGACCGTAAGAGCAAGAGAGCTTTGAGGAAAGAAGTACTATACACTTGAGGTGTGGGAAGCCTCTATAAGGTGGAAGAGTGTGGCGGCTCTTTATTGTATTCTTTTTTGGATGAGTATTAATACAAGTTGTGTATTGTTGCTCATATTCTGTGTTATTTCTGAATTCTAGTTACTTGTGTATTCTAGTTAATTTTCACATGTTAAGTTTCTTGGTAATCAATTATGTGCTTCTGTTATTTCCCAACATTTTCCAATGTTGATAAAAATAGGGTTAGGTTTTAAGGAGACATAAGATAGGATAATTGGTTCGCAACATTGGTCATGGCTAATTAGATAGTCCTATCTAGTCCTCTAGATAGGGTTAGCATTATTTTTAGGTATTTGGGGTAGGAAGTGCTCTTTTGAAACAACACAAATGATTGGTTCATGCATGAAGTGGTGCGAATTTCAAAATTTTAACATGACAAGGTTAGTCAGTGTAGTCAAAGTGATCAAGGCAAGGTTGTTACAAAATATGCAAAAGTTTGGGTAAAAATGACCAACGTCAAGGTGGACATGGTCAAATAGGTTGGTTAAAGAAGGGTAATCTCTAAAAGGTCAAGTGGTTGTCTTAGGGGAGATAAGGTAAACTCCCAAAAGGGTAGCATCAAGGTGGGGTGCTTAAAGATTAGAAAAAAATGAGGGACCCCAACTGTTGATGGTTAGGGTTTTCTCTTAAATTCGACCATCGATGATCATCTTGACCATTGATGATCAGGGAAAACCCTAAAACTTGAGGGATAAAAATTAAAAGTGATATGTTATTTTCACTTTTCACTTTTAGTGATTGATCTCAGGTGAATTTATGCATTTTTGTTTTCTTGCATTAACATGTTGAGGTATAAGGGTGTGATTAGTTGATTGTGTATGTGGACTTGACTGAGTATAGATTTGATGGAGGTTGGATAAGGATGTGGCTAAGTGGTAGGATGAGGGTTTCAACTACTTAGAGATCATGGAATAAGGTAGGTGATGTCTTGAATTTGAAAGGGTAGGTAAATTTGTGGTTGTGTTTGAACTGGATTTTTAAGAGCGATGGATGATAGGGATAAGGTTTGGAACCAATTTATGGAAAATGATGCCATAGAGTAGGTTTTTATGGATTTTGTGAAAATTAATGAGGGAAAGTGACATGTGAAGGGTGTTTTGAGTGGGAATTAGGTTATAGGATAGGTCTATGTAGGTTAATTTTGAAATGGGGATGTTGAGTGGAGGTTTTGGGGGGTCATGGGTTTGAGGTTTGTATTACTGATGGTCACACATAGTGACCATCAGTGGTTTGACCTGACCATAGATGATTGAACCCTAGGTGAGAAAAGGTCCTTAGGGACCATCAAAGATTCAATAAACTATTGACAATCGAAGGGTTGGGGTAGTAGAAAAAGGTACAGTGAAATTATGTTTGAAGTTATTTTAAGGTTTAGGAAAGTGTGTAAGTTTTATAAAATGTTTAAATGTTAAAGATGTTTAAAAGGGAAGGTGGGTAAAATAAGGTGAAAGGTTATAATGTGTGTTAAAGTTTTTGGGGTTGTAAGTGATTTATAAAGTTGTGTTGAAATGTTGTGAAAAGGGTTTTAATGGGTGTGTGTGGTTAAATTTGAATGAATGTATAGAAAGTGTTGTAAAGGGTGTAAAGTTGAAAATTTGTGAAGGTGTGTATAGAAGGGGGTTTGAGAGGTATGTTAAGGGTTAAGAGTCTTGATAAACTATTGAATCATGATGTTAAGTGGGGTAAAAGGTCAAAGGTAGGATTGATAGGATATGATATTTTATTATAATGGTAGGTGGGTAGAGTTAGGGAAAAATAAATGTTTGGTATGTAAAATAGTGTGTTAGAGTGGGTTGATTTAATAGTAGTAATGTAAGTGGCTGATAGACAGATGTAATGGGTGAGGTTAGAATAGGTGGTATAAGGTAGGTGTAGGTTGATACTTAGGATTATGTAGAAACACTAAGTAGGCATGCTAATTTTATTATGCAAGCACATGATCATATTAAAATGAGGGACATGGTCCCTTAGATCTTTATTGAGGTTCAAGATGTAATGACTATGAAGGAGTAGAGACATATAGAGATAGTAAGACTAGAAAGGATGATTCATCACTATTACTTGTCATGAGCTATGGGTATAATTATGGCCCTCATTAAGAGATGGGACCTATCTAAAAACACATTTTTACTATCGATAGGGGAGATGGTGATTCTCCTAGAGGAAATTTAATGGATCATACAACTACCCATTCATGGGGAGCCAATCTAATATATAGAGAGTGAGGAGATCAACTATCATATGGATTTGATGTACAGGGTAGATTGAGTACATGCTAAGTTTCACTCAGGTGGATTGAACTATAGACCCATATACTAGAGGGATACTACAAATAGATACCTACTCATCATGATGATGATGGTGGTTGTGTGCTTCTTCATGATGCCAAATTTGAATAGTGGCTACTTTTCATACCTATTATTAGGGGTGTTGATGGAGATGCTTCTGGGGAGGATAGTGTTTGGGTGGGCCCTAGTGTTATTAGTGTAGATTTATAGAGAGATTTGGGCCTTCAAATCGTGTAGGTGATATGGGATCAGTGTTGGGTTCATACTCCATTACTGGGCATATGAGCACATTCAAGTATTAAGGCCTATGGGGGTACCCCAAGATGGATTTAGCCAAGATCCACTTCTAGTTAGTTTCACTAGATGGAGAGGTGACTACGCATTGATAGGTGTTGGTGATGGTGGTTGAGACATTGAGTGGTTTAAGGATGCCTTAGAGGGTTTGGTAACTAGAAACATAGTATAGAGGCCATATGTAGGTTGACATAAATGGCCCAAGTATAGTTACCACACATTATCCTTATAGAGCTAGTGCTAGATTTATGAGAGATGGGATCAGGAGATAGAGCTTATACTATTCAAGTGATTGTAAAGGTAGTTTATACTAGTGCATGGGATCCCATTAGATTTCCCTAGGTACAAGAGGGAGGATGTAAAGTTATATCTCCTTGAGATAGCTATAGGATGTTATATTAGACTATAAGGAACTACCAATTAGAGATGCCATAGATGATGTAGGCATTATGGATGATTTGTAGCTTAGTACTAGGCTAGATATGCAGTGGCCATTTTTGGATGGAGTGATGGGGGGTAATAAACCATGAATGTAGATCCTATAGGGGTACCAATATATGATGTATAGGTAGTAATGATAATGGTAGTGGTACAAGCCTAGATTACCAGCTTATAGGGATAGGTGGCCAATTTATAGGGTCAGATCATCACCTTGACTAGAGATCGAGATGGTGAGGATATCTCTTGGGTTAGTGACATAAGAGATATATTCACTAAGATAGAGGGTAGAATTGACTATAATAGTAGTAAGGGGACCACCTAAAATAGTTTTAAGGATATGGTACTGAGCCACTTTTGAAGAGCTAAGATATTATGAGGTGATAGTGCTGGCACAATTGCCATTGGAGATGAGATATGGAGAGTACATGGCCAACTTGGTAGGGCGTCCATCTATAGCTACTCCAATATAGTGGGGAAAGTAGGGATACCAGGGGGACCACCACTATATGGTAGTGTAGGTGTAGGTGTGGGTGAAAAAGTAGATGGAACTAGTGGGAGTGGTGCCATAGGGCTTGATAGATGAGATTATATGATGTATATGCTTTTTACTTTGATACCAACCTATGTGCCAAAGATGTGAGATGTATATGAGTGAGTGAGACATAGATACATTATGACATGTATTTCCTTATTGATGTATATGATGATTATATGTTGATTATGTGGGTTATATTGATGACATATTGACATTTGATTATATTGATGATGTGATGATTATGTTATAATGTTTATAGATGTTTATTGATTATGTATTGATGTATTATGATTATGATGATGGATGAGGACTTTTTATCATGAGAGGATATGTAGATTGATTGTTATTATTCATGTTTTGTTAATGTGATGCATATGATGTATTATGATGATGGATGGACTCATGATTATGATGTTTTGATGATGTATTTTATAAGTGATGACATGAGATTAGGTATTTATGATGTTAGATATATGATGATTGATTTGATTATGCTATGAGTGATGTTTCTTATTGATGTATATGCTTTTTCCATTGTATGGATATGATATATATATATATATATATATATATATATATATATATATATATGGATTTTGAGTTTGGGCATAGAATGATGTTGTTCATGATGTGATTATGGATATGAGATAGATGATTTTATGTATATACAATCATGGTGACTTTATGTTTTAGATATATTATTTGATGTATAGATGTTGATAGTAAAGAGGATGATGACATTGTTTATAGATATGACATGGTTATTATTTTATAGTTATGATATGGCTTAGGGATAATTGCCTATGACATGTATGGGAAATGGTAGATGACATGGTTTATGTGGTTTGTTGACATAATGTGATTTATGGATAGGATTATGGATATGTGGATTATGGTTAGCTCATGAGTTTTGATATTGATGAATGTGTATGATGTGTGTTTTAAGGTTAATGAATGGCAGGATTCTCATGCCCCATTTTTTATGAGATGAGATTTGTATATATGATGATATGAAAATAGACAATATGTTTTATCTTGTGTTTTGATATTTATAGATTATGGATGATGGGATGAAGGGAATTAAAATGTGTTTTGTGATTAGATGTTTGAATTTTATATGTTGATAGTTTTAGGTGATGTTTTGTGTAGATATGAGGGATGATGTGTTTGTTCATGATGATAGATAGGATGGTTTTGATTATTTATTTTGATGATGTGGTTTATGATACATTTAATTTTTGGGTGCATAGAGGGGATATGGATCATAATGTTGTGAGGCATATAGAGTAGTGTTGTCATGAAAATGAAGTTTTGAATGTGATATTAGGATATAATGAAGACACATAAAGTTGGTATAGGTGACGAACTAAATTTTTGGAAAAAGAGAAAAGAATCATGAGACACATGTCTTCATGAAATAATAATGAGAAGGTAAGAAAGGCATGATGTTTTCATTGGTAAGGATCTAACAAAACCGAAGTCATATTAGCTTAATGAGAATAAGCCTTTCAAATGCTTCACATTAGCATGATTTGAGTGAAAATATGGTATCTCGATCAGATTGTGTCAAGTAAGCTCATAATCCCTTGATTTTTAGAGGGTATAAAGGGGAAAGTAGGTGATAGGTAAGTTTGAAGGAAAATGGGTGATACAATAACCTCATGTGGGTTAGTTTTCCCCTTCTATATGTTACCTAAGAACCATAATAGACAAGTCCATATTTGAATACAAAGTGTAGACTGATCAATGTAGGAAGCCTAATAAATATATATGAAAGAGCCAATTATGGCCCTTTTAGGATAACTCACTTTGATTTTGATATAGGCCCTCCCATTTTTGTTTTTTGTTGTTTTTGATAAAAGGGGTGAAGTTGATCGATGCTAGAAGCTTCAAATGATTAATTTGAAAAATTTGTCTTAGCCATACTTTAAGGGAGTGGTCTAAATTTAGATTTATTTTTATGTTGTATTTATCCTTTAAGGGAGCAATCTATCTTTTAAGAAATATTTAGTTGTTGGGTAGTTGTACTTTAAGGGAGCAAGTTGTAATGTTAGAGATATGGACCCAAGTGAGATTTTGGTATCCTAATTTGATTTTAAATGATAGGTTGAGACATGGACAAGTCTATTTATGTTTAGAGGTTTACATTTATAGAGACAAGCCTTTTAGCATAAAAAAGGTTGATGATAGATGAGGGAAAGTGGTTTGAGAGACAATTGACTATGAGATTCCATCTGATTAGAGACAAAAAGTATCCATGAGAGCCATGCCATATGTAGAGCTATGGTATCCATGTTTAGGATGAGGGTATACCTATGATGGATAATCACATGGTCCTATGTTGTAATAATTTTCCTCAAGAGGAATAGGGATAGGTAGGTGAAGGGAAGTAAAAATATTTTAAACCAAAGGATGAGATTAAGTTAGACACAAAGGTGAGTTTGATCCTTATTTTAACAATAGAAAGGATGCATATGCAATGTGTTTAGAGGTTCAAGTTCTAGTTTTTCTTTGAGAGAATACAAATGATAAGATCCTGATCCATACTTATGGGTTATGATGTAGGGTCCAAGCCAATTGAAAGTGAACTTGCTTCTTTTACTCTTCTCCATATTAGTTACATGCTAGTTTTCCTTAAGGATGAGGTTTTTTATACTGAATTGTATCTTTTTTAGGTGTTTGTTGTAAGCACACTTGATTCATTCTTGATATACATGAAGATGATTAAGCATGATGAGGTGATGTTCATCAAGGAGTTCAAGTCATGTGAGATGTTATTGATGATAATCACTCTAAAAAAGGATCTCATGTAAAGATATGTGAAGAGAAGGAATATGGACTTTGAGAGGTAAGATTGATTTTGACCCAAATATGAGACATAAAGGGGTATCACCTATAGAGGTTTGAATGCTAGTACGATAGGCCCATAAAGTGAATGGGATGTGCAAGTGCCAATCTTGACCTAAAGCACTGACTAATTTGGTTAACATTTTATTGAGGATTTTGTTAGAGGATTATACTTGTTTATTTGGTTGTGGATGATAAGGTGAGGAAAAGCTTAACTTGATGTGAAAATAATCACAAAGACCTTAGACTTGCTTGTTATTGAAATATTTTCCACTGTCAATGATGATCTTATGGGGAACATCAAAGTAGCAGATGATGTGGTGAGTGATGAAAGCAATAAATTTTTTAGCTTTGGTTAAGATAAGAGGGATGGTTTCTACCCATTTGGTGAATTATTCAATGGTGGTAATGATATATTGATGTCATTATTAATAATTAGGATTAATTTCCCCAATAATATTGATACCCTATTGCTAGAAGGGCTAATAGTCTTTGGATACTCGAAGGTCATGGGTCATTGCATGATGTAAGTTGGCATGCTATTGAAATTTGACACACTTATTTATGTAATCATAGAAATCTTGATTGAAGGTTGGCCAATAGTAGCCAAGGTGAAGGATACACTTAGCAATAACTAGGCCACTAAAATATCCCTCACATATTTCATCATGCATTTCCTTGATAGTGTGGGAAGCTTCAAGACTATGCAGACACTAGATAAGGAGACCATCAAAGCCATGTTTATAAAGGATTCCCCCTAGTATGGTGTAATGAGAGGTACTATAAACAAAGGCTCTTCAAGAATTTATTGATAAGTTGGGAGAAATAGTACTGAGGTTAAGGTAATTAAAAGTTTGGTCTTACCAAATGTTGAAAGGAGATGCTTCCACACTACATATGATAGGAAGGTCAGAACTGATATATGAAGGTGTGATAAAATGATGGATGGTGACAAATATTTTAAATTTGGTAGGTTTGGATGGAACTTGGGAAGCTAAGGAAGCCATTATATCTACAAACTTATTGGTAGATCAATGAATTATCTGGATAAGGTAGTGATTGAATGATGCTAAGAGTATGCCTAAAAGTTGTTTGTAATTTAATAGGACATCATTTTTACATTGATAAGATTCATTGACCTAGTTGATGACAAGCTAGGAGTCACCAAAGATACTAATTATTTTGATGCCCAAGGCTAAATAAGTTTGGAGATCTATGACCAGGGCTTCATACTCAACCATATTGTTGGTACATTCAAAGTCATGTTTAAAGGCAAGGGGAAAAGGTTCACCATTAATGGGAATGAGAATGATTCCAACACCTCCAACATATTGGAATTTTGATCCATCAAAAAACATGGTCATTTGGTAGGTGGGTTCTTCCTAGGAAAGAGTTATAATGGACTCATTTGGGAAAGCAAGAGGAAGCTATTGGTTATCTAGTATATGAGATTTAACTAATTTGTCAACAATGAATTGTCATTTAATGGAATTTTGTTGGAAGAAATCAAGATCAAAATCAGTTAGGAGCATGATCCACTTATTCACATGCTAGTTTTGGTATGGTTTAGAGTGTATATACTTTAGTGGCTCAATGTTAGTGATGACATAGGTTTTATGATTAAGAAGGTAGTGATGGATTTTGGAGGCCACAAAGACTAAAATGAGGAAAATTTTCTCAAGATGAGTATATCAAGTCTCATATTATATACATGTGAAATTAATGTAGTAGATATCTTACTCTTTGTTCTGTTCATCATGATGAGTGAGCATTAACCCTAGGGAATGGTCCATGGTGGATACATAAAGATAGAAGGGTTGGTCCTCTTTAGGAGGAATAAAAATGGGTGGAGAAAGAAGGTACTCATTAATTTAATCAAATGTATTTTTATAGTCCTTGGTCCTCTTAAAAGAGGTGTCTTTCTTTAGGAGATGGTGAAAGGGTTGACATCTATATGATAGTTGGGAGATGAAGCAATGGATGGACTGGAGCTTCCCCTGTAGGATGCAAAGTTGCTTAAGGATGGTAAGAGGAGGCATCTCTAAGATTGATCTAAATTTAGTAGGGTCTATTTTGATTCCTCTAAGAGAGATGATAAAACCTAGAAGATTTCTTGATAAGATGCTAAAAATGCATTTCTTAAGGTTGAGCTTGACATGATAATGGATTTGTCAGTCAAAGATGATTGCAAGAATGTCTAGGTGATCTTTGTGATGTTTGGATTTCCCAAGGAGATCATCCACATATTCCTCTACAATTTTATGGATGGGATCATGAAAGATGTAGATCATGGCATGATGATAAGTTTATCCAGCATTCTATAGACCAAAAGGTATGACCTTGTAGCATAAGGTCTACCCTAGGGTGATAAAGGAAGTTTTATGTTGATATTTGGGGGAAATCAAGATATGATTATATCTTGAGAAACCATCCATGAGAGATAATATTTTATGGCCAACTATAAGATTAATAAGTTAGTTGATTTTTGGAAAAATAAAGTTATCCTTTGGGCAAACAAGGTTGAGGTCATGAAATTCAATGTAGAGGTGAAGTCCCCCTATGGGTTCGGTAATGGGAATGCTGTTAGAAACCCATTTTGGATAGTCAATGGGATAAATTGATTTAATGGATAAGAGATGCTAAATATCTTCTTTGAAAAGAAGGGTGATGTAAAGATGGATCCTATGAAGCTTTTTCCACACTAGTTTAACCTAAGGATGGGTGAAAATGTTGTGGAGGGAAATAAAAGGGTCAATTCTAGACATATCCTGATAGGACTAAGTAAACTCTATGATATGGTCATGAAGGAAAGAAGGGTAATCATATTGCTCCATAGAAGTTAAATATTGGTTTATTTTGATGATATGGGGTTTATCATAAGTACCCAAGTTGAAATTGATAGTAGATTCATTTAGCATGGTTTGATTCTTAGGAGGAAGGGATTTATGAATAGAAGAATCCCCCATACCAAGGCATGTGAGAATTAAATCATCATCATATCATTGGATGGTGTTGATGGTAGGAAAATATTTCTCTATCATTTTAGGAAGAATGAGAGGAAGGGTTTTGGTTTGGCCACCCTTTTGATAGGTCAGGGGGTCCAAACTAATAGTATTGATAAAAAAAGTTAAATGGGATGATATCAAAGTCTTCAAACTTTGAAGGAGATAGGTTTGGTGAGGATGGGACATCCTCATCAATGGCAGTGATGGGTTTTGGTGAGGTGGGTTCTTCTAGTGGTATGAACCCAAGGCTAAATAACTCATGGGGTTTTTGAGTTCTGATTATGGGTAGCTCATAAGGTCCTTGTTCATAAAGGCCAAGGCTAAACCCCTTCCAAGCACACATGTAAAGGTAAGCTTTGACAAAGGCTGGATTTTTGAGATAAGAGAAGTCAAATGTGAATGGTCGGATGGATGACATAGTGGTGGGAGTGAGAAGTGACTGATCAAGTCCCCCATAGATGAAATTTATTTTATTATTGGGGAGCCTAAAAGGGATAATGGTTCTGATGTTAGGATCATAGGAAGGGTCATGTTTGAGGTTCTCATAATCTTGCAGAGTAGGGAACTCATCCAAGACTAAAAGGAAATATTCCCCAAGTGAGATATGTTATAATGTGGATTCCAAGGAGTCCTGTATAGGGATATGGGAAGAAGGTATAGATGAGCTAGTTGAAGCTGCATCACTGTTATGGGGGGAGTGTTGTTAGTTTTGGTTAATGGTGAGGTAGTGTTGTTAGCAGTCAATTATGAGGTGGATGAATGAGGAATAATAATGTCATTAGGCTGATATGTCATATTTCAAGAGGAAAATAGACTAGGGTTAACCTTGATGGTAATAACTTGACCTTTGTGCTCAAATTTGACTCATCAATGTAAGGTGGAAGGGACAGAACTCATGGCACAAATCCAAGGGTGTTTGAGTAACACATTGTAATATAACTCACCCTATATAACTTAAAATACTTAAGGAATGGTACAAGGTCCCAAATGGATATGAAAGACAACTATCCATAAGGTAGTGACCATGGTATCATTAAAGGAATGAAGGACTACTATGCTTTTTGACATAATGTTTTTGGGTAGTTAGAGTTGGTCATAAGCATGGGAAGAGATAATGTTGATGCTAGCTAATCCATAAATCATCACCCTTTTGACATGGGTTTGATTTATGTATTTAATAATAAAGAGGGGATGATTAGGATCCTTAGAATAAATAGGAGGTATTTTAGAATCTGAAAAGGTGATGATAGAAGAAAGTTGAAGGGCTCTAATAAAGGGTGCAAGAGGTTATGGGTCATCTATTTGAACCTCTATAGATTTTAGAGCCTCCATTAGTTCTTGAAAATGGTGGGGTAAGGTGTTGATTAGTTCATAAAGGCTCATCTTCACTAGTTTTTAGTGAATATGTTTCAACACAATACGCTGGATAAATGTAGAAGGGTTGGAAGGGAAGGCTCCCAAAATAGATACCTTAGGTTTTGGTTATGATATAGTTAAAGGTGTAGGTGTTTAGGTTTGGTTAGAAGGTTGAGGGGTTGAAGGGTATGTCCAAGGAATGGGGACTTTGGATTTTCCCTTGTCCTTCTATTGGGACCATGATTAGGTAACCATATGAATAGTGTAGATGTGGGGAATTGTCAGGTTTGATGGTTGCTTTGATTCCTCATCCTCACTCTTGGGTGAGAGTGGGGGAGTAGGTAAATGTTGGATAATTTGAGTTGGTGGTTGGATTATTAATAGATGTAAAAGAGCTTAATCTAATAAAAAATCATCCTCATCATATAGGCTATGAACAAGTGCTTGGAGAGAATTATAATTCTCTGTGTCATGTTCTGATTCCTTATGATATGCACATATCAATTTATCATTAAAATATGAGGGTTTGATATTAGAGGGGTAGAATGGTTTAATAGGTGGTAAGATAATGGAATAAGTTTGTAACAACCTTTGTAGGATGGTTGAATAAGACATATTCAAAGGTTTTAAAGGTAATGGGTTTATAGCTTTAGGGGTAGGAGCCTTTCTAGAAGCAATTTACACTTTAGAAGTTATAGGTGGGGGAATGGTTTTAGTTGGTGGTTGGGATTTCTTAATTATGGTTGATTTTGTGGTAAATTATTTGATAGTGGAATATTTAGATGATGAAGGGTTAGATATAGGTGGGAAAGTAGAGGTGGATAGGTTAGTTAAGAATAAAGGAGAACTAGATGATTTGGTAGGGGTAGGTGTAGATAGAGAAAAGGGGGATGGTTATCTAGAGGAAGAATAGGTAATTGGGCTGGTAAAAGGATGGGGTCCTAAGATAGAAGGCAAGTGGGAAGGTGGTGGTATGGGTCTAATTTGGGGTTGAGTTTTGGGCAACTCTACCTTCTTAATTGGTCTAGTTGGGGGTTTCTTTTGTGGACTAGATGGGGTTAATTCCAACTTTAAAGAAGGGTGAGTTTGACTAAGTGTGGGAAGAATTCCTAGATTATTGATAGGTTTGGTGAGAGAGGCATAAGGATATTTGGCAATGTTAGATGGAGGTAGCTTTATGGATTTAGAAGAAGAGGTATTCAATGGAGTGGTAAATATGGTTTTAAGGATGGATTTAAGTGAGGTTGAAGATTTGGAATTATTTTATTAAAGGAGACCAATATGATGCCAAAAGGTGGATCTATCAAAGCTGGGTTGAGAAGTTAACTCTAGACTTTGGACTAGTCTAAAAAAGGGCTTGTAGATAGGTTTGGTTACTTGGTCATTGGTTTCAAAGATTAATCCCCTAGGTGGAGAAGAGGGAATGGTTCCTCCATCATTATTTTTGATGGGAGGTTCCAAAATTGGTGGTTGGGTGGATGAGGTAACCTTATCTTTTTGGATGGTTTCCAAAGAGGGAATGGATGGTTCTATGATAGGGGAGGTACGTATGGTGTCCTCAAGTGAAGGAATGGACATGGTTGATTCCTTTGTTTGGGTGTCCAAAGGAATGGAGGGTAGTTTTACCACTTCAACAAGGTGGAGTGGAAGAAGAAGAAATGGTTTAAGCAAAGGTCATATCCTTTGGTGTTTCTATAAAAGGAGAGGTAGATAAATCTAAGGTCTCATCAAGTGAAGAGAGAGGGGTAGTTAATTCCTTCATTTGGGTATCCAAAGGAATGAAAGGTGAGCCTACTAATTCTTTGATTGAAATGGAGGAAGAAGTAGTTGAGGTAATGGCCTCCTCAATAATGGGCTCACTAATAATAATGTTGATCATATGTGCCTTATGAGAATGGGATGATTTTGTTTTATTGTCATGGTGATGGGTGGAAGGAGCATGATTGGGAAAAGTTTTACAAAAGATGTTAAGGGAATGGTTAGGAGGTAAATTGGGATTATCAAATGAAATTTATCCATAGTCAATTAAGTTTTGGACTAGAATTTTGAAAAGGATTACATTTATTGATGTCATGTCCAATAACTTGGTGAAAGACACAATGGTCATTCTCATTATAACACCTAGGTATGGGGTGAGAAGCATCAAATTATTGGGGTGGCTTGATAGATAGAAATTGGATGAGGTTAGCTTTGAGAAATTTGTCCAAAATAAAATAATAAGACTCCCCTATGGGAGTATATTATTTTAGAGGAGCTTGGTTTTGGTTTTGGTTTTATTCGTAGGAAAGATTGGAAGAATTGGTTTGATGGGGTTGGTTGACAATTTGTGGTGGAGTAGTTTTTCGGACCACTAAGTTTGTAGATGATTTTGTTTTAGCATTAGAATAGCTGGAATGATTAGTGGTTTTGGTGGAGGGAGGGTCATTGGATTTAAATCTAGAATTCTTGTTCTATAGTTTTAGTTTCCCTTCATCAATGGCTCAATTTTCAATTTTATGTGCCATGGTGAATGCCTCATCAAAAGTTTTGAAAGTTTGAACTTGAAGAGTGGCGGTAATATATTTGGCACAACCTTGAGAGAAGATTTCAATTAGTTCTAGTTGCGGTGAGGATAAAGAAATTTGGCTGATAATACCTCTCCATCTAGCTACAAAATTGGTAATTGATTCATCATCAAATTGCCTAATAGAATAGAGGTTGGTAATATAAACCATTTTAGATATATTTATTGAGAAGTGACTTAAAAAGATTTGGGCTAATTGGGAGAAGGAAAAGATGGAGTGCCTAGTGAGAGCACTATACTAATCAAGGGCTGGTTTTGATAGACATAGGGAAGGTATGAATTAGGAGAACATCATCATAAATGATCAAATAATAAGAATGACAAAATGCTCTCAAATATTGTTGGGGTCCTCGTTACCTTGGAATTTGGAAAAATTGGGTAATTACCATTGAGGATGATAAACATGGATGGGAATGGATGGATGGATGGGTTCATTGTAGATTTGATCATAAGATAAAATGTTATGAGAATTGGAGATAAATGAATCTAGGTTGGTCATTTTATCCATTAACATCTGAACCAAATCCATTTGAGGTTGGGAAGCTATATAATTAGGTCGTAAGATTTGTTGTGGTTGGGTAGAAATAATGTATGGACAAGTGATAAAGGGTGATAAAGAAGCCACATATTGGTATGTGGTCATAGGGGGTTGGGATAATTCCCCATAAGAATTGATTGAGACAAATGGTTAGGTGGAAGGTGCTATGTATCCTTATGGGTTAGAAATAAATGGGTAAGATGTCATGGGTACTTGTTGCAGGGTTGATATGGGTTGATTTAGAGGTATGTTTGGGTTGGTGGATGGTGGTATGGATGTATATTGGATTAAAGGCATGGAAGTGCTAGTCAGTTAGTGGTGGGTGGTAACTCTAGTGCTAATATGTAGAAGTGTCTGAGGTATGGAAACTACCAAACTCTAAAGTGGGGTAGAAGTTGGTGAATTTGTCGAACTAAGGGGAATGGTAGAAGTAGGGGTAGAAAATACCCCCATGGTAGGAGTATAGGTTACAAGAGGTAAATTTGATCTAATTTTGGAGGTATTAGTTGGGGTAGTAGGTGTTTGGTTACTAGTTGGGATGTTGGATGAAGTTTAGAGAGTGGTATTAGGTGGGATATTGGAAGAAGAGGCTTGGGTGAGCATAGCTTGGGTTGAGGTGGCATCCACTAGAAGATGGAAATGCATACCATAGGGAGGATCTGTAGGAAAAATGAAAGCAAAAGGGGTATGGTTAGATAAGGTGTTTAGGTAATGCTACAGAGCCATGGGGTTGTTATCTAAGAAGATGTTGAAATTTGAATCACCCTCAATAGAGGGGGAGAAAAATACGGGGAACCCTCATTATCAGAGGTATACTCTATGGAAGAAGAAAATGAGGGTGGTTTTTAGTTGGTTTGATTCCTTAATTTCTATCTAGTAAAGACCATGAGAGGAAATAGGAGATAAAATGATGAAACTCACACCTAAAATAAAGAGCAAGCAAAAGAATATAACACATGAAAATCAAACATAAAATAAAGTGCATTTAAAAACCTACGGTTATTTTAAAAATAAATTTTGGCTTATGCCTTAGAAAATGTGAAGAGGAAATTTGGTTTATAGATCAGGTACTAAATAGGAGATCTAAAGTTGGTTTCAGGTTAAGTTTAGGTGCTCAAGAGAGAAATATATATTGATCTTTAGTATGTGACCTGGTATTGGGGCCTACCCCCTCACTTCACATACTATAGTGATAAGTGTGCTAGGTAATTAGAGACAAAATATACTAAATTCTAGAGTTTATAGTCAACCAGAGAGCTGAGTTGGTTCTCCCATTGATAGTGACTTCTAACTAGGATTGTTGGGAAAGGGTAAGGTTTACCACTAGGTGATGAAATCCTAGTTAAGCCTTATCTCAAGTATGTTTTAATGTGTTGATTAATTATGTGGTTTGGATAAGTGTGTGATAACAAGATTGAAAATATTGATTAATTACTTTGCCTTTAAGTAACTTGATGAACTAAAACATGCAAGCAATCAATTTACACAAAATATTTATTTTAAGCCCAAAAAGAATTTCATATTTAATTTTATGAGCATAAAATAAAGGAATAAAAAGGGATGATATGTCCCACCAAGCATGCTAAAAATATTTTACATTAATTTAAACTCATTCCTTAATTTGGAAGCAAGTAATAAAACTAGTAATATGGTGTGTAAAGGGATACTTGATAAAGTGCATGCATGATCTAGATGATGGTGAGAAATCCTCTTTGCATTAGAAGGAATAACCTATAGATAAAAAAGACACTATAAAAAGGGGGATATTATATGGATGGTTGAGTGGACTACCTAGCGTGAGCTAGATCCAAGAAGCACGAGCTTACTAGGTGGTTATCAATCCACTATTTATAATAATTAAGTTGATATAAATGAAAAGAAAGAATGCTTGAATTCAATAACTAGAAAGTAAATGCATGTTATATAAGATGGAAGTAAATTTATTTCTAAAAAAAATGATGAAATATATCAAAAGTGGGTCAATATTTTTGCTAAGATAGTTGGGGTCAGGTTTAAAAAATAAAAAAAGTCTCTATGAAAAGGCAAGAACACAAAAAATAGGATTTGGTTGGGGTTAGGGGGTGAAAATAACTTGTTATTTTCTACCATAGTGACCATCAATGATTAGGTGAACCATCATCGATTGAGATAACCATCCATAGTTGGGTGACCATTAATGGTTGAGGTGACCATCAACAGTTGAGCTAACTATCGGTGGTTACTTGTATGATTTTAGAAATGATAAAAAAATGGATTGTAAATTAGATAATTGGGAAAATAGGGGTCTATTATAGATCTAGGAAATGGAAAATAAGATATTGATGAGTTTGATAGGACAAGGAGGTTAGAAATGAAACAAATCAAAGAAAATAAGCACATGAAACATGTAACTTGATGGTTAAAGGTTGAATAAATTTGGCCAAAGTGATACTATTTTGGCCTTAAAAAGTGATTTTGATATAGTTTTGGGTCTCTGTTGATGCTACTTACTTCTCTCTTTTTATAAGATTAAGTTACAAAATGCTCAAGAGGAATTTACTAATTATATAGAGAATAAATTTTATAATTTTGATGCTTTATATCTAGTTTTCATCTTAAAATGGAAGTTGCTAAATGTGCCATGCTTATCTCATACAATTGGTAATGCTTTTAAAGTAAGCTTGGAATACCTAACCATCGATGGTTAGGCTAACCATCGATGGTTAGGCTAACCATCGATGGTTAGGATGACTATTCGTGGTCAAGGTTTTAGAGGAAAATGGGTTACAAAAGGGGTGAATTAAAAATTTAAGTTAGTAAATCAATAAATGGGCTAAGTCAACTAGCCTTAGAGTTGGGTATGGGTTCAAAGTGCTTCGACATGTAAAACTATGTAGTGTTGAAGTGTCTATAAAGGGAGCCACAAAAAAATTAATCTTAAATAAATTATTTTAATGAATAATATCCCTCTAAGAATTTTAAATACATTATTTTACCCTAGATGATATTTGTCTCGATAAATCTCCAAAAAAACTTTGAAATAAGTAAGTGCTTTGTTCATCATCTGCAAGTTCATTAGGCCAAGATCGCTAATTTTTTTTTGTACAAACTTTATTCCAAGAAACAAGATGAAATATATTTATCTTTAGTACCATACCAAATAAAAATTAATTATATATTTGTTAGCTTATCCTCAATGCACTTGGGAAAACTAAAAAGTGAAAGAAGATATATAGGAATACTTTGAATTACACTTTTGACTAGAAAAACCTTGCCTACCTAAGATAAAAGCTTACCTTTCCATCCTATGAGATTTATTTAAAATCTATCAATTAATGGATTCCACACTAAAACATAGAGATGATTACCAAAAAGAGGAATGCCAAGATAAGATGAATGTAAAACCTTGATTTGACATCCTAATATAAGATCTACTCTAACTTGTCTGGCAATCGACATATTAAAAAAATAAACATAGATTTTATCAAATTTGATTTTATGATTAAAGGTATGTTCATACATAACCAATATTTTTTAAATAATTCTATCTTATTGAATAGAATCTTCAACCAAAAGAATGGTGTTGTCCATGAATTGTTGGTGAGAGACAGGCTCCATGAAGCATTCTAGTTTAAAACCTTTCAAATTAGAAGAAACAATATCTTTATAAATGAATCTAATAAGATATTTGGCCATGCTGATGAATAGAAAAGGGGATAGGGGATCCCCTTGTTTCACCCCTTTATCAATTTTAAAAAACCATTGGCAATGCCATTAAAAAATACACAAAACATACAAGTGGAAATGCAAGATCTGATGATTTTTATAAATTTGTCTTGAAAACCAAATTGAGCCATAAATCTATCCAAAAAGCTCTAATCTAATCTATCTTATGTCTTATCCATGTCCAACCTTAATACCATTGTGGCTCTTTTGATATTATCCATTGAGTGTATAGATTTGTGTACCATAATTACATCATCTTGAATTTGTCTACCAAGGATAAATCCTCCTTGTTGGGACCAAATTATTTTTCCCATGATTGGTTACATCCTTAACATAATTAGTTTAGTGATGATTTTATAAATGGAATTACATAAGCTAATGGGGGAAAATTAAAAATTCACTGCCCCTTCTTTCTTAGGGATTAACATTAAAAAGGTGTGGTTGAATTATTTTAGCTATTGAGCTAAAGAAAATAATTCATTAACATATGACACCACATCATCTCTTATGATGTCCCAAAATTTTTAGAAAAAGGCAATGGGGAAACCATTAGACTAGGGGCTTTGTCTAGATTCATCTTAGAAAGAACATGTTTGAGATCTTCATTAGAAGTGACTAATGTAAGCACTACATTATCCTCCTGATTCACCAATTCAAGGATCACATGTAAAAATTCTTGCTCAAATCTAATATTCTTCTTAAAATCATTTTTGTACATATTTTTGGAGAATTCGATGCACTATATGTGGCCTTTGTTATAAACTTCGTTAAATAGATTAAAAATAATATATCTTTAAAAAAATAGGATTTACCACCTCAACATATTATAAATTATTGTTTACCACTATACATACATGTGTGTGTTTGTAATAAAATGGTTAAAATAGTACTTGTGTACAATGGTTCTAGACTCAAAATTTGTAACATATCTTTCAATTCCTTACTTAGCATTGGTGCTAAAGACTTGGAATCCTCAAATATGAATATCAATGGATTTGAAAATATTTCATGATAGGTATTGGGGAAAATAACATTGAATATTACTATGGGACCATTTATATTACCTACTTTATGCCAAGTAATGATAAATTATTTCAAATATATTATAATTTTAGTATGATCTTGGATACATGAAATGTATATTGTCCCATCTGCTCTACACGCTTGCCTAAAATTTAGCGACCAAGGATTTACCTACATATGTCAATTGGATATTGATCCCTTTAAACATTATGTGATGGTCCAACAAATGAATATTCCTACACCATAATATTATACCTTCAATTTTGGTTCTTGATATTTTATAAAACATTGCTTTAAAGGAAAAGTATTAGGCAAAAATGATCAAGGTATAGTCCAATCTATTTCTCCTACATAATACAAATCGATAAGGCTTTGGATTTTATACCAAATTTGTAAAACACATATATGATACTCATAATAAACCATGTTTTTAAGGGTAAAAATCAAAATTTATGCATGTACCTACTTTTAAAACAAATAAACAAATGGTAAACTTTTCTTTTATTGATGAAAATGATTCATTGGAAATTTGGACATTGGACAAGTTATAAAATCATGAGTCATTATTAGAGTACTTAGGGGCATAAGAGGATATTCCTTCCTTCTATCATAAGAATTAATTTATTCATGCCACCTCTTCTAATGCTTATTTTGGTGTGATTTATGAGACCAATATCCAAAATGATGCACCTAACACTATTATTACTACACCACATATCATAAAATGATCCACTTTGCTAAATAAGGAAATGATACAATATAACTATGGAATAGATAAATATAATTGACCAATATTACTAACTTATATTAGGAATATTAAACACAATAATATTAATGAATTAAAGATGGAAATAAAATGTAGAAAACACAATGCAATAGAAACATAAATTTGATGTGGTTCACCCAATATGGGCTACATCCACATAGAAATATTCAATCCTTATTATTTACTCCAAAAAAATGAAGGAAAAAACCTTAAATACATCCAATAAAATATCCTCTTCACTCACACATAGAATGCCTCTATGATTACAATTCCCTCATATTAAATGAGGGTTACATCTCAGGGCAAAAATGCATAAACATAATTTCTATCATTAGATCTATGACCGATTAATAAATAGTCTATATTTACTATGAAATTAAAATATTTTAAAATTCCCCCCTACACCCCCATGGTGACCTTAGTGGTGGGCATTTTCCCCCACACCTCCATATTGGTAACTAGGCATTATAATAAGATCAGGGTCGACCATCCAACAACTACATTGATAAAGGAAGATGAAGACAAAACCTATTAGAATGTCCTAAATGATTACCCATAATTATTTTCTAAGGATTATTTAGATATGCTTGGGATTGATCCATCAGTGGTAATGTACAATATATTACTATATTTGGAAGTAAAACTTAATAAACAAAATATTCATAAAATGCATCTTAAGGTGGCATTACTGGTAAATTATGAAATTTAAATACTCTTAAATGTGGGATTCATAATAGCTATTGAAATTTATAGTTGGGTTTCTAATATTATACCCACCACTAATCTAAATGGTGATAATTGATGTTGCACTAATTATCATGACTTAAACAAAACATATCTAAAAGATGACTTTCCTTTACCCAAAATCAACATGATTTTTGATTTTACAACTAGATATGAGACATTTTTCATTTATGGATGTTTTTTACAAATATAAACAAATCAAAATTAACCCATAAAATAAAGAAGAAACAACACTTACCACCCCACAGAGAACATTTTGTTATACTATCATACCCTTCAAAATAAAAAATGTAAGAACAAAATAGTAAATGGAAATAACACACACTTTTCATGATTTCATCTACAAAATTGTTGATAAATATGTCAATGATTTACTCACAAAATACAAACACTAACAAGATCATGTCATATATTTATGACAAATATTTTAACACTTTTGAAAGTTTAATTGTGTTTAAATCTGAAGAAATGTGTTTTTAGAGTATCTTATAAAAAGATATTGGGATAAATTATCTCTGTTGATATTTTTAGACAAAAATGTCAAAACATATTTTATCTTAAGGGTAGACTCATTAATGTTTTGGGAAAAATATTTAAGTGACCTAGGAAACCCTTTCCAATAACTAGCAAAAACCATAGATTTGTGTGCAATTTGAAACTTGCAAAATTGTAAATTGTACCCAAACCTCAGATTCCCACTTTTCATATACCTAGTGGAAACCAAAAATCTAGTTGTATTTTATAACCTTGAAATTTATAAATTGTAATAAAAACCCCATTCTCCATCATTCATTACATCTACAAAAATTGGAACTCTAGATGCACTTTGCAACTTGAAAATTTGTAAAGTGAAACTCAAGTTCCACTTTCCACCATTCACCCTCCTGTGGAAACTGGAACTCTAATTACACATTGTAACTTATAAAGTTTCAAAGTGCAATCAAAGTTATGACTTCCACCATTTAACTTATAGAAACTAAAACCCTAGTTTCAATTTATAACTTAAAAATTTTCAAATTACAACTCGATTTCTGATTTCTCAATTTCATGTCACCAAGTCAATCAGTGGAAAAAGGAGATCCATACATAAATAAAAAATTTAAAAACTTGGAAAAGTGCGTGATGACTCCAAAATCCTACTCCCTACCATTTTCCTAACCACTAACCTAATTATCATTAATTACAAGGTTATATTAATAAAACTAAGGTTTTTTGGAAGTCATTATTAACACTACAAATTTGAAATTGAACTCTACATGCGAGGAAGCCAAGAAACCCTTGCCAAGCCTTTCCAAACAATAGCCTTACCAATGCCAAGAAATTCCATGGCCTCTATTACCATCCTTTACAAGCATGATATTCCTCTATTTTCCTTACATTTTCCATCAAAGCATACCTTTCCTTTGAAACCATGCAAAGATTCTTGGCTTTGAAAATCTAAGGTTTTCATTTTCCTATGCTTTCTTGCATTTTCCCATTTTCTTATCTACATTCTTGAGGGCTTGTTAATAAATCATCTCAAGAGTTTTTCATTAATAGGAGAAATTATAGGGTTTATGTCTTATATTGAAGAAATATAATATTCCCATAAAATTCTCTTCACAACCCACACAAAATTTCCTAATGCAAAAAACAACTCTAGACCCCATGGAAATTTGACCTACAAAAACAACTCTAAGACCCTACAGAAATTCCCATTGTAAAATCAATTCCAAATCCCCATCAAATATTTTACCAACAATAGCAAGCCTAAAACCCAATGGAACTTTCATTAGACTTTTCAAATGCATTTTGTATGTCCAAAACCCATCATAATTTTTAGCTACAAATACATAGTATAAACCCCACCACACATTTTACATACAATTGCAAGTCTAAAACTTACCAACTATAAAGTTAGTTTTCCTATACCAATTTTAGTATAACCTATATCTAGAAAGGAAATGAAGTTCAAGTCAAAGTGACCTAGTGCCTCACTTAGCCTGGACTCTAATTCAAATGAAATCACAGACATAGGTCTAGGTTACATAGGCCTAGTTGATTTTTGGAATATAGTAAATGTTGAATTTAATAATGACTAGATTCAAAGCATTTACGATAGTGGATTTACCTAAGAAACAAACTTCTCACTATCAATGTAGATCCCTGATCTTATAATCACATTGGCAAAGAACTATGATGCAAAGAAGAGAGAATTAGTGAATGATAAAGGGCAAAAGATTTTAAACCTTGACCTTGATTTCATAGATACCGTGTTCTTGATTCTAGAATATGAGAGTTATCTAAATATAACCATTGAATCTTTAATAAGTTTTATCAAGATAATAATAATGTATGCCTATAGGTTCTAAAAAAGTAATGGCTAAAAATATCTAGACCCATATCTACAAGACTGACTAAAACCCTGGCAAGAATAGACTTTAAAGATGAAGTGGGTGACATAATCATACTATTGCTTAGAGTTATTGGGAATCCACATGCCAAGAATTATCAAGATTGAATGTACCAATACATCTAGGTGATCAACAAAAATAAATAGTATATCCACTAGGCCTAGTTGATTTTTGACTCCATGCACAAATAATTGATGGAAGTTGAAACTACAAGCAAGTTTTAAATTACATCATACTTGGTCTACATATTAACAAAGGAAATGACATTACCAAGATTGAATACAATGCCTAATCAGGTTAATAAGGTTTTTAACTACTATCCTATCCTTACCCTTGAGGCTAGAAAACAACATTTCATAAGGGTCAATGATGTTTTCATATTTTTCATCATAATTATGTTTGACAAGGAGATATAAAAGAGAATATTCTTGATGTCACAACTTCTACGATCACAAATTGGGGATTGTATTTCATTTAATTCCCAAAATATTCATACATCATAGTAGGAGGTTTCAGTGGTTATCCTTATACCCTTCTAAGGTATGTAAGTGATAGATGGTCCCTAATGGAACTTGTAAGGTATCTTGTAGAAACACATAAGTTATTTTCAAGCAAACATAAGTTATGGATCCACTTCATAATCAACATAGGGAGGTATACATACCCTACCTATTATAAGGAAAATGTAAAAATGTCAAGATGACTTAAATGATCTTAATATCTCTTGATGCAATGTTATTCTATGATGTGAATGGACACATTACTTGTATATTGGGTATCATCATATATTCCCATATTTCTTTTTATGAATATTAATGGGAAGACATGCAATATGAAGAGGAAGTGAGATTGAGAGATTATTCTAGGATGACCCTAGAACAAATCAAAACTTACAACATGTCACCAGTACTTGAGGACTTAAAAGATGACAAATTTTTAGTTGATAGGGTATACTATGATAATAATATTTATTCTCAACCTCTTCCACCAGTCGAATGGTCCATACCCATATCCTTCTCATTAATGGATAGGACCACCCATGTAATAAATATAATAATGAACTATGTAAGTAGTAAAGGGGTCAAAGTTACCAAGGAGACCTTTAGTATGAGTGATACATTGAAATAAGTAAAAGAGAAGGGTATGGAAATAATAGAAAAGGGTTCTATCAGTGAAACCCAAGTAGATCAGGAAGATAGGCTAGTTATATCACATAAGTGGAAGTAAAAATAGAAGGTTAAAAGAGGTCAATCTAGAAACCAAGAAGTAGAAGCACATCAAATGGATCAACCAACTCCAACTTTTATAGAGAGTAAAATTGCTACTTAATAGGCACAAATAGTTACCCCTCTTATCTCCATCATTTAACAAACTATATTACTCCCTCCTATTTCCACTACCCAATTAGCTCAAATAACTACCCCTCCTATTTCTATTAGTCCTCTAGTGCAAGTGATTTCACCTTCACTCGACCCACCTATGAAAGTTACTTCATTGGCATAAATCTAATAAAAACAAGTGGACACTCAAATTCCACCTCATATCCCATATCCATTACTAATCTGTTAATCACTAACACCACCCAATAGTGTATGGCTATGAACTCAGTCATTCTAACTAAAAACCCACTAGCCATCCCAGTCACTAGGGTAATTAACACTTCATTTTCATCTCCCATTACATTCCCTATTTCATCAACTTTGAGTGTTCCTACCACCTTGATTGATTCATTTGCTTCCCTAGTTTCCATACTTCCATAGGTTCCCCTATTTTAACTACCCATGTCTACCCATCCACTTGTGTCACTCCCAGCTCATGCACCCATAATAAACAAATCAATACCCACTTTACCCTATCAAATAAACATATCTTCCATTATATTAGTAATGTAATCCCCAACTTAGGAGGTGGAGATAAAAGGACCTAATAATGCAACTATGGATTCTCAACACACAAACAAGAAAGAGATAGCAAAATAATCAATCAAGGATTTATTAGTAACATCAATGATATATAGAGCACTTGTTATAGTAACTACTAGTGTAGAAAATTTAACTACAAATTCACAAATGATAGTGATAAAATCATAGGCTGCCACCCCATGTTGGCTAGCATAGTCAATGATGAAGAAAAAGAAGCAAATGGTGTCACCCAACATACTAGACTCTGGTCTATTGGAGGGATCCAAAGGATCAAAGGGATTACTCAAAACCATATATAGGATTTCATATGATTCATTAAGGGAGAGATATGTGGAAATTATAGGCCCCCACTAGATAAATAAAAATAAGATTTAGTGGTGGGAGATTATCAAATATTCAAAGTGTACTTGGGTCATCCAATAAGAGATGGAATAAATTACAATGTTTAGTCAAGCATTAAATCTCTTATTGAAAATATAGATTGTGACAAGGTCACAAAGGATGAATTAAATAATAAAGTTTAGCAGTTAACAAATGCCATGAATAAATTAATAGATCTAGTAGCCCAACCAACATAATATCTTGCTCAATTTATTAATAAAGAAACAATTGAAGTGGTGAAAAAGATTAGGAGTAAGTGAAGGGAAAAAAAAGACTAGGATGAGGAGCTTATCATGAAATTAAATAGAGTAATTGATCTAGAAATGACTATTACAAGACTCTAAAATATGATCAGGCATCCTTGAAAGTAGAAATAAGAAAACACAAGAGATTGAAAGGTTGAACCTATTCTTCCCAAAATTACAAGTTATTGAACTGATTGAGACTGATACCTTCATTTCAAAGAAGATATTAAAAAGTGATGTAGAGCATGAGGAACTAGATAGGGAAGCCCATTTTAGAATCAAGATACTCACTAAGAGTATTAATAAGGTCAAGGATACATGTGATAAGGCCATAAATACAATCTATGACATTAAGTATTTGATTACTAAATTGTCATGTGAAGAAACAAATTTTCAAGATCAAATCAATTCAGTTCAAGAGGTTTAAGACAAGTTTAAAAGAGTGGTCAAGAGAGAGTCAACATGGGATATAACATTCGACTTGAGTTTCATCTATTGATTCATTATCACAATACACTAGATAATATGGGGAAAGACACTCAAGTATACAAGGTTACATCTAGATTACTCTCTAAAATAATGGTACAATGTGAGATAAGTAACCTTGATTCACTTGGTCTTAACGAAGATTGCCTTATAGAGATATTTAAAATATTTGATGCTTACATTGAAAAAATATAAGTAAAGAAGGATAATGAACCTTTAGAGGTCATGGTTGTAGACTAATTGTTTCAATTAATTGTAAAAACACATTCTAAAAATTACATTTATTTATTATAAGAGACATTGTAAAACTATAGGTTACAAATTACAGCTATCATTTTGGTAGTTCTTTTAGAGAAAGAGCCACTCGTAATTTTCAAGTATCTTTTTGACAAAATTTGAGTTTATTAACTTGTAATTAATCATGTTTTAATTTATAATTTATTTTTATGTATGACTTAAAAAGTAAAAGTCTAAACTTGAAAATATAAATTAGGTTTTACAAGTTCTAACCTAAAATACCTAAAAAACATTCAACTTAGCTAAGTGTTAATTAATTTTATCACCTCATTCCTTGGAAAATATAATAGTAGATGAACTTAAACAAAGAGGATTTTTGCATGAATATTTTAATGGATTTCTCCACTCCTCCAACATTTGTTGAAGTGCCCAATAGTTGCATGTTTCTTATTCTAGCCATCTACCTCACTAAGTATGCCATTCCAAATTGAAGAGGATGTCATTTACATGAAGTTCCCATATTTTCTTGGTATGAAATTGGGTGTAAGGTTTTTATAACTCCCTCTCTTTCAAGAGATTATTTTTTATAAATATGGGTACCTCAACATAGCCCATATATCTTTTTTCTATTGGAGAAATTATTTTACATTTTGAATAATTGATCTACATGTCGTAACCTAGAGAATGATAATAGATTAGAGTTTTGCCTTTGTTATCTATGTTATCTTTATGTATGAAAGGCTCTTTATTATATTTGTGAATGATCTAAATTGATTTCAATTATAAAGATTCATCTATGTTATTAATTTATGCCATTTTGAAAACTTGTTAAGAGAAAACAAATAACCTTGTTCCTTATATGATAAGTGCTTTAGTTTCGTATTTGTATAAGTTATTGATATAATATAATTTAGTAAATCTATTAATCAAGCATTAATTTCCACTATAATTATTTGGTGCAATAACAATTTTCTAGTTTTACAAATTCATTCTAAAAAATATTTTCCTCACAAGTCAAATCCTAGTTAGGAGCAAGATCACTAAGAAGTAGTGTTTTAATGTGAATTGGTAATATATCAGTTGCACTAAACTTAGTGAAAGGAAGTCATTCTTATTCATAGGTTCACCTTAATTTTCCAAGGTTCCATATCTTGGAGGTGATTCCATTATATCATTATATTTCCCATAGTTTGTAACTCATACTATACATCACACTATCACACAAAGACGGGTACAAAATCTAAGTGATTACAATTTTTTGTACACCTAGTAGGAATAAAAAATCATAACTAAGCACTATACAAACCTCATACATATTTAAAAAGCACCTAGTGACTCCACTAGCTTAAAAATTTAGGAAATCCAAGTTTACATATGCCAAAGATACAGACAAGATCATCTACTAAAGGTAAGAAAATTGACTTACAATAATTATCATTTCCATATAGAAAGTAATCAAGGTTAGTTATACCTTATACTAGAGTATATCTAATGAATTTTTTTACATCTCCTAAAAATACCCATAGTTGTTTCATATGTCTTATTATGGCCTTGAAAAATCAAAATTTTGTAGCCTTCAATCGAGGTATCCCACTTCAATTGTCCTACTATGATGATATACCCACCTCAAATCTAAAAAGAATTACAGTGGTATAGAATTTTGCTTCCTAATTCCATTCATATATGAGATGATCTAGGGTCTACCCTATGCACATAATTTGAAGATAAGAGTGACCACCTCTCTTTGGATGAATAACTAACCACTATTTAATAGGTTCCTCATTAGTTCATGAGTGATTTTAATTTCCACTTTCAAAAAATGTGGAATAGAATCCATATGTTGGTCAAGACAACCCCGAATAATTCTTTCTTATATTACTTGAGAGCCTTAAATAGTGATATAGCTATCATGATTTAGTTAGTGGGTGGTACCACATTCTTCAATGCTTATGAAATTACAATAAAAGAAAAAAAATACCTAATTCAAGTGAAACAAATTTCCCCATAGCCTTCAATGCCTCTATTTCTATAAGTGCCTCCCATGGAACCTACTGTTTCCCCAATTCCCACCATAATCAATACACTAAATTTGAATCCTACCCATACTAATGATTTATATAATATTAAGTGACTACTTAGAAGCTTTGGCAATGAGTTGGTAGCTATGAAAATATAACAATCCCAAAGATTTAGGCCTTATCAACAAGTTAACCAAACATACCAGCCCAATAGGTAGCCATACCAAATCATTTCATAACCTCAAAGTCAAAACATGTAAGCAAATCCTCCAAACATCTGAGTTCTACCTACACCAGGTACTTCTAAAGCCATTATAATTATTCAAAACAACCTATCTCAGGAATACGAGTGGTGTTATCCTTGCAATCAATTGTATAATAAGAATGATTGTCTTAATGGAATCATTAGTCAATCCTTGATGGTTTAAATAATATCAAACACTTAAAGGTATCAATAATAAGCTACTTCCTAATAAGAATATGCACAAGAGCCTGTTGAAAATGAAGCTACTCTTTTGAACTTGCAAGAGGAGTATTTTTGTGGTGTAAATTAGGAGGAAGAAAAAATCAATGGTGGAATTTTAGTAGAAAAAAATACATGATCTAAGAAGAGGGCAATGTAAAGTGATCAAACTCCTAGGTCTAAGTAAACTACAACTTCTAAAGTTATACAAGAGTCTGCAAAAGGTAACACAATTCAAAGACCACCCAATGTGCTAATGGGCCAGTCAAAGTCAAAATTATTGACCTCAAATCTCATTAAATAAGATATAAATCCCATAAAGGCACCAACAAAGGCTAGTAACATTCCTTCTAGTATATTATAATAAATGAATAAGACTAACTTGAATGTCAACATGTCAAAAACACTATCTATTTCAACATAGATAGACTTGCTTATGGAAACTTTAAAAAACTTCTAAATAATAGATAAGGTTGCAATTAAGGGACCCATTACTATGGTTAATTTTATGTCAACCTCAAATGAACACAAAATCAAGTAAAAATGGTAAGCCTCCCCCTTTCACCTCTCACTCATAGCTGGGAAAATTCTTGTACATAACTATGTGGTAAACTTAGGGGATAATAGTTTAGTTATGCCCAAGAAAATAGTTTATGCTCTTGGTATTAAATATACACCTATCACAAAAGGTGTGGTTTAATTGGATGGGACTACTATTCAAATAGTTAGGACTATAAATTTTTTAAACCTTACCATCCATGCATGCCCAAGCTTATCTATATCCCAAGATTTTTTAGTTATTAACCTTCCCCCCTATTTTTCTATCTACATTTCCTAAGACTTCATTATAAAATGGAAGGGTATCTATCTACTGATTGGTCCCACATGTTTCTCAAGACAAGATATGGAACTGGAGTGATGATAAGATCTAGGCCAATTGTTAAAAACCACATTGAGCCATACACTCCTATCTCTATGGATATGAATTGAACATTGCAAGATCAAGAAGAGAAACTTGACCATGAGGTTTTACACCCCATGGAAGAAATCTTAGACATTCATTTGGATGAATGGGGATCATCCCTTTATTTCAATCCTTATGATTATGTCAAAGAAATTGGGTTGGGCATATACTCATTCATGAGAATGATGTAATCATCCAAAACCTTGTGAACCCAATTGAGGATCTATAGGGAATATGATAGCTATTCTATGATGGCTCAAGAAGTAGGAATGGTATAGGTGGAGGAATTGTTTTGATCTCTCCAAAGAAAAGAGTTATTTTTACTCTTTTAAACTTTATTATAGTTATACTAACAATGTATCTGAATATGAATAATTGATAAGAGGCATTCATATAGCCAAAGAAAGAGGAATACATCCACTAAAAGTTTTTGGTGATAGTGAACTGGTCATTCACCAAATAAGATCTAGAATCACAACCAAGAATAGCTTGATAAGATCTTACAAACACATGGTCTGGGACCTACTAGAATATTTCACTACTTTGAACATTCAAGTGGTACCAAGAGTACAGAACAAGGATATTAATCATATGGCCTCAATAGGTTCCCAATAAGCCTACATGAAGAAATAATGAAGAACAATAGCCATTATGTAAAATTGATAATGAGACTATTTGTTCTTGATAATGCAACTAATTGACAAGATTTTGATAGTGATGAACAAATTGTGATTTTTTTTGAGATGAGGCTAAATTCTCAGACAAAAATTAGTCTTAACTCTAGGATCAATACGGGCATAAAATCATTCAATTGAAGATAAACAAATAAACTATGGGTCTTGTTACTTTGTCAAGTATTTTTAACTTTGTTGACCAGCTAAAAGGTCAAAATAAAAATATCATGGTTAGTGAAAAAGACTACAAGATAGTAGTCATTTCAGAGGGGAAAACATTGAAGATTGAAAAGGTATGTAATACTTCCAAAAAATAATATTTTATTGACTTGTATCAAGAGTTTAATGATAAGTTTTCTTGGAGTTATAAATATATAATGGGGTTTAACCCTAAGTTAGTCCAACACACAATATATCTTGACCTAAATATGAAGCATGTTAGATAAAAACATAGACTAATCAATCTAAAAATAGAACCCTTGATGAAGATTGAGTTGTCCAAATTGATAGAGGCTAATATCATTTTCCCTATCAAATGCTCATCTTAGGTTAGTAACTTGGTTGCTATTAGCCAAACTTGGCCCACAAACAAGCTTATACCTAGATATAATAGTCAATTAGAGTTCCTAATTGACCAAATGATCAAATGACTTGAACAAGTGAAGAAGATGGACTAGACCATCATAAAATGTCATGCCAAAATGGACAAGTCAGTCTAGTTGCACACTTTATAAGTTTAATCAGGAGGCCCCTCAAAGCCAAAGGATTTCATGAATATGAGGTTCTTTATGCCTTGAACATTTTGTACAGATTTCATGACTTGATGAGTTGTCTATCTCATTTTATAAGTGTTTAAAGTTAAATAAGTAGAATGAGACGTGCACGGGGGAATAAAATAAAAGTCACAATGAATAGCCATTTGAATTCAAAAAGACCCAAAGGATCCTAAGGTTTAATGTGAAGCTTATAGATTTCAAGATCATGAAAACTAAGATAGGATATAATGGATAATGATGATCTAATGAGTCAGTGGGTCATAAAGATCCAATGACATGTGTTTGATCATGAATTCATAGATCAACAATGATCTTAAAGTCAAAAATCTAGAGGATCTTGAGATTAAGTGAATGGATAATAAGTGGCATGATATTAGTGTACTAAAAGATCCAATGGTGTGTATTCAATAAAAAAAGGAAAATTGATGGCATACATTTAATTTCACTAAGGATCCAATGGTGCATAAGAAAGTAGATCTAATGGTGCATAAATAAACTGATCAATGATGAGTAAGGGGTCAATGATTTAGCATATCCTAAGGACAAATGCAAGGATTCCATGTGGTGTAAGCATGAAAGTATATAAAACTAATAGTACAATCATGAGGATAAATTTAAATTTCCAAGTGTCACATTCTCAAAGGATGGAATCAAAACGAATGAGGCATTAATAAATGGCACAATTTGAGAAGGCTCGGATCAAGATCGATGATTGTTGTTAAAATTTGAAAGCCAACAAATTCAAATAGAGGTTGAATACAGTTTAGGTCAAACCAAGAGAAATATTTCAAATGGATGTGTCATCATTAGAGCTAGATCTAATACCATTAAGCAGATGTACCCATATAATTAAGAGTGTTCATATCAAAGCTCTATCACAATTAAAGTTTAGAGGCATGATAGGTTTGTTTAAACCTAATGTAGTTCAAGGATAAGGCCATACAATCTATGAATCTTCATTGATATAATAACTATATGAAAACCAATAAATTAGATTGGTTTTCAATCTATAATAAAGATCCATATTTAAGTTGGAGTAGATTTAGACATAAATTAGATATGGTGGAGTGTCTCATCCTTTGACATAGTCATAGATTCGACAATAAGGTAATTGTAGTTTTTAAAAATAGATATAGTCATGGCTTTGTCAGGTCCATGGGTATGAAGACTTTGTGCTTATAATTAAATCAAGTGGGAGGTGGTGTAAAAGATCAAATAAAAGGGATTTAGGGATTAAATATTACAATAGAGAATTTAATTCTTATCAGAGCCTTTAAGGATTTTCATTTATTAGTAAGATCGTGACCCATCATCTTCAAAATAGATTCTTATTTTCTAGTGTATTTCTTAGCCAATGAGAAGAGCTTGGAGACTATTGGAGCAAATGAATTCTATTTTTTCTATGATGTATTAATATTGATTTGATAAAAATATTTTAGAGCATTCATTGAAAGATCATGGCAACTCATTTAATGATCTCAGATAGTATTCTCCCTATCTCTCCCCTTTCTCCTATATCTTCCATCTTCTTCCACTTTGTAAGCTCTCTCTCAGGTTTTAGACTCTTACAAGGAATATTTGATCTTAAAGAGTAGGAGACTCTCTAATATATTTCAAAATATGCTCATCTTGATTAGGCTAAACCCTATCAAACATTTGTAAGAATTTCCTCTTGATGTAGTAATAGACTTTATTTACCTATTTCTTGCCCTAGATCTATGTTGAGTGAGTTTTACAAGATGGCATTGTGAAGGATAATCTTCTTCATCCATTTTCCTCCTTGCTAACCTCCTTTAGGGTGTTGTAAAACTATTACAAGTCTAGATTAGTGTTCTACTTGAACCTAATTCAAGAAACACTTATACACTAAGCTAGATTGTGAGGTTATATGAGTTAGCATTATCTTCTACAGATCTAGTGTGGGTTCAAGCTTATGGGAGTTTCACATTTTTATTTGGTACATCAACTTTTAGATTTCTTAGGAACCCTTTCCCCATTTTTAACCCCTTTCCCTATGACAAAAATAGTTTAGGTGAGCCATCAGAAAAAAGCTAACATTATTTAGAGGTTTAACCCCATCATAAGTTACCCACAACCTGGGGTTATCTCAATATTGTGACTGGGAGTGGAGGAACCTAAAGAACTCTTCCAAAAGGGTGTAATCTCACATCATAATAGTTTTTGACATGCCTAGTGGGACTTACTATGTTGTTCACTGGTGAAGAGTTTTGGTGTTTTGTTCATCCAATCAACCTTTGGAGGCAAGTTTTCAAACATTAATGGTGACTTTGAACATCTATCAGTTAGTTTGAGTATCCAAAATAAGTGCCTAATCATCATAATCTAGTATGTATAATCAACCATCTTTTGATTAGTATGTTTTTATCTACCCCTACACATGACCAAGAATAACCTTCATGAACCTGTTATGGAGGTCAAAGGTAGCCTACTCTATTAAGAGGAGGAAAAATCAGGTTTGGATCAAAATTATTAGCATGGATTTGATGAATTAGATCCTGAAGGAAGTACTAATGCCCTCATATTTGAAGGGATGCATATTCATAAAGTAGCTACTAGTAAAGTAGACTTTGATTGGACTACTAAAGGTCCATTCGGAATAAATTAAGAAGAATAAAATAGATCAAAACTTGATCAAGACAAATGTGATATTTTGGACCTTGAATGGCTAAATCAAACCTCATTTGTAGTTGAAGATCAAGATGGAATCTTGAGTGAGGTTGATGAAGGAGACATATTAAATTCTCAAGAGATGTAGTTGTTGATGACTTAATATGTATCATAGGTGCCAAGAGTGTTCAAGAACACTTCTCATTTTAGAATTATAATACTTTAGCACATGAGTTTCAAGTTGTGATAATCCTATTATGTATTGATGAAATAGAGGTAAAGCAAGTAGACTATATCAAAATATTTATAAAGTTTGGTGGTTGGGAGCCACCATGGCCAAATAGTTAATCTATGAAAAATATGAAGTGTGTTATTCTAAGAATGGTGAATTATTATCAAGAACTAATATAAAGATTAATTTAAGATGGATATTTATAATGAAAATTTAGCTAGAGTGATCTGGTTAAAAAAAGGAGCAAAAGGAAACATAAGGTAGGGAAGAGATGTTGCTAATCTTCATTCCAAACATCATAAAAAATTTAAAATATCATCCAAGCATGTACTTAGCCAATGCATGACATAAAGTAACATAATCTCAAATACTATCACACATCATGCAAACATCTAAGGAATGTGGGAAATAATGTAAATAAGAACCAATTTCATATTGAATTTTTACCCCTATAAGCAAACAACATTAGCCCAAATGCAAGAAGAGTAAGAAAATGAAATAGACCTAAGAAATTCAAATTAACCTAGAATTGGTACAAGTTAACAAATTTGAATTCAAATTCACAGACTAGGAATTCATTGAAACCATTCCAATCTAGAAGTTAGAACAAACAAATGAGAGAGAAACTAGGATAACAATAGACAAAAGCAAATGTTGGAAAAAAATTGTAGAATTATTTGCTTATATTAATTGATCAAAAGTTACAATTGGTTTTGGCTCAAAAAACTCCCTCATCTTTTTAAAATTGATAATAATCCTTTTATAGAATGTAAGGAAGTATGTCAGTTAGTCATATCAAATTATAAAAGTACAAGTGTTAGGATAGTTGTCCCTTCTACAAAGGTTCTAGAATACACTATATTCTTCCTAATGAATTTACCTATAGGCAATGTGTTTTATAAGCTATACATGCATTTACAAAAGAATATTCCTTCTCAAAATGTTTCAATGCTTATTTAAAAAAAGAATATCCTTTATCCAACTAACCTTGAGGCCCTTTGTGCTATTGAAGTCCCCTATTACTACTATATTATATTCATTACTCTCTGATGTTGTTCATCTATTAGCTTCAAATTAACAATAAGTTCCTAGAAGAGTTCATATTTTTGGTCTATCAAGATTCTAATATCTCTATCATTTCTTCCTAAAACTTCATTGATGCTCCTAGATTCAGTAATCTTTTCTTCTACTAATAAGATCATGTCCATGACCCTACTATTATCCATCCCAAATTTCCCTTGGTTCTTTTTACTCACTTCTTGTGTGACCAAGGTAGCTCTATGTTTAAAATCCTCATCAGTGATGAGTCCTATGGAGATGAGTATAATTGGCTTAGCAATTATGGTCCCAAGCAAGTGTTTCATCCTATTTTATAGCTACTTGTCATCTTGAAAGAGACTTTCCAAGTTCCTATACCATATGTTTAGGTTTTTAATTTTATCTACAAGTAGTCCCATGATTGTGTTTCATATGAGCTAGGATAATGTTTTTAAAACCAAGGATTTGATCTTCCATCAAGATGCTGGTCAAATCTTTCATTTTATCCCTTAAATTTTGCCACTGGGTGACTAAGCTCTTTGCTACTATATCCTATTGGGTAAATCTCAAATATTTCTTAAGAAAACCTTTTCAAGCTAATATTATTGGAAATTATATTAAATTTATCACTAGTGGACTATAATTCAACTTCTAGGTTGAATTCTCCTGCACAAATGATAATTCAATCTTCCTTGGCTCAATTATAATGCTCATAGGGTCTAATTATGATTCTCATTCTTGCTAGGGTTTTTTAAGGTTTATTATATATTTAATGGTATCATATTGTCAAACTCATATGAACTTCATGCCTTATATTTTACTTAAATTAGTTGTTTATACCTTTACCTTGCCATGAATCTACAAAATCTCTTGAACTAACTGGTCTAGCTTATGTGGCTCCACCATGGCATCACTGTGGCATCCTTGTGGCACTTTCATATCATTTTGATTATTGATATTAAAAAATTGACCATTTCATTTTAAAATTTCCTTCTTGATTTCACACCATTAGATCATCCTTATATAAATTAATATAGACCATTGATCATGATCTAAGAATTCAAACACCATTGACTGCTCACTATATTCCCTATAGTTATGACACTTGTCACTTTTGCATTCACCTTGAGATTTATTTAAATATCAATGTTGATCTCGGAACATTGATCTTGATTACATGGATCAATCATGCTCTTTTGATATTGATCTACTTAATTGTCACCCCTTACTCTATGGACCATTGATCTAAATGTGTACGCTCATTTGTGGACCATCAATCTTTGAAAAATGATTAATCTTTAATTTTTAGCCCACAACTATGACAAATGTCATCTCTACATTCATATTTACTTTTCAAAATTCATCACACAACATTTAATCATCCTCATCTGATCAAACATGCTTCATTAGATCTTGATCTACTAGGTCAAATGCCATTAGCTACTAAGTGTTATTTAATTGAGATTGTGACACTTGTCATATTATCACTTATCTTAGGGCTCTAGTGAATTTTTTACTTGATACACATTGTTATATCAATTTGTTTTGAGTAAACATGTACCATTGGTCTTTAGAAGATGCTCAAACTTTAGCTCAAGGTCAGGGCTTTGACTTTTCAACTTTAATATTACACCATTGATCTCGTTCATTTGGGAAAACATGGATCATTGATCTTGTGAATAAAAACTATATTTAAGTTGGTGGGGAAAATAAATAAATTATCATAATATTTTTGGACTATGGCATTATTTTGTGTTAATAAACACATGAAAGACATTAGGAAAAACTATTTTAAGCTAAGTTTTGGGACATAATAAAGGGGATCCCACATATAATAACAAGCCTTGGCATAAAGTCTTAGGATAAGGCCTTTAGGATAAGTATATAGAAAAAGGAACCCTTCAGTTAGTTAGACCATGCTAATGATAAAATAGACCAAAGGACTATGGGACACAAATGGACCAATCATAAGGTTCTAGAATAAGGGTTGGTCATGTTTGACTAAACCTTAAGATAAAAATTTAACTAATTCCATGGAATAATATATTATTAATGCCAAATTTTGATTTTATTCAAAAAGAGTACTTAGACTAAATTTAGACTAAGGGTTTTAGCAATTCAATTAATCAATTAAAAACCAAAGGCTAGTAAAAGATCAAATTGACATTAAGATATGGAACCCAAGACATTACCCAATCCAAATGAATCACATTGGAGATGTAACCTAAAACATAAAGATTAAATATTAGAAACTTTAGACAAGTGTAAACTAGAATCATGTATAAATATGGTAATCAAACTAGATGTGGATGATCTTCAAATATAGACATTATGCAAACATGCTAGTGACAATTTGATCAAGTGAATTTTCAAATTTTGAGGTACAAAATTTTCACAATTTAACACAAGGGTCCCCATTTTTTATAAATGGGGGTATGTTGACCTCAAAAAATAGTAAATTCTAGGGGAAATATCACAATTTATTAGAATTTATAGACTTTGGTTTAGACTAATAACTAGCCTACCTATTCCACTTGATCAAGTACCCATATTAAGATCAACTCATGATTATAAAAAGTCTTACAAATGAAAAATTAGGCTCAAAAACCAAAACTTAGTCACATTATGTATGTGTGTGTTTTGATTCCACTTAATGTTTACCATGGGATTTAGGGGATAACTTACAAATTCAAGACCTTGACCATTAACATTAACATAGAGCATATTTAGATGTTCATTAAAAACCATGATTTATACAAGGAAGGCTTGGGCATTACTCTACTACCATCCAAACATCCATAACCCAAAAATAAATACCTTTGGCTCCACTCAAGGCCTTAATCCACTTCTATCTAGGTATCCATAGCCGTAGTAGAAATGACCAAAATCACCTCTACCTAAAAAACTTTTAAATTTTTGCAATAAGCTCTTATTTTTTATTTTTTTAGGTCATTTTGGCTTTATAACAAAGATTGGGAACCAAGTTCGCTAGGTTTTGGGATTTGGTCTAGTGTTTGATCTTCAGATAATCATCCGTGATTGTAAACTTTATCCCAGGCAATAATGTTTATTAAGTGTAAACATGACTATGTTTCAATAGTTTATGCTTTCACCCTACATGTGCAATCCTTATTAAAACCAAAATTAGATCAGAACAAGGTTTATAATATTAAGGAACAATTAACCCATTTATTATAATTCAGTAGTTTCTCTAAACTATAAAATTAAACTCATATTTCAATAATCCATGATCAACTAATGATAATAAAATATACCTGCATTCCTGAACTGTGAGGTTTCTTAAGTAATTGGGTGAATTTTGAGCTAAGAGTTGTCTAAAAAGACTTATTATAAGTAAGGACCAAAGTAGAGACAACAAACATACCAAACATAAAGTAAATAAATATATATAAACATATGTACAAATAAGGGAAAAGAAGGAAATAGTAGAAAGAAACTAACCCAACCTACCTAAACTAACTCTAACTAGTCTTAAAATTTACTCCATGAAGACCCTAGGTGGGACAAAAGAGAATTAATGCTTAAGGTACTTCCTATTGGTGAGCAGTGTGTAATTTGTTCTTTGTAAGTCTTTAAGCTTAAAGGTGTTGTCTCTAAGTATCTCAACAATCTAATAGGAACCTATTCACAAAGGTGTGAAATTCCCATGTTTACCCTTAGGTTGAAATTCCATGTCCCAAAGAATAACTAAGTCTCCTTGTTTGAATACCTTTATCTTTGAATTCTTATCAAACCATATTTTTACCATGGTTTGGTGCCTAGTAAAATTAAAAAAATCCTCTTCTCTTACATCTTCCATCTAAATAATGTCAAGAAACCTTGAGCTTGAAAATTCTTGATCATCTTCCATGTATTCTTGCATGAACATGTATGTTGGAAACTTAAGGGTGATGGGGAAGATGGGTTCTTGACCAGAAACTAGTAGGAATGGTGATGTTTTGAGAGGTTGTTTGGCTCTATTTCTATCTACCTAAAGAGCATACTTAAGTAGCTTGTGCTATGTTATAATTTTGTCAGTTGTATACTTATTTATAGCTTTTATCAAGTTATTATTCATTGATTTAGATAATCCATTGCCTTGTGTAGACATCTAATTCCTAACATCATTTATGTTGAAATTATCATTCTTACTCGAATTGCACTCAAATGCACATTTTAGGTCAAAATCCATAAAACACCCTAAATGGTTGAAAATTGTCACTTAAAAGTGCCAATTTAGGTTAAAGTATCCCTAAATAGGGCAATGCATTTTATGGGCTAGCTAACTTTGATCAAATCATTTTGAGTCAAAATGATAATTTTGCCATTTAGTTCTTTGGTTCACTTTTTTCTTCTAATTCATTAGTACACATCATGTACCTTTGTTATTTGGTGTTGGTAACATATTAAATAGGAATACAACTCCAACACATCTAACATCACCTTCTAGTTCCTCTCTAGTCAGATTATGACCTAGTAATTTGACTTTTTGACCATTTTTGATTAATTGTGCACCAATTTCCAAAGAATTGCACTAAACTTGATTAAAATTACTTAAGATAATTAATCCAAGGGGAGAGATTAATTAATAATTCCATAGATATTTTTAAATATCTTATTATTGGAAACTGATCTTAAATAACTGCATCACCTAGTGACATCATTTCTTGGGAAGACATCCCTAGGCCATAAATGCTACAAATATCAGGATTATGGGTCACCCATGCCTAGTTAATGCCTCCCATGCCTCTTTAATACTTATTTATCTTGAGTATATTTATGAGTTTAATTATAAATTTTAGGACTATCCATGGCCACACATCTCAATCTTGAGATGGATGGTCATGGTTGATCCTAACTAATCTCAAAAATCTATAAATAAGAGAGGCCATGGACATGAATTTTAATCTTGAATATTGCAAAGTTATAATTTTAAATTATTTCCAAAATACTTTGAATTTAATCATTGATTTGTTTTCAAGATTCATTGATAGGCTAGTTTAGTGATTTGGAATCATGATCCTAGGTCTTATGGAGTGTTCTTGAGACATTAGAGGAGTTTGCCACCTTTGTTGACAAAGGCAAGGATGCTTGATCAAGGAAGAACATGATTTTGAGCCACATGGGTATGGTGAATCCATTTAGTAAGGTAATATGATATTTTCTTTCTTTCATTTATTTCTTTCTATCCTTTATAATTCCCATAAGAATAGAAAGGCTTAGTTAGTTAGTTCTTTATTCATTTTTCATAATTTATGGACTAATGTTTGACTAACTTGATTTGTAATCCTCTCTAAATCTTGGCATGGCTAGTGGGACTAGATGCATCTCACACTTAAAGAAGATCATTTTTTAGCATTAACATATTCATTTGGACCCTTAAAAATCTTATTGCCACAATTTTACACAATAATCGACATTGGTAAGTAAGACTGACATCAGTTGCATATCTTAACCGACGTCAGTTAGCAAAATTGACATCAATTGTATACCTATCATTTGTCATGTTAGTATAACTGATATTGGTTGGATAACTAACATCGGTTAGAAAATGTAACCATCATTGGTTATATATAACTGACATCGGTCACTATGTTTTTCTTAAAACACAAACCTGTGAGCTCTTTTTCTAAAGCTCATTATTTCAAACCCAAAAGAGATTCAAGGCTAAAGGACATGATAATGTTTTTATTATAGGACCAAGCCTAAAATTTGCTAAAAAAATGTTTGTATCACCTTTTACATGCTTAAAAATCAATTAGGAACCTTTTTTTGGTGTTTAATAAAAAATTTAGATGTTTATGGTAAATATTTTCAAAGTTACAACTAAGACCAAGGGGTCAAATGAAAACCACCTCATTTTCCATTTAGGCTTAAAAATTAACTCACCTTTCAAAGTTTTTGTATTTACTTATTTGTTTAAGTTAAATCTTTGTTTGGAAAAAAGAGGGGTGCCATGTGTATGTTCTTCCATTTGTCCCCCCTTTAGCAAACCCTTGGAATCAAAAGAGCCATTTATATTTCAAGTAGTCTAGTCCAAGGCTTTGAAATAATTTAATCTAAAGTGATCCCTAAAAACTTGTTAAAGTTTGGGTGATCTTGAAAATGACCCTAAAGTCTTTTTATTTTATGCTTTCTTTATTTTTATTCAATCTTGGCTTATGAGGGGGACATCATTACCTCCCACAAGTTATTTAAGGAAGCTTTGACGTGGGGTTTCATCTTCCAACATTGAGTTTATTTGGATCCTAATTGGAGTTACACATGGGACGTATCTACATTTGAACATCACACTACACTGAGTGAATAATAGGATGTAGTGGCTGTAAAAAGGACTAGATCTTTTTTTAACTAGCCAATGACATGGTCACCCAATTTATATGATTATATTTTGCATTGTTTGACATGAAATTCATTGTGTAATTGATTACCCTAGAATTATCTAAATCTTGATAGTTTAGTAGAACCCACTTTGCCATACCTTGCCAGTTTAAACTTAAGATGTTTGCTTTTTGTCATTATCTTACTTGGTCTTGAGTGTCTAAAATTGCTTGTTAACTCATTGAACTTAACCAAAACACATTATCCTCAATTTTCCTAAGAAATGGAGGCATTACACTATCCAATTGGAAAATTCATCCTTTCCTTGTTCAAATTATCACCAAAAACTTTGTGTCATGTCATCCACTTTGGCACAATCATGCTACCCAATTAAGTCTCGATATTTCACCCAATTTGTTTAAATCCTTAATTTATAATCCACATTCAAAATTGAACCTTTTTGAGTTATAAGGGTTGGTGTGTCAAAGTGGCTTCACCATTTGTGCACTAATCTTGTTCTAACATGGGTTCAATTTTCCATTTGGATTGAAGGTCATTTATTAAGACTCAAAATCACATTATCATCTTGGTGGAATCAAGTCATCTTACATATCACTCACACTTTGATTCCTAAAACATATTTTATCCTACTATAACCAAGTGGTGACGTTGTGCTTCCTATTTGGTCCTACATTTATACTTAGTGATTCATGTATGTTTTTACATGTTGAGTTGCTTAGTCCATTTTGTCTTCTTCATAATCTAGAGAGATTTTCTCTAAACTTCTACCATCAACTTGTCAAAATTGAAACTAGATTTTATAGTATAGGTGTATCACAAATATCTAAGCTTTGGTGTACTAGTTTTCAACTTGGGTCTTTGAGTTACCTTACCCTCTTCTGATCTATATGATTTTAACCTTACCAAAGGTTGAGTAAACTCATGAACCAAATCTTCTAAATTATGCATGGTTTCAAACCACCCTGCCTTATAGTCTCATTGGTACCTTATTTATTTATTTAAAATATAGCCAAAGCATACTTTATTTGGTTTCCAAGCATTGGTCCAAAGTTAGTCAAACACACAAAATAACTCTTTTATACATGACTCAAAGGTTCACTCATAATGGGGCCTCTTATGGCCTTAGTTGTGAAGATGAGTAGTTTTATGATGGTCAAGATAACCCCATTGTTTTTGATGATATCCCCATAATATTAGGATTTGAATATTATTACAATGAATATCAACCCCAAGAAGATCAAGATGAAGCCCTTCTTAGATTGATAGAATTAGGTACTAGACTACCTTCTAACTTTCCTATAGAACAATTGCATACCTTAGTTAGAGAAGGAGAACAATGATGACAAGAGAAAGTTTTTGCATGAATAGACATAACTGCTTCCTCTAACAAAGGAAAATAAATACAAATAAATTCAAAACCCACAAATCTAGATCTTCTAGCTAAGATCAAGATAATAAGTCAATGATATACATATCAACTTATCACATACTTAACTGACTCCCTAGTTACCACTTCAATTCACAATGATGCTTTGAAAGAACAAGGAAATGTGGTTTAAAATATGAAACAAATATTAGATGAGGAAATTACCATAGTGGATCAAGGTAATCTAAATGAATAGTTAAGTCATAAGAGATCTTACAAAGTGTTCCATTTGATAGAGATCATACATTCTTCAATCATCAACAACCTCTTATTACTTTAGAAATTCATAAACCCAAACATTCAGTTCTAATTAAGGAAATCCCTCAAGACAATTTGGTTAGTTCTTTTCAACCAACCCAAAAATTGGTAAGTAAACATAGACATTTCCAAAATCAACAAAATACAAAACAACCAAATTCAGGGAATGCTTCACAATCCAAGAATCAATGGTCTATATTCTCAACTCAAGGAACAAATATGAACCAAGTAATGGATCAAAAGGTATGCACTCCTTATAGATCCACACAAAACCAGGGGCACATTCCACCCCAACAATAACAAAACTAGGGGCACATTTCACCCTAACAACAATGAAATACAAATTTGATGAGATATGCCCATATCCATTTGATTTATCTATTCTCCAAAACCCCTTTCCACCTTATTTTGAGGCACCCAAATTTGGCAAGTACAAATGAAAAGGAGATCCCTATGAACACATACAAGCATTCTTCATCTTATGTCAAGAGGTTGCTTATAATAGAGAGTATTTACTATGATTATTTCCACAAACTTTAGTGGAATAAGCTCTATATTGGATACTTAAACTACCCAAGGGATTAGTTGTATATTATAATGACTTATCAAAAAAGTTTGTTAACCATTTTTCATATAACATAGAACATGAATTAACCATTAAGGACTTATGCAAATCCAAGAAGTGTGATGGTGAAAGTTTTGCTGCATATCTACAAAGGTGGAGAGTATTGGCAGGCCACTTGTAACATAATTTGCCAAACAAATAGTTGGCTAATAAATTTTCATAGAATTTGCATCCTAAAGTTATTCATAATCTATGGTTATCTTGTGCTAACTAGTTCAAATAAATTATTAACAAAGGAGCATAGATTGAGAAGGCTCTTATTGATAAGGGCATTGTTAAGATTTTTATGCAAGGTCAATAATCTAATCAAACTAAATCATTGGTTCAAATAGTTATGCAAGATAAGCCTAAATGTTTAAAAAAAAAAGAACATGGTTGGAAATGGGGTCACAGAAACAAGACATGTACAAATGGTACAGGCTATGCCTCCTCCAAATGTATAATTAACTCCCCTAAATCCACTACCTACTTTGCAGAGACAACCTCTATGAAATACATTTCATAACAGTTTTATATTTTTTATAAAGTTAGGAGAATCTATTGAAACATTATTACAAAATCTCATTGTAGATAATTTAATTATATGGCTAGTATCAAAGCCATTTCCTCAAAATCAACCAAAACTAGATTGGTACAAAGAGAATGAATGGTGTAACTTTCATCATGTTGCTGATCACAATGCATATCATTTCATTCAATTATGACATATTATTGAGGTCTATTTTGAAAGTGGTGAACTAAAAATTAATTTGGCCCCTAATCAAGACACAAATTAGGATATGGGAATATATAAAGACCCTTTTCCTTGACATGATCCACCACCACTAAGAAATAATCAAAATGGTCATAATAAAAGATAGAGGTAGAACTAGAACCAATAACAAGGTCATAATCATAATGAGCATAATTGAGGTCATAATGCCCATACTAATAATGTGGCTTATAATAATGTACCTGACGACTATAATAATACTTTGGGATGAATTTTTAAAACCCAAATTACCACTATTACTATAAAACCATGTAGCTAATCTCATGTTCCTCACAAAATGGGACCAATCATTATAGGGTCAACACCCTCTCCCCTAGTAGTACTATGTTGAGTTCACATCATCATGTTACTAATATATTTACACAAGTTACTAATCCTAAACAACAACACATTTCTTATAATTATGAAAGCTCCTCATTGACCCAAAATTGTATCAATACAATTAGTCACCCATGAGTCACCATCCAAGGCCCTTTGCCTTCCTCTTCTAATTATAATAACTCCTTGTCACCTCTAGGTTGTGAAGTCAAAACTAGACACCCATGAGTTACCATCTAGGGCCCTTCACCCACTTCTTCCATAAAACCCAATGAGAACATTATGCAAATAATTCCAAAGCTGAATACTATCCTAACAAAGACTAAAATAGTTTAATCCATAATTTAAAGGCCTTATAGTCTAACAGATTAATTAGATAAAACCCCTACATAAATTTCCATATTATAACTCTTGAAAACATCTAATATCCATAGAGCCATCTTTAATTTTTTTTCCAAGAGTCTATTATGACTAATGATATAAAATTTGATCAATTTTAGAACCTAGTTGGACACTTGTCTTCATTTTGGCGAACCACATTTGATCAAAAAAACATGTCCACCCTCAACCCAAATTATAATAACCAACTATACATTGAGATAATCATTATAGATCACAAGATCAAGTGGGTTCTTATAAACAATGGTTTAGGGATGAACATCATTTCTCTTAAATTGGTATGATGATTGGGCTACATGGATAAAAACATTTAGCTAAAAACTATTATAATCAAGGCTTATGACAATATCGAGAGGGAGTCATCTGGTACAATTTGGTTACCAATCATGGTTTGATCTATTTTTCATCACACATTATTCTATATTGTGGATATTGATCTTCCTTATAACATACTTCTTGGTTAGCCTTAGATCCATAAAGTATAGGTAGTTCCATCTACTCTTCACCATTGCCTTAAGTTTCCCTATGATGGGATCGAGGTTACTATTCCCACTAATCAGTAGTCATATCAATATCACAAAGATATTGAAATAAAGTTATATAATTATAACTATTACCCAGGTTTTGAATTAATTACAAAGAGGAACAAAGCCATCATTTCTCATCCATCTCTATCTAATTATATAGACCCTAGTGATCTATCCTCCACTTTGACTTATCCATTTCCTACAACTCTGGCCAAACAAGTTATTATTAAAGATGTAGGCATTTCCACATACCATCTAAAGGATGTGCTCCATATTTAAAAATTACCAAAATCCCCCAGAACATTTGGTAAGCTTAAAACTTCCCAAACTCTTAACAAACCCAATCAAATTTGGTAACCAAAGAAAAAGCAACCAAAACTACCTATGGTTTTTATACCTGTAATTACACCAAAGAAAGATTGAGAGGCCTTTACTGAGGGAGAAAGGTTATGTTTTAAAGTCCTTGATAATTATTTTTATAATCTAAAGTATCCTATCCCTAAGATGATAATGGATCATCTTGACTATATAGGGAAAGACCTTGGCCTATAGGCTCAAGGAATTTTAGAACCCTTATCAACTGAAGTTATCAATTGGAATCATGGTCACAGATTTAAACCACCAGAGGATGACCTCATAACATTTGATAGTGATTATTCTAAAGTTATTAGTAAAAAGACTCTTATTAGTGATATAACATCCCATTATAGCCTTTTAGATGAGCTTGCTAACTCAAATTTGTTTGATTCAAATTCCATATAGACCATAACACCTATTGGAGCTTCCAATCCTAAAGCAAAAACCCATCCTAGTGGTGCTTCCCTTCCTAAAGTAGGAAATTATATATTTACCATTGGAACTTCCCATCATGAATCAAATCCTCACTATAACATATGCCTTTTCCATCCTGAACTCATAGATTGGGATTAGAAAAATTTGGTCATATGCCTTAATGAGTTCCAAAATGAAGAATCCATTATAGAATACATGGGGCCTCGATCTCATTAGGAAAATTAACTTGACATCTTCAAATGGCCATAAGCACATTTTGACTACAACCAAATACTTTACCAAATGGATTGAGGTAATTCCTCTAACTTATGTTACCAAGAAACAAATAGCCAAATTTATTCATTACCATATCATCTATCGATATGTCATCCCAATGCATATTATATTTGATAATGGTAGATTCTTTGTGAACCAAGATGTGAAATATCTTTTTAAAAAATTCAAGATCAAGCATAAGAAATCCACTCTATATAACCCACAAGGCAATGGATAAGCTAAGGCATCAAATAAAACCATTCTAGCCATTTTAAATAAGATTTTCAATAATGTTGGCTATTATTGGCACTTATATCTCTTTCCTGCCCTTTAGGCTTATCAAACCAATCATCACACCCCAACTGGAGCTACTCCATACTCCTTTATTTTTATCACTAAAGTTATCATCCCAGTCAAGATTGAGATTCCATCATTAAGAATATCACTAGAGCACATTGAAGATAATGAAGACTATAGAGCCTCACGACTACACTAACTAGATCTTCTTGATGGTAAGCATTTGGATACCCAAAAAAAATTGTAGGCCTATCAGAATAGATTGCAGAGAAGCTATACCAAACACATTATCCCTTAAGAATTTGAAATTGGTGACTTAGTTTTAAAAGAGAAATAGAAGAATATGAATACTGATCCTAAAAAGAAAAGCAAGTTTTAGCCTAATTGGTTAGGACCATATATTGTCATAACAAACTATGGATCAAGAGCATATTGATTGGGTAAACCTAATGGTGAAGAAATTATAGAGCCCATGAACATCATACACAATAAGAGATTCTATGCATGAAGAACTCTGAACCATTGTCTATAAGACCCCTAACATGGGGGCAACTTGTTTTGTCATAATTTTATCCCACTCTTTTATCTTACCTTGAACACATTTTATACTACCCTAGTCCAATTTTCATGATTCCTGATAGTCAAGGCTTTGAATCCTTGGCACTTTGAACACATTCTTCATCTCATTCTATATTTCTCTCTTCAAGAAGAATATTATTTATTATGTCTAAGGCATGTTATAAGATTGAACACTTTTTATTCTTTCACCAATTATGATCTTGATTATGTCTCATGAACATTATGAACATCCTTTACAATAGTTCTACAAAAGAGTTTAGCTAGGACAATATTGTATAGCTTTAGACAAGTGAATAGAAACATCTTATTAGTTTTAGACCAATGCTACATTGTTAAAGATAGGTGAATGTAGATACTTCTTTTTTACTTCAGGTTGCACATTATTCTATATCACATATGCTACTCTTTCTTACGCCATCAAGATCCTCACTCTTGCCAATTTTTAAGAATGGGCTATTGCAACCACCTTATCTATCTTATTAGAATCTCTACTCTCCAAATGTGCATCTTTTCAACTAGATGGTTCCACCTTGTGCATATTTTATCCAAAAAATAACAAAAACATCATAACATGATCCAAAAAAGAACAAAAAAATTGTCTCATGTTTTTATACATTTGTATATTCCCATTCCACTATGTTATACTCTTGTCATTTTATAAGCATAGAAACACCAGTTCATTTTATCTTGTCCCATGTACTTGCCATTTTACAAGATGATTCTTTATCATCTCATTAGCTTCTTATTTTCCAGACCATTCATGTTTGTTTATCATATCTTCCATTTATTTTATAACATTAATCATGCTAGTCTGATCATCATTTTTTTTCTATCTCATTTCTTGGGAGAACAACATTTAGCTTGAAGTTCATGTTGAAACATGCATCTATGGAACTATGTAGGTAGCATCCACTTGTCTTATACATCTAGAGTAATCTTAGCCAATCCCTTCCTTTTATTCTCTTCCCCCACTTCTTCTATCATTGTTCCTCTTTAATTAGGGAACAATTATCATGTCATTGTTCTTTATTATGATGTGGTGGAAAGTAACGCCTCTATCACACAACATGAATATTTGTCTTTAAACTGCACTAACTTGGTTTTGTTTGTGTATGTTTATTTGAATTTTCTTGGTGTTTTATTGTGTTTTATTGGTATTTTGTTGTTATTTCACACTTGTCCTTTTATTTCTTCCCCTTTTCTCCTTTTATTACTTCTTGTCTCATCTTGGTCTTGTGTTTCCTTGATTGTTTTTTCTTATCTCTGTAGTGTTTCTGAATATCTTGATGATTCACATGGATCTTGATTGTCTATATCTTGATCCTATAGTATTACATTGTTCTTGGATCATTTTTTTATTTAATTATTTTTGGTGTCTAGTTTTTTTAATTTAATTTTGCTTTTCTCTTTTCTATTTGAGAATGCCTTAATGGTCCACATGGATATTGATTATTCATATCTTGGTCTCATGTCATTAAGATGTTCTTGAATTTTATTTTTAAACATTGTTGTTCTTACTTAAGATCATATCTTGATTTCAAGTTGGGTTCATTTATTCTTATCTTTTTATTTGTTTTTTCTTTTTTGTTTAAATGCAAATCACTGTAACCTTGGTTTTGGTCACTGTTTCACCATTATCCTTAGTTATAAATATTCACATTTGAATTGGCTCATCACAATCTAAATCTTATGTCATTCTAAGTTATACTTATGACGCCTAATTTATTTTTCTATAGCAAGCACTTTATACTTAGGTCTCAATGTCTTAACATCAACATCAACTCTGATGAATGATTCTCAAGAACTCTTTACAACACCTAGGCTCATGATATGGAATTAGGATTCTAGGTAGCATGAATTTAAGGCTTCTTTCTTTATTCTTACATGTGCATCTCTTTTAATACATTGTAAGTCTAATCAATTCTTTGTTATTTTTCATCATTCCTCATTCCATTCTCTCCCAAACTTGGGTGAACTACATTGGCCTGAAGTTCATGTTAGAACATGAGTCCATGGAATTATCTAGGAAATTCTCAATTTATATTGAGGTCTTCTTAGCTATCTCCATTGTTATTTTCATCTCTCTCATCACTTCATGCATTCTCATATGCTTGGTTTTATATGGCTTTCTAAGCCATTACACCATTGCATGTACATTTGTGCCTACTCTTTTTAACCTATCTTTTTGATTATATCTTTGAGATCTTTTCCTTCTCATTTGCCCATATTAGGGCACAACATTTAAATCAAATCATCTCTATAAGGGAAAATCATTATTTATTCTTTATCAATGATCAAGATTCACCCTACTGGGGTAAAACTATTTTATCATGATCAAATCTGCTCTACTGGAGTACTTCTTATTATATTCTCTTTGGAGACCCCATTCTAGTAGTGCTTCCCTTATTGAAGTAGAATGTTCTCTCTTTTCATATAATTACAAGATCTCCACATTAAAGCATGTGATGTCAATATTTTAGTGTGTAACTTGTCTTGAGATTGATCAAATTTCGTAAGCACACAACTTGTAATCTCAAATTGGGTACGTTTATAGTGTGTCCCTTACATTTATGGATTGTATCTTTCCCATTCCCCCCATTTATGGGGAATATTATAATTCTCATTATATTTTGATCATTTATGGTAACCACATGTGTAAGTATTAGATCGTCTAGATGTGATCTATTCCATGGGTTAATCTCTCACTTTCTCTCTCTTCTTGGGAGTCCATCCTTTTCTTCCATCTTAGTATGTCCTCTCAAGGGGAAATCATGGGTCTATTCTAGTTTATTCTTGAAAAATATTTTATTTGAAAAGATTCCACTTCAAATAAATGTCTTGCTACACCTTCTCAAATAGGGGTAAAATGTGGACATCCAATTCCTAACACCATTTATGTTGAAATTGTCAATCTTACTTGAATTACACTCAAATGCACATTTTAGGTCAAAATACATAAAACACCCTGAATGGTTTTAAATTATCACTTACAAGTTCTAGTTTAGGTTAAAGTATTCCTAAATAGGGAAATACATTTTATAGGCCAACTAACTTTGATCAGATCATTTCGAGTCAAAATGACAATTTTGCCATTTAGTGCTCTGGATCACTCTTTTCTTGTAATTAATTGGTACACATCACATAAATTATTTTATTTAGTGTTGGAAACATATTAAATGGGAATATATCTCTAACATATCTAACATCACCTTCCAATTCCTCTCCAGTTAGATTATGACCTAGTAATATGACTTTTTGACCATTTTTGATTAATTGTGCACCAATTTCCAAAAAAATACACTAAAAATGATTAAAATTACTTAAGATAATTAGTCCAAGGGGAGAGATTAAGTAAAAATTCCATAGCTATTTTTGAATATCTCATTATTGGAAATTGATTCTGAATATCTACATCACCTAGTGACATCATTTCTTGGGAAGACATCCCTAGGCCATAAATGCCATAAATCTCAAGATTATGGGTCACCCATGCCTAGTTAATGCCTCCCATGCCTCTTTAATGCTTATTTATCTTGAGGATATTTATGAGTTCAATTCCAAATATTTGGATTATCCATGGCAACACATCTCAATCTTGAGATGGATGGTTATGGTTGATCCTAACCAATCTCAAAAATATATATAAATAAGAGAGGCCATGGACATGAATTTTAAGCTTGAGTATTCCAAAGTTATAATGTTAAATTGTTTCCACAATACTTTAAATTTGATCATTGATTTTGTTTGCAAGCTTCATTGATAGGCTAGTTTAGTGATTTGGAATCATGAGCCTAGGTTTTATGGAGTGTTCTTGAGACATTGGAGGAGTTTTCCACCTTTGTTGACAAAGACAAGGATGCTTGATCAAGGGAGAACATGATTTTGAACCACATGGGTATGCATGAATCCATTTGGAAAGGTAATATGATGTTTTCTTTCTTTAATTTATTTCATGCTATCCTTTTTAATTTCCATAGGAATAGATAGGCTTAGTTAGTTAGTTCTTTATGCATTTTTCATGATTTATGGACTAATGTTTGAATAACTTGATTTGTAATCCTCTCTACACCTTGAGGATAATGGATGAAAACTTGAGAATGTTGTTGTTATAAAATGCCCATTCGGTCATCTCAATGCATACAAAGATAAATCTATTAGCACAGACTAGATATATAAGTATCCCAAACCTTGTGCATATGTTTTCTTATAAAAATTTAATCACCTCTTCAGTCTTGCACTATTTAGTTGCCACTACTTTAGTCCATTTGGTGCAGTAGTTAGTAGAACTTAGAACATACTTGTGACCATTAGAGATAGGGGTTAATGACCCCCCCCAAAATCTAAAGCCCATTGGTCAAAAATTTGATCAATCATTACTAGATTTAGTGGCATGTCTACCTTGGTCTCTTTAATGTTGAAGACTTGACATGAGTGACATTATCTCACATGATTGTGAGCATCCTTGAAGATAGTAGGCTATTAGTAACCATCTCTAAGGATCTTATGGGCTATAGTCCTTTCAGATGGATGTTCACTTAATAGTTTTTCATGAAAAATACTCAATATATCAACCACCTCTTCCTTGGAAACACACCTTAGTTAAATTCCTTCAAAATTCTTCTTGTATAACACTCCATCCTTGATCAAAAAATGGGCTGATTTTAGCCTTAAAGCTCTCTTTGGCTCTCTACTTAACCTTGTAGGACAATATCTATTGATTATCAAATGAATAATAAGTTCATACCAATCGTTAGATTGAAATATTTATTGATCAATTTGCATAACACTCAATTTGGGTTTAGTATTAGCAATCAACTGAATTAAACCTTAACATCTTACCAACTTTACAATTTTCATCTCTATCTCATATTCTTCGAGAACAAACATCCACTTACCTCTCCTTTCTCCAAGTTCACATTGACTAAGCATGAGATTAGTGGAGGGGTCTAGTAATATTTCATGTACCTTATTTCTAAGGATGTAATGCCTAAATTTCTTCACCACCTTGACCAGAGCACATGCTTGTTTGTTAATAAGAGAATAGTTCAATTCAAAATTTTTAAAGTTAGTAATCATGAAAGCAATAAGATGATCACATACATATACCTTATGATTTATAACTGTAGCTATTGTATGGTCTGAGGGGAAGGAGTAAAGATAAAAACATTTAATAAAATCTTGACTTATTAGGACTGGGGCTCATCTAATTACCTCTTTGATGTATTTGAAATCCTTCTTAGTATCTTCATTCCAAGTGAGTTTATCATCTTATTCAACATGTAATTCAAATGTGTCATTATTTATACAAAACCAAAAATGAACTTTCTTACAAAGTTTATTTTACCAAAGAATGACTTCAATTCTTTCCTACTATTAGGGGGCTTTACATTAGATATTGCATCTACTTTATCAGGGTCTATAGAGATTCCCTCTTTAGTGATAACATGTACTAATAGTTTTCTGTCAGTAACATAGAAAATACTTTTCTTTGGGTTGAGATAAATCTAATACCTTTTGCATCATTCAAATACCTATTATAGGTGCATAATATGATCCTCCGTATTTTCAAAAAAGATAGTGAGATTTTCCATGTATATGATAATGCATTTACCTACAATACCTTGGAAAACATGATCCATAGCCCTTTAAAAAGTGAATCCTACATTTATAATCCCAAATAGCATTCTTTTTAGGCAAAGGTGCCCTGCTTAGTAGTAAATGCAATTTTCATCCTATCTTCTTGGTTCACCAACACCTGGTTATACCCTAAAAATCCATCAAGAAAAGACATCATAGTAAAATCGTAAATAATTTGGATTACTTGGTTAAGATAACTGAGGGGTAATTTTATTTTTTAGATACCCTATTCATCTTTCTAAAATCAATGCACAATGAAATTTCACCATTTTTTTTCTTGACTAGTACTAGGTTAGTTACCTAAGTGGAGTGTCTAATGGGAAATACTATCTTGGCATCTAAGAGCTTCTTGACCTCTTTATATATAAATGGTTCTAATACCAGGTTGATATGCCTCTACTTTTGTCTAAAATGTTTGAAATTTTATTTCAATGGTATGGTATGTGTTATTACCTTTAGATCAAATATCTTTAGGTCATCATAGGACCATGCTATGACATCCATATATTTGGTCAAAAATTCTTTGGCTCTTTTGGACTTAATGCTTGTACAAGATTTACTTATATTAACCAACTAAGGTTGACCTTCAATTCCAAGATCAATTAAGTTATAATCTTTCCCACTTACTTTAGGAATCTTGATAGTCTTAGCTAGTCTATATCAAATAATCTCTCTAAGTCAATCATGCCTTTGGGGATCCTATTATCATTCAACCAAATGACCTTATCATCAATTTTATAACTATTTTTAAGAGTATTTTTATTGACTTCATCTATAACATGAGATTCAAATGCTCCTGAGTTAGTCATGGAGTCTAATATCTATTGGTCATCATTAAATACCTATAGATGGTTTACATTATAAGGGACTGAAGGGCATGGAACCAACTCAATACTAAAGTTTTGGGAGTCTTGGCCTGGCATAAGATTGGCAGTCACTGAGGCAAGCTCATAATCAACCTTGTTCTCTTCCCTAAGGATGGAAATAATGTTAAAATCATCAAATGATTTAATCAAATCCCAAAATATAAACTTGTATGTTTTAAGATATGATAACTTGCATTAGTACTTACTTCTTACTTTATTAACCACTATCTATGAGTCACCATATACTAGTAGTTCCTTGAATTTATACTTGATGGAAAGTTACAATCCTAATATTAAAGCTTCATATTATACAAGATTGTTAGTGTAAGTAAATTGAAGTCCATATGAAGCGTGATATTCTTTACCAATAGGGTTAGTTATAAAAATTCATACTCTAGATCTAGAATTACACCTAGCACCATCAAAATTTAGTTTCCAAAATCCAAGAATAATATGAGAAACTTTAGAGTCACATACCTTAGAAGCCTCAAGAGTGTACACTCCTAAATAAGAGTCTACCATGTTAACCCTTTCATTGACAACATTTTACTCAATGATCATGTGCTTCATTTTAGGATCTCTTTCTATCTTGATTTGGTTAGGGACTCCCTTCTAAGGTAATGACATATGTGAACAATCTATTGACATATAACCATCAAGCTCCTAGTCCAATCTCTACTCAAAAACATCCCATAAACATTAGAGATGTCCACCACTTGGATATAAATGAACTATTAGATCCTTAGCTTTGAGGAAATCTACATGTGAACATTTAACAACTCACCAATTAATTTAACTCTTGACTTATCTAATTGAGTTACAAATCTATCATATTTAATTAGAGTCAAACCAAGCTATTTGTAAATACCTACAGGTATGATGTTTATAGATGCACCTAAATCTAATAAACAATTATGCAAGTTTTTACCAAATATTTTGGCTGTTAACAAGAAAGGTGGGACATCTTCTATATTCCTATGTATTGCAACATTGGAATGTGTAGTCTTTTTTGGTTTATTAGGTTTTTTACTCAAGGATTCTAACAATAAATCCCTCTATTTAGTAATCTTTGTTAACTCACGTAATGTGATGTTAGCTTTAATATTTTTCATGTTCTCTATGATATTATATCTAGTCCTATTGGAATAATTAGATGTAGAAATATTATACTTATAATTACATCCCTTAGGAGGCTCTAGATTGTTGTCTAAGGTACTATCAGGAGGAGTGTCAAAAATATTTGGAGGAGTTGAAGTGGTCAATGGTTGATTCTTCTCCCTATTTCTTAGAGGATAAGTCTTCTTTAGAATTTACTAAAAAGCATAAATCTCTTCAAGAATATCCTCAAGCTCATTATCCTCTAATAAGGGAACTCAAATGTCTCCATCATGAGATTTGAATATGATGATCTAGATGACCTTGAAGAACTAGATGTTCCTACATCATAATCCTTATTAGGGACAACTTCAAAAGTATCTAAGTCTTCTTGAAAGGCTTCAAAAAAATTACAAAATTCAACATAGTCTATTTACCCATGCTTATAAGTGAAATGAACTCCATAATAGTTAGGTAAAGCAACATAAATAATATTTATATAAAGCACACTCTTGCTATTAGATGGCTCATTGTTCTTGTTGTTGTGGTAAATATCATTCTAAAATCTATTGGTGGGCCTATGGAACCTTTGAAAGGATAAATTCCTACTAGATCTCTCTTTAGTATTTCTTACTTACTTTTGTAATTGAAGGAAGTCAGTGTTAAGATTTTGAACCATTTTGAGGATAGATTCACTCTCAATATTTGGTTCCTCATAGTTATGAACTTAAGTATTAGAATTAGATGTAGGTATTAAAGCTTTCTGATCTTGTGGTCAAGATCTATTGGAAACATTGCTCAAGAATCTTAGGGTTTGAGTAAGATGTGCATGACTCAAAGGTAGTTAATTCAAGACTAGAAGTTGGTTTAGGGTAGGCACATTTTGGTTGGCATTGGAAATGAAATTTAGAATAGGTAAATGTGGATTAACATTAGGAATGAAGTATTCCAATTGTCTTTGGGGTTGCATCTGGTCATTAATGATCACATACTCAACATAAGCTAAAGATAATGTGTTCATGGGCCCAAAAACACTCTTTATAAACATAGAAGTCATGGGATCTAAAACATCCATATAGATTTCTAATGATAAAGCTTTAACAGGTCTATAAGGAGCTATGGTCCTATTGAACATCTTCTAGAATCTAGTATTGAATGCTTTTATGGGCTCATTTGCATCTCTTTTCATTATGGTGAATTGCTAGTATATGACACAAAGACTAATTACTTTATCGAATTGATCAATGAAAACATTGTTAAAGTCAACCCAACTGGTAATGTAGTTTTTAGGAAGCTTGAGAAACCATTCATATGTAGCATCTTTGAAAATAAAAGGGAATATTCTACATGATACATCTTCATGAGTCACATTCAATAATCTTAAAGTAGCTTTGAAACTCTTAATGTGTTTCTTAGTGATTATAATACCACTAAGAATATATGTTGGAAAATATTTTTTAGGATTATGAGGAAGGTCATGTACCACACCTAGCACATTGATTGAAGAACCACTTAGTCAAGCCATACCATGATAGGGATTAAATATAGAAGCACCCTAAATTGGTGAAGTTGGCAAGGACTTTGAAAGTTTGTACGTACCTTTGTCTCACCTAGCTCTCTTATGAACTTCTAATGAAATTATAGGTTCTTTAGTCTCTAAATGTGACCTTGTCTTAATTTTTGGTAATTATAGCTTATGGGATTTGAATCCTATTTGAAATATGATGTATCAATCTTATCTTTGCAAGGAATAATGATCATAATTTCCCATTAAGCAAATTTTGAAAATATTTATATCAAGGATGACCAAGGACAATAATATTTAACTAAGTTAGCTCAAAGATGTATCCAAACATGTAAGTATGATTGATATTTACACATTTAAGCTCAAATAAACTCAATTTTGAAAAAAAATCTATAATTATTTGAATAAAAAATCTATTACTAACCTCAAACCTATTGAATTGACAAAGCTTAATCCATATTTACCAAAATTAAGAATAAAATTTTAAACAACATTGATCTTTGTCTAAAAGAAGCATAAAAATTGGTCTAAGAGCATAAAGATAAACGATCTTTACATAATTGAGTAAAGAATGGCACAATTGTGTAAAGGTTACACCAATATTTGAACATAATTCATATTAATGAGCAAAAATCCTTAAAATCTACAAAGATCTAACTAGGCCCTCCTTCTAGTGCTAGTGAAGCCCCTCCTATTGATGCTTGAATATGTATCACAGGTGCCCAAAGTGTTTAAAAACACTTCTCATTTTAGAATTCTAAAAATTTAGTGTATGAGTCATAGGTTGTGATAATTTTGTTATTTGTTGATGAATTAGAGACAAAACAAGTGGACTATTTCACAATATTTATAAAGTTTGGTGGTTGAGAGCAATCATGGCCAAACAGTTAATCTATGGAAAATATGAATTATGTTATGCTAAGAATAATGAATTATGATCAAGAACTAATATAAATATTAATTTAAGATGAATATTTATAATTAAAATTAATATAGAATGATTTAGTTAAAAAAAAGGATCAAAAGGAAAGGTAAGGTAGGGAAGAGATGTTGTTGATCTTCATTCCAAACATCATGATAAAGTTCAAATATCATCCAAGCATATACTTAACCAATGTATGACATGAAGTAGCATAAGCTCAAATCCTATCACACATTAGGCAAACATTTAAGAAATTTTAGAAATAATGCAAATAAGAACCAACTTCACTTTAAATATTTATGCCTATAAGCAAAAAACATTATCCCAAATAAAAGAAAAGTAATAAAATAAAATGAACATACGAACTTTCAATTAACCTAGCATTGACACAGGTTAATGACTCTGCATTCAAATGTACACACTACGAATTCACAAGAGCCATTGAAATCTTTAAATTAGAACAAACAATTGAAAGATAAGCTAGGATAACAAAAGATACAAGCAAAATTTGGACAAACATTGTATTATTCCTTTCTTATATTAATTATTCAAAAGTTATAATTGATTTTGGATAAATAAACTCCCTCCTCTTCTTAAAATTAATAATACTCCTGTTATAGAATGTAAGGAAGTATGTCAGCCAGTCATATCTAGTTATAAAATTACAGTGTTAGGACAATTGTCCCTTCTACAAAGGTTTTAGAATACACTAGACTCTTCTTAATGAACTGATCTATAGGCAATGTGTTTTATAAGTTATACATGCCTTTATAAAAGAATATTCCTCTTTAAAATGTTGTAATGTTTAGTTAAAAAAGAATATCCTTTATCCAACTAACCTTGAGGCCCTTTGTACTACTAAAGTCCCCTGTTACTATTGTAATATCTTCATTAATCAGATGTTGTTCATTAATTAGCTTCAAATTAACAATAGGTTCCATGAAGAGTTCATTTTCTTAGTCTGCTAGGCTTCTAGGATCTCTATCATTTCTTCCTAAAGCCTCTTTGATGCTCCTAGATTTATTTATCTATTATTTTGTTGTTAGGATCATGTCCATGACCCTACTGTTATCTATCCAAATTTTCCCTTGGTTCTTTCTCCTCACTTCTTACATGACCAAGGTAGCTCTATGCTTGAAATCCTCATCAATGATGAGGCAAATGGAGTTAAGTGTAGCTGTCTTAGTGATCATGGTCCCAAACAAGTGTTCCACCCTATTTTTTAGTTGTTTATGATCCTTAAGGTGAATTTATAAGTTCTTAGATCATGTGTTCAAGCTTTTGATTTCATCTATAAGTAATCCCATGATTATGTTTTAGATGATCCAAGTTAATGGTTTTGAAACTAGGGATTTGATCTTCCATCAAGATGTTAGTCAACTCTTTCATTTTATCCATTAAATTCTACCATTGGGTGATTTTATCTCTTTGATATTATATCTTATTGGGTAAAGCTCCATATATTTCTTAGGAATTCCTTTTCAAGTTTCCATTGTTGGAAATTCTATTAAATTACTCACTAGTTGACTATAATTCAACTTCTAGGTCGAATTCTCTTACACAAATGATAATTTAATCTTCCTTGGCTTAATTATAATTCTCATAGAGTATAGTTAGGGTTCTCATGATTATTGAGCTTTTTTTGAAGGATTTATCAAATCTTTAATGCTGGTAGCTTGTCAAACTCATATGAACTTCATGCTTCAAATTTTATTTAGATCACATATTTATACCTTTGCCTTACAATGAATTTGCAAAATCTCTTGAACTAATTGGTATAGATTATATGTCTCTATTGTGGCATCATTGTGGTATCCCTGTGGTACTTTCACATCATTTTTATTATTGGTATTCAAAAAGTGACTATTGCCTTTTAAAAATTCTCACTTGATTTCACACCATTGGATCATCCTTACACAGATGAACATGGACCATCGATCTCAATTCAAGAACTCAAATGCCATTGGATTCTCAATACATTCCTTATGGTTATGATATTTATCCCTTCTAAATTCTCTTTGAGATTCATTAAAATGTTAAATTTGATCTTGCACCATCATTCTTGATTACACAGATCAATTGTGCTATATTGATCTTGATCTACATAATTGTACCTCTTATTTTATGGACTATTAATTTGAGTGTGTATGCTCATATGTGAACTATTGATCTTTGAAAGATGTTCAAGCTTTAATTTATGTCCCACAAATATGACATATGTCATCTCCACATTCATATTTAATTTTTAACATTCATGATGCACCATTTGATCATCCTCATCTGATCAAACATGCTCTATTAGATCTTGATCCACTAGGTTGAATGCTATTTGCTATTGAGTGCTCTTTGGTTGAGATTGTGACACTTTTCACATTCTCACTTATCCTAGGGATCCATTAAAGTTTTTAATTGATATGCATAATTAGATTAATTTGGGTTGAGAAAATGTGTACCATTGATCTTTGGAAGATGCTTGAACTTTAGCTCAGGGTCATGGCTTTGAATTTTCAACTTTAATCATGCACCATTGATATCATTCATCCAGGTAAACATGGATCATTTATCTTGCTAATAAAAATGATATTTAAGTTAGTGGTCAAGAAAATAAAGAACTTAGAATAATGTTTTTAGACTATGGTTTTATTTCATGTTAATAAACATAGGTAAGACTTTAGGAAAAACATTTTAAGCTAAGTTTTTGGACATAATAAAAAGGACCCTGCATATAATAACAAGCAATGGCATAGAGTATTAGGACAAGGCCTTTAGGCTAAGTCTATAGACAAAGGGACCCTTTGGTTAGTTAGACCATGATAATGATAAAATAGACCAAGGGACCATAGGACATAAATGGACCAAGAATAAGGTTTTTATACTAAGTCTTGGTCATGTTGAAAAAAACAACTAAACTTTAGGATACAAATTTAACTAAATCCATGGCATAATCTATTGTTCTTGCATAAATTATTCCCATCAATTTTGAATTTGATTTAAAAGGAGTACTTAGAATAAATTTAGACTAAGCCTTTTAACAATTCAAATATGAATTTAATTAATCAATTATAGACCAAACACTAGTAAAAGATCAAATTGACATTAAGATATGGAACCCAAGACATTTCCCATTCCAAATGGAATCGATTGGAGCTACAACATGAAAAATAAAGATAAAATGTTATCAAATTTAGACAAGGGAAAATAAAAATCATGTAAAAATATAATAACCAAACCAAGTGTGGATGATTTTCAAATATAGACACTATGAAAAAATGCTAGTGACACTCTGATCAAGTGAATTTTCAAATTTTAAGGTACAAAATTTTCACAGTTTAACACAAGGGTCCCCATTTTTAAATAATTGGGGTATGTTTACCTCAACAATAGTTTGATGAACATACCAGTAAAAAATTTGAAGGGTTGTGGTAGTGCATCAATTCCATAACGAAATATTCAAAAGAGATTAAGGGACATGTCCTTCCAGGAACCTATGATCATGTTACTCTAATAATTATTAGTTTTAATTTGCACAAGGATAATGAGAATGATATGGTATTTTTGAACCACCAAGTGAACCAAGTATAGTTTCTCTGAAGAGCCTAAATGAAGTATTCATATAAGGCTTTCTCAAAGGTGATGAACAACATTAAGCAAGTGCTCCTACAATCCAAAATGAACCAATCTTGGAAGACTTGGACTAGTATTTCTACATTGGAGGCATATTTTTTCCTTTCCATCCATTGGAGAGAACATCAAAAGGATTGGCCATCAAGATTCTTGCTTCACCAATTTTGGTACCTCCAAAACAAGGTATTTTTCATCTTCATTTGTTACAAGTGAATGATACTAAAAGTTTCACATTTGACCCAGGAGGGAAGTGCTTGTAAATTTATATAGAATATTGTATACATTAGAGTATATTTCATGCTTTTCTCTAAGTGCCTATGTGCACATTTGTTTCTTAGGTTAGTTGCCCTTACTTTGTTTAGGTTATTTTCCTTTCCTATTATGTGTTTCCTTTTCCAACGTACCTTGGATGAGAGGTTTTAAAGAAAGGGATAGCCTTACTCAATTCATATTAGCTTATGATTCCATGCCTAATGGATCAAACAAGGAAACTAGTCTAGGTTCTCAAGTATAAAAGGCATACTTTACTATGAGTCACCAAAGATGTTGGTCAAATTTGGCCCAAATACAAAGATTTTTCCTAGTTAGATCATCTAAGTAGATTTATTGATTTATCAAATGATCAAATGACTTGATCAAGTGAATAAGATGAACTAGACTATCATTAAACATCATGTAAAAATGAATAGGTTAGACTAGTTTCAAGCTTCATAAGTTAACTTAGGAGGCCTCTCAAAGCCAAGGTATTTCATGGAAAATAGGTCATTCATTCCTTAAACATTTTATGAAAATTTTGTGACTCACTGAGTTATCTATCTCAGATTACAAGCATTTAAAGTTAAACAAGCAGAATGAGATGTGCATGGAGGCATCAAATAAAAGTCACAGTGAATAGATGTTTGAATTCAAAAAACCCCAAAGGATATTGAGGTTTAATGTGAATCTAATATATGTCATGATCATAGAAGTTAAGATAGGATCTAATAATGAGAAACAACCTAATGAGCCAGTGGGTCCTAAAGATCCAATAACACATGTTCAATCATGTATTTATAGATCAATAATGAACTTAAAGTCAAAAAATTAGAGGATCTTGAGATTAAGTGAATGGATACAAAGAGGCATAATCTTGATGAACTAAAGGATCCAATGGTACACATTTGATCAAATAGAAGGAAGATCAACATAACACATTTAATCAGACCAAGGATATAATGGTACATGATAAAGAAAATCTAATAGTGTGAAAACAAGCTAATCAATGGTGAGTGAGGGGCCAACAAGTCAGCATATCCTAAGGATGAATGCAAGGATACCACATGGTAAAAGTGTAAAAGTAGATGAAACTACCAATATGATCTTGAGGATAAATATGCAATTACGAAGTGTCACATTCTCAAAGGCTATAATTAAAATGAATGAAGAGTTGAAAAATGACACAATTTGAGAAGGCCCATATCAAGATTGATGGCCATTATTAAAATTTGAAAGATAGGGACTTCAAATAGAGGTTAAATATGGTTTAGGTAAAACCAAGAGAAATATTTCAAAGGGTTGTGTCTCTATTATATCTCAGTTGAATACCATTTAGTAGATGTAACCATACAGTCAAGATTATTCATGATAAAATTATATCACTATTAAATTTTAGAGGCATGATAGGTTTATTTAAACCTAATGCCTTTAATGAATGAGGTTATGCAATCTACAGATCTTGATTGATATAATGACTATATGAAAACAAATAAATTAGACTAGTTTATAGTCTATAGTAAATATCCATATTTATTTTGGAGTAGCTGTAAACATAAATGAGATATGGTGGAGTGTCTCATCCTTCAACATAGTCATAGATTCGATAAGTAGGTACTTAAAACTACTTAAAATAGATATAGTCATGGCTTTGTCAGGTCCATGGGTATGCAGACTTTGTCCTTAGAATGAAACCAAGTGAGAGATGCTGTAGAAGATCAAAGAAAAGGGATTTGGGGATTGGAGAATGTAGTGGAGTATTTAATTCTTATTAGAGCCTTTAAGGATTTTTATTTCTTGGTAAGATCACAACCCATCATCTTCAAAATAGATTCTTATCTTCTAGTGTATTTATCAGCCAATAAAAAGAGATTGAAGACTATTGGAGCAAATGAAGGCTATTTTGTCTATGATGTATTAACCTTAATTTGATCAAAATATGTTGGAGCATTCATTAAAAAATGATGGCATCTCATTTAATGATCTCAGATAGTGTGCTCCCTCTCTCTCTCTCCTTTTTCCTGTATGTCCATCTTATTCCACTTTTTGAGATCTCTCTTGGATTCTAGACTCTCACAAGGACTATTTGATCTTGAAGAGCAGGGGGATCTCTAAGATATTCCAAAATATGTTAATATTTATTAGGATAAACCTTATCAAGCATTTGTAATAACTACCTCTTGATGTAATAATGGACTTTCTTTACCTGTATCTTGCCTTAGATCTATGTTGAGTGAATTGTGCATAATGGAATTATGAAGGAGAATATTCCTCATCCATTATCCTCCTTTATAACCACCTGTAGGGTGTTTTAAAGCTATTGTAAGTCTAGATTAGTGTTCTTCCTAAACCTACTTTATGAAACACTTATGCATCGATCTAGAATATGAGGTTGTGTGAGATAGCATTGTCTTCTATAGATATAGTGTGGGTTGAATATTATGGGAGTTTCCCATTTTTATTTGGTGCATCACATTTTAGATTTATTAGAAGCCCTTCCCTCCTTTCTAACCCTTTTCCCTATGAAAACATTAGTTTAGGTGATCCATTAGAAGGAAGCTGACCTTTTTTAGAGGTTCAACCCCATCATAGGTTACCCATAGCATGGGGTTTTCCATATATTCTGATTGTGAGTGGAGAAGCCTAAATAACTCTTCCACAAGGGTGAAATATCATGTCATAATAGTCACTATAAGGAAAAAAATAGTGAAATTAGGCTTTGTGTATATTTTATGGATCTAAAAAAAGCATTATTGATAGATCATTATCCCCTTCCAGCTATGGAGCAAATTATTCAAACTATATCAAGATCTAAAAGGTTTTCCCATATAATGAAATCCTAGTGTAGGAATTAGACCAGTTCAAGATTGATTTCAATATAAAATGGGGTTACATATGCCTATAAAAAGATGCCTTTTGGTCTAACTAATGCTAGTGCTACATTCTAAAGAGCCATGGACATGAATTTTAGGGGTTTGATAAATGAAATGATCATAGTGTACCTAGATGATATCACTATTTATTCAAAACATGTTGGTGCACACCTGGATCACCTTAGTAAAGTTTTTGAAAGGTGCCAAGAATTTGGAGTTTCCCTCAATTTAAAAAAGTGTGTTTTCATAGTTCATTGAATGAAGCTACTGGGATACATTATTTCAAAAGAGGGTCTTGTTATAGACCTAGAGAGAGTAAACGATATATCTTCACTACCACTTCTAAGCCATAAAAAGGGATTACAAAATTTCCTAGGAAAGATCAACTTCGTAAGAAGGTTCTTCCCAAAATTTTCCTCCATGGCTAAACCCCTTACTTCCATGCTAAAGAAGGGGGTTAGTTTTAGCTAGACATGTGAAAGAAAATATAGTTTTGAAGCCATCAAATAGGCTATTTCTCAATATCCTACCCTTATCAACCCCAAGTATGAGAATGATTTAATTATATATGCTTTTGGAGGGGAAGGTAATATATTAACTATTTTGACCCAATAGAATAAAGACCATTTAGATTAACCTTTATCCTTATTCAATCAATCCTTGAAGGATTATAAGGAAAAGTACAATTTCATGGAGAAGCAAGTATATGCCATGATAAAATCTCTAAAAAAGTTTAGGTTTATGCTCTCCAATAATAAAATTCACTTGATGGTTAATCACCAAAGTGTCAAGGAGTTCTTATTAAGCTAGGAAATAAATGAAAAATAAGTAGGATAGATCATAAAAGTCATGGAATATGATGTGAACATCAAAATAACTAAGCTTGTAAGACTAAATGGCTTATGTGAATAACTTAATTCTAATATAAAGACTGCTTAGGTAGTATCTAATGTAGTATATGCTCAACATGCATTCCAACTAGCCACTCCAAATCTGTTTAATAGCTAGGTCAATGACATGATCATATTCCTATAGACTAGCAAGTAATTGTATGATTTCCATTAGTCCAAGAAGAGGTATTTTAGAATCCAATATATTTATTAAGTTCTTGTTGATGGAGTATTGGTTAGGAAAGATATGAATGGAGTTATGATGAGGTGAATTAATCATGATCAAATTCCCAATGTGCTCAAGGAATTTAATGATGGTCCATCAGGTAGACATTTATTCATAAGAACCATAATGATCAAAATAATGAGGCTAGGCTATTATTGGCTTGACCTATTTAAATATGCCTATAAATGGGTACATAGCTATGATAAATGTGCCAAGATTAACAACTCTCCATCTAAAACCAATCTAAGTTGACCAACCATTTGCTACATGGGGATTAGATTTCATTGGCATGATCAATCCACCATCAAGTGTAGGCCATTAATGGGTCCTTACAACAATGAATTATTTCATTAGATGGATTGAAATGGTTGCATTGAAAGATGCAAATCTAACCTAGAATTCATGGAAGACATTGTCATAATATTTGGTGTTCCTTACAACATTATCTCAGATAATGCCAAAGCTTTTGTGGGAACTCAAGTGAGTGAATGGGATGTGAGGCACAAATTATACCTATATATTGCATGTAATTATTACCCAAAAAGTAATGGCTTGGCTGAGTCTACCAACAAAAACCTCATAAGGATTATCAAAAGGATAATGGAGGACAACTAAAGGACATGGCACACAAAGTTAAAAATAAGACTTTGGGTTGAAAAGATCACTCCCAAGAGAGAGATTAGAAATTATCCACTTATGTTAGTGTAAGGAAGGGAATCTAGAGTTTTACTGTCAATTGAGTTAAGATCTCTAGAACTCAATCATTAGATATAATTGATTAAAAATGATGAAATGAAAATAGTTGGTGGAAATAGAATAAGTTAAGAACAAATTAATTAAAGTTTTGTAAGTAAATCAGGCTCAAATAAAGAGAAATTTCAATAAAAAATCATTTGATAGGAGCTTCAACGAAGGAGATATGGTTCTAAAATGGGATATAAAAAGAGCCAAACTAGGCAAGCATACAAAGTTTTATGCAATATGGAGTGGTACATACACCATAACTTAGTACAAGGAAACAAATACATTCTATCTATCTAGGCTTGGTGGATCAGAGCTACCTATCCTAGTCAATGGGATATACCTCAAAGCTTGCTTCTAAGGTTAGAATTCTTTTCAAAAACATTGTATATATTAAGTTTAGTTAGTTTTCACAAATAAATGTATTCCACATAGGTCAACTCATTAGGATTTTTTATTTCATTAATTTTTTTCTATTTTGTTATTCCCTATTTTGTTCTTGTTTAGGCAAAATCCCAATTTTTTGTCCTTCTCTAGTTAAAGTGTGTTAAGTTAAAAATGACTCCATACCCAATGAAATAGAAGGATATTGAAAAGAAATTGATTAGAAAGAAATAAACCCATAGAGTTTTCCAAAAATGTTGATATTTTTAGCTAAAAATGTATAAACATCTTTTACCCTAAGGGAAAACCATTAATTTTTTAGGAAAAACTTCAAGTGACCTAGGAAACCCCTTTTAATACCTAGAAAAAAATGGAGATTTGGGTGCAATTTGTAACTTGAAAAATTTCATATTGCACCCAAACCTTTACTTCCTACTTTTAATATACCTAGTGAAAATTGAAACTCCAATTGCATTTTAAAACTTTATAAGTTACAAATTGCAATTAAAACCCCACTTTTTTCCATTCATTACATCTATGGAAACTATAACTTTGACTACACTTTACAACTTGTAAAGTTGCAAAGTGAAAATTGAGTCACACATTCTACCATTCACCCTACCCATGGAAAATGGAACTAAGGTTGAACATTGAAACTTTCAAAGTGAAATCCAAGTTTTGATTTTTGCCATTTACCCTGTCCACAAAAACTAAAACCCTGATTACACTTTGTAACTCGAGTTATACTTTCCCACTTCCATGTCACAAAGTCAATAAATGGAAAACAAAGATCTTTTAAAACTTGTAAAAGTGCATGATGAATCTAAAATCTTGTTCCTCATTTTTTACCTAACCACTAACCTAGTTAGTATTAATTACATGCTTATATTAATAAACTTAGAGTTTTTTAGAAGTCATTATTAACATTGCAAATTTGAAATCAAGTTCTACATGTCAAAAAGCCAAAAAACCCTCACCAATCCATGCTAAGCAAATGCCTCATCAATGCCAAGTAACACCATGATCACCATTACCATCCTTTATAAGCATAATATTCTTATATTTTCCATCAAAGCATACCTTTCCTTTGAAATTGTGTAAAGATTCTTAGCTTTTAAAATATAGGGTTTTCATTTTGCTATGCTTGATTTCATTTTCCCATTTCCTTATCTGCATTCTTGAGGGTTTGTTAAGAAATAATCTCAAGCATTTGTCATTAATAGGAAAAATTCTTGTGTTTGTGTCTTATATTGAAAAAATATAATATTCCCATAAAATTCTCTTCACATCCCTCATGGAATTTCTTAGTGAAAAAAACAACTTCAAACCCCATGTAAATTTGACCTACAAAAATAACTCTGATACCCCATAGAAATTACCATTGTAAATGCAATTTCAAATCCCCATTAGATATTTTATCTATAATATCAAGCCTAAACCCTACCAGAACTTTCATCAGACTTTGTAAGTGTATTTTTTAAGTACAAAACCTATCAGAATTTTTAGTTATAAATACACAATATAAACCCCACCAAACTTTTTACCTACAATCACAATTCCAAAACCCACCAACTTTGTAGTTGGTTTTCCCACACCAATGTTTCCAAAACCTATGTCTGAAAAGGAAATGAAGTTCAAGTCAAAGGGACCTAGTGTCCAACTCAGTTTGGAATCCAATACAAATGAGATCATAGACATAGATCTAGGTTACACAGACCTAGATAATTTATGGAATAGAGTAAATGTTAAATTCAAGAATGATTGGATTCAAAGCATTTATGATAGTGGATTGACCTAGGTAACAACCTTACCACTATCATTGTAAACCCTTGAGATTGTGCTCACATTGACAAAGCACTATGATGTAGAGAAGAGGGAAGTAGTGAATGACAAAGGGGAAAAGATTTTAAACCTTGACCCTAATTTCATAGATATCATGTTCACAGTTTTGAAATATGAGAGTTATCTAGATATAACCCCCAAATATTCAAAGAATTTTTATCAAGATAATAATATTGTATGCTTATGGGATCTAAATAAGCAATGGATAAAAATATCTAGACCCACATCTACAAAATTACTTAAAACCCTAGAAAGAATAGAGTTCAAAGCTAAAATGGGTGACATAATCATACTCTTACATAGAGTTACTAGGAACCCAAATGCTAAGAACTATCAAGATTAGATGTACAAATACATACAGGTGATCCAAAACAAAAAATTGGATATCCACTAGACCTAGTTGATTTTTGAATCCATCCACAAAAAATCAATGGAAGTCAAACTATAATCAAGTTTTACATGAACTCATACTTGGTATACATATTATCAAAGGGAAGGGCATTCATAGGATTGAATATAGTTCCCGATTAGGTCAATAAGGTTTTTAACTACTATCCTGACCTTACCCTTGAGACTAGAAAACAACATTTCATAAGGGTCAACTATGATTTAATATATTGCATCATAATTATGTTTAACAAGAAGATAAAAAAGAGAAGATTCTTTGATGTTGTAACTTATGAGATCAAAAATTAGGGATCATATTTCATTTAATTCCATATATATATTCATACATTAGAATGGGAGGTTTTAGTGGTTGTCCTTACACCCTTCCAAGGTTATAAGTGATAAATGGGCCCTAGTGGAACTTGTGAGGTAGCTTGTAAAAACTCACAATTTATTTTCAAGAAAACATAAGTTAGGGATCCACTTCCCCATCAATATAGGAGGTATACATGCCCTTCCCTATCAAAATCCAAAGGTGCATATGTTGAGATGTCTCAAATGACCTTAAAAGATCTTGATCAAAGGCCATTTTATGATGTGATTGGACACATTACCAATATATTGGGTATCATATCATATTATCACATTATTTTTTATGAAGATTATTGGAAAGACATGAAAAATGAAGAGGAAATGAGATTGAGAGATTATTCTAGGATGACCCTAGAACAAATCAAAACTTAAAACATGGCACTAGTCCTTGAGGACTTACAAGATGATCAATATTTAGTTGATAGGGTATACTATGATAATAAGATATATTCTAATCCTCTTCCACTATTTAGGTTTTCCATACCTAAATCTTTCTCATTGATGAATGAACCACCCATGTAATAAACATAACAATGAACTAGATAAGGAGCAAATGGGTCAAGGTTACCAAGGAGACCCTGAGTATTAGTGATAAGTTAAAAGAAATAAAAGATAAGGGTGTGGCAATAACAACAGAGGGTTCCAGGAGTGGAACCCAAGTAGAACAAGTGGATAAACTAATTATATCACACAAATAGAATAAAAAATAGAAGGATAAAAGAGGTTAATCTAGTATCCAAGAAGAAATAGGAAAATAAATGGATCAACTAATGCCAACTTGTATAGAGGGCACAACTATCTTTGTCATTCAACCAACTACAATACTCCCTCCTCTTATTTCCACTACCCAATCAATTCAAATATATACCACTCCTGTTTCCACTAATCCTCCATTTCAAGTTATTGTACCTTTACTTGACCCACCTATGCAAATTACATCCTTAAAATAAATCCAATAAACACAAGTGGAAACTTAGAATCCACCTTCACCTACCTCTTCCAAAATCACTTACACCCCATATCCCATATCTATGACTATTCCATTAATCACTAACACCATCGAGTAGTACATGGCTTTGAATTCAGTCATCCTGACTGCAATCTCACTAGCCATCCCAACCACTAGTGTAGTTACTTCTTCATTTTCATCTCCAATCACATTATCCATTTCATCAACTCTGAGTATTACTACCACCTTGATTGATTCATTCATTACCATAGATTCCACATTTCCATAGGTTCCCCTATTTCAATTATTTATGCCTACCCCTCCACACATGTCACTCCCAATTCCCACAACAATATTAAGCATATCAATATCCACTTTACCCATTCAAATACCTATCTCTTTCATTCCATCAATAACCCAAGACCCCACCTAAGAGGTGGAGATAGAAGGACCCACTGATACAACTATGGCTTCTCAACCTGTAAATAGGAAAGAGAGAAAAATCATCAATCAAAGATTTAGTGGAAAATTTAGTGATGGATACAACACTTGTCATAGTAACCAATAGTTTATCAACTTTATATACATATTCAAAAATGATAGTGTCAGACTCATAGGCTACCACCCCAAGCTAGCTAGCATAGCCAGTGATGAAGAAGAAGAAATAAATGGTGTCACCCAACACACTAACTTTGGTCTATTAGAGGCATCCAAAATATCAAAGCTAGGCCACAAAACCATATCTAGGATATCATATGATTCAATAGGGGAGAGATATGTGTTAATTATAGTCCCCCCACTAGATAAACAAAAATAAGATCTAGTGGTGGGGGATTATCAAAAATCTAAAGTGCACCTAGGTGGTTTGATAAGAGAGGGACTGAAGCATGATGTTTAGTAAAACATTATCTCTCTTTTTAAAAATATAGATAGTGATAAGGTCACGAAGGATGAATTGAATAATAAAGTTAAGAAATTAAAAATTACCCTGAATAAATTCATAGAGATAATAACCCAACCACCATAATCTTTTGCTCAATTTATTGATAAAGAAACACTTAAACTCATGACAAAGATTATTAGTATGGGAAGGGCCACAAAAGTCTAATATGGGAACTTATCACAAAATGAAATAGAGTAATTAAGATAACAAAGGACTATTACAAGACTCCAAAAGATGATTAGGCATATTTGAAATAAAAAATTAAGTAAATACTAGGAATATATTGAAAGGTTGAACCTATTATTCCCAAAATTACAAGCTATTGACTTGATTGAGACTAATACCCTCATTTCAAAGAAGATATTAAAAATTGATGCAGAGCATAAGGAGATAGATGGGGAAACCCATTTCAAAATTAAGATACTCACTGAGAGTATTAATAAGGCCAATGCTACTTGTAATAAGGCCACTGATACAATCTATGACATTGAGGATTTGCTTAGTAAATTGTCATGTGAAGTAACAGATCATCAAGATCAAATCCTTTTAGTTTAAGAGGTTCAAGACAAATTCAAGGGAGTGGTCAAGAGAGAGTCATCATGGGATACAATTTTCAACTTGAGTTTCATCCACCAATTCATTAGGTATCATAATACACTGGATCATATGAGGAAAGACATTTAAATATATAGGTTTTCATCTAGATAACTCTCTAAAATAATGGTAGAATGTGAGACAAACAACCTTTATTCACTTTCTTTGGATGAAGATCACCTCTAAGAGCGATTTAAAATCTTTGATGATTACATTGAAAAAACATAAGCAAATAAGGATAATGAATCTTCAGAGGTTATGGTTGTAGACTAATTCTTTCAATTAATTGTAAAAATACATACTAAAAATTACATTTCTTTTTTGTAAGAGACATTGTAAAACTATAGGTTGCAAATTGTAACTATAATTTTGATATCTCTTTTAGAGAAATAACCACTTGTAATTTCAAGTATATTTTTGACAAATTTTGAGTTACTTAACTTGTAAAAACTCATGTTGAAATTTATACTTTCCTTTCTTGGATGACTTAAAAAGTTTTAAAAGTCTCAATTGGAAAATACAAATTAGGTTTTACAAGTTATAACCCAAAATACCTAAAAATAATTAAACTTAGCTAAGTTTTAGTTCATTTTTATCCCTCATTTCTTGGAAAATATAAAAGCAATTGAAATCAAAAAAAGAGGATGTTTTCATGAACATTCCAATGGATTTCTCCACTCGTCCAACATTTGTTGATTTGCCCAATAGTTGCATGTTTCTTGTTACAACTTTCTACCTCACTAAGGATGCCATTCCAAAATGTATATGATGTCATTTCCAATAGAGTATTTTTTTTAAATATGGGTTCTTCAATGTAGCCCATATATCTTTTTATTGTTGGATAAATTGTTCTACATTTTGAACAATTGATCTACAAGATATAACTTAGAGAATGATAATAGATTAAAGTTTTGACTTCCATGTTTATGTTATATTTTTTATTAAAGGATATTTATTATATTTTTGAATGCTCTAAATCTTATTTAAATTATAAATATTCATCTATGGTATTCATTTATTCCCTTTTGAAAACTTGTTAAGAGAAAATAAAGATCCTTGTTCCTTATATGATAAGTACCCAATATTACCTTTGGTTTCATATTTGTATAAGTTTGTGATCTAATATACTTCAATATATTTATTGTTATACTATGTTCATAAAAAATATGAATTAATTTACACTATAATTATTTGGTATAATCACCATTTTCTAGTTTTACACATTCATTCTAAAAACTCTTTTCTTCACCAGTCAAACCCTGGTTAGGAGCAAGATCACTAAGAAGTAGTGTTTTAGTGTCATTTGGTAATAAATAAGTTACAATAAACTTAGTTAAAGGAATATTAACTTATCTAGAGGTTCACCTCAATTTGATAAGGTCCCATATCTTGGAGGTGATCCCATTGTATCATTAGATTTCCCACAGTTTATAACTCATATTATACATCACACTACCACACAAAGATGGGTACACAATCTAAGTGATAAAAATATCATAATGAGGCATCAAGGTTGGTCAAAAAAGGAATAATCTATAATTTAAATTCCACTACCAATCAAATCATAAATTTTGTAATGTTTACAGGGTAAAATTTAGGTAATTTGACTCTTCATCACCTAGTTGGTCGATAAAATGATTCCTTTCACTCAATTTATAAAAAAAGATGAAAAATTCATGTGGGATGATGTTTTTTAGTAATTTATTGAAAAAATAAAGGAATTTTTAGAAAATATACCAATAATTATGGATAATATACAAATTATACCATTACTCCTTTATATCTCAATAATTCTTGAGGCCTTGGGGGCCCTACTAGAAAAATACTATGATGAAATTTGAGAGCATGAAATTTATTATATAAGTTGCCAATTGGATAATTATGAATGAAAATTTACCATAATGGAAAAAATATGTCTTGAATTAGTATTTACATGCAAAAATATGACACTAATCATTCAATAATCAGATCCATGTGATAATTAAGGAAGATCCTTTGAAGTTTCACATAAACAAAACACACCTAATTGGCTGAATAGGTAAATGGGTGATTGAACTCACAAAATTTGATCTCAATTTTATATCTTAAAAATCAATAAAATGTCAAGCTATAATTGATGGTTAGATGCAACTCTATTAATATATCCATTTTCAATTATTAAGGATTTCTTAAGGAGTTCAAAACATATAGTATATCCCATAATCCATGGATGATGTTATTTTATCGACCCATATGTATGATGAATACAGGTGCAAGTATCATATTTTTTACCCCTGAATGTGACTACAATACATTCTCTTATAGATTATCCTTAACCTACACCAATAATGTATAAAAATATTAGCCTTGATAATCAGATTGTCCATAACATAAAAACTTCATATTAAAGATATTAAGGTTTTTGATGACTCTCAGTTGGTCATTAATCAAGTTACCAATTATTAAAAAACTAAATAATATCACTTACTTCCATATAAATAAAAGGTGAATAGACTAAAATAAAAACTTAACACATTCTCTATTGGCAGTATCCTATGTAAAGATAATTGTCATGTATATGCAATGTCAAATGTGACATCCTTAATGCCTTTTGATATTGGTGATGATTGCATAAATTTTAAAATACAATAGTTATGACAAACATATATTACATTATAAAAATTTATGCCTTAGTATTTCTTGTTATCACACAAAATTATATAAATACAAATTAGTATAATGAAATTTATAATTTCCTATATTGGGCTTACATACTAGATCATTTTATATGAAATAATAAAAAATAGACTAAAATGATATATACTTAGTTATGTTATCATTGGAAATGATTTATTCAAATGAATATTTGATGGGAAATTGTTTTTATGCCTAAATAAAGATGCAACACAAACCACACTCTTAGAAATGCATGATAGTGAGTGTGAGGGACTCTTAAGTGGCAGGGTCATGTCCCATAAATTATTATTCCAAGGTTATTATTTTTATAAAATGGAGCAAAAAAAAAAATATACATGCCAAACTATATTTACAATGTCAAAAATACATCAACTTAAATCATGCTCCATCTCAAAATTTACAACCAATTGTCTCACCATGGCCCTTATCCTTATAGGGTTTTGATTTGATTGGAAAAATAAATCTCATATCCAAGAGTGGTCATAATTCATAATCATAGCTAATATTTTACCAAATGGGTGGAGGTCATTACACTTGAATTTACCATAGGAGACAACATATGCAGGTTTTTAATGACTAATATTCTCTCTTGTTTCAACATACCTTCAACAATAATTAGTGATAATGGATCATCATTTAAAAATAAAATAGTGAAGTGCTTTTACAAAAAAAATATAATCAAACACACATTTTCTACACCTTATTACACATAAGGTAATGGTAAAGTGGAAGTAACCAATAAAATTATTGTCAAAATACTTAGAAAAATAGTTGAAAGATGTAATACATATTGGCACCAAAAAATGATGTATACCTTATGCGCATACTGAATTAGTGTTCACACACCTACTTAGACTACACCTCACTCATTGGTTT